>QXEO01001471.1:0-600000 GCA_007115705.1 Dactylis glomerata
CTCTCGATGAGGTGGATCTGTCTGTTCCTTCAGAGGATCGCACCAGAGCTCTGCGACAGGAAGTCAATTACATGGTGGCTCATTCTCTTCACCGCCATTCTGAGAGCCTGGTGAACGCTTTCGAGCGCGTCGCGGTTCGCGTGGTTCAGGAGATCATGAAACATCAGTACTCTCCGTCGGGGCCTACCCTAGGGACTCACCAGGGAGAAAGACCGCTCCAGACCAGGCCACAGCTACCATTCACGCTTGCAGCTCCGGAGCCACCGGGGTCACCGGCGTACGTCGTCTACAAGATTGGAGGTGATCCTGGCGATTACCAATTCCTGTTGGAACCACCTAAAGAAATCCCACATGGATATGTGTGCACATACGTGCCGGACTGCAACAGCCTGACGCGCACGAGCCAGATTGCAACCGCATGGATTTCTGGGGCAGGTGTTTCTGGAGTAGGGATTTCGGGAGCTGGGATGTCCGGGATGGACGCTGATAAACAGGCGTGGCTAGCTAAGTATGCCACCGGAACGAGTCATGAGAATTTAGCCCCTGCAGCTCAAACGGTAGAGCAAATCAGTACCATCTTGAGAGACCAGTTCGGCTTCGTGCCGAAGAGGAGAACAATCGGCTATTCCAAGCCGTACCCCAACGAGTATGATCTGATTCCGCTTCCACCCAAGTATCGGCTCCCTGAGTTCTCAAAATTTAATGGTTCAGAAGGGTCTAGCTCGATCGAGCACGTGAGCCGATATTTGGCACAGTTAGGCATGATTTCAGCATCGGATCAGTTACGCGTAAGGTTCTTTGCGCAATCTCTGACAGGACCAGCTTTCGGGTGGTACACCTCGTTGCCACCAGATTCGATCCGGACCTGGAAGCAGCTGGAAGAACAGTTCCATATTCAGTATCATTCAGAAGCTACCGAGGCTGGCATTGCCGATCTGGCGCAGGTGCGGCAGAAGCGGGGAGAAACGGTAGCCGAGTATATTCAGCGTTTCAGGACTGTCAAGAACCGATGTTATTCGGCTCGTTTAACTGAGAAAGAAGCAGTCGAGCTGGCCGTGTTGGGTCTCTCAGCACCGATCAAGGATCTGGCTTTCCAAGTAGAATACAATTCACTGGCGCACATGGTCCAGAAACTGACAATGTATGAGCAGCGCCACCCTGAGTTGTACCAAGACAAGTTCAAACGTCCGATAGGCCTGGTCGATACAGAAGAAGAGGATCTTGTAGAAGACCAGGAGATAGCCGTGGCTGAATGGGCTCGGGGAGCAGATCCTGTGTCCTGCAAATGGGTGAAACAGCAAGGGCCTGCAAAAGGGTTCGACTTCGATGTAAGCAAAGCTGAGCAGATATTCGATTTACTGCTGAAGGAAAAGCAGCTGAAGTTACCCGAAGGCCATAAAATCCCTACGGCGCAAGAGATGAACGGGAGATCATACTGCAAGTGGCATCACTCGTTCACCCACACCACCAATGATTGCAAGGAGCTACGTCGGCAGATCCAAACGGCGATAGAACAGGGCCGTCTGATCCTTGGGCAGTTCGCCATGAAAGTGGACACAAACCCGTTTCCGGGCATCAACATGGTAGAGCACAGCCACTCCACGAGGCGTCAGCTAGATTTCTCGTTCGATATTAACATGGCAGGGCCTGTGTACCACCATGCCAAGTATAAGGAGGAAAGCGGCCACTCCCGGGGCAAAGAAAAGGAAGAGGCCGGTCCACGCGACCGGCCCCGTTATGATGATAGGCGGTATATAACCGAGGAACAAGTGAGAGGCGTGCGATATCAGAAGCCACACTCCACGCATCTCCTTAACAAGTATGAGCGTCAGTATGACCGACGTCGGCAGTACGACAGAGATGATGAAAGAGATCGTCGGACCGACGCATACGATGGGAGATACCGTCGGCATGATAGAGATGATGAAGGATATGAGCACCGCGCTAGGGGAAGGTCAAAGGAAAAGGAAGGCATGGATAAACATTGGGATTGTCCTTTCTTCAAGTACTGTTGGGATGCGGGAATGAGCCGATTGCCTACAGTCGACAACTGCCCGGAATGTGGACAGCAGAAGGATGACACAGGTCCAGTTTCAGTGTTCAAGCGTCTAGGGCCTCTCCGGCCTCAGAACGGACAGAGGAGTCATCTCGAGCAAAAGATCTCGAGGAGTCAGAGGATGAAGAAGAAGATAGATATCACCGGCCAAGGTGGTGTCCCGATGGACTCAGACACACCCAAAAGCGTAGAGTTCAGCGGCTACGTAGCTTGGAGGAAGCCGAAGCGCAGTACCTCCACACTTTAAGGAAAGCCCGGCCTGATCTGGCCGTGAAAATTCAGCAAACCTTGGAGACGGAGGCCCGTCCAAAAAAGAAAGAGTGGCGCCCCAAACCAGTAAAAGCCGATGCGAAGACATCGGCTGGCACAAACATGGTGTTCATACTTCCGTCAGAGTTTTGCGCTCCAAGAACCGAAGAACTACCAGTGGCACAGTTTGACTGCGGCCCACGGCCGGTTATCTTTGAAAAGCCACGGGAGAAGGGCTACAAACATCTGAAAGCCCTGTACCTGAGAGGTTATATCAATGGGCAGCCTGTCCGCAAGATGTTGGTTGACACCGGAGCGGCAGTCAATATAATGCCATACTCCATGCTGCGGCGTTTGGGACACTCCACTGCAGATCTGATCAAAACCAACGTCAAGCTAAGCGACTTCAACGGCCAAGTTTCAGAAACGCAAGGCGTTCTGAACGTGGATCTGACCGTGGGTAGAAAAACCATCCCTACGTCGTTCTTCATTGTTGACAGCAAAAGCACCTACGCTGTCTTGCTGGGAAGGGATTGGATTCACGCTAACTGCTGCATTCCATCCACAATGCACCAATGCCTGATACAGTGGGATGGAGATGAAGTGGAGGTCATTCATGCAGATGATTCGATCGAGATCTCAATAGCTGGCATGAACATTTGGGACGCAGAAGACCAAGAGCCGATCTCTGGAGTCAGTCTAGACGGCTGTGAGCGCATTGAAGCTACAAAAAACGGGGTGAGGCTGGTCTTATCCACTGGCCTGACAGAGTAGCAAAGCCCACGATTGTGCGTGGTAAGGCCGATCCCTGCGATCGGCCACAAAAAATAAAAAGCAGTGATCTTACGACAAGCATGTCATGTAGTCGTAGTAGGGAGATTCCCTACCATTGTAGAGCACAAATAAGTTGTAAACCTTCCTTGAGTAATGCGATCAAAAAGGGGGCCGATTCTGGCAATCGGCCCAAATTATCTTTGTTATCCTCACCAAACTTTTGGCCTGTGTTCAGCATCGATTTAGCAGGTGACGGAAAGCTGGGGTATGGGTTTACATCCGCTGATGAGCTAGAGGAGATCGACATCGGTCCTGGGGATAAGCCACGACCGACATTTATCAGCAAAAAGTTAGATCCGAATCTGCGGGGTCCGATGATAGCTTTGTTGAAAGAATATCCAGATTGCTTTGCCTGGGACTATACGGAGATGCCCGGGTTAGACAGGAGCATCATTGAGCATCGGCTCCCGCTTAAAAAAGGGTTTCGGCCATTCCAGCAGCGAGCACGACAGATGAAGGCCGAAATTTTAGAGGAAGTCAAGAAAGAGATCGAGAAAATGTTGAAAGCTGGGTTCATCAGGCCATGCAGGTATGCTGAGTGGATTTCTAGTATCGTACCTGTAGAGAAAAAGGATGGCCGATGGCGTGTTGCCATAGATTTTCGGGATCTCAATAGAGCCACTCCAAAGGATGAGTATCCAATGCCGGTAGCAGAGACATTGATCAACGCAGCTGCTGGTCATAAGGTCTTGAGCTTTATGGATGGCAATGCCGGTTACAATCAAATTTTTATGGCTCCAGAAGATATACACAAGACTGCATTCAGAGTCCCAGGTTCGGTGGGGTTGTTTGAATATGTAGTCATGACATTTGGACTGAAGAATGCCGGCGCCACATACCAAAGAGCCATGAATTACATTTTCCATGATCTGATCGGCAAGCTGGTGGAGATTTATATCGATGACGTGGTAGTCAAGTCTGCTTCAGTACAAGGACACTTGGACGATCTGCGACGCGTCCTGGACCGAACCAGAAAATTCGGGCTACGGATGAATCCAAAGAAGTGTGCCTTCGGTGTGACGGCCGGTCAGTTCTTGGGTTTCTTGGTCCATGAACGCGGAATTGAGATCGGCCTGAAAAGTCAGGAGGCAGTGCGAACAATGAAGCCACCTACCACGAAGAAAGAACTGCAGTGTCTCATCGGCAAGATCAACTTCGTCAGAAGGTTCATCTCCAATCTGTCAGGAAGAATAGAGCCGTTCATGGGACTGGTGAAAATTAAATCTGATGAGGAGTTCCGCTGGGGGTCAGAACAACAACGAGCCTTCGACGAGATCAAAGAATATCTAACGAAGCCGCCAGTGTTGGTTCCACCGCAGCAGGATAGGCCGTTCTACATTTACTTGTCGGTGGCTGACACGTCCATCGCCTCGGTGGTGGTGCAAGTTTATGATGGTCTGGAGCGAGTTGTGTTTTACATCAGCAGAAGGATGCTGGATGCAGAGACAAGGTATCCTGAGATCGAGAAGTTATGCCTCTGCCTATTTTTCACCTGCACCAAGCTGCGACACATCTTGCTGTCAGCAGAGATTATCATCATATGCAAATCAGATGTCATAAAACATATGCTGTCGGCTCCTGTGTTGAAAGGCCGACTCGGCAAATGGATGTTTGCATTATCGGAATTTGATATCCGGTATCAACCCGCCAAAGCGGTTAAGGGACAGGCGTTGGCCGATCTTATTGCTGAACGAATCAACACTGATATAGCAGCACTGTATGTACGTGCATGGGCTATGTTTTTCGATGGATCGGCTTGTGATGATGGTTGCGGCATTGGCATTCTACTCGTGTCGCCCCGGGGGGCAACATATTCCTTCTCCATCAGGCTATCTACCCCTTGCACCAACAATGTCGCTGAGTATGAGGCAATACGCAAGGGAATGGAGTTGCTCATTGAAGCCGGAGCAGAAGCAGTGGAACTTTTTGGAGACTCCAAATTGGTGATTTCCCAACTCACGGACGAATACAAGTGTGAGAGCGAGTCACTCTTCCCATTATGGTTGCAATGCCGTGAGCTGATGGCACAGTTCAGGTACTTAAACTTTAACTGGATCCCGCGATCACAGAATACCGAGGCGAATGATCTCGCACAAATGGCTTCAGGCTACAAGGACATAGCAGATGGAACTGATGTTCAGGTACAGTTCCTGGAGACGGACGACTGGAGAGCCGATATCTTCAATTACTTGAAAGATTCGGCTCGGGGGGCACCTAAACGGATAAGGTACAAGGCCATGAAGTATGTGCTTATTGGGGATGACATGTTCTACAGGACTCTGGAAGGGCTATTGCTCAAATGTCTAGGGCCAACCGAGGCGAATCGGCTCCTACACGAGGTACACGAAGGCGCCTGTGGAACTCACCAATCGGCTCACAAGATGAAATGGTTGATCAGGCGATCAGGGTTTTATTGGCCCACCATGCTTGAGGATTGTTTTAAGTACTATAAAGGGTGTCAAGCATGTCAGAAATTCGGGAATATTCAGATGGTACCTGCATCAGCGATGAACCCCATCATCAAGCCTTGGCCATTCCGAGGTTGGGGCATGGATATGATTGGCAAGATCAATCCTCCATCAAGCAAAGGCCACATGTGGATTTTGGCCATTACGGATTATTTCACTAAATGGGTGGAAGCCGTCCCTATGAAGTCAGTAAACTCGAAGGATGTTATCAATTTCGTGAAAGAACATGTCATTCATAGATTCGGGATTCCCCAAACTATCACGACCGATGGAGGTTCGGTCTTCATTTCTCACGAGTTTAGAGAGTTCTGCGAGGACACGGGAATTAAGCTGATCCGATCATCTCCATATTATGCTCAAGCAAATGGGCAAGCTGAAGCGTCCAATCAGAGCCTTATCAAGCTGATCAAGAGAAAAATCGACGAGCACCCTAGGCGTTGGCACGAGGTTTTGTCAGAAGCTTTGTGGGCTTATCGCATGTCATGTCATGGAGCGATAAAAACCTCGCCATACCATCTAGTCTATGGACAAGAAGCCGTATTGCCATGGGAGATTACGGCTGGATCGAGACGTGTCACTTTTCAGAACGATCTAACAACTGAAGAATATGCAGCCCTGATGAGTGACAGTGTTGAGGATTTAACTGAACTTAGGCTGTGGTCGCTTGAGAAAATTAAAGAGAACAAAGCCAAGGTAGCTCATGCATATAATAAGAAGGTGAGACCAAAGGAGTTCCACGTTGGTGATCTGGTATGGGAAGCTGTATTGCCATTGGGAACTAAGGATGCAGCATACGGTAAATGGTCTCCAAATTGGCACAGGCCATACAGGGTCGACCAAGTTTTAAGGGGCAACGCGTACATGCTTGAGGAGCTGGACGGTGTGAAATTCCCAGTGGCTGTTAACGGTCAGCATCTCAAGAAATATTTCCCAAGCATGTGGGATGATGGACAGTGAAATATGGGGGCCGATACATGAAATCGGCCAGTAAAAAAAACCGGTGAAATATGGGGGCCGATACATGAAATCGGCCAGTAGAAAAATATATCCAGTGAAACATGGGGGCCGATACATGAAATCGGCCAAATAAAAAAAAACAACAATGCACAGCCATCGACTCTCGAGGTTCAGACTGTTACGAGCAGGTGTCAGGTTACATGAATAAGCTACTGAAGGAATGCCTCGAAGGCACGGAGGGCGTCAGCACGGACACGATCCACCTCGGCGATCTCGGCTACGTCATCATCGTCCTTGCCCGTCACTAGCTGCTTGCTCAGGGTACGTATTTCTGCCAGATCAGTCTTCAGTTGAGCTTTGAGGCCTTCTGCTTCGTCTTGGGAGCGGGCGATGAATGCTTCCTTGTCATGAATGAGCTTTTTAGTCGCCCGGACTTTCTCTTCGAGATCTTCCAATTCCTTTTTTAAGGATGCAAGCTCGGCGGTGCTGACAGAGGTGTCAGTTTTGGCATCCAGAGACGCCTTTTTCTCATTGAGCCGCTGACATTTGGCTGCAATATCGGCCTTCAGTGGGAGTTGGGCGTGGCGTAGATTGATCCTCTCACGAGCCAACTTCACCCTTGACCCGTAGAAAGACAGAGTCACAACTGGCCAAAGCTTCACCTGCAATGCTACCGGGAGTTGGTCCTTGATTTCGTCAAGAACACTTTTCACCTCTTCAGAACCCTCGACCAACTTCTCGATTGGGGAGGACAGCAAGGCTTTGAGACACTGGAATTGAGGTAGAACAGCGCTTGCTCGTGGTTCATCGTTGGCGACAGAGGGAGCTGGTTCGATGGATTCAGGGTCGAACGTCAGCAAGACTGAGATATCACAACCCTGGCAGGCAGAAGTGGCGTCAGTATGCGTCAAATAGGGAAGGATGAGTCGAAAGAAGCGAACATACCTCTCCTGAGATCAGGGGGATAGCCGACGGCGAGACAATCGGCTCGTGTGTTGTTGCTGAGGGCTTGGCCAGATTGGCAACCGTTTCATCTACACCTTCAGGGATTACTAGATCCAGGCTTGCGGAAGGCGTCGGCACTTCCCCGACTTTCCCACTAGAAGTGTCATTCGTCTGCATGAAAGGTGCTTAGCCGATGTGAATAGCAATGAATCGGCATAAAAAAGGAGTGGTAAGAGTATGGAGGATAAGTACTTTCGAAGCCTCCTGGCTCGAAGAAGAAGTTTGCAGTCCCTTGCGAGCCCTCTTGGGGCTCACAGCTTGCCCCGCCTCGACTGCTGCTCGGGGGGCAACAGGTTCAGGAACAGGCCTTTTCCTGGAAGCCGATGGTGGCACATCTGGCTGGCTCGGTGTGGTGGTTCTCTCAGAGTCTGCTGAGCTTGAATCTCCTCGATTGGATTGTGCTTCCTCGCTGGAGGTGTCTTCGATGGAGACCTGTAAGAAAGGGAGAGTTGGTAAGCACAAGCATGTTTACAAAGATAAATGAGATCAACCAAGGCATGAATCAGCGTACGTGCGAGCTCTCTGGAGAAGGGCTCCGGCGCCTCAAAGTTTTTTTGGCCACTACCTTCCTCACCGCCGTTCTTGTTTTAGTTGGAACTCGGGAGGCAGCTGACCCGGAAGTTGCTTGGCTCTTGGAAGCCAATTTTGGTGATATCGGCTGGTTCTGCATCACGACCTGTTTCAAAGGTGGCGAGTTTTTGCAGAAAAGGACCACAGGAGCTGGTGGGAGGAATTCGAAGGGGGAGCCATCCTCGTTAGTAGGTTCTGGACCATCTTGTTGCTGCAAGGAGACAGAGCAGGATATTAAAAGAATCGTCGTGAGCTGCATCAAGAAAATTTACAAGTAGCAGTACCTGTTCTACGGGGATGTCATATTCAGCATCGAGCTGTTCCAGCAGTGGTCCCAGAGCTCTCCTGAAGGCATGAGTCTTCCACATCGACCACCAGTTCTCAAAACCATCGGTTGATGAAGCGAAAGTGAGGTTGTTAGGAATTGGGATGGTCAGAGCATCGAAGAAAGAATAACACCTCTGACTGGTGAGAGAATCGGGCAGGTCAGCTCTGCTCTCTGTGAGGTGGTGGAGAAAGAAATGAGGAGGTACTTGCCCAAGGCCAAATTGCCGAGCTGCTACGACCGGCTGGTAGAACTCGTATCCAGGCTTGATTATTCTATTGGATGTGCTCATGCCAACTGGGAGGAAGCAGGGACGGATCACGGTGGAGAATAGCTGCCGAGTGCTAGTGTCATCGGCAAAGTTGTCCAGCCTGAAGGAGATTGGATTTTCAAAATTTTCCGATTCCTCCGTGTAAGGAAAGAAGATAGGATTGTCCAGGCATTGGAAGAAAATGCTGAACCACTTGGATGCTTCATGAGGGATCAGTTTACTACCTGGCAGGCTATACAGAGCTTGGCCGTAGCTGGTGCATCGGATCTGCTTCCCTTTGGCATCTGGAAAGGTGCAACTTGCCAAAAGGGGGAAGTTTGGGATATGGTTTTGAAAGTACAGCTGAGCCCATAGTTGAATAAACCACCAAGGACCTCCTGTTTTGACTGCGGTGTGGGAGGATAGTTTGACAGACATCAACTGGAGATATCGATAGACTTCTCCAAGGAACAGTTTGCCGATGCCAAGTTGAGTGCCTCTGGCAAGTTCATAGGCCAAGGAGAGATAATTCTTGGTTGGGGCAAGGGAAGGGCCACAGAATATGAAATGTTCCAGCCAGAAATTGAGGAAGGCCGTGTGTTCCTTCTCTGTGACAGGACCCTTAGTTTTCATGTGGCTTCGAAGATAAGCACCCCAGTTCGTGCAATCTGTTTTGGAAGAAAGCTTGAAGGGGACTTTTGGCAGCATAAAAGCAGAGGGGCTGGGTGATGTGACGTCCAGACCAGTAATCATCACCACGTCTAACAGAGTTGGTGTCATGGGGCCATGGCCGAACATGAAGCAGTTCAGAGCATCAGACCAGAAATAGCCGATGGTTTTTAAAAGATTTTCATGTTTCTCAAGGGGAGACAATGACAAAGTCAAGGCATCGGCTATTCCCGTGGTTTCCCATTGGGATTGGTAAGTTTTGGCTAACCTACTGTACCAAGAAACCCAATATTCGGGAGGATTAGGCCAGGCTCGTAAGCAGTCGGCCCAAGAATCCAAATCTAAGTTTTGGCTTACGAAGGAGATTCTGTTTGCCTCGCAAGAGATCAGATGGGCAGGACTAGATTCTGTACGGGGGCCAAGGCAGAGAGAATTTGGGAGAGAAGGATGCGGTAGCAGAATGTCTGAAACCTAAAATTTTAATGATGGGATAAAGCATTAATTCAGGTGTTTGCTATTAATTCTAGCACCGAGCTCGGATTGCGAGGAACAGTTAAGGATTACCTTCAGACCGGAGACTGCTGTGTTGGCGCTGGACGATTCCGCCATCTAATTTGCCGGTGGAGATGGATCTATGCGGTGGGGAATCTAGGGTTCGTGTCGCCGTGAGCCCGATTTGTTCAATGAGGCAATTGGAGATCTGAGTTAGCCTTTTTGAAGGTGGTTGCAGGTTACCGTTGAAATTGGAAAGTGACCGCTCAGACTTGTCTAAATAAGCGACCAAGTTTGACCTTGCCAACGTTTGTGGGAAAAGCCGATGTGTTGCCATCGGCTCTTTGGGCTTTGACTTGGTTGATCATGTCAAGCGTGGTATGGTGAAAGCCGATTCGTTACTATCGGCTTTTGGAACGTTGACCTATTTGACTATCGGCAAAATCAAATTGGGAAAAGCAAGCTTTGTTGATTCCAAAGACGGTTGTTTACAATGAAGCCGATTGCTTACAAAATGGAGATCTACTACTAGTACTACTACTACTAGTTCCTAATCTAGAAGGCGGCGTCGTCGTCGTCGCCGTTGCCTTTGCCGCCGCCGTCTTCGCTGTCATCGGCACTGCTGCCGGTGTAGTCCTCACCGCTGCTGCTGAAGTTGTCAGCGGGGGCCTCCTCGTCCTCGTCGTCGTCGTCGGTGTCTTCGCTGGATCCGGCGCGGAAGCGCTTCACCGGCGGGTATTCGTCGGAGGAGGTGTCCTCCTCTGCTTCTTCCTCCTCATCGGAAGAGCCGATGTCCTCGCCCCAGGACATGGCGTCGTCGGCGCTCTCCGCCTCCAGTTCCCCGTCGACGAGGAGTTGGAGGTCCTCCTCGCCGTCGGTCAGAGACTCGTCGTCCTCTGACTGGGCGGCGAAGTCCCAGTCTCTCTCGTCCCACCATTGTGGGGCGAGAGCTTCGTACGCTGCCATTGGCGGGTGCTCCGGCGTCGGCTCCCGGTTGACGGAGTCGGAGGATTGGAAGGAAAGGCCGGATGTGTTGGAGGAAGAAGAGGAGGCCATGGCGGAGGAAGAGGGATTTTTGGCTATTGGAGAAGAATGAGGATGCAAATGGTGCGGATAGATTTAAATAAGGGGAATAGTGGAAGATGGTTTAATGCCATAGCGGTTTTCGAGAATGTGGTGCCAGAGTTGTCAAATCGTGTACTGCGGAGAAGTTGAGAAGGCGAGGCATCATGATGAGGAGGCGATATGACGGTTCTGCTCTGCAACGCGTGACCCGATGAAAAAAAAACAGAGTGGTTTTGGAATTATTATTGCCAAAACCAGGGGGGCATGTGTTATCGCCACATTTTGGCCAAATGAGGAGATGGGCCGTAATCAAGATGGGCTTGGAGGCTAGATCGGCCTTGCGCGTGAATTTGGGCTAATTGCCCGTGTATCTGTATATTATGATAGAGTACGTTTCGGTTTAAACAAGAGATAGAGTTGTTAGGTTTATTCCAAAGATAGAAAGTCTCCGGACTATAAATATGTACCTAGGGTTATTGAGAAAGGAGGACGATCACGTTCACAACAAACACAATCTCGGCGCATCGCCACCCCTTGTTTCGAGGGTTTCTTTCAGGTAAGCGTCGTGCTGCCTAGATCGCATCTCGCGATCTAGGCAGCATCTGCTTATGTGTTATTTGGTGTTGCTCGTACTGAAGCCTTGTTGATGGCGAGTAATACTGTTATCATAGATCTGTTTGGGCTAGCATCGGTGCCTTTGGTTACGTTTGCTTAGTCATGCTGCCCCTAGAGATCTCGCTGCCTTTGCACCTATTTTGGGTGTAAGGGCAGCATCTTGCTTGATCTTTATTCAGTCGATTCAATCTGTCATAGTTGTTCCTTGTTCTCCAAGGATTAGTTTGATATCCGCATGGTTAGGCCTCACAAACGGGTTGAACGATCCAGTAGTACGTAAGGATATGGTTTGCCAATTCGAGAGGAGTTGTTCCGGGAATTGACTCTACGTTGGTTTTTTGGCCTCCTCTAGGGTTAGTTTTCTGTTATCTTTCGTATCTACCAGGCTCAATTACGTGTGGGATGTTCCAATTATGTGGTGAAAGCGTTAAACTGTCGTAGATCGATTTGACTTGTATTGATAAATCAAAACCCCATGTTATCGTAGATCCAATGCAGATCCATGGGACAATCGGCTACATGAGCCGATTCACAGGGAAACCTGAGAGCCGATCGAGGCTCGTATTTAATGTTTACGTGTCTGCCATGCAGGAAACTAATCGAAGCAATCTATCACCTTCCTGATCAGGTATAGATCAGGTGGCACGCCCTTGCATCAGCCAGGACGTGTGCCGGAGTTTTGCGGGCCGTTGACCGAGGGACCAGGGCCCACCAGCAGTTCTGGGAGCCTCCCGGCTCTTCGTGTTGCTCGTCGCTGCTCGCCGGTGGGTTTTGACAGGCAACAGATGGACGCATTGGCAAGAGACTTTCGGGAGATGAAAAAATTGAGATTATGCAACGGAGAAGTCAAGAGTTTGGTGGTGCCATGGCCTTCGTCCAATGGTGCTATTATGGCCGGTGGTGGTGATGGTCCTTGGGTTGATAGTGGTGGTGAAGATGGTCTCGGGCATGGTCTTCGCAAAAGTGGTGTTGCTTGATTTGATCATCGGCTAAATCGTGTTTGATTGCACATTTGTTTGGACATGCTTGATTAGTAAGACTATTGTCGAGTTATTAATATTGTAACTTGTAAGATATTTGCCACTTGGTTATATTCCTCTTTGCTACTAGATATCATTGCTGATCTATATGCAAATTAAAATTGCCTTTTGGTACCAGGCAAGTACGGGGATGAACAGAGCCTCTGAACTCGTTTTTGCTTGATTTGATCATCGGATAAAATGGTCCCTAAACTCGTTTTTGCTTGATTTAACCATTAGCTAAACGGTGTTTGACTGTGCATTTTTCTGGATATGCTTTGCTACCTGTTCTATTACGCTTTTTTTTTATATATAAGACAATGGTCGAGTTATTAGTATTGTAAGATATTTGTGGTATATTCCTCTTCGGCACTATATATAATTGTCGATCTACCTGTAAATCAAAACTGTTTTGCGATACCACGCGGGTTCAGGGTGGACAGATTCCCTAAACTCGCACCGTAAATATAAACGATATACTGTACATGCATTAGGGGATCTTTTTCGCCCGTGCCCACGCAGTACTGCAGAACAGTTTTCGAAATACCCCAAACACGTTTTACTGTATGGTTTTTATTCTGCTAGAGATGCACTAACTACTAGTGCCAAGTAGTAACAGACCGGTTGAACTGAATCTGCTGGTATGCTGTGAATACTTTTCAGGCAAACAATGGTAATTTTGCATTCATCAAGCCAATTAAATTTGTACCATTACAGCTGAATTTCACAAGTTCACAACAATAAGAACTCAAAATGTTTCCAAGGAAATAGTATTGCATAAAAATAAGACCCAGCACTTATTGATCTTCTAGCTTGATCGCCTAAATAAGCTCTAAGCTTTGGCTGGTCCAAAGACAAAGGTGGGCATCAGCTAGAGACGATCAGCACACTTTAGGCCTGTATGCTCTGGTGATTGGAACCAGGCTTTCGCTGTAACAAATCATGTCGAACCAGGATACATTTTTCCACACACGACCCATGGAGTCTTCGCTAGGCCCAAGGTACAATAGGTCCTTACTCATATCAAACATTTCATCTTCTTTTATCCCGTTAACTTCGAAGTCATAACGCAAGATAACACTGCCTTGTCGTAAAAGAATCCCATCACTGCCAAGCGAGGCCATCGGATGGCACTTAAACGGGAGATCAATTACGTAGCGGCAGGCCCATTCTGGATCCAGAGCATCTCTTGTCATCCAGATTAGTAGTCGCTGCGAAGGCTTGGAAAGGTAGGTACAACATAGCTCCCCATCTAACTCTTTGACACAAATATCTTCATCATCAACCGTAGATTCCATGCTGGAAGGAAATAGAGTGACGCCAAATGTTTCGTCTTGGAGGCTGAAACGGAGCAGGCCATTTGGGGGATGTTCCTGATTGCGCTTATTGATGGAAAATAAGAGATACCCCTGGCAGTGTATGCCAGTCTGTGCGCTCAGCACAGGGTAGGGTGGATCCACCAGGGTTTCTCTCCAATAAGATCCACTGTCGTCTTCACCGCCGCCACTAATGGTGAATACCTCCATCCCCATTGGGGCTATCCCTCGGCGCTTCATATAGCGGGAGCGGAAAAAAAAAGCGTGCAACCTTATATCTGCCGGTGGAAGCATCAAGGCCGAGGCCAGCAGGAAGAGCCATGACATTCTGCAGTATGTTGCGCTGGCTCTCTGGCAGAGAAATGGCATCCCTTGTTGCTGGGTTGAAGACGTAGGCCTTTGTGTTGGTTGGAAGCAGGACCAGTCCATCACAATGCGCCAGATGCGACACTGGCCCGAACTCGCCGTCCGGGAAGTGCCTCCTGTAGGTGAGCGTGGTGGTGGTGCTGCTGCAGTCAAACTCTCTTAAGTTCCACTGGTAGAAGTGGATGTCGGTCGACAAAGCCTTGACAGCATATTCGTCTGCAGTGCTGTCGGGTTCTAGTAAAACCTGGGGCGTGATGAGGAACGAGGACGGGTTTCGCCTCTGTCGTTGCTTGGAGCATCCGAGCTGCGCACGGATGAAGAATGGATCTGAGATGATGGCCTGCCAGGCCTTGCTGACGGTCTTGAACCTCACCAGCGATTTCACAGGCAGCCGGATTAAGATCTCAAACACAAGTTCTTCAGGAATAGTCTTCTGCAGCCTCTTACTCCTCTTTCCCTGGACAGCGGCCGTCTTCAAGTCCATCAAGAATAACTGAATTAGCTAAGGGACTTTGATAATTGTCTAGTACGATGAACGGGACTTAGGGAACTATACTCCTCGACTTATATATGCAATGCGTGCTCGATAGATGGATGATTCATGACCGAATTCTACTGTAACTCTAATTCTCCTCTAACTCGGAATCAGTTGCCGTGTAAAAGCGGAGTACACTAGTATCGGAGACGATTAGTACGTAGAAAGCAAAAAGGAATTAATGCAATTAAAGAGCTAAATCACCGGAATTGGTAGTAGTACTACGTGGAAAGCAATTAGGAATTAATGCAATTAAACGGCGAGGGAGAGCAGAGAGCGCCGATGGATCACCGACGGCGGCAAAACTCATGGGCGCGCCCGCGCTGATGGCACCGCTATCCGGCCGGCCGTCTGGTTGCCTCCGCCGGCTATGCAATGATACTCTCCGATGTGGTTAATACGTGCTAGCTGCAGATCGGCATGGATTGGATGGCTGCAGATGTTTGTGGACGGTTGATGCTTTCCAAATTTCATGAATGTGTGTGGAACTATGGATATGTAGATCTATAGTAACAATCGTCTTTATATGTATGAAATGCAGTTGATTCCTTGCGGAAGTAGAACAACTGATTCCTTGTGGTGGCCAGGACAACTTCGTCGGCGTCGTTGAGCGTAGTTCGCTGGGAAGGAACGGAACTGGAAGTAGGCTGCTTTGAGATTCGATTTCCACGTGTCAGCATTCTGAGTTGGTCCAGCGATCAGGTTCGTACGACCCTGGTCTTATAGAATTTTTCTCCCATGTGCAGCCACGCCTCACACATCTAAACACACTCCATCCCATCCACTTCAGATCCACAAACCAAACAGAAATTGGAATGATCCCATTCCACCCCCAAAAACAGGGATGGTCCATCCCATCCTTATTAAGCCACAAACCAAACACACGCCTAGAAGACCAAGGCCGCCAGGATGAGCGACGAGGAGAGGGCGATGTTTCTCACTCCACGTGTGTCGCAGCCGCCAACACAAGGAAGACCGGGCCACTTCTCACCGACACGCCTGCGTTGAAGGTCTCCCAAACTCCTTCTTTTGGTCGCCCGACTGACATACCCCGACTCCGACATGCTGCTAACGACCTCCCTGACCTGCTTCGGTGTCATCCATGGTCGTGAGCCCATGTCAGTTAGTGTCGCCGTGTAAGCACTAGTAGAAAACAGGCCTAATATCCAGGATGAATTTGAGCTTTAGCCGGTTCAAAAGGCTATGTGGGCCAGAAATCTTTAGTCCCGGTTCAAATGGGACCTTTAGTCCCGGTTGGAGATACGAACCGGGACTAAAGGGTTAGTGACCTTTAGTCCCGGTTGGTATCTCCAACCGGGACTAAAGCCCCACCCTTTAGTCCCGGTTGGTGTTACCAACCCGGACTAAAGGGTCTCTCCCAATTTTCCTCTCATGCCTACCCCCCCCCCCCCCCGCGTAGAAAAAACGTCTAAAAAAAATAAACGAAAATGATAAAAACTTCAAATTTCAAAATCCTTTGACATGCATGTACCTCATGCAACTAACTTTTATGGAAAATTTGAAATTTTGAATTTTGAATTTTTTTGCAAAAAAAGGTTGTTCCAAATTCAAACGGCTCTAACTTTTGCATACGGACTCGAAAAAAAACGTATAATATATGAAAAATTATCTACACAAAATTTTACATCCGATTTCAACGGCCTACGGCCGTTTGCACAAATTCTACTTTCTCAAAATTCCAAAGGGAAATATGAAAGCAGGAAGATTTTAGTTTTTGTTAGAAAAATGAGAAAAAAATGATTTTTTGAAGGATTTTTTAATTTCTTTAGTTGTTTCTTCCACTTTTTAGTTATTTCGAAGTTTTTAGATTATTTTGGAATTTTTTAAGATTTTTGAATTTTTTGTTTTTTTTGAATATTTTGAGTTTTAAAATTAATAATTAAATTTTGCATAAAGATTATTTGAAATTCATTGATGCTTATTATTACTTAATCATTATTACTTATTTTTGAAATTATTTGGAACTCAAAAAAGTAAAATGATATGTTATCAAAGTCTAAGGGGTTAATACAATTCATAGCATAGTATTATCAAGAAGTCGCGAGCGCAGTCTTGGAAGCTAGTAGGGAAGGAATGGAGAAGTTAAGCGTGCTAAGGGTGGAGTAGTGTAAGGATGGGTGACCGGCCGGGAAGTGGGATCACGAGTATATACTTTGACATGACATAGGGGTGGTGATTAGAGATTAGAGGGGAAACTGTCAAACAAATCAAAAATCCAAAAATAGGAAAATTCAAAAAAAATTGAAATAATCCGAAACTTTTTTCGAAAATATTTGAAAATAACAAAATAACCTTTAGTCCCGGTTGGTGTCTAAAGGGTTCTCCAGCCCATAGCACTCAGGGCGGCCACGTGGAGGGTCTTTAGTCCCGGGTTGTGGCACAACCGGGACTAAAGAGGGGGACTTTTAGTCCCGATTGGTTAGTCCTGGTTGCTACAACCGGGACTAAAGGCCTTTACCAACCGGGACTAAAAGCCGTTTTTCTACTAGTGAAGGGTCCTAGCTATCTCTCTGTAAGAATCGAAGGAGGAACTTGCGAAGAAGTAATTCGTGCTCGATCCACCCAACCACCCCCGAGCTTGTTCGTCCGGCCACGGCAACAGCCGTCCGTTTCATTCTGGTCCTCGACCACGAGATCCTAGTTTCTAGGTTACATATATATAGCGGATTACATGGGCTCAGCGGCCCAGCTCGTGGCCTGCAAGCCAGCCTGGTAGACGCTTGATTCTCCTGGGCCTCGCCTCTTCTCGCGCCTGGTTCCCGCCCTCTTCTTCTTGTCGATCAGGTACAGCAGATGGTAGCGTCGGGTCGTTGACAATCCCCCCTTCTTGGAAATCTGCTTGTCCCCAAGCAGAAACCTGAGGAAAGCGCTGGCGAAGAGCTTCAAGATCCTCCCATGTAGCCAATTCTTCCGTGCAGCCACTCCATTGCACTAGGACTTGGACGAGTGTGCGGAGCACTTGTTGACGAACTCGGCGTTGAAGAACACGGACAGGCACCTTTAACAAATCGTCAGCAGGGGCAGATGAGGTAATACCTGCTGACCCGGTCCAATGCATGGTTTTAGCTGGGAGACGTGAAACACCGGGTGAACACGGCTGGTCGCCAGCAAGTCCAGTTTGTAGGCGACCGCTCCAATGCGCTCGAGAATAGGAAAGGGCCCGAAATATTTGAATGCAAGCTTATGGTTGGAACGCTTAGCGACAGACTGCTGCAGGTAGGGCTGTAATTTCAGAAAGACGACGTCGCCCACAGAGAAGACCCACTCAGAGCGCCGCTTATCAGCGTGGTGCTTCATTCGCTGCTGCATGCGAAGGAGATGTTGGCGGACCGAAGCGAGGATCAGAGAACGCTCGTGCAGCCAAGCCTGAATATCTGACGAAGCAATGGAGTCAGTAGCAGTGACGCCAAAGTAACGCGGTTGCCTGCCGTAGAGCACTTCAAAGGGCGTTTTTTCCAACGATGAATGCCAATTAGTGCTGTACCAGAATTCACATAGCGGCAGCCATTTCGTCCATTGATGGGGATGTGCACTGATAAAGCAACGAAGGTAACACTCCAAGGATTGGTTGACTCGCTCTGTTTGTCCGTCAGTTTCTAGGTGATTTGCAGTGCTCATGCGCAACTGGGTGCCGGGGTAGCTCTGAAAATGGCCTGCCAAAAATGGCTCGTGAACACTGGGTCACGATCAGAGACAAGGGACTGGGGTAGACCATGCAGCTCGTAAACATTGTCCAGGAACACTTCAGCAACTTTGACATCAGAGTAGGGATGGCACAAGGGTATAAAGTGGGCAAACTTGGTCAACTTATCAACAACAACCAGGATGCAGTTAAACTTATGGGAAGGGGGTAATCCATCGATGAAATCCATTGATGCCATCTCCCAAGGCTGGGACGGAATTGGAAGTGGCTGAAGTAGGCCCGCAGGCAAGGTGCGTTCTGGTTTAGCCTGTTGACATATGTGACAGGAGCGCACAAAGGAATGGACAAACTGTTTCATACCAGTCCATTTGAACAGAGACACGAGGCGTCGGTAAGTAACCGGAAACGCCTATTTTGTTGGTTTTGACGCTGTGATCTACTCTCTCCTACCCTGAATCTCTCAAGAAATCGACACTCACAGGAGGTGGAAAACAGAGAACGAACTGGTACAGAGTAAAGAAGAGTTTTTCGACGCGCAACTGAATGCGTCCTTCTCGTTTTCCTTTTATTCCATCTGGTAACTAACAACGGAAACAACGCCACGATCTAGAATATGCGCGTGCCATCCCACGAGCTTGGATCGTGCAGATGCGGAAAAAAAGCAACGACTAAGACTAGGCCGCAACGAGAACGCAGCTCGCTTCTGGCTTATGCAGTCATGCAAAACAACACGCACAACTGCAGTTATTTAGCTACTGAAGAAAATAAGCCATAACTAAAACTACAGATACGTCGAGGTTAACACTGACATATTTGTCCGCATAGTCGAGATCCTGTCGTTACAGGTACCGTCATGCCATTCCGTAGCTGTTCTGAATTGCTCGCTATTCGATGTTGGGCGGAAATTAATAACTTGTCACCCTGTTGTAATCAACCAGCCATTTGAATGTGGTGATACTTTTTGAATGCGGTAATCACCCTGCATGCTAATGTGAATTTACACATGCACACAATGTTAGTATAAACAATTTTTACTCAAGTCCGAGTGAATAACTGACCAATGGCACACTTACTTTTAACCTGAGGATGCAATTAAGTTTCCATTCCAATATTCCATATAGCATGTAACTTGCTTGACGATTGCTTAACTTGTATTCTTGATTAAATAAATTGTACAACAAATAAAGAGTCGATCTGATCAACTATTTTAGAGAAGAAAAATAGCAAATAAAAATGAAAAGATTCTTGAATGTGGGAGTTAAAGATTAGCATGTACATATAGCTGTTGTTGTTAACAAGTTTGTGATGCAACTATTGTATCCATGGCTTACCAATCAAATGATCAAGCCGACCTTGTCCGATTAAGGCAGCGAGGAGCACTCGGACGTAATAAGAAACGGACAGCATGCATGCCACTTGATTTGTGTTCGACTCCAATTAGTAACAGCCATGCAAAACATAGTCTACAAGAAATCATCAAAACTTGAATTTGTTGTATAAAATTTAAGCAGTTTCTGTGATGACCATTAGTGGCATATTAAATTCAAAATTTAATGGTTAGTATGTGATTTTTTAAATACAATGTGCATATCAGTTTTGACGTTTATGCTTATAATCTTTAATAAACCGTTGCAATGCACGGGCATTCAACTAATTACAAATATAGGGGGGGGGGGGGTTAAGTGACCCATTCCAAACTTGAGAGGGTTCTCCATCCGAAACCCCAAACTTAGGGGGGTTATTTGGTCTTCTTTCGGGAGGATATGGTGCCTTGCCTGTAGGCCTGGGCATTCGGTTATCGTTCCGGTTCCACGGTTAATTAAAGAATTGGAGAACGTATCGAGTGCACCAGATATGTGCCAGCCGTTGGATGTGAAATTTAGGTACATGATCCACTTCAGATCTGAGATCTGACCCTGATATGGCACATTTGCATCAAGCTCCCCAACTTTTTCAGATACTGTAGCAAAATGTAACACATGCACCAAACGCTGATATATCATGTGCATCATTTCTCCAAGTTCCATTTTTTGAGAATTCAGCACTTTATTGATTAACCAACACTAGTGGAAAACAGGGCATCAGTCCCGGTTCGTTTGGGCCTTCAGTCCCGGTTGCGCAACCGGGACTAACCAACCGGGACTGATGCCCTATCTTTAGTCCCGGTTGCTATACGAACCGGGACTAAATAGAGACCACGTGGCAAGGTCCAGGAGCTCGTGGGCGTAGGTCTTTAGTCCCGGTTCGTGTTAAGAACCGGGACTAAAGTGTCCACACGTGGCAGCATCTGCTGCATCTTTATTTTTCTGGATTTCAATTGTTATTTAGGGGTTTAGGGTTTAGGGTATATTTGTATTTTGCTCCATTCAATTGTTTGATTCATTTCAAATAAGTTTTCTTATATACTTATTCATACAGCATTACAACATAATATATAAAACGATACATATATATATATAATATATTTGGTTCACCGAGCATATACATGCATACAAGTATATATACAACTTGTTCACACACATAAGATCACGACTTGTGTTTAATTATAAACATTGTCTAATCGAAACCGGCATGAAATTCACCCTTTGGGTTAATGACATGTTCAAGCAGAAATCTGGCTAATTCCTCTTGAATTCCTACTACGCGTTCAGTCGGTGAGAGCAGTTTCCGCTTTGCTTCGAACTACGAAGAAGAAGAAGAACAATATGAATATGAATCATCATAACAAAATTGATGCCAATAAAATGAATTTGTCATTATATTGTTTACTTACTGTTTGAAAATCAATTCCTTCAGTGGCCTGCGCACGAAGGTTCTCGCAAGTGTAGTATGCACATAGATTAGTCCCCGAAGGCTGCCTCGCACACTTTACGAGAATAGATTTTAGTCAGTGACATATCAAGATTGATATACTTAATGGTATTTGAAACTAGAATTAAAGGGATGTGTGGACCTAGCTCGTACGACTTACCTCGATCTGACGGTAAATCAGCTCATTTTTCCATTCACCTTTAACTGTGCGTATAAACCGTTTCCAAACACTGCCGAGCAAACAAAATGAATAGATGAGTTATAGATGAACGAAAGAGACCGATATAATGCCGTAATGATTGAAATTACCTATCCATCACATCAACGATGCTTTTGTATTCATTAAGTGGTTTATTCATCGAGTCAAAGATTTGAACCCTTCCATAGTCAGGTTCAATCTTTAGCAAAATCCAGTGGTAACTGCGTGCAAGTTTGATTATGTAAGTTAATAAACTCATCAATTACACTTATAACATCGAGTAAGGAAAAGTAACTGTGTATAAGATAGTAACACTCACCTGATGTTGTACGGAAAGAGTATTCTAGCTCGGTATTCCTGCATAAGTAGGAACTCTAGCAAGTTATCCTCCGTCTCCTTGCGATTCCTCTGTATCATCGCTCTGTTAACTCGATTTGGATCAATGAATCCAAGTTGGAGGTCATTCCTTTTCTTACATTCCATACTCTTAATTCTGCATAATAAACAGCGTAGTGAGAAAAATTACATGCAAAGAACGAGTTGAGCTAGAGACTTATAGAAATAATGAATCACTTACAGAACATAGGCACTGACGAGAGATTTGTCGAGCGCGTCTTGATTGAATAGCTGAAAGAATTCATCAAACTCAATATGCACCAAGTCTTGACCTAAGAAATGGTCCTTTGTGATTTTCATAAGGAGAAAATCTTGCGTGCCCTTTGCGGCTTGCAGGTACCACTTATGCAATTTTCGCATTTGCGTTGGTAGATTCATTTCAATCTCAGGTGGGACCAGACTCTTCCCCTTTTCATATTGCCGTGCTATAGGCGCCTTTGGGGTGATACCTTCATCTAGCAATTGAGAAAGAGTCAAACCAGCTTCTTTAGCAAAGTCGGCGGGATTGGGTTGAGCAACACTCCCACCAGCATCACTAGCAAAGACCTTTAGCGGGGAGATTGATTTTTTGGTCTGTGCTCCAAGCTGGGCAACGTCTCTTTTCCCTCTTGCAGTTACGCTTGTCTTATTAGCTTCTTTTTTTGCATCTACCTGCTTATCCAAACAACGCTTGTAGTCATCTGGCTTACGCAATTCATATTGCGAAGGTTGGGTAAGCATATCAAAGGCCCACTCCTTCTGTTCCAGAGTATATACCTGCTTCGGTGTAGGGGTCGGGCGTAGGGCTGCGAGCTTCCTTTTCACTTTGGCTCTGTCCGCCGCCTCAATTTCTTCAGCAGTCTTCTTGATAGGAGGAGGCGGCACCGCCTTAGCTATCTTGGCCCGTTTCTTCGGAGAGACATTGCTAGTGGACATAGCAGCGGACTTGCCACAACTCTGGGACTTACGAGTGGGCTGAGGCGGCGGAGGTGGCAGAGGCGGCTGACATTGAGGTGGAGATCGATGTGGACTCGGGGTATGGTGGTAGTCGTCCCTGTCGTCGTCGGGAGGTGGTGAATTGCGAGGACTTGGAGGAGAGGGTGGCCGCCTTGGCGCCGAGCCTGGAAACACGATGTGTTTCTTATCCCAAAGAATTATACCACCCAATACTTCTCCCAGTTTTTCCTCCTCTTCAGGTCCAGCGACGTCAAGAAGGAGGGACTCATACCCCCTTTCAATTTCATCCACCCTGACCTTAGCATAGCCAGGTCGAATCTCACGGCCATGCCAGGTTTGTCCAGGTCCAGATGGCAACACATAGCCAACCGCCACCTTCATCGATATGTTCTTCATGGGATAATGCAGCTCACAGTCTATCTTCTTGGTGATATCATCCACGGGGTAGTGAACCATCGGTACCTCCGTGGAAGCCACGCTGCTTCTCTGCTGAGATCGGTCGCCTGATGCATGTTCTAGGTGTTGCTGATGCTGAGTTGCCCCTTGCGACTTTAATTCCTCCAGTGCCTTCTGCTGCAGTAAATACAACTCTCTCAGCTCAGCCTGTTGCCTTTCTATGCTCTCTATCCGTGAGGCCTCCTCCTGCGCCTTCCGCTTCTTCGCTCTCTCTCGGCTTCTATAAGTCTGGCTCTCTTCGGAGAACCCAGACCTCCACGGAATAGCAGAACCCAGACCCCGTGTTCGTCCTGTGTGTTCTTTGTTCCCAAGGGCCTTTGTCAGCTCGTCGTTCTCTCTGTCCGGCTTGAACGTCCCCTCTTGAACCTCGGCGATTGTCTTGACAAGTGCTCCCAGGGGTTCAGCAATTTGTTTCTTCTCTTCAACTAATTTCCCTGTTCTCTCATCATAGATAGCTCCATGGGCAAGTGCCCAATTTCTTGACCTTCTGGGCCATTGTTCTGTTTCTGGTTCGATGCCTTTTTCTCGTAGGGCGGCCTCTTGCATATCCCACTTAGGCTCGGCCCTTTTGTAGCCGCCTGGACCCAACTTATGGTGATATTTCTTTTTCGCGGCATTTGCCTGATTTTTCTGACTCCTTAGCTTACCCAGCTCTGACTCCTTGTACTCCACAAATGCGTCCCAGTGATCCCGCAGGAACTCATTGGGGCCAGTAAATTCTGGAGTTTGTTGATCGGCGTTGACATAGGCGTTCCATAACCTCTTCTTGTGGTTATTGAACTGTGCAGCCATCTTCTTGAGAGCCCACTCCCTGACTTTCTCCTTCTGTTTCTCTGCTTCTTCCAGGGACTCGGTGTCCGGCAGATTGAAATGTGGAATGAGGGAATCCCAAAGTCTGTCTTTCAAGACCTTGGTGACATAGTTGACTGCTGCACCCTCTTCTGGCTCTGGCTGTGCTGGCTCTCCCTTTGCCGCCTTGGGCTTATACCAATACTGAATGCTTATCGGCACCATGTCCCTGACAAGACATCCACATTGTTGTGTGAACGCATTTGCGACACTCTTGGGTTCCAACGGTTCGCCTTCATTTGAGAGACGCCCAATCGTGTAATGCTGATTCGATGCCAGCCGTTTGGCCGGGCCTCGCTTTTTTCTAGAAGATTCAGAGGTCTAAAATAAGAAAACACTCGTTAATATATATACCACATAATACATCGTCATCTACTGATTCATGAATATAGCTAGTCTTCATATATATATACCTCGCCGGTCCGTGTTATTAAGTCACGTCCAGTCCCTTGTGAGCCGTCCTCGCAATCATCATTATGCGGCTGCTCCTCCTCCATTCCCTCACCCGACTCGTTCAAAAATTCCGAGCCGTCTCCTTCTGCACGGGTGGTACCCTCTTCTTGTGCACGGGTGGTACCCTCTCCTATAATCTTCAATATCTCTTCTTCACCTTCTCTTCCGGCGCCGAAATCCATATCTGAAATCCATATAACATATAGATCAACAACATTTCGATCTATTCACTTTCTATTCATTTTTATTACTATTACTAATAGTAATAGCATTTTTATTACTATTACTAACTAGAAATTTTACTAATAGTAACAGTAATACCATTTTTATTACTATTAATTTTATTACTATTACTAATAGTAATACCATTTTTATTACTATTACTAACTAGCTAGAAATTTTACTAATAGTAATTAACTAAATATTCTAATTAACAATTAACTAAATATTCTAATTAACAATTAACTAAATTTCTATTTCGATTACTATTACTAATATGAATAGCATTTCTATTTCGATTACTATTACTAATATGAATAGCATTTCTATTACTAATACTAATAGCATTTTACTAACTTAATAATAATAATAGCATAAAATCTAACATAATAATAATACTAATAGCATTTCTATTACTAACTTAATAATAGTAATAGCATAAAATCTAACATAATAATAATACTAATAGCATTTTAATAATAATACGAACTACTTTTTTTCTAACTATATTTTAATAACTACATTTTACTAACTATATTTTACTAACTATATTTTACTAACATAATATTTTTAATAACTACATTTTACTAACATAATATTTTACTATATTTTAATAACTACATTTTACTAACATAATATTTTTACTAACTATATATTTTACTAACTATATTTTACTAACTATAATATTACTAACTATATTTTACTAACTACATTTCTCTAACTTATTATTCTAACATAAAATCTAACTAGTTTTCCAAAAAAAAAAATCTTTTTTTTGCAGGGGCTGGCGCCGACGGTGCAGGTATACGGCTTACCTGCGCGCGCGGGGGCGGTGTCGGGCGGCGGTGCGGCGGCGGTGCGGCGGCGGCGGCGGCGCGTTGGCAGCGGTACGGCGGCGCGGCGGCGAGGCGGCTCGGCGGCGCGGCGGCTCGGCCGGGCGGCGCGCGGGAGCGTCGGGGGCGCGCGCGCGGGGGGCGGCCTCGGGCGGCGCGGCGGCGCGCTAGGGCGGTGCGGCGGCTAGGGCGGCGGGGCGGCGCGTCGGCGGCGGCGGCGGCTGCTCGAGAATTCGTCGGACCGCAACGATCGGCGATACCACTCCTCTGCGCGAAAACTGCTAAGTGTTGGGAAGAAGAAGGGGGCGGCGGCGCTTTATATACCCCCCCCCCCCTTTAGTCCCGGTTCGTGGCTTAAACCGGGACTAAAGGGGGATCTTTAGTCCCGGTTGAAGCCACCAACCGGGACTAAAGGGTCTTTAGTCCCGGTTGGTGGCTTCAACCGGGACTAAAGACTTTTGGCCGGTTCGCGCCGAGCCACAGACCTTTAGTCCCGGTTGGTATTACCAACCGGGACTAAAGGTGTCATAAATGCGCGCCAATGCTGTATGTTTTTCCAGATTTCATTTGAATATGAATTTTGAAATTCAATTTGAATAACTTCTATATATTTTAGAATTTGATAATACTTTGAATATGAAAAGTGATTGAAATTGAATAACTAATTCAAAAATATTTTCTATTTTCAAAATCAATTATTCTAACTATTTAAACAATTAACTATTTTGCCATTTTCAATTAAAACAATATTGATTAAAATTCTTTTTGCATATTTTAGAATTTGATAATACTTTGAATATGAAAGGTGTTTGAAATTGAATAACTAATTCAAAAATAGTTTCTATTTTCAAAATCAATTATTCAAACTATTTAAACAATTAACTATTTTGCCATTTTCAATTAAAACAATATTGATTAAAATTCTTTTTGCATATTTTAGAATTTGATAATACTTTGAATATGAAAGGTGTTTGAAATTGAATAACTAATTCAAAAATAGTTTCTATTTTCAAAATCAATTATTCAAACTATTTAAACAATTAACTATTTTGCCATTTTCAATTAAAACAATATTGATTAAAATTCTTTTTGCATATTTTAGAATTTGATAATACTTTGAATATGAAAGGTGTTTGAAATTGAATAACTAATTCAAAAATAGTTTCTATTTTCAAAATCAATTATTCAAACTATTTAAACAATTAACTATTTTGCCATTTTCAATTAAAACAATATTGATTAAAATTCTTTTTGCATATTTTAGAATTTGATAATACTTTGAATATGAAAGGTGTTTGAAATTGAATAACTAATTCAAAAATAGTTTCTATTTTCAAAATCAATTATTCAAACTATTTAAACAATTAACTATTTTGCCATTTTCAATTAAAACAATATTGATTAAAATTCTTTTTGCATATTTTAGAATTTGATAAAACTTTGAATATAAAAAGTGTTCGAATTTGAATAACTAACCCAAAATCATATATTTACATCAAAGTTTAATACATTATTACACATCACCAACATCTCCATCTATTGTTGGGGTTTCCTTCTGCACCGTAACCATGGAGTATCTTCTTTGTTTAAGAGGAGGGTTGGGTCAGTGTTCACTCTGAAGGGCGGAATTTCATCAAACTTGTTATAATCTTCTGACATATCTGTCTTGTCCTCCACTCCCACGATGATTCTTTTCCCTGAGAGAACAATGTGTCGCTTTGGCTCATCGTGTGATGTATTCGTTTTCTTATCTTTTCTCTTTCTCGGTTTTGTAGACATGTCCTTCACATAGAAAACCTGAGCGACATCGTTGGCTAGGACGAATGGTTCATCCATGTACGCAAGATTATTGAGATCCACTGTTGTCATGCCGTACTTTTGGTCTACAACTACCCCGCCTCCTGTCAGCTTGACCCATTTGCACCGAAACAAAGGGACCTTAAAAGACGGTCCATAGTCAAGTTCCCATATCTCTTCAATGTAACCATAATATGTGTCCTTTGTCCCATTGTCGTGTAATGCATCAAAGCGGACACCACTGTTTTGATTGGTGCTCTTTTTATCTTGGGCGACCGTGTAAAATGTATTCCCATTTATCTCGTAACCCTGGAAAGTCAATATAGTTGAAGATGGTTTCTTGGCCAACATGGAGAGCTCATATCCAACAGTGGCGTTATTTATGAGAAGTGTTTGCAACCAACCACCAAAAGTCGCCATGTGCAACTTTGTAATCCAGGAGTTTGACTGCCCAGGGTTTTCCGAGCGTATAATATTCTTGTGTCGCTCTATATAAGGCTCCACCAACGTGGAATTTCGTAAAACTGTGTAGTGTGCTTCACTCAAAGAATGTCCATCCATACAGTATGCTGATTTCATTCCTAGCGTGCCTTTTCCACTTAGTCTCCCCTCATGCCGCGATTGAGGAAGACCAATCGGGTTCAGGTCAGGAACAAAGTCAACACAAAACTCAATGACCTCCTCTGTTAGATAGCCCTTGGAGATGCTTCCTTCTGGCCTAGCACGGTTATGCACGTATTTCTTTAAGACTCCCATGAACCTCTCAAAGGGGAACATATTGTGCAGAAATACTGGACCGAGAATGGTAATCTCTTCGACTAGGTGAACTAAGAGATGCGTCATAATATTGAAGAAGGACGGTGGGAACACCAACTCGAAGCTGACAAGACATTGAGCCACATCATTCTGTAACCGTTGTAGATCTTCTGGATTGATTACCTTCTGCGAATATGCATTGAGGAATGCACATAGCTTCACAATCGATACTCGAACATTTTCCGGTAGAATCCCCCTCAGTGCAACCGGAAGCAATTGCGTCATAAACACGTGGCAGTCATGAGACTTTAGGTTTTGGAATTTTTTCTCGGCTATATTTATTATTCCCTTTATATTTGACGAGAATCCAGATGGGACCTTGATACTGCTCAGGCATTCAAAAAAGATTTCCTTCTCTTCTTTGGTAAGAGCGTAGCTCGCAGGACCCTTAGAATCCTCCGGATGCATGCCGTCTCTTCTTTTCATACGGTGCTGGTCCTCCCGTGCTTCTGGTGTATCTTTTGTCTTCCCATACAAGCCCAAGAATCCTAGTAGGTTCACGCAAACATTCTTCGTCACGTGCATCACGTCGATTGCAGAGCGGACCTCTAGGAATTTCCAATACTCAAGCTCCCAAAATATAGATTTCTTCTTCCACATGGGTGCATGTCCGCTAGCGTCATTCGGAACAGACAGACTGCCAGGACCCTTTCCAAAGATTACTTCTAAATCTTTGACCATATCAAATATATCATCACCAGTATGGCGTTTAGGCTTGCCTCGGACTTCTGCCTCGCCCTTGAAATGCTTGCCTTTTTTCTTCAATTGATGTTTGGGCGAAAGAAATCGACGATGCCCGAGATACACCACCTTCTTACTTTTATCCAAATATATACTATCGATCTCACCTAAACAGTGCGTGCATGCATTGTATCCCTTGTTTGTCTGTCCTGAAAGGTTACTAAGAGCAGGCCAATCATTGATGGTCACGAACAGCAACGCTCGTAGATCAAATTCCTCTTGTTTGTACTCATCCCACACACGAACACCTTCAGTCTGCCACAGCTGTAAAAGTTCATCAACTAATGGCCTTAGATACACATCAATGTCATTGTCGGGTTGCTTCGGGCCTTGGATAAGCACTGGCATCATAATAATTTTCGCTTCATGCATAACCAAGGAGGAAGGTTATATATACATAGAGTCACGGGCCAGGTGCTATGACTGCAGCTCTGCTCCCCAAAAGGATTCATGCCATCTGTACTTAGACCAAACCTCAGGTTGCGTGCGTCTTCCGTAAACTCCGGAAAATCTCTGTCGATTTTTCTCCACTGCGACCCATCAGCGGGGTGTCTCAACATCTCGTCACTCTTACGGTCTTCTTTGTGCCACCTCAACAACTTGGCATGCTCTTTGTTTCTGAACAAACGTTTCAACCGTGGTATTATAGGTGCATACCACATCACCTTGGCAGGAACCCTCTTCCTGGGGCGCTCGCCCTCAACATCACCAGGGTCATCTCGCCTGATCTTATACCGAAATGCACTGCACACCGGGCATGCATTCAAATTCTCATACTCACCGCGGTAGAGAATATAGTCATTAATGCATGCATGTATCTTCTGCACCTCCAATCCTAGAGGGCAGACAATCTTCTTTGCTTCATACGTACTGGCGGGCAATTTGTTATCCTTTGGAAGCATCTTCTTCATAATTTTCAGCAACTTTTCAAATCCCTTGTCAGATAAACCACTCTCTGCTTTCCATTGCAGCAATTCCAGCGTGCTTCCTAGCTTTTTCTGGCCGTCTTCGCAATTTGGGTATAAATCCTTTTTGTGATCATCTAACATGCGTTCCAACTTCTCCCTCTCCTTTTCACTTTCACAGTCAATCTGTGCATCAATAATGACCTGACCAAGATCATCAGCGGGCATATCTGATGCCCGTTCTTCACCTTCTTCTTCTTCATTATCTTCCATTGCGGTATCGGTGGTTTCAGGGAACTCAGGATAGTTGTCATCATTCTCTTCTTCATCGTTGTCTTCCATCATAACCCCTCTCTCCCCATGCTTGGTCCAACAATTATAGCCGGACATGAAACCGAACCGGAACAGGTGGATGTGAAGGGTCTTTGTGGAGGGGTAATCCTTCTCATTTCGACAACCACCGCATGGACAACACATAAAACCATTCCGCTTGGTTGCCTCAGCCACCTTGAGAAAAGAATGCACACCTTTAATGAAATCTCCAGAGCGTCGATCGGCGTACATCCATGCTCGGCTCATCTGCATTATATAAGTACATATCAAACGCAAATCAAATATACAATTTCTATTTCTATCTCTAATTTTAGTTTGATAAGTAAGAATAAGTTAACAAAACTTTAGTCCCGGCTGGTGGGTACTTCTATCGGTATTTCTATCTCTATTTCTATCAGTATTTCTATTGTTCTATCTCTATCTCTATTTCTATTTCTATGTTAGCTATGTCTACTTTATTTTTATTTTTAATTCTAACATTTCTATTTCTAATAGCATTTCTATTTCTAATAAAATCTAACATAAATAAAATCTATATAGCATTTCTATTTTTACCTCTATCGGTATTTCTATCTCTATTTCTATCGGTATTTCTATTTTTCTATCTCTATCTCTATTTCTATTTCTATGTTAGCTATGTCTACTTCTATTTTTATTTTTTATTCTAACATTTCTATTTCTAATAGCATTTCTATTTCTAATAAAATCTAACATAAATAAAATCTATATAGCATTTCTATTTTTACCTCTATCGGTATTTCTATCTCTATTTCTATCGGTATTTCTATTGTTCTATCTCTATCTCTATTTCTATTTCTATGTTAGCTATGTCTACTTCTATTTTTATTTTTAATTCTAACATTTCTATTTCTAATAGCATTTCTATTTCTAATAAAATCTAACATAAATAAAATCTATATAGCATTTCTATTTTTACCTCTATCGGTATTTCTATCTCTATTTCTATCGGTATTTCTATTTTTCTATCTCTATCTCTATTTCTATTTCTATGTTAGCTATGTCTACTTCTATTTTTATTTTTAATTCTAACATTTCTATTTCTAATAGCATTTCTATTTCTAATAAAATCTAACATAAATAAAATCTATATAGCATTTCTAATAATCAAATAAACATCTAATAATTGCTCCCATAAAAAAATCACAAATCTCTCTACTTCTAGAGCAATAAATGAGCTAAATTACCAATGAAAGACAAAAGCACAAAATTCCTCACCTTTTAGTCCACTTAGATTGAAGTGGGGATATCAATTTGTGACAAAAAATGGTGGTCAAAGAGGATGAACTCGAGTTGCATGAAGAACACTTGAGAGTGGAGAGGGGGAGTGGCTGGCTCCGGGAGGAAGAAGAAGCTGCTTTATATAGGGAAGTCATTAGTCCCGGTTAGTAATACCAACCGGGACTAAAGGATTAATCTTTAGTCCCGGTTGGTGTTACCAACCGGGACTAATGATCCTGGCAACGGCTGGATTGCGACCCAGAGCATTTAGTCCCGGTTCGTAATACGAACCGGGACTAGAGGTTCAAAACCAACCGGGACTAATGAAATCTCCGTTCCAGCGGCCGAAAAAGCGGTGGGGCCCAGGGCATCAGTCCCGGTTCAAAGAGCAACCGGGACTAATGCCCCAGGATATTAGCCCTGTTTTCTACTAGTGCAATAACATTACAAAGTTTAGACCGGATGCAATCCGAGACAGAATTGCGGAAAAAAGAAATACCACATTGTTCAACTCGACGAGCTAGAATATGTGCTGAATTATTAAGCAAACGACTAATGTGACAACAAGTCACTGAAGACATAGTGGCCATCATCGCCTTAATATCCTCCACGATGATTCCAACCAGAGATCGATCTCGTGTAGAAGAATTAATGCGCTGAACCACCGAGAGGCAGTCCGAGGCTACAATGACTTTGTTCAAATCTTTATCCCGAGCAAGGGTCAACGCACACCTGACGGCTAGTGCTCGGTGTCATAACCTCATCAAATAGCTGGTTGCAGGCAACCAAGCAACTGTCGATGTGGTCCCTGATCACAACGCCTAACCCCATTCGAGACGAAGAAGAGAACAATGCTGGATCTACATTAATAAAAACCGTACCTTCCGTCGGCGGAGACCAACAAGGCGAAGTAGAGGTCTCACGACTTTGGACAGCAGGTTGTTTGAAGAGGTGCAGTAAAATCATATGAACATAAGCCTTGATCTGCTCAGCTAGGCTATTTGGGTGTTTCATTTTCTCATCATTGTGAACCGCATTTCGATGCTCCCACAAATGCCAACATGTTACAGCCAGCGTGACAGTTCCTTGGTCACTCGACCGATCCAAAAACTCAAAAAGCCAAGCCTTGGATGTGGTGAATTCATTGCGGCATAGTTTAACCATGAAATCATACTCTACCGCATGCCAAACTTCCATGGCATACTGACAGAAGAGCACAGTATGCTCCGCTCTCTCTTTCCTTCCGCAGAAGACGTAGGCATCTGAAGCTGGTATATTCCGACGACAAAGCTGGTGACCACTTGGAACTTTGGAAGGCAGTCATGCGCCAAGCGCCACAAGGTAATCTCCATTTTCCCTGGCGCCTTCACATTCCACAATTTCTTCCAGAGCCTCTCCTCCTCACAAACAGCCGAGCTAAGCCCAGGACCAGAGCTGCTTTGAGTTGCAAAGAAGGATTCAGAACGTGCCAAATTATATGCAGAACGGACTGTGTAGATACGTACAAAACTTGGCATGAGGCCATGAAGCAAAATCATCGCCACCATAGCGGCTAAGAGGTACTTGCAGAATTTTTGATGCAGTCTCCTCCGTAAAGAAACTTCGGATCACATTCGCATTCCACAAGCCTGCACTCTCATCAATAAGAAAATTGGCGGTAATAGCATTTTCAGGCAGAGGTGTTGTAGTAGTCAACGTACATGGATTCACTCCTGGGATCCAATTGTCAGTAAGGATTTTGGTCTGCTTTCCCTCACCAATGCCCCATCTAATACCACGCTGAACCAGCTCTTTCCCAAACAGAATGCTCCGCCAAGTGAAGGACGATGAACGGGGGCGTGGTGCATCCCAAAAGCTGCAATTCGGGAAATATCGTCCCTTCAGGACACGGGCACAAACGGACTCAGGTTCAGTCAATAAACGCCAACTTTGTCTGCCCAACATAGCTTGGTTGAACAATACCAGATCATGGAAGCCCAGACCGCCGAGAACCTTAGGAGTGGACAACCAGGCCCAAGAACGCCGATGCATTTTCTTTTGTCCATCGCATATACCCCACCAAAAATCTACGATAATTTTGCGCACAGCGGTGCAGGTAGCCATGGAGATTTGAAAACAGCTCATAGCGTATGTTGATATTGCTTGAATAACTAATTTGAGGAAAATTTCTTTACCTTGTCTAGACAGTGGCCGGTCAGAAAGGCAATTCACCCTCTTCCAAATTCTGTCAGGTAAGAAACTGAAAGTTCCAGTCAGAGATCGTCCAACATCAGTTGGCATCCCCAAGTAGGAATCCTGAAGAGCTTCAGTATGTACCCCAAAGCTGCTCATAACCCTCTCCTTGATCTCTGTAGCACTATGGTTGCCGAAGAAAATCATTGACTTTTCATAGTTAATCTTTTGCCCGGAACCTGGCAGTACAAAGTCAAGGTCGAATTCAGAGCTTGTACACTAGTGTCATCACCTTTGGCAAAAAAGATACTATCATCCGCAAACAAGAGGTGAGACACTGGGGTCCTTGTCGTCCATTCTGAATGCCTTGCAACTCACCACATCTCTCTTTCTCAAGGAGGAGACATGATAAACCTTCCGTCCACAACAAGAACAAATAAGGGCTTATTGGATCTCCCTGTTGAATACCTCGTGATGGAATAACTGGCTCGGTAAGATCTCCTTTCACCCGAACAACATACCTCACATTTGTCATACATCGCATGACAGAATTGATCCAGGGATGAGCAAATCCCAGTTTCACCAAACACCCATATAGATAATGCCACTCAACCGTATTGTATGCTTTCATCATATCGATCTTCAGGGCAAAGTAGGGCTTCTTGGAACATTGTCTCCGGATAGTGTGAAGACATTCATAGGACACCAATGCATTGTCTGTAATCAACCGTCCCGACACAAAACCGCTCTGATGCTCCGAAAAAATATCTTACGTGACCCACTAGTAAAATTGCCCATGCGTTGCACCGGGAAAAATTAAAACTCACGTGATGACACTTCTCCTTTGTGCCACCATCGACGAAGGTGATCATTTTTTTCTCATACTCATGAGTAACATAATTAATCCTAAGAAGATTAGGTTGCGAGGCTGTGCGTTTCACCGAGAGAAACTAAAACTCAAACGCTCGTGAATCACGTGATTGAATTCAAATATGTTACATCTTGATACGTCTCCAACGTATCTATAATTTTTGATGCTCCATGCTTGTTTTTACACCATTTGCCTATTGTTTCGTTACACTTAGTGGCACTTTTATGCATTTTCCGGAACTAACCTATTAACAAGTTGCCACAGTGCCAGTTTCCTGTTTTCTGCTGTTTTTGTGTTTCAGCAGTGATACATAGGAAATATTCTCGGAATTGGATGAAACAAGTTCCTGAAGTCTTATTTTACCCGGAAGCTTCCAGAGATCCGAAGAGAAGTAGGAGGGGGGCCACCAGGGCCCCACACACAGGGGCGGCGCGGCCAGGCCCCTGGCCACGCGGGCCCCGTGTGAGGGCGCCTGGCCCCTCCTCTGACATCGACCCTTCGCCTATAAAGACCCCCCGACGGAAAAAACCTAAGTACCCGATCAGATTTCCAGAACACATCGCGATCCGCCGCCGCCGTCGACCCGAAGATCGGGAGGGTCCAAAAGCTCTTCCCGGCACCCTGCCGGAGAGGGGAATCGCCACCGGAGGTCTTCTTCATCGCCATGCTTGCCTCCGGAGCGATGAGTGAGTAGTCTACCTTGGACTATGGGTCCATAGCAGTAGCTAGATGGTTGTCTTCTCCACCATGTGCTTCATGTTTAGATCTCATGAGCTGCCCTACATGATTGAGATCACCGTTATGTAATTTTACATGTTTGGTTTGTTGGGATCCGATGAATATTGGTGTTTATGATTAAGTTGTTGTACTGAATATTATCTTTTGTTATCTCTATGTTGTTTATGATCTTGCATGCTCTCCGTTGTTAGTAGCTATCTTGGCCGAGTAGTTGCTAGTGACTCCAAGAGGGGGTATTTATGCTCGATAGTGGGTTCATGCCTCTATTTCACCTAGGGGAGTGACAGAAACCTCTAAGGTGGTAGATGTGTTGTTGCTACTAGGGAGAAAACAACATTCATATGCTCAAGGGCATATGCTTTTTTTACATTACACACTTTGCTTAATGCAATTATCTGTTGTTCGCAACTTAATACTACTGGGGTGTTCGGATTGATATCCCCGGGAGTGGATTATTAGTCATAGATGCAGTTGGATGGCGGTCTATGTATTTTGTTGTAATGCCCAGAGTAAATCTCATAGTGATCTTCTTGACATATCATGTTTATCTTTATTCTATCAATTGCCCAACTGTAATTTGTTTACCCAGCATGTGTTATTTTATCTATGGAGAGACACCACTAGTGAACTGTGGACCCCGGTCCTATTTACATCATATTGCTATCACCTGTTTACTTTACTCGCACTGTTTACTTTACTCGCATACTACACTGTTTTCCACTCGATACGCTCATAATCTTTGTTTCAAGCAAACCGGTGAGATTGACAACCTCATTGCAAGTTGAGAACAAAGTACTTGGTTGTGTTGTGTGCAGGTTCCGCGTTGCTACTGGCCGAAGACGAGTCAACAAGTATTGTTAAACGGCGCCCTTGTTAGAGTGTTATTAAGCCAGTCTGCATCACCTTCAGTCGTCGCTGTCTCTCCTCTTCAAGATCGACATTAAAACTTGGTTTCTTAACTGAGGGAAAACTAGCTGCTATACTCATCATACCTTCCTCTTGGGGTTCCCAACGGGCTGGTCATTCACCACGCACAAGGACTTACTGCTCCACGTCAACTTAACACCAGCAGCTAATTTTTTGGCGCCGTTGCCGGGGAGGAAGAGAAGACTTCTGCGAGGGGAGTTTCTCGCACACACATCCTTTACTTTGTTATTGTTTTGCTTTACTTTATTTATTTTACCTGCATCGTTTTATATCAAAAACCCAAAAAAAATTAGAATCCTTGGTAGTTGTTTTTACTTGTTTACTTTCGTTTTGCTGAAATGGCCAATCCTGAAAACACCAAGTTGTGTGACTTTACTAGCACGAACAATAGTGATTTTATCTGCACTCCTATTGCACCACCTGCTACTGCTGCAAACTTTTATGAGATTAAGCCTGCTTTATTGAACCTTGTTATGAAAGAGCAATTTTCTGGTGCTAGTACTGAAGATGCTGCAGCTCATCTCAACAATTTTGTTGAGCTATGTGAGATGCAGAAATATAAGGATGTTGATAGTGATATTATTAAGCTCAAGTTGTTTTCTTTTTCTTTGAGAGGAAAAGCTAAAGATTGGTTGTTGTCTTTGACTAAGAATAGTATTGATTCATGGGCTAAGTGTAAGGATGCTTTTATTGGTAGATACTATCCTCCTGCTAAGATTATATCTCTGCGTAGCAATATTATGAAGTTTACTCAGTTTGATAATGAACATGTTGCTCAAGCTTGGGAAAGAATGAAATCTATGATAAAGAATTGCCCCACTCATGGACTGACTACTTGGATGATTATCCAAACTTTTTATGCAGGACTGAATTTTTCTTCAAGGAACCTACTTGATTCAGCTGCTGGAGGCACTTTTATGTCCCTTACCTTGGGCGCCACATCGAAGCTACTTGACAACATGATGGTAAATTATTCTGAATGGCACACCGAGAGAGCTCCACAAGGTAAGAAGGTAAATTATGTTGAGGAAACCTCTTCCTTGAATGATAAGATTGATACCATTATGGCTATGCTTGCTAATGATAGGACTCATGTTGATCCTAATAATGTTCCTTTGGCCTCTCTGGTTGCTCAAGAAGAGCATGTTGATGTGAATTTCATTAGAAACAATAATTTTAACAACAATGCTTATAGGAACAATTTTGCTAGTAACAATTATAGGCCGTATCCTTCTACCAATGGTAATGGTTATGGTAACTCTTATGGTAATTCCTACAACAACACTAGGGCTGCGCCCTCCGAGCTTGAGGTAATGCTCAAGGACTTCATCGGTAAGCAAACTGCTTTTAACAAGTCTGTTGAGGAAAAGTTAGGCAAAATTGATATTATTGCTTCTAAAGTTGATAGCCTTGCTCATGATGTTGAAATTCTGAAATTAAAAGTGTTGCCTAATGATGTGAAAGAGAACAATGTTTTTGCTACCGCTAATGCTATTCAAGTTGGAATTGATGAAAATATTAGATTGTTAGCGGAATTGCATGCCAGGTGGGAAAGAGAAGATGAGATGGCTAGAGAGATGAAGGTATGTACTATTACTACCTCTAATGATGTTGCTCCTACTGGTAGCAATCCTCTTACTTTGATTGGTGTAGAGAAAACTCCCACTCCTTGTGTTAAAAAGCCTAAAACTGCCAAAACTTTTTCTCAAAAGAGTGCTGAAATTTTTCGGAGTGTGGGAGATGATAGCCCTACTTCTTTTAATGATTTTGATGTTGATGGCTGCAATATATCTGAAGTTATTTTTTTCTTGCAAAAGCTTGCTTTGACTCCCAATGCTAGTTCTTTAAATATTGCTTTTACTAAGCATATTACCAATGCTCTCATAAAGATTAGGGATGAAAAGTTGAAGCAAAAAGCCTCTGTTCCCAAGAAGTTAGAAGATGGTTGGGAACCCATCATTGATATGCATGTTAATGGTTATGATTGCCATGCTTTATGTGATCTAGGTGCTAGTATTTCCATCATGCCTAGAAAGATTTATGACATGCCTGATCTACCACCGCTTGAAAAGTGTTATTTTGATGTTCCTATTGCTGATGTTGCTAAGAAGAAACCTTTGGGAAGGATTAATGATGTTCTTATTGTGGTTAACAATAACCTTGTTCCCATTGATTTTCTTGTTATGGACGTTGAATGCCATGCATCATGTCCTATTATTTTGGGAAGACCCTTTCTTCGAACTGTAGGTGCTATCATTCATATGAGGGAAGGCACTATCAAATATCAATTCCCACTAAAGAAAGGTATGGAACACTTCCCTAGGAAAAGAAATAAATTACTTTTTGACTCTATTCTTAGAGCAAATTATGAGCTTGATGCTTCATCACTTGATATTACTTGATTCGCAATTTTCTGCGCCTAGCTCAAAGGCGTTCAAGAAAAGCACTCTTGGGAGATAACCCAATGTTTTCTTTTCAGTACTTTTTCTTTTATTTGAGTATTGGAAGTCATTACTACTGTAATGACCGCTCCTTATCTTGTTTATTTCGTTTTTGTGCCAAGAGAAGCCTCTAATTTGAGTGAGGTAAAGATTTGGGGATGTTGCTGTCCTGAAACTGCTTTCGGTGCTGCACCGTAAAAATTCGTGAAAATTCTCTGTTTATCTTTTGGACCTGCGATTTCTTGTGCATATGCCCCAGGTTATATCCAAACTTTTGTTAGTTGAACACTTTTTGATTTGAGCAACAGAAAATCCCTCAAAAATTCGACCTTTGTCAGCTGTTCAGTTTTGACAGATTTCTGCCAATATTTGTGTTTGCCACTTTATCGCTTTCTTTTGAGTTCTTTTGATCATGGAACTTTTGGGGAGGTTGCTACAGTAGTATGTGCTATATATGTGGTGGTTTTGAGTTGAAACCTGAAGCAAATAGAGGGTTGATTATATGTTATGCTTGCACTAATGTTGCTAATAGAATTGTGTTTAGTTTTGTATGAAGGAAGTTTTCAACTGTAGGGATTGGAGAATGATGAGATGAGTTGAAGAATGGACAAAAGCTCAAGCTTGGGGATGCCCATGCATCACCCCAAGAAATATCCAAGAAGTACAAGCATCAAAGCTTGGGGATGCCCCCGAGGCACCCCTTCTTCATCGGGAAAAATCAGGTCACCTTTCAAAACACTATATTTTTATTGCTTCATGCACTATGTGTTTTTCTTGGAGCGTCAGTTGTTTTAGTTTTATTAGTTGGTTTAGTTTGTTTGTTTGCTACAATAAATGGTTGGACCCCAACAAATTTCCTTTGGAGAAGTTGCCTCATTTTCATTTGCCAAGAACGCTCTAGTTTTCATTCTTATTAAAAATCGAGTGTTCTTCTTTTTTTGCTACTGCTTTTGGTTTTTGTTTTCGCCTTGATTTGCGTTCAGACCTTGTCATATCTTTTCATCAAGGTGTATTTTTGCCGCTGATCTTTATTGGTTTTCATCAAAAGAGGTGTTTATAAAAATTTCAAATGGTGTTGGAAAAGAGAAAAAGCTTTATGCAAAATAGTGGTACAAGAAGGAGCTTGTGTAGACTACGGCTTAGGCTTTTTCATGTCATGCTTGATGTATTTTTGATAGTATGCTTAGTGGTTTTGCTGTAGCATGACTTGTCTCAAATAACTGAGATTGCTTAATGAGCCTTTGAAAAAATCATGCGTTGTTTTTATTATATGGAAGCATTATTTTGGTTTTCTCCTTGATGCTTTATTTGGGTTGACTTGGCGCATGCTCACACATGTTAGACTCTTAAAAAGTCGCCAATAGCCTTCATGATCATTTAGTTTTTGACTTTTGATGCCATCTTATGCTTCTTTTAATGTCGCTTTGTTGCTTTGCATGATTATGGCCATTATTGCTCTCTTAGTTGGTCGCTCCCAGTCTTTTGCTAGCCCTCGCCTTGTACTGAGTATGAGCTCTACTCGTGCATCCAACTCCTAAAAGCCAAAGTTTTCCAAAGTGTCCACCATACATACCTACTAGCAATTTGCTATTCCAAGTAAATTTGACTAGCTTTTATTTTCTCTTCAAATTAAACTCTTACCAGTGTTATGCGAAATTCGGTCAGTAAAGCTCTCACGAACCGGAAGACACACTTTACTTTTTCCTGTTCTTAAAAATTTGACATTGTGGTCTCTTATGTTGAGTTGTTATGCTTGCAAGTTGTAAGTTGGATTCTAGCCCATCCATGCTGTCATGGGGCAAGCTTTCAACATTGCACTTCTTATTTGAGTTGATATCGTGATCTTTTGTTTATGGATGCCCGCGGTGTGAAATGAATTGGTAATCTTGTAGGGATCATAGAGTTTGTATATGTGTTAGGGAAACGCCGGGCCGCCAATCTAAGCCATGCATAATTCATGGTGGAAATTTGCAGCATACCCATGGTGAACATACGACGACGCGTCTCACAATAAAAGCTAAACAAAAGGCAAATAAAAGAGATGTCGAGGTGTTCATTGTCTGCTTGTCCTGTCATTTTGGTGTGGGCTTGTTCCATGTCATCGGGCACGGAGGTACCCCATTGGCGGTTCTCAATGATATGCATATACTTACAATGACAAGAGCCTTGCTTGGGACTCTAAGTAAAGTAGCATGAGGTTTGGGTACTCGTATTCACGGGGCACGAGGTTTTCAACTTATGATTTGTCAAGCATATGCATCATAATTGTTCTCGCATTAACTTTAACCATTCAAGATGCTTATGATGGGGGCAATGAGAGCTCAAAGCTGGTAAGTACCATAATTTTTGAAGGTTATAAAACTTGCAATCACTGCTTCCCTCTGCGAAGGGCCTTTCTTTTACTTTTATATTGAGTCACCACCTTCTTTCTTTATGCACCATTATGAGAGCATAGTTGTCATTCTTAGTGTGATATGCATTGTCCCAAAGTTCATTGATTGATTCATATTGTTGGTTTCACTTGTTCTTAAATTATTTGTATCTAGTCGCCCTCTTAAACTTGAAGGTGTCCTATGCATTTATGTTTTGCTCTCTTTGAAGGACAAGCTGAAAACCACTTGTATGTTTTTCCTTATGATTTGAACACACGTTTGACTTTCATTGTTTCATTATCATGATCTTTTGTTTGTGTTCATTTTCATGTTTACAACATGGTTGCTAAGTTTCTTATTGTCATGATTATATCTTCATGCCCATGTTTTAAGTTCTTATGATCCCAGTTCACAAATGCTTACATATATGATCAAGATTGTGTAGGTGCATGTCACCTCAAAAATTATTCTTTTGTTATCACTTACCTACTCGAGGACGAGCAGGAGTTAAGCTTGGGGATGCTTGATACGTCTCCAACGTATCTATAATTTTTGATGCTCCATGCTTGTTTTTACACCATTTGCCTATTGTTTCGTTACACTTAGTGGCACTTTTATGCATTTTCCGGAACTAACCTATTAACAAGTTGCCACAGTGCCAGTTTCCTGTTTTCTGCTGTTTTTGTGTTTCAGAAGTGATACACAGGAAATATTCTCGGAATTGGACGAAACAAGTTCCTGAAGTCTTATTTTACCCGGAAGCTTCCAGAGATCCGAAGAGAAGTAGGATGGGGGCCACCAGGGCCCCACACACAGGGGCGGCGCGGCCAGGCCCCTGGCCGCGCGGGCCCCGTGTGAGGGCGCCTGGCCCCTCCTCTGACATCGACCCTTCGCCTATAAATACCCCCCGACGGAAAAAACCTAAGTACCCGATCAGATTTCCAGAACACATCGCGATCCGCCGCCGCCGTCGACCCGAAGATCGGGAGGGTCCAGAAGCTCTTCCCGGCACCCTGCCGGAGAGGGGAATCGCCACCGGAGGTCTTCTTCATCGCCATGCTTGCCTCCGGAGCGATGAGTGAGTAGTCTACCTTGGACTATGGGTCCATAGCAGTAGCTAGATGGTTGTCTTCTCCACCATGTGCTTCATGTTTAGATCTCATGAGCTGCCCTACATGATTGAGATCACCGTTATGTAATTTTACATGTTTGGTTTGTTGGGATCCGATGAATATTGGTGTTTATGATTAAGTTGCTGTACTGAATATTATCTTTTGTTATCTCTATGTTGTTTATGATCTTGCATGCTCTCCGTTGTTAGTAGCTATCTTGGCCGAGTAGTTGCTAGTGACTCCAAGAGGGGGTATTTATGCTCGATAGTGGGTTCATGCCTCTATTTCACCTGGGGGAGTGACAGAAACCTCGAAGGTGGTAGATGTGCTGTTGCTACTAGGGAGAAAACAACATTCATATGCTCAAGGGCATATGCTTTGTTTACATTACACACTTTTCTTAATGCAATTATCTGTTGTTCGCAACTTAATACTACTGGGGTGTTCGGATTGATATCCCCGGGAGTGGATTATTAGTCATAGATGCAGTTGGATGGCGGTCTATGTATTTTGTTGTGATGCCCAGAGTAAATCTCATAGTGATCTTCTTGACATATCACGTTTATCTTTATTCTATCAATTGCCCAACTGTAATTTGTTTACCCAGCATGTGTTATTTTATCTATGGAGAGACACCACTAGTGAACTGTGGACCCCGGTCCTATTTACATCATATTGCTATCACCTGTTTACTTTACTCGCACTGTTTACTTTACTCGCATACTACACTGTTTTTCACTCGATACGCTCATAATCTTTGTTTCAAGCAAACCGGTGAGATTGACAACCTCATTGCAAGTTGGGAACAAAGTACTTGGTTGTGTTGTGTGCAGGTTCCGCGTTGCTACTGGCCGAAGACGAGTCAACAAGTATCGTTAAACGGCGCCCTTGTTGGAGTGTTATTAAGCCAGTCTGCATCACCTTCAGTCGTCGCTGTCTCTCCTCTTCAAGATCGACATTAAACCTTGGTTTCTTAACTGAGGGAAAACTAGCTGTTATACTCATCATACCTTCCTCTTGGGGTTCCCAACGGGCTGGTCATTCACCACGCACAAGGACTTACTACTCCACGTCAACTTGACACCAGCACATCTATCTTATATTTACTAATTGGAGGCACCATACGAAGCACCACGTTTAATCCTGAAAACTTAACAAGATATCCGTCGGATACGTGGCGTTAGGTATCTACGGCCGTCGGATGGAGTTCTTTGGAGTCCTGGCGAACTATCCCACGTGTACGACCAGGAGATTCTGTTGCCGAAAAGAAATCTCTCTATCTCCGCTGATTTTTTTTCCATTGGCCCGTCATAGAGCGACCCCTTCCCAGCTATTCCCCCTCCTCGACTTCAATGCTACGTGCGATCTGCGATCCATCAAGAAAAGCATCACCAAATCATGTTCCAAGTTTCACAATCTTGGATGTTTATACATTGGATGAGGTCTGATCCATGAGGTCTCATCCATTGATGCTAGCTTCAGATTGATAAAGAAAAGAAACGATCCAATCCAGCCTATCGGTGAACCTATCCCCATGTAAACTTTCAATCTCTTTCAGCTTTCAAATTATGAGTGTGCTGCAATTTAGCTTCTCCTTTTAGTCCGGTCAATTTCTGTGACGATTGATCCGGTGGATGGGCAGCTGTACCCATGACAGTTTAGGACAGATTGCGTCAGTATTATCACTACGTACTTCAGAGTACTAATTAGCAAGGAAGATTACAGCGGCCAGCAAAAGGTGGCGAGGCGGATGGAAAAATCATTTGGTCTTGAGGGCCACAGATGCAAAGGTTATACTATCTCTATTTTTCTCATGGTTTATATTCTTATTGTTAGAACATCTGTAGTAATCAACCACTCCTCACGTCCTCATAGTTTTAGTAAGTATTCTTTCATATTGGTTTGCTAATGAATAGCTGATTTGCAATCTACTTGCTGCAATTGGTAAAATTGAGTGGAAAAGGGTGATGTGATGGTATTAATATTTATATTTTCACTCGATTCATACTCTGTGTTATATTACAGGCTCTGATGATGGTTTTCTTTCTAGGTGGAGGATCCTTGGTTATGATTCTTTAATGGTCAGAGTAATAAATGAAAACTAATGAAAATTGTCAATTTGAAGTAGTATATGATCTTTGCAAGTAGAATTTACCCAAAAATAAACTCTTATTGTATCTTCTCTTTTTTCTTTACAGGATATACAATGCACGCGGTCTCTTGTTTTGCAAGGTCATCCTATATGTTGATTTTGCGAGAGGATTCTTGCTGATGACTTCTTTATTGCTGTGTGTAACAATCAAGAAGTAATGGGCATTGTCAGTTGAAACGACTAGAATAAAGGAGTATGAGGTTTGCACGTCGTAGTAACTAGAATATTAACTCTCTTTTCTGGGTTTTCTCCTTTATTTTCATATATTTAAGATTTAATTCATGGTTATTTACGCCATAGTTCTGTGTTTGCCCTAGAGCTGAACACCTCTACTTAGAGAAGTTTATGAATGATCTAAGGAAGTGAATCATGCATGCTCTGTAGCATACGAGAAACGCATGCAGATTCACATAACATCCACAATACCTCCTTCTCTCTTTCAAGCATTTTTTTTCCTCCTCACTTCTCATCAGCCACAAAATGTGTCTTCTATTTCCTTCAACCTGTTTACAAATCAATGTAAAGTAAGAATATGTCAGATTATTAAGTAACATGATGTTATTCTCAAACTTAATTGTAAAACTGATCATAGCGTTCAGATTGTTTTTTCTGACACCTCATCTTGCATGTGAAATAGTAGTTAACATGTAAAAAAGGAAATATTTTCTAAATTAATAAGATACTAGATATTAATATTGGACTATTCTGATACTATCCTGCTACTTCATGCTTTGTCCATCAGTAAGTTTACTAATGCTTCTTTCAATCTAATGAATGCACTAGAGATAATGATAAGGGAACATTTTGACTATTACCTATAATTGTGAAGTCTCCTTGCAACAATACAACTCTAATAAATTATTAATGGTGTCTATGTCTATTGAAAATAAAAGTATCTAATCAATAACTAACTGAATAAGTATATTCTGCCATATGGGCTAGAATATACATTGTTCAAGGTTACTCCCTCTGATTCATATTGGTAGCGGCTTATTTGTTAGTACAAAGTTTTACTAAATCAGCAACAACTTATATGGATCAGAGGGAGTAATATATTCAAACATAAATCTACGGGTTTCTTGATATTTGAAATTGTCAAAACTATTTTTTGAATTACTTTGTGAAAATTAAACTAATTAACACATTGAAACTCCTATTGATTAATGCACACACCTTTCTATCATTTACTAGCCCGTGCCGGTGCACGGGTTAATGACTAGAGAATATAATTTCAAAGTTAAACAAAAGTTATGTAAATTCAAATTTTGATTAGTGTAACCTCCAAATTTCAAAAATACAAATAAGTTCGATAGATACCACTGGTGCTATTTCCATACATGCATAATCTCTAATTATTTCCTATAATTAAAATCATTTACATGTTGCATTGGCAGCATGCAACTTCAGCAAATAGAAGGAACTGACAACCATCTGCCATAGTCAAATAAATGTCTTCCACTGGATGCATTCAAGTATGTACTAATTGAAAGCACACACATCTAACAAAATTTAGTACAAGCAATCAGCTAACAAAATTCAGTACAGGCAATCGCTTAGTAAAATTCAGTCAAATTTTGTACATCTAACAATTATAGCAACTAACAATCGTGTAGTAAATATCATTAGTCAAATTTTCTCTCGTCTCTAGCAAAATTCAGTAGAGCTAATTATTATAGCATCAGCTAGCTTTCCACGTCACCTGAAAACTTGCCTTGGTGATCAATGGAGTTGATCGATGGCTCGTGAGCTAGCAACTCAGACTGTCGCGCCACCACCTTCTGCGTGGTAGACTTCGGCCTAGTCTAGATGGTTGTCGCCTGGTTCAGGCGAGCCGTGTTTTTCACCATAATAATCTGGAAGATGTCGGCCATCAACCTTATGGAGTTATGGTGGCCACAAAACCAAAAGAGGACCCTAGTACAATGCTTGAGTAGCTACTACTTCCACGCCGTACTCTGGGAGTGCAAAGAGAGTCCACAATACTTGTACCTCTTGTTTAGTTGCCTGTTGTTAGTTGATGAAAGACTGTGAGGCTCCCCGCCGCGCATCGTCCCCTCAGTAATCGCAACTTCGTGTTTTTGAACCTGACGCGGAAGATCGAATATGGGGAGCAAGCAAGAGGATGGAGCGGTCTTGCGGATGTGCTACCGCCTTGTAATCGTGAACGCTTGGGGCGCGATTGGTAGCCTGCAGCCCTTTTTGGGCTCCCTGGGCGCAGGCGCTGGGGGGCCTGGGTCGCACCATCTGATGCAAAAACCAACTTGGGTGTTTTGTTTGGTAGCCCACAACGACAATTCCAAGGCCCGGGAGAGAAACTCGACCGGTTGATTGGTTGGCAGCGCTGGCCTGGGAGAGAAACTCGACCGGTTGATTGGTTGCCAACCATTGATGTGCTATGGTAACCTCTTCCTACCAGTGGTGAGGATACCATAGCAACATCAGCCAGAACACCAAGAACATCAGCAAGATCATGACGAACAGCACAAGCAACAGCACAAGAACAGAAACAACAGTAGAACTAGATAGGGTAGACTAAGTACGAGTTCACATAGACCAGCAGGTAGACTATGTACCAGTTCACATAGGACCAGCAGTACGAGTTCTAAACCCAATCACAGGGCAACATAACATAGATTAGCATTAGCAGGAAGACATAACGTCGATCACTCCTCCTCCTCAGCCACCTTAAGCCTCCTCATGCTGCGATGGTGTTCCGGGCACCTACCGACAACCTCACAGCATGATTAGTCAAAGACGACCACCCTGTACTCCCTTCCAGTGAGCTTCTTGAAGAACAGGAGGTAGCCGATCTTGAGATTGTGGGCGACCGTGAATTCTGGCCAGCCAGCTTCCAGGATGGCCTTGCCGCTCACCTCCTTGACGCTCATCTCCCACTGGCAGCCAGTGGTGGTCTTGATGATCATCTTCCCTAGCACCGGGCCTAGATAAGGCCTGAAGCCGTCCGGGAGTGGCAGCACTCCGATCCCAGGCGCCATGAGGATCTTGCAGAAGTGCGTAGGGTTCATGCCCTCGTGGAAGTGGCCTACTGAAGGTGGCCGTCCAATACGCTTCCTGCTCGGACCCTCATCAGGTACCTCCACAGGGACTCCTAGACGCAGCATCTACACAAGTGAAGAAGTCTTAGCATAGCTCAAGGGCAAGAAAAATATTGAGCAACAAACTCAAACGCCTCATACAATGCTGACCTTGCGGCATGAATGATTCCTCGGGACCAAATGCATTGCTCATTGTAGATGAAATGCGCAGTGCATAAGGTCCAGAAAGATCATTCGGCCACTAATATATATGCCTATTTGAATCATTGGCTAATCACAGCTATGACTGAGCAAAAAAGCACATCAAAACAGCTTGCCACAGATAGTGTCTGCGTGGTAGACGCCACAATTGATGCTATTCAACCATGTGTGTTGAACAAGGACTGATTTTTGCTCTACACACAAGGTTGAATAGAATGAACTGCGGCATCTGGTCAGATTACTGAGATAATCAAACATTTAACATGTGGCCAAGCACACCATACTTTGGTGAGCAGAGCACATGTTAAATGCTCGCTACCTCACTATGATTTGCGCACGTTCATTATCGCATGATATGCTATCGAAACAGATCTAACAAAGGGTGTTCATCATCGACATCATCGGCATCTAACAGATCGAACCCTAACCCTAGCAGCTGCACACATCATTAGCACGATGAAAGGGAAAAAAACCTCGGCACTACAGTACTGACCTTCAACCCTAAACCTAGCAGATCGGCTATGCATGTCATCTAGCGCGCGCCTACGAACATCATGAAGGGAGACGGAATGTACAAGATGGGGATTGAGGGTGCTTACCGACATTTTGCAGGCGGCGGTTGATGTGCGTCCAGATGCTTGCCCTCCTTCGATGCGAGGCACGGCCTCCGCGATGACAATGCGAGGAAGAGGCGAGGCAGCAGGGCCTCCTCCGTCGGTGCAGTCGGCGGTGGAAAAGAAATCGTCATGCGGTGGAAAAGAAATCGTCATGCGGTTTGGGAGAGGAGAGTGAGAGAGAGAGAGAGAGATAGGAGAGGTTGGGCGGTGAGGGGATTTATTGCGCGTGCCATGAAACGACATGGCGTCTCGTGCTCATTCCCCAGGCGTGCAGGCGAAGCCTCGTGTTACGCCCCCCAGAGGCTGACCCCGTGGAAATGCTCGATTCGGAGGTATCCCCAGGGCATGTGTGAAGGGTGCTTTGACGCGCGTGCGGGCCGAGAAAATGAGGGAGCCCATGAATCCAATCAACGGCCTCTTGGCTCCCCAGGGCCTGGTTCGACTCTTCACAGGCTACCAAACGCGCCCTTGGAGGGTGTGTGTCACTGCATCGCACGCCTCCAATCCAATGCTTTGTTCACTGTCCGTCCGTGTAGGATCCCTTGCGAGACAGGCTATTCAGCATAAAAATTGCAGTTTTAGCCCTCTGGTATTTTCATCTGCGATAGAGAGGAATCAAACATTGGTAGCAACAACATGCATAAAATTAAAGATGTGTACCTTATGCGCAATAAAAGAAGATCCAAACACACACACATACGTTTTTTATAAAGGGTGCTTTGTTACTTAAGAGATTTAAACCATTACACCCGACTTCTGCCTAACAAAGATGCACACAACCGCAGTTCTAGTCTTGTCTAGAAAAATAAAAAGACAAGATTACATATCACATGGAGAAACTCTAAAATCACCTAAGTCGATGGCAAAGACGAAGGAGGATGATACGTCCATTTTACATCACTATTTTGTATCATAATTTACTGTTATTCATCAATATATTTCACATTTAGAGATGATACTCATGTTGTTTCCTCTGTTTTTACATGTTTGATGATCATTGGAGGATTTGCTGCTCGAGTCAGGATTCTGCTGGAAAAAGGACCGTCAAGACACCATGTTTCGGAAGATCAGAAAATTCCAGAAAAATACCAAGAAATTATATTTTATGAGAAGACTGAAGAAGCCAGAAGGAGGAGGCGAGAGGAGCAATAGGACGGGCTCACCACCAGGGGGCGCAGGCCCACCCCTGGCCGCGCCGGCCTGTGGTGAGGCCACCCTGGCCCACTTCTGCCATCGCCCCTTCGCATATTTCATCGTCCCTGAAAACCTAAGTCAAAGGGGGGCTCAGAGATAGACACCGCAGCCTCTGCGGGGCGGAAAACACCAGAGAGAAAAAAGCTCTCCGGCAGGCAGGAATCTGCCAGGGAAATTCCTTCCCGGAGAGGGGAGATCATTGCCATCATCATCACCATCGCATCGGACTTCATCGAGATCATCATCATCATCATCATCTCCATCACCAGCACCTTCATCTTCACCATCACCACGCCATCCCGCTATAACATCTTGAGTTCAATCTTATTAAATTCTTAGGGGAAACTTTCCCGGTGTTGATTACTCTTGTGATTGATACTATTGAGTGGAATTGTTGTATTAAGGTTTATGTTCAGATTGTTATTTACCATTATTTCACCTCTGATCATGATCCATATGTTGTCTTGTGAGTAGTTCGTTTAGTTCTTGAGAACATGGGAGAAGTCAAGATGTTAGTAGTGGATTATTGTTGAGTAATATTTAGTGGTTTGATATTTATTTGTTGTGGTGCTATTTCACTAGTGGTGTCATGTGAACGTCGACTACATGATACTTCACTATTTATGGGCCTAGTGAGATGCATTGTGTATTTGGCTACTAATTGTGGGGTTGCTGGAGTGACAGAAACCTAAACCTCCGTTAGGAAACCATTGCACCAGGGAGCATAGAATCTTAGAGTTTAAGGCTGTGGTTAGATTTATCTTAATTACTTTCTTGTATTTGCGGATGCTTGCAAGGGGTATAATCACAAGTGTGTATTTATCCTAGTAAGGGTAGTGCGCTAGCACAGGTTCACCCCCATAACACTTATCAAACCAATAAAGATTATTTAGCGGCATGAAGCGAAAGCTCTTGACAGAAACTCCCGTGTGTCCTTGAGAACGTTTGGTCATCATAAGTTACACAACCGGCTTGTCCTTTGCTTTAGAAAGGATTGGGCCACTTGCTGCAATTGTTATCACTGTCTTTTATTTACTCGTACTTTATTTACTTGCATTACCAAATACCCCTGAAAACCTGTTTGCTAGTATTTACAGTGAATCTTTGACCAAAACCACTTGTCAACACCTTCTGCTCCTCGTTGGGTTCGACACTCTTATTTATCGAAAGTACTACAATACACCCCCTATACTTGTGGGTCATCAAGACTATTTTCTAGCGTCATTGCCGGGGAGTGAAGTGTTATTGAAGAGTATAAATAGTAAAGGTAACCGTCGCTGTGAGTATTGTTTTTATTTCTATCTTTTATTTTTATTTTATTTTGCTATGGAGAGTTATCCATTTGGGTTCCTATTCGGGAGCACTACTACCACTGCTGCGGGTGTGGATGAACCACAACCACCTCCTGCTCAATTAGATCCTTTTAAAATACCTATGAAAATTGTTGAACGTGTAATGGATAACTGCTATTCAGGAGATGGAACTGTCCAACCGGATGATCACTTACTTTTTATACATGAATTATGCGAGTTGTTCAAGTGTGCAGGTATTTCACCGAGCCAGGTCAAGAGGAAGCTATTCTCTTTATCACTGAAAGGCAGAGCTGAGGAGTGGTATCGGCTGCTGAAAGATGGTCCATCTATTGCTTGGGAGGAAATTGTACCCCTCTTTTATTCCAAATTTTATCCTCCAAGTGAAATTCATAAAGATCGTAATCGAATATATAACTTTTGGCCTCATGATGGATAAAGTATTGGCCAAGCGTGGGGGAGATTGAAGTTACTAATGCTCAAATGTCCCATTCATGAACTCCCCAGTAATATTGTTATTGATAACCTTTATGCGAGGCTTACTCTTCATGAAAAGGAATTTTTGGATGCTTCCTGTTTTGGACCATTTACCCATATGAAAGAAGATGCTAAGTGGAATCTTCTTGACCGTATTCAAGAAAATGCTGAAGGATGGGAAAATGACAAAGGTAGGAAGTCAGGTATAAATTATGATTATGAATGCATTAAAGCTTTTATGGGAACCGATGACTTTCATAATGTTAGCACTGCTTATGGTCTTGATTCTCAAATACTTGCTAACTGTTTTAAGGCCTTTGCCTCTTATCTTGATGTTCCAAAGAAAGATTGGAACAAATATCATGCGCCTTATAAAGATTCTATTAGTCATATTCCTGCTACAGCTACTGAAGTTTGTNCAATCATACCATGGTTCCATTTTCCAGCCATCCTAGGTTACCACCACTCGGGTCGATAACCAGCTAATCATGTTAATTATGAAAAGAGAACCTTTTGCTTTTCAATGCAGTAATAATCATACCATTGGTACATTTGCAAGTAATTTGCTAAAAGTAATCAAGAGATATGAGCAAGAGTGAACTTGCCTGCAAACTGCAAGGTAGTGCAGTTGGATTTGTTGAAGTGACCAAGGACCTCGGGTTGTGGAAAACAGAATCATTGTCAAATAAGGGCAATGTTTAAAGATTCAAAAATGCATGCTTTATGGTGTGTTGGAATTATTTCCCCCCCCCAGAAGTGATTTATTTACCTATTAAATTTGATATATTCTTTTTATGACTTTAAAGAATATATATTAAAGGTAATTTCATTCAAGGATATTTATCAAATATTCTTGAATGGAATTTATTAAGAATTGCTAAATTTTCTTGAATAATTTTTATTATTTTCAGGCCAAATCAATTAACTCCTTTTTCTTTTGTGTAATTGACTTATGAGGTTATTTTATTCACTTAATTGGTTCAAACTTACAAAAAGCGCTAAAAATAATTATTTGTTATTTTAGTGTATCTTTGGTATTTTTCTGGATTTATTTTTAAACAGATTAGGGTTTTTCTTAAGGGTTTTTGATTCAAAACAAATTAAATCAAAATAAAAGGTTGGGCTGACAGCCTGGGCCCACCGGTCAGTCGCCCGAGTGGGCTTGACCGAACCGGTCCGGCCCAGCCAGCCGTTCCCCCTCACTCGTGCCCCTCTCGGTCTAACCCTAACCCTAATCCCCCTCTGGCGATTCCCAAATCACCGATGAGCCCCTCGCTTGACTCCGGCGAGCTCCGGCGAGATCCACCGCTGCCCTCTGGCGCATCTGCTTTGCCTCGTCGTGCTCTTCCTCTTGATCGTGGGGTTTCGTCAACCCCGCCTCCAATCGCCGCCATCGCCGTCGAGCTCCGCCCCAGTAGATCTTGCCCATGCGGCTAGATCAACTTCGGCGAGCTTTGCTGGAGCTCCTATCCTTGCTTTACGGTCCTTGCGGTGCTCTCCTTGTTGTCGCGTCTGTTGGAAGGCTGCTGCAACCCCGACGTCGCCGCCGTGCTGTGCTTGGCCGCTCGGCCGTGAGCACGATGTCGCCTCCTCGCCGGTGCAGCTTCTGGATGGTGGCCTTGCTGCCACAACCGAGGCTGTGCCGTCATGTCGCCGCCCTGGTCTTCTACCTTGCTCCTCTGGGAACACTCCTGTGAGTTTCTTCTTCTCCTCCTAGCTTCTGTGCTCTAACTATGGTGGCCTGGCCAGCGAGCCAGGCATGCTTGCCTATGCTGTTGCTGTGCCATACTGTTGCTGTGCCATGCTGTTGCTGCTGCTCTGCTCAAGCTTGTGTTGCTGCTATTGTTGTTCTGCCTGAGCTTGTGCTGTTAGTCTCTGTACTTTGCTACTGTGAATTTCTAGTGCAAGTGTCAGTGCAAGTTTTAGTTACGAATTTCTTAACTGCACTTGGTATGGTTAACTGGGATTTTCCCCCTGTGCTGTTGGCTTGGTCATGTGCTGTGTAATTGTGGCTACTGTTGGCATGAAATTCACTTAAGAACTTCTTAACTGAATTATGTGTTGCTCAAGTGTTGCTTACTTGGGATGCCTCTTCTGTGATACTAGCTTGGCTCTCTAGTGATATGCTTATCAAGCAATTGTCTAAGTGATGCTCTCTGACTTGCAGTGCAAACTACTACCAGTTGATTCATGTGATTGTTTTCATGATGATACAAACATGCTGAGCTTAAGCTTGTGCTAATTCTGTTGATTTCTATGAACTGAAACTTGTTTTAGTGATGATAATTTCTATCAAGCAATTTATGCTTGAATTGTATGCTGCTAAAGGTTTTGTTCCTTTCTATAGCATGTTATTCATTGACAGCATGTAACTGTGATTATTGAGTGTTAATTGTGCTTCCTCCATGTGAGGTTCACAATCCTTGCTTGATAATTAAACTAGATGGCTGCTGTTCAGTGATGCTAAACATGCTTGGTGGTTTCTATGAGTAGCTAAATCATCATATTGGGCAATTAATTTACTGATAAGAACAGATCCTCATGATGATCTTAGTCTCAGCCTAGGATGCATGGTCTGAGTCTTTTACTCTTGCTGGTGCTTGTTGATTTTCTTCCTACTAGCTAAATCTTCCTATGAAGATTTTACAGAGCACTTCTCTGTAAGTCTGAGGAGAAAAACCTCCCCAAACCTCCTAAGTGTTCTGCTTAGCAGAAGGATTTTGGTGATGAGGGTTTCATTGCTATTATTTTCTTGTGTATGCAAGAACTTGGATGCTTGCAAGGTTTTACCCATGGCTATGCACGTCCTAGTTATACCTTGGCACTAGTGGAAAAAGGCTTATAGATAGATATTGCATTAGTGGAGCATATTATAAAATATGCGCCACTAGTATTTACTAGTGGCGCATTTGCAAATATGCTCCACTAATAATTTTCTTACTAATGGCGCATATTGTTTAAAATGCGCCACGCATAACTGGCGGGACCCACCAAAAAGTCGTCGACAAAATATCCTGTCTTATGCGTGGCGCATTTGCCATATGCGCCACGCATATTTGACCTATTAGTGGCGCATATTGCAATATGCGCCACTAGTAGGTCAAATATGCGTGGCGCATATGGCAAATGCGCCACGCATAACTGGGGGAATTTTTTTCACCCGCCACCCACACCCCCCCCTCCCCCGTGGGTCGCCTTTTTAGTCTTTTAAAAAATAAAGGAAAATGATAAAAGGTTTGAAAAAAATTCAAAAAATCAGATTTAGTTATGTTATGTGATCTAGTAAGTAATAAAAATAAATTTTGATTTTTTTATAAAAAAACTTTATGTCTCGGTAAAACGGCCATAACTTTTGCATACGAAGTCGGATTAAAAAGTTTTTTATATGAAAAAGTATCAGAACGAAAAGATACATCCGAATTCAACGGCCATAACTTTTGCATAACTTTTGCATACGAAGTCGGTAAAACGGCCATAACTTTTGCATAACTTTTGCATACGAAGTCGGCCATAATTTTTATATGACAAATTTTAGAATCTCAAAATTCAAAAGGGAAAATAGACTTTTTGCACTTTTATATTTTCAAAATTTTAATTTTATTTTTATTTTTATATCATAATTTCTATTGGATTAAACTTTTGGATTAGTTATATACACACATATAGCACACATGCAGATATACACACACACATACACAGATAAACACATATATATGCACACGTACACATACATATACGCACATATACACGGACGTACATACACACATACACATATACACACATATACGCACATATACATGGACGTACATACACATATATGCATATATACACACATATATACACATATACGCACATATATATGGACATACATACACACATATATACACATATACGCACATATATATGGACATACATACACATATACACACATATACGCACCTATACGCACATATACATGGACGTACATACACATATATGCACATGGACGTACATACACATATATGCACATATACGCACACATATACGCATATATATACACATATACGCACATATACATGGACATACATACACATATACGCACATGTACGCACACATATACGCACATATACACGGATATACATACACATATACACACATATACGCACCTATATGCACATATATATGGACGTACATACACATATACACACATATATGCACATATACGCACATATACGCACATATACGCACACATATACGCATATATATGCACATATACGCACATATACGCACATATACATGGATGTACATACACATATACGCACATATACATACACATATACGCACATATATGCGGACATACATACACATATACACACACATATACATAATACATACATACATATACAAACATATACACAAATACACACACATATACACACATATATGCACATACACATATATATACACAAGCACACATAGGCCTTAAGAGGATTAATATGATAGTAATATTAATAAGAACTTGGATAGGTTAGGGACAGCTCATGTAAATAGAATGGAGAAGTTAAGCGTGCTCAGCCCGGAGTAGTCTAAGGATGGGTGACCTACCGGGAAGTCAAGAAATTCGGTGTGATTTGAAAATGTTCCTCATGTGATAAAATCCTCAAAAAAATTAAAATACAATAGTTTTTTCACATTATTTCGATTTTTATGATTTTCAAAAAAATTGGTTTTTTTTCGATTTTTTAATTTTTTTTTGAAAATTTTGAATTTTCAAAGGCTACTAGTGGCGCATATAGCAATATACGCCACGCATAGGCAAATTATGCGTGGCGCATATGGCAAATGCGCCACCAATAAACTGTTACTAGTGGCGTGGCATTGGTGGCGCATTCCATATGCGCCACGCATAACCAAAATAGTGCGCCACCTATAGCCCTTTTTCCACTAGTGTGGTCTTGTGCTGGCTTTGATGAGTAGCTGTGGTGATGTTGATGATGCTTTTTGGTTGAGCTTGATCACTGGCTCCTATACTTGCCCTGCTCCTCCCAGTGGCTTGCCCTGCACCTCCTTGTGCTTGGCTCCCCACCTTGCCTGCCCTGCACCTCCCAGGTGCTTGGCCTGCTCCTTGCTACTTCTGATCTTGATTAAGTAACCATGTTGCTTTGGCTTTGGCTATGGTTTTAATTGGTGAGGTGAATTCCCTCTTGATGCTCAACTCATGAGCAGAGAGAACTTGTGCTGTGTGCTGGTGCTAGTGCTGGTGCTGTGGTGCTGGTGTTGTGTGTTGGTGCTATGTGCTGGTCGACTAGGGTTTCTTGTCGACCAGTTTTGCACTTACAGTACCATTTTATATTACCCCCTGGGTTCTGAAGGCTTGACACCTCTCTAACATGCATCTGGTGACCAGCTGCTTGCTTGCTTGCTTGGTGGCTTGGCCGGCCAGATTGGTCTTGGCAGATATTTGTGTGTGAGTCATGTTGATAAGATCATCCTCTTGATGATTATCAACAGTGCTTCTTTTAAATTTGACTGCCACTTGTATTACCATGGTGGCTTTTCTCTTTGCATTCTTCTTTGTGTGCAGGTGATAAGAAGAATGAAGAAGAAAAGAAGAAAGATTTGATGATCAAGATAGTTTAGGATTTTGTCATAACTTGTATTTATTTTCTTTTCTTCTTTATTTTCTTTTTAGCTTCATATTGTAACATTCTATGAATGTCCATTGTTGTAATATTCTTTTATTCATAGACATTGTAAATACAATGTATTTTGTGTTGGTAATTAATAAAGTCCAAAGTTTTCCTTATTTGAAGCTTTTATCCTTTCTAAATGTGCCATTTGAATTTAAGTTAAGTTTAAATTCAAACTCAAGTTTTGAATTCAAATGATCATTAAGCTTTAGTCACTCAACTTAATTTGTTTCCCACAAGCAATTGATCAAAAGAGGTCATGTCCAAATCTTTAGCACTTCGAGAGTTCACCATTCCCCCTCGAAGAGAGATTCGATCACTCTTAGGTTTTAGTAACAAAAGCGCAAAAAACTCCCATAATTTCAGATGAAATGCACAAAACCCCTCTATTCTACCCCGGAGTTGTCCTACGGGCTGGGATATTATAGACTTCCCCCCTTAACAAAAACTTCGTCCCGAAGTTTGGGGTAAGGTGTACCTGAAGAATTCGAGATAGGCTGTCCTTAGATCTTCTTCCTTCTCCCAGGTAGCTTCTCTTTCCGGGTGATGTTTCCATTGCACCTTGCAATATTTGATGGCTCTGTTGCGAAGTTGCTTCCAGTTTTCTGCTAAAATCTTTGATGGTTCCTCAACATAGGTCAAATCTGCTTGCAATTCCACATCTTCATAGGATACAGTTTCCTCTGGTATCTTCATACACTTTCGAAGTTGTGAAGAATGAAACACATTATGAACCTTTGATAGCTGTGTTGGTAGGTCCAATTCAAAAGCTACTCATCGCTTTTGACTTAGAATCTTGAAAGGTCCAGTGTATCTTGGACTCAATTTTCCCTTGACTCCAAAATGATGTACTCCCTTCATTGGGCTGACCCGAAGATAAACCATGTCCCCAACTTGTGGTTCCCATGTTCTCCTCTTTGAATCGGCATAACTCTTCTGCCTACTCTGAGCAATCTTTAATCGATCACGGATGATGTCAATGGCATGTTGTCTTTCCTTCACATAGTCTGGATGGAATTCCTTGCCTGCTCCCGCTTCATACCAGCAGATGGGTGATCGGCACTTTCTCCCATAGAGTGCTTCAAATGGTGCCATTTGGATGCTACTTTGGTAACTGTTGTTGTATGAGAATTCTGCCAGTGATAGATGTTCCTCCCATGATCCTCCAAAATCCAACGCACATGCTCTAAGCATATCCTCCAAAATCTAATTGGTCCTTTCGGTTTGTCCCCCTGTCTGTGGGTGATAAGCAGTGCTGAAGTCTAATCTGGATCCTAGAGCTTCATGCAATTGATTCCAGAAAGCTGAAGTGAATACGGACCCTCGGTCCGATACTATTGTCTTCAGTACTCCATGCTTGCTCACGATTTCCTGAACATATAAGTTTACTAACTTCTCTCCGGAATCCTTTTGATTAACGGCTAAGAAATGTGCACTTTTTGTTAACCTGTCTACGATAACCCAAATCATGTCCTTCTTTGGTGTCAACAGTAATCCTGTGATAAAATCCATTCCAATCTCTTCCCATTTCCACTCGGGTATATCCAATGGTTGCATTAGTCCAGCAGGACTTTGATGTTCCGCCTTCACTCTTTGACAAGTATGGCATTCAGACACAAACTTGGCTATTTCTCGCTTCATGTTGTTCCACCAAAACAGTTCCTTAAGATCCATGTACATCTTAGTACTTCCCGGATGTATTGAATATGGAGTTTCATGTGCTTCTTTGAGTATCAACTGTTTGATTTCGGGTATGTCTGGCACACATATCCTATTATGAAACCAGAGCGAATTGAAATCGCCTAAATGAAACTCAGACGGTCTTCCCTCTTCAATCCTTCGGATCTCTTCCTCAATGAATGGATCTTCACTTTGCCGGCGGAAGATTGTATACTTTAGATCACTTTGCCTTTCCTCCATTACCTTCATAGTAGACAAGCTGCCCAAAGATTTCACTTCTAAGCATTGAATTTCTAACCTCTCCAGATCCATAAGCAACTCTTTAGGTAGTTCCCGGCTCATTGGCTGAGTATCCGTACTTTTTCTACTCAACGCATCGGCTACAACATTAGCCTTCCCTGGAGTATAATTGATGGTCAAATCATAGTCCTTGATCAATTCTAACCATCGCCGTTGCCTCATATTCAGTTCCTTCTGAGTAAAGAAATACTTGAGACTCTTATGGTCTGTATAGAGTTCACACTTAGTTCCATATAGAAAATGCCTCCATCCTTTCAAAGCAAACACCACGGCTGCTAATTCCAGATCATGTGTTGGGTAGTTAACTTCATGCGGTCTTAATTGCCTAGACCCATAAGCAATAACCTTTCTATCTTGCATCAACACACATCCAAGTCCATTCTTGGACGCATCACAATATACCGTGTAATCTTTGCCAGTCTCTGGTACGGCTAACACGGGTGCTGTGGTCAACTTGTCCTTAAGTGTCTGGAAACTGATCTCACACTCTTCCGACCAAACAAATGGTGTATTCTTTCGAAGCAACTTTGTCATTGGTCCTGCAATCTTGGAAAATCCTTCTATGAACATTCTGTAGTAGCCTGCCATTCCTAGAAATCCTCTAATCTGCTGGACATTCTTTGGTGTCTCCCATTCTAAAACAGATGCTACTTTACTGGGATTCACTGCTATGCCCTCCTTGCTGATCACATGTCCGAGAAATTCTACTTGGTCCAACCAAAATTCACACTTACTAAACTTGGCATATAACTGATGTTCTCTAAGAATCTATAGGGCAATCCTCAAATGTTTGGCATGCTCTTCCTTGTCCTTTGAATAAATCAAGATGTCATCGATGAAGACTATCACAAACTTGTCCAAGTAAGGCATAAAGATCTTGTTCATGAGATTCATGAAAATGGCTGGTGCATTTGTCAATCCAAAAGGTACGACCGAATACTCATGATGTCCGTACCTGGACACAAAAGCTGTCTTTGGAACGTCTTCCTTCTTGATCTTAATCTGATGGTATCCGGATCGAAGATCTATCTTGGAAAATACTCCGGCTCCCCGGACTTGATCAAATAAATCCTGGATTCTGGGTAATGGATCCTTGTTCTTGATAGTAACATTATTGAGGTTTCTGTAATCTCCACACATTCTGCGTCCTCCATCCCGCTTATCCACAAATATCACGGGTGTACCCCAAGGTGAAATGCTTTCTTGTATGAATCCTTTCTGTTCTAACTCATCCAATTGTTCCTTTAACTCAACTAACTCCTTAGGCCCCATCTTATATGGTGCCTGAGCTATAGGTGCTGTTCCAGGAATCAAATCAATAGTGAACTCAATTTCCCTGTTGGGTGACATACCTGGTAATTCCTTGGGAAATATATCTTGGAATTCATTGACTACTTGAATGTCTTCAAGCTTAGCTTCCTTCAAAGTATTGAGCTGTAGTTGAACTTCCATATGTGCATGACGGTCACCTTGATAAACTATCCTTCCACCTCCTAGACATCTAAGTGACACAATTTTCTCCTTGTAATCTATCTGGGCTCCATTCTCTTCTAACCAATCCATTCCAAGGATCACAGCCATATCCTTCATAGGGATAAGAAAAAGATCGGCTAGGTAGACGCAATCGCTGATCATAATGACCTGCTCTTGCTTGAGGTGTGTGACTAGAATCGTTCCTCCTGCAGATAAAACAGTGATGGGGTATTCTAACTTATTGCAAGTGAGTCCATAAAGATCGACAAACTCTTGCGAAATGAATGAAGTAGTTGCACCAGTATCGAAAAGTACTTTGCCAGGGTGAGATAGGATTTGAAGCGTACCTATCACGGTTTTCTCCGATTCATTCACTTCCTCCAAGTTGGTGCAATTCAATTTCCCATAAGTTCGAGATCTCTTGCCTGCACCATTTCCTCCTGAATTACCTCCTCGGTTAAACCCTCCTCCGGTTGGTTTCTTTCCCCATGCAGCTCTATTGGGACAATTTTTCTTCATGTGTCCCTCTTGGTTATAGCCATAACAGATTACCTTGGGCCTTGGGCAATCCCTTGCCAGATGTTCTCTAGCTCCGCACTCATGACAGGTGATTATTACCATAGGACTTCCTCCTCCTCCCCGAGCTAAAGTTCCCCGACCTGGTTGTCGTGGTTTGAAAGTAAGATCTGCAGTTGGTTTATTGACTGGATATCTTCTGGGTTCCATCTTGGCTTTCTTCCGGCGTTCCTCCTGAACTTGCTTCAAATCATCTTCCATGGTGATAGCTGCATCAACAAGTTCTTGGAAATCTGCTGCCTTTAGCATTCTGAGTTGCATCTTGGCCATTGGGTGCAAACCTCTCATAAATCGCTTCTTCCTCTTCTCATCCGTGTTTACTGCATCCGTAGCATAACGTGATAGAAGAGTGAATTCCTTAACATACCTCATGATAGTCTTGTCCTTCTGTTCTAAGTTGTCAAACTCTCTCCTCTTTAACTCCATGATACTTTCTGGTACATTTGCCTCTCTGAACTTCCTTTTGAATTCATCCCAGGTGAATACTCTTCCTGGATGATGTATTGCCACAATATTGTCCCACCAGGCTGCTACGGGTCCACATAACAGATGAGTGGCATACCTAAGCTTCTCGCTATTGCTGCAATTCACAGCATAGTTTTAAAAACCGGACCGGTCATCGAACCGGTGAGGCTGTCGGTTTAGGTTTTTACTGGTTGAACCACTGGTTCATTGGTTCACTGTCTGGTTTTTTAAGATATAAGAAATATATTTTTTACTTATGAATGCTGCAAAAAAAAAATGTATGCAAGCATAATTTAGACTTACTGTTTGACATAATAATTCATATAATGACACAATAAGTTAGTCAACGATATGAACAACACGTTGCTAAAGTCTGCCATCCCTAACAACAAATGACGTAGCATTGCATTTTGCACATAAGAATTCCAGCCGCATGCGTGCAAACAGTAGCTTTGCGTTTTGCATGCAGCTCAAAAATCTGCAAAAGCCCATTGGGTATGGTGTACTGGCTGCTTGAATTTTAATTGCTACCGTGCTAATTATGTTCAAAAGAGACGGGGGCCTAAGTAGTATACAACGACTAGGCAGTAACTCAGCTGGTCTGTTTCCTTGGCACTCGCGGGAGAGGTGATATGTTCGATCTTTGCATGTTGCAATTATATTTTTAAAATCTATGGCAGTTGAGCCGGTCGAACCGGATGTCCGGTTTAGTACTGAAACCGGCGGTTGGACCGCGGTTCGAACGGTTTATTCTGGCTCGCTAGCGTGGACGGTCCAATGCGCTTAAAGAACCAGCTGAGGCTCTGGTTCCGGTTCAACCGGTGAACCGGTCCGGTTTTTAAAACTATGATTCACAGTGTTGAGCTTCCTCTCGGTATCCAGCAACCAGTCTTTGGCGTCCATTGGTTCCGGCGCTGATGCAAATGGAAGTGGCCTTGTATTCAAAAAGTCTGCCAGTGAGACTCCATGTACACCATCATTCCGTCCTTCACGATTGTGATCCATCACATCTTGCATCATCTTGGTCTGGCACTCAATGAGCATTTGTTGCCTTTCATCTGCCATCCTCATATATTGGGCAAAATCTTGCTGTGTGAGAAATGGTGGTGGTGGTCGTAATGGTTCCCTTGCCGCTGCTTCGGCTGCCTCCTTAGCCTTGGCTTCGGTCTCCATCCTCTGTTGCTCGGACTCTTCACCAACTACCGTCGCCATTTTATCCCCCTAACCCTATTACATCAAGCGAAACTCATAGTTACACCATGCCCATGCTTTCTGAGCTCAACTTTATGCACAGTGTTAGTCACACAATAAAATCCAAATAAAACATGGCCAAATCACACCAAACATATACCATGTATATACATGGGTAAAAACAACATAGTGTTACACACTGCACCGTGAGTAGCTACACTCACTTATTCCCATTTGCGAAAGCAAATACTACATAATACACATATGATACATATGTTACAACATATCGCCTCCTTATCGATGGTAGTCTTCTACGGGTAGTCAAACTCCCGATACATCCCCGGTGTCCATCCTGTCGCTCGGGATGTCCTCCTGACTGAAGCAGGGGTATAAGATGACTCTGCCGGCATATAGTCGAGATCGGGTGTACGGCCTAAGTTGAAGTCAGTCATCCCCAGATAACCGCTCAACGATGGGTATACCACCTCAGTGGCACTTCTCTCTATCTTGGGCCTCGAGCATTCTCCTCGCTCCATATGGCTTGGTAACTTTCCCTCGTCATCCGATTCGATCTCTATAGGCCTCCCCGCCATGTCTCCGGTGCGGTGAGCAACCCTAAACTGACTCGTGACCTCGTGCTCCGAGTCACACGGAATCGGATCTCCGGCCGTTCCCATGTACTCGCCGAAACGCCAGCCCATGGAGTTTCCCCCAAAACTATCATTATGTGGCATTCCCCATGACTCCAAGCCTGCCTCATATCCGGCTCCAGTCGAGCCGTGTGTAAAGTGTGCTGGTGGCATCTCCGGTTCGGCCTCAGGCTCGAACTCCCGCTCCTCGGGATCGTCCTCCTCATCTAGGTTAATAAAGTCTCCAGCGGAGAAAGCTGGAGTAGGTGCTCGTGGTGGTCCGGAAGTCTCCCCCGTATGCCACGGAGTATGTGCCCGTGGTGGTCTGGAGGTCTCTCCCGTATGTGTCGGCTCAGTGATCTCCTCCACTAGACTTTGTATCTCACCAACTAAAGCTCCATGAACGTGATAGAACACACTAAGCAGATGCTTACACCTGTCCATGTGCTCTGCTGCGGCATGTGGGTGTCTCTTCACAAATTTGTAGCTATCCCGACAAGGATCTTCTCCTTCCTCGTCGTGTGGGATGTGTGCGAACTTAGTACCTAACAACTTCTCCGTTTTGTGTTCACGAATATCCGTGATGGATTTCATGATAGCTATCTTATATGCAATACTAACCGTGCGTGCTTCTCCAGCTGGCATGACCACGCTCATGCCCAATTTGGCAGGAAGCATGATCCCTACCTTGTACTTCTGAAAGACTCTACCCTCATAGAATGCATACTTCTTGACAGGGATACGGGTTTCACACCCGCACTCCTGTAGGATGCCCCGTAATAGATCGGATAGGTTCCCATCATACTCATCCAACGTCACATCTCGAACTTGCACGGTCATTGACGGATTGGTGCATGCCATCCTGGCAGTCTATATAAAATATAAAGAAAATTAGTACATGATGCATCATCATAGTAACAATAAAGAATTGTAACACTAAAAAGTATGACTTTGTTATTCCCAAGTGAATAACGTCATGACCATTTTAGAGAACTCTTTACTATTCCTATTTGACTCCTACAGGTCATTCCCATTAACTAGGCGTCCAACCTAAGGTCAAAGCTTTTGCTCTGATACCAACTGTGGTGACCCAGCATACCACTGCATGTTGTAGTATACAAGTCGTTGACATAACACTCGTGAAGTACCATTTCACAAATATTACATCCCTCAGAGTGGTACAACAGAAACATAGCGGTCTTTATTCAAGCACTTTATATTACAAGCCATAATCTTACAAAGGATTCCAGTTCCTCCTCGGTCCAAAGAGGGACACTAGTAGGTTCTACTTTGATGTTAGAAACCTTAACTATGACAGATAGAAGTAGACCAAACATGGTAACTGGCTTGAGTCACTTTCTTCTATAAGGTTCCTGTGACTTAAACTACTACCCTATACTATTAGTTGTCGGCCTCCTCCTCGGCTCCTTCATTGTTTCCGTAGACGATCGTGTAATCCACGCCTTCGACTCCACCGGAAAGGTCTGGTTCTTCATAGTAGACTTCCTCGTAGTCCTCCGATGCTCCTTCAGTTTCCTCGTTCTGGCCCTCCAAGTCTAAGCAAGGGTTAAGAGGGAATGGGGTGAGTAACAAGCATTACCCAACAAGTTCATTTAACAGGATAGAGGTGTTTGATGCACTAGCTACGACCACCGACTCAAAAGTCTTAGGTCAAATGCAGTTTTATAATTATTTTTTCAAAGATTGCTTTTATTTAAAAGAACTATGTTCGTTAGTCTTCACAGGTTGATTAGAGCTTCGATGGGCTCCTTTCCTGCTGCGTTCGTAGCTCCTTCCCGGAATAGGGAGTATCTTGATACTTTTTATACACTCTGCAGAGGTGGTCACTTGTACCCATGAGAGATCAACACTTTGCTGCACAACCGGGCATACTTTCCCGTCCATACTTCTTTTTGTATGGGGCCCAGTTGATGATCCAAGCCAATCATCGTTCTTCTCCGCGACCCCGCAGACCCACCCATTTGTAAGTCCATCCATTTCCTATACCACATATGCAGACCGATTGGCACACTGGTCCTTCCCCTTTACACTATGGACAACCCCATAGGTAGACCAGCCCGGACCCCGGTGCCCACTCCTATGCAATATGGGTAGACCGACCCGGATGACTCTCATAGATCAATTAGCCAGCTTGTCCCCCCTATACTATAGGCAGCCCGGCAGGAAACGCATTTCCCCCACTATGCACTATAGTAGCCCGCGTAAGACAACAGTCGACTAGTGATCCGTTGGCATGCGAGAGGGAAAAGATACAGCTGACTTCTCCGTCCCATTCCAGATCTCATGGTTGACTGTATTTTACGGCGCTAGAATCACTGGCGACATTTGTTGTTAAGTCCTAGGGTTCACTTTCCCGAACAAATGGAACCTCCACCACAACAATCATACCATGGTTCCATTTGCCAGCCATCCTAGGTTACCACCACTCGGGTCGATAACCAGCTAATCATGTTAATTATGAAAAGAGAACCTTTTGCTTTTCAATGTAGTAATAATCATACCACTGGTACATTTGCAAGTAATTTGCTAAAAGTAATCAAGAGATATGAGCAAGAGTGAACTTGCCTGCAAACTGCAAGGTAGTGCAGTTGGATTTGTTGAAGTGACCCGGGACATCGGGTTCCGGAAAACAGCATCATTGTCCAATAAGGGCAATGTTTAAAGATTAAAAAATGCATGCTTTATGGTGTGTTGGAATTATTTCCCCCCCAGAAGTGATTTATTTACCTATTAAATTTGATATATTCTTTTTATGACTTTAAAGAATATATATTAAGGGTAATTTCATTCAAGGATATTTATCAAATATTCTTGAATGGAATTTATTAAGAATTGCTAAATTTTCTTGAATAATTTTTATTATTTTCAGGCCAAATCAATTAACTCCTTTTTCTTTTGTGTAATTGACTGATGAGGTTATTTTATTCACTTAATGGGTTCAAACTTACAAAAAGAGCTAAAAATAATTATTTGTTATTTTTAGTCTATTTTTGGTATTTTTCTGGATTTATTTTAAACAGATTAGGGTTTTTCTTAAGGGTTTTTGATTCAAAACAAATTAAATCAAAATAAAAGGTTGGGCTGACAGCCTGGGCCCACCGGTCAGTCGCCCGAGTGGGCTTGACCGAACCGGTCTGGCCTAGCCCACCGTTCCCCCTCACTCGCGCCCCTCTCGGTCTAACCCTAACCCTAATCCCCCTCTAGCGATTCCCGAATCGCCGATGAGCCCCTCGCTCGACTCCGGCGAGCTCCAGCGAGATCCGCCGCTGCCCTCAGGTGCTGTGTGTTGGTGCTGTGTGCTGGTCGACCAGTTTTGCACTTACAGTACTGTTTTATATTGGTCTTGGAAGATATTTGTGTGTGAGTCATGTTGATAAGATCATCCTCTTGATGATTATCAACAGTGCTTCTTATCAACACTTCATATCTAAATTCAGGAAAAAGACTAAAGATCTCTTTGTTTTCCATTAAGCCTAACTATTGAAAATAAAAACAAGAAACAAAAAGATGTAATTGCAGAATCTAAAGGAAATAACTTCGAGCACTCACCAGCAACTAAAAGACTTAGTAACGAAAGAATGTGAGTACCTTTTACCTTACCTCCTCGGCAACGGTGCCAGAAAAGAGCTTGATGTCTACGCACGCGTCTGTTCTTGTAGACAATGTTGGGCCTCCAAGTGCAGAGGTTTCTAGAACAACAGCAAGTTTCCCTTAAGTGGATCACCCAAGGTTTATCGAACTCAGGGAGGAAGAGGTCAAAGCTATCCCTCTCAAACAACCCTATAATTACGATACAGAAAGTCTCTTGTGTCCCCAATACACTTGTTAGATGTATAGGTGCACTAGTTCAGTGAAGAGATAGTGAAATACAAGTGGTATAGATGATTATAAGTAGTAAATGCAATCTGGAATAAAAATGGCAGCAAGCAAGTAACAAAACAGCAAGTAAACGGTTTGCAAAGCTTGGAAACAAGGCCTAGGGATCATACTTTCACTAGTGGACACACTCCCAACAAATATAACATAATTGAACAAATAAATAACTTCTCTTCACTATGCTACTCTGAATTATTCTCCTATTGAATAACACTAATCATTGCGTAGTGGCTACAGAAGCACCCCTTAAAGTTCATCAAGTATTTGACAAACACCACTCATAGAGATATCCAAATCAAATCACAACTCAAGATAAATATTATTGCAACTTAGACCAAGTACTAACACGGTGCACACACTGTCAACATTACACCATGAAAGGAGGAATAGATCACTTCAATACTATCATAGTGAATATTATTCTCATAATCCATAAGAAATCACAATCGTAGCCTAGACTAAGTAGCACCACGATGCACACACTGTCACCGTTACACCATGGCAGGAGGAATAGATTACTTTAATAACACCACTAGAGTACACATAATGATGAAGAGTAGCATCTACTTATTCAACATGATACAAAGCTCACGATCACATAAAGATCACATCATAGGAGAGAGAGGTGAACCACACAGCTACCGGTAGAGCCCTCAGCCCCGGGGATGAACTACTCCCTCCTCATCATAGGAGACAGCAAGGTTGATGGAGACGGCGGTGAGGTCGATAGAGACAGCGGAGACGGTGATGGAGACCGATGGAGATGGCTCCGAGGGCACTTCCCCATCCCAACAGGGTGCCAAAATAGAGACTTCTGTCCCCCGAAATTTGTCGATGGCGGCGGCGGAGCTACGGAACTCTTTTTGGAAAATTGCCGACCCCCCTAGGGTTTTCCGTCCCGAGGCTTTATATAGGCGAAGGGGCATCGTTAGGGGGCTTCCAGGGCCTCCTCACACATAGGGGGCACGGCCAGGGCCTGGGCCACGCCGCCCTGGTGTGAGGCCGGCCCCTGGCCCCCCTCCGGCTCTCTTTCGGTCCTCGTCCTTTGTCCAGGAAAAATAGGAGTTCTGGAACTTGTTTCATCCAATTCCGAGAATATTTCCTGTGTAGCATTTCTGAAACACAAAAAACAATAGAAAACAGGGAACTGGCACTGTGGCATCTTGTCAATAGGTTAGTTCTGGAAATCGCATAAAAACGCCACGAAGTGTAATGAAACACAAGGCAAATGGTGCAAAAACAAGCATGGAGCATCAAAAATTATAGATACGTTTGAGACGTATCAGCATCCCCAAGCTTAACTCCTGCTCGTCCTCGAGTAGGTAAGTGATAACAAAAGAAATAATTTTTGAGGTGACATGCACCATCACAATCTTGATCATATAGGTAAAGCATTGAGTGCTGAGATCAAAGAACTTAAAACATGGGCATGAAATACATACTCTTGATAATAGAAACTTAGCAACCATGTTATAACATGAAAATGAACACAAACAAAAGATCATGAAAATGAAACAATGAAAGTCAAATGTGTGTTCAAATCATAAGGAAAAACATACAAATGGTTTTCAGCTTGTCCTTCATGGAGAGCAAAACATAAATGCATAGGACACCTTCAAGTTTAAGAGGGCGACTAGATACAAATAATTTGAGAACAAGTGAAACCAACAATATGAATCAATCAATGAAAACTTTGGGACAATGCACATTATACTAAGAATGAGAACTATGCTCTCTTAATGGTGCATAAAGATAGAAGGTGGTGACTCAACATAAAAGTAAAAGAAATGCCCTTCGCGAAGGGAAGCAGTGTTTGCAAGTTTTATAGACCTTCAAAAATTATGGTACTTACCGGCTTTGAGCTCTCATTGCCCCCATCATAAGCATCTTGAATGATTAAAGTTAATGCGAGAACACTTACGATGCATATGTTTGACAAATCATCAGTTGAAAACCTCGTGTCCCGTGAATACGAGTACCCAAACCTCATGCCACTTTACTTAGAGTCCCAAGCAAGGCTCTTGTCATTGTAAGTATATATGTATCATCGAGAACCGCCAACAGGGTACCTCCGTGCCCGATGACATGGAACAAGCCCACATCAAAATGACAGGACAAGCAGACAATGAACACCTCGACATCTCTTTTATTTACCATTTGTTTAGCTTTTTATTTTGAGATGCGTCATCGAATGTCCACTATGGGTATGCTGCAAATTTCCACCATGAATTATGCATGGCTTAGATTGGCGGCCCAGGCATTTCCCTAACACATATACAAACTCCATGATCCCGCAAGATTCCCAATGCATTTCACACCGCAGGCATCCATAAACAAAAGATCACGATATCAACTCAAATAAGAAGTGCAATGTTGAAAGCTTGCCCCATGACAGCATGGTTGGGCTAGTCTCCAACTTACAACTTGCAAGCATAACAACTCAACATAAGAGACCACAATGTCAAATTTTTAAGAACAAGAAAAAGTAAAGTGTGCCTTCCGGTTTGTGAGAGCTTTACTGACCAATTTTCGCATAACACTGGTAAGCGTTTAATTTGAAGAGAAAATAAAAGCAAGTCAAATTTACTTGGAATAGCAAATTGCTAATAGGTATGTATGGTGGACACATTGGAAAACTTGGTTTTTAGGAGTTGGATGCACGAGTAGAGCTCATACTCAGTACAAGGCGAGGGCTAGCAAAAGACTGGGAGCGACCAACTAAGAGAGAAATAACGGCCATAATCATGCAAAGCGACAAAGCAACATTAAAAGAAGCATAAGATGGCATCAAAAGTCAAAAACTAAATGATCATAGAGGCTATTGGTGGCTTTGTAAGAGTCTAACATGTGTGAGCATGCGCCAAGTCAACCCAAATAAAGCATCAAGGAGAAAACCAAAATAATGCTTCCAAATAATTAAAACAACGCATGATTTTTTCAAAGGATAATTAAGCAATCTCAGTTATTTGAGACAAGTCATGCTACAACAAAACCACTAAGCATACTATCAAAAAGACATCAAGTACGACATGCAAAAGCCTAGGCCGCAGTCTACACAAGCTCCTTCTTGTACCACTTTTTTGCATGAAACTTTTTCTCTTTTCCAACACCATTCAAATTTTTTATAAACACCTCTTTTGAGGAAAACCAACATATACCAGAGGTCCAAATACACCTTGATGCAAAGATAAAACAAGATCTGAACAAAAATCAAGGTGAAAAATGCAAGCTAAACGCGGTAGCAGAAAAAGAGAACACTCATTGAACGATAAGTGTGAAAACTAGAGTGTTCTTGGCAAATGAAAAGCGAGTTCATCTCCTCCAAAAGAAACATGATGTGATCTAACCATTTATTGCAGCAAACAAAACAAAAGAAAACTGAAAGCAAAAACAACTGACGCTCCAAGAAAAACACATAGTGCATGAAGCAATAAAAATAGTGTCTTGAAAGGTGACCTGATTTTTGCCGATGAAGAACGGGTGCCTCGGGGGCATTCCCAACCTTTGACGCTTGTACTTTCTTGATTATTTCTTGGGGGTTGCATGGGCATCCCCAAGCTTGAGCTTTTGTCCATTCTTCATTTCATCTCATCATTCTCCAATCCCTACACTTGAAAACTTCCTTCATACAAAACTAAACACAATTCTATTAGCAATATTAGTGTAAGCATAACAATGAATCAACCATTTTTGCTTTAGGTTTCAACCTAAAACCATCACATATTAAGCATATACTACTGTAGCAACTTCCCCAAAAGTTCCGTGATCAAAAGAACTCAAAAAGAAAGCGATAAAGCGGCAAACACAAATATTGGCAGAAATCTGTCAAAACAGAACAACTGACAAAGGTCGAATTTTTGAGGGGTTTTATGTTGCTCAAATCAAAAAGTGTTCAACTAATGAAAGTTTGGATATAACCTGGGGCATACGCACAAGAAATTTCAGGTCCAAAAGATATACAGAGAATTTTCACGAATTTTTACGGTGCAGCACCGAAAACTGTTTCAGGACAGCAACATCCCCAAATCTTACCTCACTCAAATTAGAGGCTTATCTTGGCACAACAACGAAATAAAAAGGATAAGGAGAGGTCATTACAGTAGTAATAACTTCCAAGACTCAAATAAAATAAAAAGAACTGAAAGTAAAAATATTGGGTTATCTCCCAAGAGTGCTTTTCTTTAACGCCTTTGAGCTAGGCGCAGTAATTTGCAAAGATGCTCATGTGGGCGCCATATAAGAGCTTGAGGCAAAGGCGTCATATAGGAACTTAAAGCAATAGAGAGCATCAAAAATCAAATATGAAAGATATTTAAATCTGAACCACTTCCTATAAAAAAATAGTCTTGTAAAGAGACAAGTCATGAAAGCGCAAAGCAAAAAGCATAGGAAGGCAAAACAAGTACAACTTCAAGAATTGCAACATAAAGAGGGGAAACTCAATATTGTTGAGATCCATCAAACCATGTTTCCCTCTCTCATAGTAACTTTCAGTAGCATCATGAATAGAATTAACAATATAATTATCACATAAAATATCCCTATCATGAGCCACATGCATAAAAGAATTAATACTCCCCACATGAACAATAGTAGTAGGAGCAGATTCAATAGAATAATTATTCTCATCACCATAATCATCAAAAATAGGAGGCATATTGTAATCATAACTAATTTTCTCCTCAAAAGTAGGTGAACTGAAAATATTATACCCATCATTGTAACCATCATAGACTAGAGGTTCAGTATCATCATAAGCTAGAGAACAACTATTTCGCAAAGCATACTCATCAAACATATCATCATAAGAAGGAGCATGGATAGTACTGATGGTACAAAAATTATTAACCTTAGAATTGGTACCAAAAAGATTTTCAATATCAAAAGTAGAGTGCTTTTCCCAATCATGATCACTAACATAGGTAACAGGCATAGGAACATCACATAGGGGAGATAAAATATCATCAGAGCAAACTTTCTCCACTAAAGCTGGGGAACTAAAAATATCATGCTTAACAAAACCAACTTCCCCAAGCTTAGACTTTCCTATAGCATTAGCAATAACGGTGTTCAAAGCATTCATACTAACAACACTATTAGCATGCAAATTAAGCTCCAAAGGTTTTTCAATTTTCTCTTCAAACACTTCATATCTAAACTCAGGAAAAAGACTAAAGATCTCTTTGTTTTCCATTAAGCCTAACTAGTGAAAATAAAAACAAGAAACAAAAAGATGTAATTGCAGAATCTAAAGGAAATAACTTCGAGCACTCACCAGCAACTAAAAGACTTAGTAACCAAAGAATGTGAGTACCTTTTACCTTACCTCCCCGGCAATGGCGCCAGAAAAGAGCTTGATGTCCACGCACGCATCTGTTCTTGTAGACAGTGTTGGGCCTCCAAGTGCAGAGGTTTGTAGAACAGCAGCAAGTTTCCCTTAAGTGGATCACCCAAGGTTTATCGAACTCAGGGAGGAAGAGGTCAAAGCTATCCCTCTCAAACAACCCTGCAATTACGATACAGAAAGTCTCTTGTATCCCCAACACACCCAATACACTTGTCAGATGTATAGGTGCACTAGTTCGGCGAAGAGATAGTGAAATACAAGTGGTATAGATGATTATAAGTAGTAAATGCAATCTGGAATAAAAATGGCAGCAAGCAAACAAGTAACAACACAGCAAGTAAACGGTGTGCAAAGCTTGGAAACAAGGCCTAGGGATCATACTTTCACTAGTGGACACACTCCCAACAAATATAACATAATTGAACAAATAAATAACTTCTCTTCACTATGCTACTCTGAATTACTCTCCTATTGAATAACACTAATCATTGCGTAGTGGCTACAGAAGCACCCCTTAAAGTTCATCAAGTACTTGACAAACACCACTCATAGAGATATCCAAATCAAATCACAACTCAAGATAAATATTATTGCAACTTAGACCAAGTACTAACACGGTGCACACACTGTCAACATTACACCATGAAAGGAGGAATATATCACTTCAATACTATCATAGTGAATATTATTCTCATAATCCATAAGAGATCACAAACGTAGCCTAGACCAAGTACCACCACGATGCACACACTATCACCGTTACACCATGACAGGAGGAATAGATTACTTTAATAACACCACTAGAGTACACATAATGATGAAAAGTAGCATCTACTTATTCAACATGATACAAAGCTCACGATCACATAAAGATCACATCATGGGAGAGAGAGGTGAACCACATAGCTACTGGTAGAGCCCTCAGCCCCGGGGATGAACTACTCCCTCCTCATCATAGGAGACAGCAAGGTTGATGGAGATGGCGGTGAGGTCGATGGAGACGGCGGAGACGGTGATGGAGACCGATGGAGATGGCTCCGGGGGCACTTCACCATCCCAACAGGGTGCCGGAACAGAGACTTCTGTCCCCCGAAATTTGTCGACGGCGGCGGCGGAGCTACGGAACTCTTTATGGAAAATTGCCGACCCCCCTAGGGTTTTCCGTCCCGAGGCTTTATATAGGCGAAGGGGCATCGTTAGGGGGCTGCCAGGGCCTCCTCACACATAGGGGGCACGGCCAGGGCCTGGGCCGCGCCGCCCTGGTGTGAGGCCGGCCCCTGGCCCCCCTCCGGCTCTCTTTCGGTCCTCGTCCTTTGTCCAGGAAAAATAGGAGTTCTGGAACTTGTTTCATCCAATTCCGAGAATATTTCTTGTGTAGCATTTCTGAAACACAAAAACAACAGAAAACAGGGAACTGGCACTGTGGCATCTTGTCAATAGGTTAGTTCTGGAAATCGCATAAAAACGCCACGAAGTGTAATGAAACACAAGGCAAATGGTGCAAAAACAAGCATGGAGCAGCAAAAACGGCAGAGACGGTGATGGAGACCGATGGAGATGGCTCTGGGGGCACTTCCCCATCCCGACAGGGTGCCGGAACAGAGGCTTATGTCCCCTGAAATTTGTCGACGGCGGTGGCGGAGCTACGGAACTCTTTCTGGAAAATTGCCGACCCCCCTAGGGTTTTCCATCCCGAAGCTTTATATAGGCAAAGGGGCGTCGTCAGGGGGCTGCCAGGGCCTCCTCACACATAGGGGGCACGGCCAGGGCCTAGGCCACGCTGCCCTGGTGTGAGGCCGGCCCCTGGCCCCCCTCTGGCTCTCTTTCGGTCCTCGTCCTTTGTCCGGGAAAAATAGGAGTTCTGGAACTTGTTTCGTCCAATTCCGAGAATATTTCCTGTGTAGCATTTCTGAAACACAAAAACAGTAGAAAACAGGGAACTGGCACTGTGGCATCTTGTCAATAGGTTAGTTCTGGAAATCGCATAAAAACGCCACGAAGTGTAGCGAACAACAAGGCAAATGGTGCAAAAACAAGCATGGAGCATCAAAAATTATAGATACGTTTGAGACATATCACATATCATGCCGATGATGAACGTGCGCAGATCATAGTGAGGTAGCGAGCATTTAACATGTGCTCTGCTCACCAAAGTATGGTGTGCTTGGCCACATGTTAAATGTTTGATTATCTCAGTAATCTGACCAGACGTTTGCCACAATTTGTTCTATTCAACCTTGTGTGTAGAGAAAAAATCAGTCCTTGTTCAATACACATGGTTGAATAGCATCAATTGTTGCGTCCACCACACAGACACTGTCTGAGGCAAGCTATTTTGATGTGCTTTTTTGCTCAGTCATAGCTGTGATTAGCCAATGATTCAAATAGGCATGTATATTAGTGGCCGAATGATCTTTCTGGACCTTATGCGCTACACATTTCATCTACAATGAGCAATGTATTTGGTCCCGAGGAATCATTCGTGCCGCAAGGTCAGCATTGTATGAGGCGTAATGTTTTTCTTGCCCTGATGCTTCGTCTAAGAGTTCCTGTGGAGGTACCTGATGAGGGTCCGAGCAGGAACCGTATTGGACGGCCACCTTTAGTAGGCCACTTCCACAAGGGCATGAACCCTACGCACTTCTGCAAGATCCTCATGGCGCCTGGGATCGGAGTGCTGCAACTGTCGGACGGCTTCAGGCCTTATCAAGGCCCGGTGCTAGGGAAGATGATCATCAAGACCACCACTGGCTGCCAGTGGGAGATGAGCGTCAAGGAGGTGAGCGGCAAGGCCGTCCTGGAAGCTGTCTGGCCAGAATTCGCGGTCGCCCACAACCTCAAGATCGTCTACCTCCTGTTCTTCAAGAAGCTCACCGCAAGGGAGTACAGGGTGGTCGTCTTCGACTACTTCTATTGTGAGGTTGTCGGCAGGTGCCCGGAACACCCTCGCAGCATGATGAGGCTTCAGGCGGCCGAGGAGGAGGAGTGATCGACGTTATGTCTTCCTGCTAATGCTAATCTATGTTATGTTGCCCTGTGATTGGGTTTAGAACTCGTATTGCTGGTCCTATGTGAACTGGTACTTAGTCTACCTGCTGGTCTATGTGAACTCGTACTTAGTCTACCCTATCTAGTTTTGCTGTTGTTTCTATTCTTGTGTTGTTGCTTGTGTTCTTGTGCTGTTCGTCGTGATCTTGCTGATGTTCTTGGTGTTCTTGCTGATGTTGCTATGGTATCCTCACCACTGGTAGGAGGTTACCATAGCGCATCAATGGTTGGCAACCAATCAACCGGTCGGGTTTCTCTCCCAGGCCAGCGCTGCCAACCAATCATCCGGTCGAGTTTCTGTCCCGGGCCTTGGAATTGTCGTTGTGGGTTACCAAACGAAACGCCCAAGTTGGTTTTTGCATCGCATGGTGCGACCCAGGCCCCCCAGCGCCTGCGCCTAGGGAGCCCAAAAAGGGCTGCAGGCTACCAATCGCGCCCCAAGCGTTCACGATTACAAGGCGGTAGCGCATCCGCAAGACCGCTCCATCCTCTTGCTTGCTCCCCAAATTCGATCTTCCGCGTCAGGTTCAACAACACGAAGTTGCGATTACTGAGGGGACGATGTGCGGCGGGGAGCCTCACAGTCTTTCATCAACTAACAATAGGCAACTAAACAAGAGGTACAAGTATTGTGGACTCTCTTTGCACTTCCAGGGTACAGCGTGGAAGCAGTAGCTACTCGAGCGTTGTACTATGGGCCTCTTTTGGTTTCGTGGCCACCATAACTCCGTAAGGTTGATGCCCGACATCTTCCAGATTATTGTGGTGAAAAACACGGCTCGCCTGAACCAGGCGACAACCATCTAGACTAGGCCGGAGGTGACCAGGCAGAAGGTGGTGGTGCGGCAGTCTGAGTTGCTAGTTCACGAGCCATCGATCAACTCCATTGATCACCAAGGCAAGTTTTTAGGTGACGTGGAAAGCTAGCTGATGCTATAATAATTAGCTCTACTGAATTTTGCTAGAGACGAGAGAAAATTTGACTACTGATATTTACTACATGATTAGTTGCTACAATTGTTAGATGTACAAAATTTGGCTGAATTTTACTAGGTGATTGCCTGTACTGAATTTTGTTAGCTGATTGCTTGTACTAAATTTTGTTAGATATGTGTGCTTTCAATTAGTACATACTTGGATGCATCCAGTGCAAGACATTTATTTGACTATGGCAGAAGGCTGTCAGTTCCTTCTATTTGCTGAAGTTGCATCCTGCCAATGCAACATGTAAATGATTTTAATTATAGGAAATAATTAGACATTATGCATGTATGGAAATAGCACAAGTGGTATCTATCGAACTTATTTGTATTTTTGAAATTTGAAGGTTACACTAATCAAAATTTGAATTTGCATAACTTTTGTTTAACTTTGAAATTATATTCACAGATGTAACATATTTGAATTCAATCACATGATTCATGAGGATTTGAGTTTTAGTTTCTCTCAGTGAAATGCACAGCCTCGCAACCTAATCTTCTTAGTGTCGGTGTTCTGGATACCGGGGTATCCCGGTCCACCTGCTCCTGGGCCCCGTCATCGGCCCATCTTCAGCCCAGGGGATAATCAACGACTCAAGCTACGGAGAAGACCCTCACGAGGAGGCGCCTCGTGAGGAGAACGACGACAGAAACTGCTAAGGACCAGAAGACCTCCTCACGAGCCCCTGCTGGTGAGGAGAGGAAGTACGCCCACGTCAGCTCAGCACGTTTGCGTGCAGAGCAAGAAGCTAACGGGCAGAAGACCGCGTACCGCCCACGCTACCCCCGACAGGGAGGAGACCAACTTTCGCTGTGCCAGCCCAAAGCGGCACAGTGGTTGTTGGCCACCCCCCTAAATATAGCGTGGACGGTGCAGGGCGCCAGAGGGAGACGTCAGCTTCCTCCACCCACTCCTGTGGACCGGCGCCACTACCCTGCGAAGACCAAGTCTACAGAAGAGCATAGTCTACAGCTGTCCACCCTTCCTTGGCCATATGTGTGGCAACCCCTTCCCCAAGAATATAAGGGGAAGGAGGACCTTGGCGCTATAAAAGGAAGGGAGGCCACTCCTTAGAGGGGATCGGATCTTCTCCAAGTTGCTAGCTGGGCACGCAGGTTCTTCAACCTCTGGCCAGCTAGAGCTTTGTAACCAAGGCCTTGTACTCCTCGCGAGGTGTCGCCTTGCAATACAAGAAGGCAAGAAGTAGGGGTTTTACCTCACCACGAGGGCCCTGAACCTGGGTAAAGCTCGGTCTCCCTCTCCGCAGTGCGTTGCGCGTTCGACAATCGAGGCTTCCGTCACCGTGTTTCGTTGCGATCCAAGATCTCCCACGTTTAGCCCCCTGCGTTCGAATCTTTGGGTCCGTCGCGTGGTACCCCGTGTTCTTGCGACACGAAATCCATCGACATTTGGCGCGCCAGGTAGGGGGCTGTGGTGTGTTTCCTTCAAGATCTGCTTCGACATGGGTGACGATTGTCATCACCGTCTTCGCCTTCGTGCTGTCTGCGCAAGTCGTCGCCGAGAACGTCTCCAAGTCCTCGATGGCCTGGAGGCCGTCGGAGAGGGTGAGCCAGAGGTCGGCGACCTCGGCTTTGGGGGCTTCGCGGCGCTCGCTGGGCCAATTCGCCGTGCAACATGGCCGCCTCGCTTCAGGCCGGATACTGGTGCGCGTTACGATGGGACTTCCGATCCCGTGGAGTTCCTTCAGCACTACGTGGCCGCCGTTCGGTCGGCGGGAGGCGATGGGCGTGTCATGGCCAATTGGTTCATGATGGCCACAAGGGGAGAGCCTCGCCGGTGGCTCTGTGGGCTACCGCCAAGGTCCATCTCGTCCTGGAGGGACCTCTGCGAGCGCTTCCTCGACAGATTCGCACCCCTGGGACCTGAGCCAGAGGGCGCGTAGGCCTACGCTGTCCTCGATGGCCCCGTCCCCAGAAGCATGAAGATAGGGCAGGGGGGCTCAAGAGTCGTCACCCCCTTGCTTCCGCCTAGGAAACGGAGTACTTCATCTGCGCAAGGAGCAAAGTGTAACGGCAACCTCACTCGCCACTAATCCTCTCTAATCTTTGGAAATTGCCTGGAATCGTGAGCCGTGGTCTCGCCAGCCTCGCGAGGTCGGCTAATCGCGGCTTAACGCGAACATGAGTTTTCGCTCGACTGCCTTTCGAGAAAGAGCCGGAGCACGGTGTCCGCGCTGGGGCCTTCGCCCGGAAAACAGCAGGCCCGCAAAACCCAGAACGGATCGAGCTCTGACTCGGAAAGGGACCCGCTACAGTCACCTCATACGATCCATGGTGCTCTCTCCTCTCGAGCGACACTCGCACGAAGGCGCATGAGCGCGCGAGAGTCGCACAATTTGTGTAGATTTCTCTAAGTCTTCTGCGGTCCTTGTCTGCGGCCTTGTGTTTCTTTTCCTGGGATTGCCTTTGTTGTGTTTGGACGCCTGGGGGGCTGCAGGGAGATAGTCCTGTATGCCATCACAGTCACCTCTGGAGCGCCAGTGCCCGCCAGCCTTGCACCACGAGCTGCATACTAAGCGTTAGGCTGCTGTCCCGCTCGGAGGCTGGCCCCTGAACGGCGTAGAACATTCCCCCAGACAAAGGCGAGACAAGGAAAAATGTGCAAGGGCGCAAATAAGGACGATTTGGCGAACAACGCCTTAAGTACGGTTACAACTGAAACTGGCCCAGCAGGGCAATGTCTGACAAGCTGCAAAGTGTGCAGCTAACCTAGGTCTTCTGGAGGAGGTCTAAGGGGAGCTTACTGGGCGACCACTGCGTCGCCCTCGTCATCATCAGCGCCGTCGCTGGAGCTTGAGGACGTCCCCTCGCTGCAGTCCGTCGTTTCATCGCTGCCGGATTCTGCGGAGCCAGAGACCTCGCCGCTGGAGGAGCTTGGAGCAGGCGCTCCGGGGCGGGCATAGATAGCCTGCAGCCGTCGAAGGGCGAAGTGCAATCGCCCTGCCCTGGCCTCCGCTGCACGGTCAGGAGTTCCTGACGGAGGAGGCAGCGGCCTCCGCAGCACCTCTTCCAGGTTGAGGTCGGGGCGAAGACGCTGGATGTTGGAGAAGATCCTCGTCCCCGCAAGCCCCAGCAGCTCTCGGCACTCAGCGTCGATGAGATCCAGGACCTTCGCCGATGCGCCGTCCAGCTCTTCAGCCAGCTGGCTGAAGAAGAGCAGGATCGACCCATCGTCCTCGGGGACGGTGGGCAGGGTCAGCCCGTGGATGCCCAGGCGGTGTGCCGCCGCCATGACGCGGGCTGAGAACCCGCGGAACATCTGCACTCGCTGCCTTCCCAGCACGCGTGCCTCCTCTTCAGCGTCCCTGAGCTCCTGGAGCTCTCCGGCCATCTCCACGCCTTGCAGGGCCGATGCTGAGTTCTCCTCCTCAAGCCTCTGCACGTCACGCCGGAGCGAGGCGATGGTGGCATCAGCTTCGGCAAGGGCGCGCTCTGCGCCCCCCTCAGTTCGGTCTCCAGGTCGCGGACCTGACGCTCCAGGGCCTCCCGCTTCTGCTTGTACATCAGGAGGGCGGCGTCGGTCTTGGAGCGAAAGTCCGCGCGGCACACTTCGGTGGTCTCGTTGCGCCTCCGCTCGTACTCCTGCTCCATGCTGACCCGCCGCTGGTTCAGCATGTGGTCCATCTTCGCCTGGAGGGTAGCCTCGCGCTGGTTCAGCGCTTCTTGGCGCCGGGTCAGCTCGTCATTGGACCGGCTGGCCATCGCCTCCCGGCTCTCGAGGGCCTCTCGCTCGCTGTTGAGCCAGTCCTCGAGGGCATGGAGCTGCTCCTCGCGGAGGCGAAGTCCCCGCTCGCGTTCGTAGGCCTCTGCTTCTCGGACGGCGAGCCCAGCCTCTTGCAGGCTCAGGCTCTCCGCCCGAGAATCAGCGCTCTCTTCGCGAGCGTGGAGGAGGGCCTCTCGGTCCTCGACTTCGTCCAGTCTCTGCTGGGCGTTGGCGAGTAGACCGTCGGCGTTTGCCCTGGCCTGGTCCAGGAGGTGCTGAGCTGCCCGCTTGGCCTCCTCCCCAGCCAAGGCTGGGTTGGGAGGCCCGACGGTGGGGGGAATCTGCTGGCGCGCCTCGGAGATGATCTTCATGGCCTCTTCGTGCGCCCTGGCCAGGACTCCCCTCGCCGATTCCCTGGCGTTCGCCAGAGCTTCCTCGGCCTCCTCGACCGCGCTGGCGCGGATCTCCTCCACCTCCTTCCTCGCCCGCTCGCGGCGCTCGGTGGCACGCTGGTCCAGGAGACGGCATCTCTCCGTGGCTTGGTGCAGGAGGGCCCAGCCCTCCTCGATGCGCGCCTCCTCAGCGGAGCGCGCCGTGGCAACCTCGTCGCGAAGGGCACCGGTAGCAGCCGCGAGCACCCTCGCCCATGGGTCGGCGGTGTGAGGCTCGGCGGCGATCCTCGAGGGCCTCCCCAGTATCTCCGGCAGGGGAGGCGATGGGGCCCTGGAAGGCCCCGGCTCGGTGGATGTCGTCCCCCTCTCGCCGTCCGGCTCGGGGGCTGTCCCTGAGCGGGGCGGTGCGGCGGTTTTTGCCGGAGGTACCTCCGGAGTGGTAGAAGTGCTGGCTACAGAGGGGGCAGCAGGAGCTGCCCCCATCGTTTCTGGTGTGCCCCTGCGCTAGGGGGCTCGGTCGTGCCGGGAGCCGCGGCAGCTCCCGGGGCGGATTGCGCGTCCGCAGACGCGCGAACTTCTACTTCTCCAGCGGCACGCGGCGGCGCCGTCGGTGTGGTCGTGGCGGCCGGGTCAGGACCCGGCGTGGTCTGGCTGGTCTTCCTCTTCTTCCTCTTCTTCTTCTCGTCCTTCTTCTCCTCGGCATCCCTGGAGAGGAAGGGGGGGGGAATGAGGTAAGGGAAAGGTGAGGCGAAAGGTAAAAGGTCTTTGTGCAGGAACACTCACGAGGCGTCCCGCTCCACCCATCCTCTTTTGCTCGGGAGGGAGGAAGGTGGTGGCGGGGGCGCGGAGGATTCGCCCGCCGGCTTCTTCCCTCGGGAGGTCCCGGCCTCGGGATTCCGGCTGGCGCATTCATCGTTGAACTTGGAGCGGCGCTCCGCCTCCAGGCGGGCTCGGCGCCCCTCCTTCTCTAGGTCTCGCGAGGAGGACGCGTCGGCATCTCCCCCGGTGGGCTGGTCTGGCGAAGAGGAATCGTCGTCGGAGGAATCTGAGAGCACCACGGTGCCCTCGGGACGCCTCCGGCGGACCAGCCGCCCCCCGGACTCCGCGTCGTCGTCATCATCGTCTCCAGAGGCCGTGGGCCCTGTTCCCCTCGCTGCCGAGTCCTGCTCCGAGCTTGCCGCTGGTGCGCTCGGGAGGGGACCAGGCACGACGCCGTCGGCAAGGAACGGGCCCCAGGCGTTGAACTTCAAGATCCCCGCCGTGACACGGCCGGTCTCCCGAGCGCCTAGACTGTAGATTGGGAGGGCGGAGCGCGGAATGGCGGGGATGGCAGCGGAAGAAAAGAAGGCTCTTATTACCTCCTCCCGAGCGTCGGCGTTGAGCTCGCTGACGTGGAGCCTGAGGTCGTCCCCGGACCTGTGCCTCCAGATCTCCCGGCGGTGGTCCTGCAGGGGGGCGATGCGTCGGGTGACGAACTCCACCCCGACCATGGTCCCCGTAACACCAGCCTCCCGGAGATCGTGGATTCGCGGGCGGAGCGTCCGCAGGGCTTCCTCAGGAAGGGCCTCGCTGGCCCAGGTGTTGAGCTTGACGGGAGGGATCCCCGTGACGAGGAAGAGCTCCGATTCTTCAAGGATGTCGACGAAGAACCAGCGGCTCCGAAAGTCTTCAACTTTCTTCATCCACTTCAAGTCGATGAAGTCGCCCTCCGTTCTAGCAGTGGCGATGAAGGAGACGCATCCGGAACTCTGGTTCAGCCCAGAGGACCGGAGGGAGAAGAGGTGGTGAAAGTACGCCACCGACGGCTTGATGCCGATCCAGGCCTCGCAGGCGTAAGCGAAGACCGCCAGCAAGGTGACGGACTTGGGATGCAGGTGGATGGCCTGGATCCCGTAAGTCTCCAAGATCACCAGGAAGAAGGGGGAGAACGGCGGCAGCAGGCCGGCGAAGACGGAGAAGAGGAAGAAAGGCTGCGCCGTCGGGGGCAGAGTGTCTCTCGGCGCGCGGCCGTGCCAGATGCGGGTGGCGCCCCACTCATTGCTCCTGCTCCCGACCATCTCTCGGACGGTCTGGAGCTCGCGGCTGCTCTTGATTCGGGAGTCGAGCAGGGGCGCCGCCGGCGGCGGCACAGCGGTGGAAGACCTCGCCGCTCCAACAGCCCTGCGCGGTGCCATGGCTCTGGAGGAGAGCGAGTTGCGGCGAGAGGATTGGAGGCTGGGAGGATTTGGATGCGCAAGATCTTCAGAAGGGAGGAGGCGGCAGCGGTGTGCTGTGGGAGAGGGGAAGGAGCCTTCTCTGCCAAGCTTTTAAGGGGGCAGCCAGGGCGCGGTTTCCGAAGCATCAGCCTTGACGCGACGGTTCGAAAAACGCCCGTTACCCCACTACGCATGACCCCCACGCCGCTTCGCTCCGCCAACTGCGAGGGTGCCACGTGCCCACGATCTCCGCTTCTTCACATGGTCCTCTGACCGCACGGTTGACGCGTGCCGTTGGAGGGCCCAGCAGCTTCGGGGGCCCCCGACCCTTCGCTTCCTCAAGAAGGCGCGTCGTGGGCCAGGCTCCCGGGGGCTACTGTCGGTGTTCTGGATACCGGGGTATCCCGGTCCACCTGCTCCTGGGCCCCGTCATCGGCCCATCTTCAGCCCAGGGGATAATCAACGACTCAAGCTACGGAGAAAACCCTCACGAGGAGGCGCCTCGTGAGGAGAACGACGACAGAAACTGCTAAGGACCAGAAGACCTCCTCACGAGCCCCTGCTGGTGAGGAGAGGAAGTACGCCCACGTCAGCTCAGCACGTTTGCGTGCAGAGCAAGAAGCTAACGGGCAGAAGACCGCGTACCGCCCACGCTACCCCCGACAGGGAGGAGACCAACTTTCGCTGTGCCAGCCCAAAGCGGCACAGTGGTTGTTGGCCACCCCCCTATATATAGCGTGGACGGTGCAGGGCGCCAGAGGGAGACGTCAGCTTCCTCCACCCACTCCTGTGGACCAGCGCCACTACCCTGCGAAGACCAAGTCTACAGAAGAGCGTAGTCTACAGCTGTCCACCCTTCCTTGGCCATATGTGTGGCAACCCCTTCCCCAAGAAGATAAGGGGAAGGAGGACCTTGGCGCTATAAAAGGAAGGGAGGCCACTCCTTAGAGGGGATCGGATCTTCTCCAAGTTGCTAGCTGGGCACGCAGGTTCTTCAACCTCTGGCCAGCTAGAGCTTTGTAACCAAGGCCTTGTACTCCTCGCGAGATGTCGCGTTGCAATACAAGAAGGCAGGAAGTAGGGGTTTTACCTCACCACGAGGGCCCTGAACCTGGGTAAAGCTCGGTCTCCCTCTCTGCAGTGCGTTGCGCGTTCGACAATCGAGGCTTCCGTCACCGTGTTTCGTTGCGATCCAAGATCTCCCACGTTCAGCCCCCTGCGTTCGAATCTTTGGGTCCGTCGCATGGTACCCCGTGTTCTTGCGACACGAAATCCATCGACACTTAGGATTAATTATGTTACTCATGCTTATGAGAAAAAAATGATAACCTTCGTCGATGGTGGCACAAAGGAGAAGTGTCATCACGTGAGTTTTAATTTTTCCTGGTGCAACACACGGGCAATTTTACTAGTGGGTCACGTAAGATATTTTTTCGGAGCATCAGAGCGCTTTTGTGCCGGGACGGTTGATTATAGACAATGAATTGGTGGCCTATGAATGTCTTCACACTATCCGGAGACAACATTCCAAGAAGCCCTACTTCGCCCTGAAGATCGATATGATGAAAGCATACGATACGGTTGAGTGGCATTATCTATATGGGTGTTTGGTTAAACTGGGATTTGCTCATCCCTGGATCAATTCTGTCATGCGATGTGTGACAAATGTGAGGTATGTTGTTCGGGTGAAAGGAGATCTTACTGAGCCGGTTATTCCACCACGAGGCATTCAACAGGGAGATCCAATAAGCCCTTATTTGTTCTTGTTGTGGACGGAAGGTTTATCATGTCTCCTCCTTGAGAAAGAGAGATGTGGTGAGTTGCAAGGCATTAGGAATGGACGACAAGGACCCCCAGTGTCTCACCTCTTGTTTGCGGATGATAGTATCTTTTTTGCCAAGGGTGATGACAGTAGTGTACAAGCTCTGAATTCGACCTTGACTTTGTACTGCCAGGTTCCGGGCAAAAGATTAACCATGAAAAGTCGATGATTTTCTTCAGCAACCATTGTGCTACAGAGATCAAGGAGAGGGTTATGAGCAGCTTTGGGGTACATACTGAAGCTCTTCAGGATTCCTACTTGGGGATGCCAACTGATGTTGGACGATCTCCGACTGGAACTTTCAGTTTCTTACCCGACTCAATGTGGAAGAGGGTGAATTGCCTTTCTAACCGGCCACTGTCTAGACAAGGTAAAGAAATTTTCCTCAAATCAGTTATTCAAGCAATATCAACATACGCTATGAGCTGTTTTCAAATCTCCATGGCTACCTGCACCGCTATGCGCAAAATTATCGCATATTTTTGGTGGGGTATATGTGATGGACAAAAGAAAATGCATCGGCGTTCTTGGGCCTGGTTGTCCACTCCTAAGGTTCTCGGTGGTCTGGGCTTCCGTGATCTGGTACTATTCAACCAAGTTATGTTGGGCAGACAAAGTTGGCGTTTATTGACTGAACCTGAGTCCGTTTGTGCCTGATAGTGCGTGTTGAGCACCCAGTTGGGAACCCCAAGAGGAAGGTATGAGGATCACAGCAGCAAGTTTCCCTCAGTTGTGAAACCAAGGTTTATCAAACCAGTAGGAGAAAGCCAAACTTCAGAAGGTGATGCTTGCTAGCTTCGCGACACTCCGGACAATGGCGCCAGAAAGATACTGTGCGTAGTTGACGTAGGAGCTTCTTCACCTAGCAGCAACGTGGAACCTGCACACAACACAACCAAGTACTTTGCCCCAACTTACGATGAGGTTGTCAATCTCACCGGTTTGCTGTAAACAAAGGAATGAGCGTATCGAGTGGTAAAAGGTAATAGTATGCGAGAATGTAAATAAGCAAGTAAAATAGTAAACGGTAATAGCAATGTAAAGGAAATTGGACCGGGGTCCATAGTTCACTAGTGGTGTCTCTCCAAAATAAATAACAACATGCTGGGTAGTTGATGCTTGCTAGCTTCACAACACTCCGGATAATGGTGCCAGAAAGATACTGGTGCGTAGTTGATTGATGACCCACAAGTATAGGGGGTGTAACGTAGTACTTTCGATAAATAAGAGTGTCGAACCCAATGAGGAGCAGAAGGTGTTAACAAGTGGTTTTGATCAAGGATTCACTATAAATACTAGCAAAGGGCTTTCAGGGGTATTTGTTAATGCAATAAATAAAGTACGAGTAAATAAAAGACAGTAATAACAATTGCAGCAAGTGGCCCAATCCTTTCTAGAGCAAAGGACAAGCCGGCTGTGTAACTTATGATGACCAAACATTCTCGAGGACACACGGGAGTTCCTGTCAAGAGCTTTCGCTTCATGCCGCTAAATAATCTTTACTGGTTTGATAATTTATTATGGGGGTGAACCTGTGCTAGCGCACTACCCTTTCTAGGATAAATACACACTTGTGATTATACCCCTTGCAAGCATCCGCAACTACAAGAAAGTACTTAAGATAAATCTAACCACAACCTTAAACTCTAAGATCCTATGCTCCCTGGTGCAATGGTTTCCTAATGGAGGTTTAGGTTTCTGTCACTCCAGCAACCCCACAATTAGTAGCCAAATACACAATGCATCTCACTAGGCCCATAAATGGTGAAGTATCATGTAGTCGACGTTCACATGACACCACTAGTGAAATAGCACCACAACAAATAAATATCAAACCATTAAATATTACTTAACATAATTCCACGACTAACATCTTGACTTCTCCCATGTCCTCAAGAACTAAACGAACTACTCACAAGACATCATATGGATCATGATCAAAGGTGAAATAATGGTAAATAGCAATATGAACATAAACCTTAATTCAACGGTTCCACTCAATAGCATAAAACACAAGAGTAATCAACACCGGGAAAGTTTCCCCTAAGAATTTAACAAGATTCAACTCAAGATGTTACAGCGGGACGGCATGGTGATGGTGGAGATAAAGGTGCTAGTGATGGAGATGATGATGATGATCCCGATGAAGTCCGGCGCGAAGGTGATGACGATGCGATGATCTCCCCTCTCCATGAAGGAATTTCCCCGGTAGATTCCTGCCTGCCGGAGAGCTTTTCTCTCTCTTGTGTTTTCTGCCCCGCAGAGGCGGCGGTGTCTATCTTTGAGCCCCCCTCACTTAGGTTTTCAGGGACGATGATATACACGAAGGGGCGACGGCAGAAGTGGGCCAGGGTGGCCTCACAACAGGCCGGCACGGCTAGGGGTAGGGCCGCTCCCCCTGTGTGTGAGCCTGCCCTGCGGCTCCTCTCGCCTCCTCCTTCTGGCTTCTTCAGTCTTCTGCCGAAGTATAATTTTCTGGTATTTTTCTGGAATTTCCTAATCTTCCGAAACATGGTGTCTTGATGGTCCTTTTCCAGAAGAATCCTGACTCTGGCAGCAATTCCTCCAATGATCATCAAACATGTAAAAAACAGAGGAAACAACATAAGTATCACCTCTAAATGTTAAATATATCAATGAATAACATTAAATTATGATACAAAATAGTGATGCAGAATGGACGAATCAACCCCCCAAGCTTAGACCTCGCTTGTCCCCAAGCAAAAACTGAACTCGGTAAACATGACCACAGGTTTATGGAGTGAAGTGTTGATAATCAAAATAAGGACAAGAAGCATCACCTTCACCAAGGCAAAAATTATAATAGACAACAACTTCCCTTTATATGATATAAACTTGCAATAAGTGAAAGGATATCACAAATAAGGATGCACAAGGTAAACTATAATTGGTGATGGCAAACCTTAGTTCTTGGTCAGAGAACAATGAACAAACTATACTTACTTTTGAATGGAGCCTTTTAAAATAGAGCTAATATAGCAAAAACCATATGCTCAACAAGACAAACCCTTTGCAATCATAGAAAGCTTTCAAAGAAATATTCCTTCAGGTAAAAGCATTATACTAAACAAAGGAAGATAGTAAACATGATTGAACGGATCAACATATGGATGAGTGAAACATAAGAACTCAAATGCTTGCTTGAGATAGAGGGGAATAGGTTGACTCAACATAAAAGTAAAAGACAGGCCCTTCGCAGAGGGAAGCAGGGATTAAACATGTGCTAGAGCTTTTCATCGTTAAAACAGAGGTAAAAGTTATTTTGAGAGGTGGTTGCTTTCGTCAATGACTAGCAACGGAGTTCTTGATATCTTCCATACTAAACAAGTGAGAGCGGTTTCGAGATGTTTGATTAGTTGGCACAATTGTGCTCTTTTATAGCTTGGCACTCCTCCCCACCTTTTCCTTTTTCAAACCATGGCTAACCGATTCCATCGGGTGCCCACCAACTTTCACATACCATGGAGGAGTGCTCTTTTTTTTCTTTTCTTGTTTAGATTACAATGGTCTGACCAGCTCCCTTGCAAAATTAATGATGAGCAGATGAAGCTGCCTAGTCGAGGGGTACTCAATTTAGTATGGAAGATAACAAACCCAACCACTACGTCCTCATGAGCTAAAAACAGTGGCACAAAATGAGAAGTATTTGAAGGTTTTTAAAGGTAGCACATGAAAATTTACTTGGAATGGCTTGAAATACCATGCATAGGCATTTATAGTGGACTCTTTGGAAGTAACTTGGTTTTTGGGGATTGGATGCACGAGAAGTATTCCCTCTCAGTACAGGTTTTTGGCTAGCAAGGCTGGGTAGCAAGCGTAAGAGTTTCATGAAACAAAGAAACAGACATGTAATAGGAACAATCATGCAAACTTCCTTGAAAGTACAACAATTTTAACTTGAGAATACTATTGCTTATGAGCTAAACATGAAGGAAAGCTGAAATGATGTATCTACTAGCACTTCTTTCTTCTTTTCTACTCAAACTTCAAGGTAATGTTGCTACTTCCCAAGCTAAGTTTGCCAAAACCAACTAAATTTACTCATGCTCCCAAAGTGATACCAATACTAATCAACAAGACTAATCGTATAAGAGAGATTGCAAACTAAAATAAAGTGTGTGGAAAGTAAACGATAAAACTTCTCATTAATATTTCATTACCGCAACTCACACCAAGGGATACATAGATAACCAACTAAGGGGGATACTTCCACACTGAAAACTATTCTATAAGATAACTTCTCTATTAATGATATGACTCTACTTGAAAAGTAAATGAGTAAAAGATAATGATGTGATACCGCGGCACTCCCCCAAGCTTGGAACAAGCCAATGGGATGCCAATACTAATGACGAATTACTCCTTCGGCGGTGGTGGTAAGATCATCCTTGGACCAAGTAAAAGTTCAAGCATCTTGCGAAGCCTGAGATTCTCTTCTTGAAGTATATGTATCTCCCTCTCCAGAACTCGGTATTGGGCACAAAGCTCGTTAGTGACCAGCATACCTCTTTTATTACAGACATGAAATTTAGATCCAAGACTGGTAGTGTTGGTCCCTACATATTATGAGAAAAGGCACGTCCAGCGTTCATTGATCCTACAAAAGTAGGGTCTCTCGCCCTTGATCCTCCAGCCACATGTTCTTCCTTCAGCTTGAGGTCTTGGTGGTCCTCTTCCATAGGCTTCTTGCCCTTGTCGTCGCTTGAAGGAGCCATGATCCTCCTAGAACTGAGAACAACTCCTGACAGAAATAGCTCGAAATGAAAACACTACGAAAACACGATATACAAACCTCAGGTAATCCCAGGGGTTATATAGGCAAAAACTAAACATCGAGACGAAATCACAGGAGGAAACCGGGACAGAAACGAGCTCCGGGGTGCTCTCACCATAGGGCGGTGCGGCCTGGGGTGGGCCCATGCCCCCTGGCAGTGAGGAGCCACCGGACTCCGTCTCCTGCCCATTTTTGTCTCGTGATTTTTCATACTTAATAAAAACAACAAAAATATTAATGGAAAAGTTTAACGCGAACCTTTTCTGACTAGAACTGTTACCTATTCAAAAACGAATTATGCAGGTTCCTGCATATTGTCCTGGATGAATTCTGCCGGAGAAACTGTTTGAATGACATCAATATCTTCATTATAAGAATCTCCAGCAATATAATGTTTGAGTCTTTGAACATTCACCACTTGTTGTAGGGATTTGGAGACAGTAGCCATGGGTAGGCTTAACGAAGGGGCTCGATGGTGGTGACGAGGGGCCCGGCTCGGGATTGCGCCAACTGAGACACCACGGTTTACCCAGGTTCAGGGCCCTCCCGGGTGGAGGTAAAGCCCCTACTTCCTGCCTGCTTCGTATTATGTGGAGAGTATCGATTACAATGCTCCTCGAGCTGTTCGGGCTAGAGGAGGAGGAAGAAGCTCAGATCCCTGGACTAAGGGTCCAGGCCCCCTTATATAGGCGGGGGCCTGGTTACAGGTTAGGTGGTGCTCCGGCCGGCTGCCGGCTCCTCCGTGGCCACGTCCTTGGCGTGATTCTCCCGCTCTGCTCTGACGATCATGCTTTATAAAGTGCCTTTCCCCTGGGACCGGCATCTGGGAGGCATATGCCCTCCCTTTTGCCTCGGATCCCATCATGGGAGAGGGTCCTCGATCGCTGATTGGCTGGGGCCGGTCGTGGCGCTCGTCACTCCCATCCTTGGCCTATGTCGCTCTTGTCGGGGTCGGCCCACTTTCGGCGAAATAGCCGTTGGTGGGCTTTTGTCTTCATCGCTCGGCTCTGGCCTTCCACGGTGGAATCGCCAGCCGGCTGTCGGCACAGCCGGCCCTCCAGATGGAGCCAGTCTTCTTATCTTCGAGCCGTGGAGACACCTGGGACGCCAGCCGGCAAATAGCTCAGCACGTGGCATGCCCTGTAAGTCATCCCCACGACACTAGCCCCCGAAACTGGCGAAGTCTCATAGGTTAGCATGGGGCTTCGGCGGGTTCTCCTGCTCACCGAAGTGTTGTCTGTTTCCGTCGAAGTCCCAGGATTCTTCGTCTGGTCCGGAGGTTGCTGGTTTCGAAGTTAGATTGCGCGAGATCTCTCCAGCCATCTCAGGACATGCCGGCTCTAGGCCCAATCCAGCTGGCTGTTGCCCGACGGTTCGCGAGCCGGCAAGCTGCCTCCTCGGGACTTGTGCCATTTCGGGTCTTGATCCCACGCGGCTGGCGCAGTGCGCCAATGGCCAGCGTCCCATCCCGTCACTTTGACTCTTCGGTCTCCGTAATGATTCCAGCTGATGTCAGGTGACGAGAGGAGGCTTGCGTCAGCGATAAGTCCCATCGAAGCACCATGCGTATGGTTTAATCGCATTAAACTGGCTCAGCTTTTCGTGTTTCTCCAGCCTTTGAATCTCGGAGCTCTCGAGGGCTTTCCTCACTCCTGAGCATCTCCACTCCTTTGCCTTGCCAAACCGTCGTCTCCGCTTCTCCCCCTGCGATCTCGATGTCGGCCATCGGGGCTACCAGCGGAGCCAGTGCCGGGGCCGCCGACGGGCCGGGCAGGCGCAAACGCGGCCGCCCATACGGGAGTCAAAACAAGGTCAGGGACCCGGCAGCGACGCCGCCGGTGCCCCAGAAGCGCGGCCGCCCTCCGGGCAGCCGCAATAAGAAGACCTTGGCGGCGCTCGCGGCCGCGGCTGCCGCAGAGCCCTTTGGGCCTAGCCACTCCACCGCCATCATCGCGGCCCCCAGAGGAGGCGTCGCCATGGCCACCGCCAATGCCGCAGTCCCCGCGGCCGCGACCTCCGTCGCTGGTCTCACCGGGACTCCCCTGAAGCGGCGGCCGCCCTCGTCGGCACCGCGATGGCGCTCGGGGCTGCCCCTCTAGGCCTCGCCGCCGAGAACGTCGGCGGTTCCTCCCGCGCGGCCGCCGGCAAGGCGCAGACGCGACCGCCGCGCCCGCCATCCAGGCAGCGGCTATCTTATGTCCCGAAGCACGGGTTCGCCACCTCCGTGGTGCCCCTGCTGGCTGGGTGCAAGGAGCGTCTGCCGCTCCCCGCAAGCTTCGTCGGCACGATGGGGAAGAACCCCCCGACGAGCATCATGGTGGAGGATGGAAGCGGCGGCCAGCCTCTGTACCAAGTCAAGGTCCTCCACGATGAGGAGGGGAAGAGCTACCTCACCGAGGGTTGGGCGCAGTTCTTCACCGACTTCTGCCTGGAGCGAGGCTGGTCTCTCATCCTGACCCACCGCTCCAGGTCGCCCATCCTCTGCATCCGCGTCGTCGACGGCTCCGGCTGCGCCCACGCCTACTCCCCCTGGCCATGATTGGCGAGCACCCTCGCAGCCCCCTCTTTGACGGCAGCATCGTCGACAGAGGCCTAGGGGTTAGGAGGGGGAGTTCTTTTGTTGTTTCGGCCCTTAGCGTGGCCTGTAGTATGTAATTGCCCATCCTATGTTAAGGACTTTCTTAATTTCCTGCAAATCTTCGTTTGTCCTTCTTCATTTGCTGTGTGAATGTTCTTCTGCTTGTATCGTAGCGCTGTGACAATTCCTCGGCCAGGATTCTTCCTTGGATAGAACCGTTGCCGCGCGAATCCATAGATAGGGACTACGATGGTCGCTGTCATGCGCAGACGCTTCGGGCAAGTTTCTCCGGCTTCGGCGCGGGGGAAGTAGTGCTTTTGCTAGCCGGCTCTGGGAAGAACGAACTAGTTCCGGCCTGGCGAGGTTGGAATGAAGACTAAGTCCTGTACCGGCTTGAGCGGGGCCGGAGCCGACACGCCTCCTTTCCCAGGCCTTCGCACGTCCCTTGCTGCGGTTGGAGTAAATCTCCCAGTTTCTGGCTCTAGCCATTACTTTGCGCGTGTTAGATTTCGATTTTGTCGCTCGTTTGCTGATCATGTCGCAGCGCCAGCTGATCGGACAGCCGGCGAGGTACTGGAGCCGGCTCATTTCTGAGGGCCAATTCCCTTTCCCCCTAGCCCCCGAGTTTTGGGGTAGCTGGACTGACAGCTAGCTTGAAACTAACTCTTCCACGTGCGGTGCCGACGTCGAGCGAGGTAGCTCTAGCTTCGAACCCCCTTTGACATGGCTACTCAGCCCTAATGCCTAGAGACTGTGGTTGTTGACCATTCGCTAGCTTGCCTTAGCCCGGTTCCCTCAACTTTTTCCTTAAACTTCCCACCCTTCGGCCCTTCTACCCCCAACCGGCAGCCTGGTGCCGGTTGGTCTCCCTTGGGCCGGCAGCCGAATGCCGGCCTAGGGTGGGAGCGTGCCGCGGAGTGAGAAGTAGTACTTCGGTTTATCGGGTACCCGACTCGTGCAAACCAACACATGGCTAACGAGCACTGCCCCCCGCGCTTGGTTGAGCAATTTTCTATCGTTTACGGTTTTTCTCTGCGGTTTTCCTTCGTATGTGGCCTGCCGGCTCCTACCTGTCCGGCTGCTCGGAGCCGGAAGGTGGAGGTTAGGCTCGAGACCTTCTCCATACGTAGTACTCATCCGGCTGACGAGGAATCGATCGTTTTTTAGGCTGCCGGCTGTGGCTCGGTGCCCGGAGCCGGCTGCCGGTCAAGTGAATAACGCAGGAAGCAAAACATACACGGAGTGTTTTCCTCAGAGCCGGCCGTAACTGGCCGCTCCATCTTCCTTTATTCATTGACGAGTTTTTTTCGGGGTACAAGCTTTTGCCTTAGCAGAAGAAAGGTCTTAGGAGACTGACATTCCAGGGATGCTCCGTCTCCTTGTCAGAGTTATCTACCTTGTTCTTCTTGGGCTCTTGTGCGTCGATGAGGTAGTAAGCCCCATTGCCCAGCACCCGGCTGACGATGAACGGTCCCTCCCAAGGAGAGGACAGCTTGTGCATGTCTTTGGTGTTCTGGATCAGCCGGAGTACGAGATCTCCTTTGCGAAATGCGAGCGGACGGATTTTCCGGCTGTGGTATCGTTGCAGCCGCTGCTGATAGAGCGCTGATCTGGCCAAAGCCTATTCTCGTGCCTCCTCGAGGAGGTCGACACCATCTTCACGAGCTTCTCTTGCTTGCTTCTCCATGTACTGGACAACTCTGGGTGCATCGAATTCGATATCAGTGGGCAGCACTGCCTCGGCTCCATAGACCAAGAAGAAAGGCGTGAAGCCAACAGAGCGATTTGGAGTGGTGCGCAGGCTCCAGAGTACTGAAGGCAACTCCTCGACCCAACAGCCGGCTGAGCGCTCAAGAGGCTCTACCAGTCTTGGTTTGATGCCGGCCAAGATCAGCCCGTTTTCCTTCTCCACTTGCCCATTTGTCTGAGGGTGCACCACTGACGCTAAGTCTAGCCGGATGCCCTTCTTGCCGCAGTAATCAGCAAAGACTCCCTTCGCAAAGTTCGTCCCATTGTCAGTGATGATGCTGTGGGGAACTCCATACCTCGTGATGATCTCGTTGAAGAACTTGATGGTGGACGAGCCGTCAAGTTTTTTGATCGGCTTGGCCTCGATCCACTTGGTGAACTTGTCCACAGCGACCAACAGATGCGTCAAGCCCCCGGGTGCGGTCTTCAATGGCCCTACCATGTCCAGGCCCCAAACTGCGAACGGCCAGGTGAGCGGGATGGTCTTGAGGGCTGCCGCTGGAGTGTTTCTGTGCTTGGAGAAGCGCTGACAGCCGTTGCACTGTTTCACCAGTTGCTCTGCATTCTGCTTGGCCGTCGGCCAGTAGAAACCGTGGCGGAAGGCTTTGGCCACCAAAGCCCTGGAGGATGCGTGATGTCCGCACTCCCCTTGGTGTATTTCTCTTAGCAGCTCTATCCCTTCTTCCGGCTTGATGCACTTCTGGAAGATGCCTGACACGCTGCGCTTGTACAACTCGCTGTTGATGATGGTGTACGCCCCTGCGCGGCGTTGAATTCGCCTAGCTTCCGCTTCATCTTGCGGCAAGTCCCCAGTGATGAGGTAGTTGGAGAATGGCTCTGCCCAGGAAGGTATCTCCCGTATGTGGAAGACACTGGCGACCAGAGGATCAGCAGCCCCCAGGTCCGTCGTCGTGCCGGCCTCGTCTGATTGTCCGGCTAGGGGAGCAGGCATGGAGCCGGCAGCCCCCGTGTCCTTCGTCGAGCCGGCCACGCTGGGCTGGCCGGCTGCTTTCTTCAGCCCCGAGACGGCAGCCCCCGGGTTCGGTGGTGGCACCTGAGCCGGGGCGGGGTCTCCCGGTACGTAGATGGATATGGACTCCGACGAAGGTTTGATAGACGGCTTGTGGATGATTTCTAGTGACACCCCAGCTGGGATATCCTGCTTTGTGGAACTGATCTTGGACAGCCGGTCCGCTTCCTTGTTGTTTGCTCTGGGGACGTGGTGGAACTCGCAGCCCTCAAAGAATCCGCTGAGCTGCTGCACGTAGAAGCGGTAGGAGGCCATGTTGGCGTCCTTGGCGTCCCAATCCCCCGAAACCTGGTGCGTTACCAGGTCGGAGTCTCTGAAACAGAGGATCCTCCTGATGCCAATCTGCTTGGCCATCTTGGGCCCATGTACCAGGGCTTCATACTCGGCGACGTTGTTCAACGCACGGAAGTGCATCTGCAGCACATATTGCAGCTTGTCTCCCTTGGGAGAGGTGAGGACGACGCCGGCCCCCAAGACCCTGAGCAACTTGGAGCCATTGAAATGCATGCACCAGTGGGTGGAGTCTGGAGCCGGCGGCAGGTACTGATGCTCCCTTCAGTCAGCAAAGAAATCCGCTATGATCTACGGCTTGATCGTCGTCCTGGGCTTGTACTGAATGGTGTGAGCAGCGAGCTCGATCGCCCATTTGGCCACTCTTCCTGACGTGTCCTTGCACCCGATGATCTCCGAGAGCGGAGTGGTGCTCACCACCGTGATAGGGTGCTCCTCGAAGTAATGCTTCAGCTTCTTGGCCGCCATGTACACGCCGTACGCGACCTTCTGGTAGTGCGGGTAGTTCTGCTTGGAGAGAGTGAGCACCTCACTCAGGTAGTACACCGGGTGCTGAACCAGCAGTTCCTTGCCCTCCTCGGTGCGCTCCACTACGATCACGACGCTGATGACTCGAGGAGTAGCCACGATGTAGAGTAGCATTGGCTCTTGCGGAGCCGGCGCAGCCAAGATTGGCGCGGTAGACAAGGCTCGCTTGAGGTCGTTGAAGGCATCATCAGTGCGCTGGGACCAAACGAAGTGGTCCGTCTTCTTCATCAGCTGGTACAGCGGCATGGCCTTTTCCCTGAGCCGGCTGACAAACCGGCTGAGCGAGGCTAAGCAACCAGCAAACTTCTGTACATCTCTGAGCTGGGTGGGCTTCTCTAGGGCCTCGATGGCTTTTATCTTCGAGGGGTTAGCCTCGATCCCTCGCTGGGAAATGATATAACCTAGGAGCTATCCAGCCGGCACACCAAAGGTGCACTTCTCTGGGTTGAGCTTCATGCGATAGCGCCGCAGGTTGGCGAAGGTCTCCTTGAGGTCATCCAGGAGTGTGCCGCTCTGCTTGGTCTTCACCACCACGTCGTCCACGTAGACGTGCACGTTCCTCCCAATATGCTCTCGCAGACACCGCTGCATGGTTCGCTGGTAAGTGGCTCCAGCGTTCTTCAGGCCGAATGGCATGGTGACGTAGCAGTAGGCTCCGTATGGGGTGATGAAGGAGGTCTTGATCTGATTCGGCTGGTAGAGCGGGATCTGGTGGTAGCCTGAATAGGCGTCCAGGAAGGACAGCAGGTCGCAACCGGCTGTGGAATCGATTACCTGGTCGATGCGTGGTAGCGCAAATGGATCCTTGGGGCAAGCCTTGTTGAGGCTGGTGTAGTCGATACACATACGCCAAGTGTTATTCTTCTTCAGAACCAAGACTGGGTTTGCCAGCCAATCAGGGTAAAACACCTCCATGATAAAGCCGGCTGCAAGGAGCCGGGCTATCTCCTCGCTAATAGCCTTCCTTTTCTCTTCTGCAAAGCACCACAACGGTTGTTTGACCGGCTTGGCATCCGGCCTAACGTTGAGTGAGTGCTCAGCCAGCTCCCTCGGTACACCTGGCATGTCCTTTGGAGACCATGCAAAGATGTCCCGATTCTCACGGAGGAAGCTAGTGAGCTCGCTTTCCTATTTAGCAGAAAGGCCGGTGCCGATGATGACGTACTTGGAGGGATCACTCTCGTCCAGCAGGATCTTCTTGTTGTCGTTGGCCGGCTTGAACTGCTCCACCGGTGACTGGCGAACCAGCACATCTTGCTGGGCGAGCTCCACGCGATGTAGGAGCTGCCGCTTCTCCTCGGCGATGACCAGCGCCTCTGCGAGCTGCGAGCTCTCCTTTGCGCATGCCAGGGATTTCTTGAAGCTTCCCGTGATAGTGATCACGCCCTTGGGCCCTGGGAGCTTCATCTTCAGGTAGGCGTAGTGCGGCACCGCCATGAACTTTGCCAGAGCCGGACGGCCAAGCAGCGCATGGTAGGGACTACTGATGTCCACCACCTCAAACCAGATGGGCTCGCGGCGGCTGTTCCCTTTCTTTCCGAAGAGAACCTCCAGCTGCACCTTGCCCAAAGGGATGCAAGAATGCCTAGGCACGATGCCATGGAAGGTGAGCCGGCTCGGTTTCAGCTGAGCAAGCGGGATGCCCAACTTCTCCAAAGAACTTCGGTAAAGAAGGTTGATGCTGCTGCCGCCGTCGATGAGCACGCGGGAGAACCGGCACATGTGCGTATCAGAGCACACGACAGGATCCAAGACTAGAGCGTATTCTCCAGGGCTAGGCATCAGCCGAGGATGGTCCTCGCGCCCCCAGGTAATAGCCACCTCGGACCAATGCATGAATTGAGGTTCTGCAGGCATCACAGCGTTCACCTCCGCCTCATGCCAAAGATCGTTCCTTTTGTCCTTGCCGTGGGTAGTAAAGATGTGATATTGCTCAACATCCGCCGGGAAGTCATCATCTTGATCCGGCTCGCCTCTAGCCGGACCTTGCTGTTGGTCCTCCTGACCTCCAGCCGGTTGCGCTTGCGGCGCTCCAGGGATCTGCCGAGCGCGTTGCTCTAGCTCTCTCACGAACCAGCATTGATGCGTGGAGTGGGTCGCTTCCCTGCCCGGGGAATTGTGGAACTTGCACGGCTAGTCAAGTGCGGCATCGAGGGTGTACTTGCCCTCTTTACCATTCGTATAGTTTTTTATTTTGAGATGCGTCGTCGAATGTCCACCATGGGTATGCTGCAAATTTCCACCATGAATTATGCATGGCTTAGATTGGCGGCCCAGGCGTTTCCCTAACACATATACAAACTCCATGATCCCCACAAGATTCCCAACTCATTTCACACCGCGGGCATCCATAAACAAAAGATCACGATATCAACTCAAATAAGAAGTGCAATGTTGAAAGCTTGCCCCATGACAGCATGGTTGGGCTAGTATCCAACTTACAACTTGCAAGCATAACAACTCAACATAAAAGACCACAATGTCAAAAAAATTAGAACAGGAAAAAGTAAAGTGTGCCTTCCGGTTCGTGAGAGCTTTACTGACCAATTTTCGCATAACACTGGTAAGAGTTTAATTTGAAGAGAAGATAAAAGCAAGTCAAATTTACTTGGAATAGCATATTTCTAGTAGGTATGTATGGTGGACACTTTGGCAAAACTTGGTTTTTAGGAGTTGGATGCACGAGTAGAGCTCATACTCAGTATAAGGCGAGGGCTAGCAAAAGACTGGGAGCGACCAACTAAGAGAGCAATAATGGCCATAATCATGCAAAGCGACATTAAAAGAAGCATAAGATGGCATCAAAAGTCAAAAACTAAATGATCATAGAGGCTATTGGCGACTTTGTAAGAGTCTAACATGTGTGAGCATGCGCCAAGACAACCCAAATAAAGCATCAAGGAGAAAACCAAAATAATGCTTCCACACAATAAAAACAACGCATGATTTTTTTTCAAAGGCTCATTAAGCAATCTCAGTTATTTGAGACAAGTCATGCTACAGCAAAACCACTAAGCATACTATCAAAAAGACATCAAGCATGACATGAAAAAGCCTAAGCCGCAGTCTACACAAGCTCCTTCTTGTACCACTTTTTTGCATAAAGTTTTTTCTCTTTTCCAACACCATTTGAAATTTTTTAAGACACCTCTTTTGATGAAAACCAATAAAGATCAGAGGCAAAAATACACTTTGATGAAAAGATATGACAAGGTCTGAACGCAAATCAAGGCGAAAACGAAAACCAAAAGCAGTAGCAGAAAAAGAAGAACACTCGGTAAAATTGTAAGAATAAAAAAACGGAGTGTTCTTGGCAAATGAAAACGAGTACATCTCCTCCAAAGGAAATTTGTTGGGGTCCAACCAATTATTGTAGCAAACAAAATTAAACTAACTAAGAAAACTAAAACAACTGACGCTCCAAGAAAAACACATAGTGCATGAAGCAATAAAAATATAGTGTCTTGAAAGGTGACCTGATTTTTGCCGATGAAGAAGGGGCGCCTCGGGGGCATCCCCAAGCTTTGACGCTTTTGTCCATTCTTCAACTCATCTCATCATTCTCCAATCCCTACACTTGAAAACTTCATTCATACAAAACTAAACACAATTCTATTAGCAACATTAGTGTAATCATAGCATATAATCAACCTCTCTTTGCTTCAGGTTTCAACCCAAAACCACCACATATATAGCATATACTACTGTAGCAACTTCCCCAAAAGTTCCATGATCAAAAGAACTCAAAAGAAAGCGATAAAGCGGCAAACACAAATATTGGTAGAAATCTGTCAAAACAGAACAGCTGACAAAGACCGAATTTTTGAGGGGTTTTCTGTTGCTCAAATCAAAAAGTGTTCATCTAACAAAAGTTTGGATATAACCTGGGGCATATGCACAAGAAATCGCAGGTCCAAAAGATATACAGAGAATTTATACGAATTTTTACGGTGCAGCACCGAAAACAGTTTGAGGACAACAACATCTCCAAATCTTTACCTCACTCGAATTAGAGGCTTCTCTTGGCACAACAATGAAATAAACAAGATAAGGAGCAGTCATTACAGTAGTAAAGACTTCGAAGACTCAAATAAAAGAAAAAGTACTGAAAATAAAACATTGGGTTATCTTCCAAAAGTGCTTTTCTTTAACGCCTTTGAGCTAGGCGCAGAAAATTGCGAATCAAATAACAATGAAAGGGGGATCAGGATCCACTATAGGAATAAAGAAATGAATACTATCCAATTGAGGTTTTGAGCATCCCTTGTAGTCACGCTTTGGTACACTATTTTCATCAAAAAGATTTTCAGGACAAATCCAACTAGTATTAGTTACCAAGGCATTATGAATTCCTACAAGTTTACAAGGTATTGGCATTCTAGAATCTTCATTGGGTGTACCAACAATTTCAACAGGCGAGCCAAGCTTGTTAAACTTCTTAAAAACTTTCCTAGCCTCAATTGCAACATCTCTAAATTCTATGCGCAAAGTTTCCAAGATAAAAGCTTTCTTTTCGGGATCCTCAATTTCATGAAGCTTAAGGAACATGGATTGCATAAAAGGATTAAGGCCAGCAAACCTAGCTTCTAACATGTGAACTAAATAAGCAGAAGCAACTTCATAACTAGGAGCTAGCTCAACCAAAGATTTTTTCTCAACTTCCTTATGCATACTAATGTGATTAAAGAACTCCTCAATGTTATCTTTCCCAATAATTGAACCACTACCTACTGAGAGGTCCTCCAGAACGTACTTAGGGAACAGCATGATGAACTAAAAGTAAAGAAATAACAACTACCAAGGATTCTAATTTTTTGGGTTTTTGATATAAAAGGATGCAGGTAAAAATAAATAAAGTAAAGCAAAACAATAACAAAGTAAAGGATGTGCGTGCGAAAACTCCCCTCGCAGAAGTCTTCCACTCTTCCCCGGCAACGGCGCCAGAAAAGAGCTTGATTGCTGGTTGATGGCGTCAAAAAAGAGTTGGTGCCTAGTTGAATGTCCAGCCCATTGGGAACCCCAAGAGGAAGGTGTGATGAATATAGCAGCAAGATTTTCCCTCAGTTAAGAAACCAAGGTTTGTCGGTCAGGAGAAGAGCAGACAATGCGACTGAAGGTGATGTGGACTGGCTTAGCGACAGCTTCGGACAATTTATATATGGTGCCTCGTCCAAGCTTTGCTTTGCTAGCTGCAACGTGGAACCTGCACACACACAACCAAGTACTTTGTTCCGAACTTGCGATGAGGTTGTCAATCTCACCGGTTTGCTTGAAACAAAGGTTATGAGCGTATCGAGTGGAAAATAGTAGAAGTATGCGAGTAAAGTAAACAGTGCGAGTAAAGTAAACAGGTGATAGCAATATGATAGAAATAGGACCGGGGTCCACAGTTCACTAGTGGTGTCTCTCCATAAGATAAATAACACATGCTGGGTAAATAAATTACAGTTGGGCAATTGATAGAATAAAGATAAACATGATATGTCAAGAAGATCACTATGCGATTTACTCTGGGCATTACAACAAAATACATAGACCGCCATCCAACTGCATCTATGACTAATAATCCACTTATGGCGAATCAATCCGAGAACTCCACAAGTATTAAGTTGCGAACAACAGATAATTGCATTAAGCAAAGTGTGTAATGTAAACAAAGCATATGTCCTTGAGCATATGAATGTTGTTTTCTCCCTAGTAGCAACAGCACATCTACAACTTTAGAGGTTTCTGTCACTCCCCCAGGTTAAATAGAGGCATGAACCCACTATCGAGCATAAATACCCCCTCTTGGAGTCACTAGCAACTACTCGGCCAAGATAGCTACTAACAACGGAGAGCATGCAAGATCATAAACAACATAGAGATAACAAAAGATATATTTCAGTATAGCAACTCAATCATAACACCAATATTCATCGGATCCCAACAAACCAAACATGTAGAATTACATAACGGTGATCTCAATCATGTAGGGCAGCTCAAGAGATCTAAACATGAAGCACTTGGTGGGGAAGACAACCATCTAGCTACTGCTATGGACCCATAGTCCAAGGTAGACTACTCACTCATCGCTCCGGAGGCAAGCATGGCGATGAAGAAGACCTCCGGTGGCGATTCCCCTCTCAGGCAGGGTGCCGGGAAGAGCTTCTGGACCCTCCCGATCTTCGGGTCGACGGCGGCGGCGGATCGCGATGTGTTCTGGAAAAGTGATCGGGTACTTAGGTTTTTTCCGTCGGGGGGTCTTTATAGGCGAAGGGGCATCGTCAGAAGTGGACCGAGGTGGCCTCACACGTAGGGGGCGCGGCCAGGGGCCAGGCCGCGCCGCCCTGGCGTGTGGGCCTCTCGTGGCCCCACTCCGTCTCCTCTTCGGATCTCTGGAAGCTTCCGGGAAAAATAAGACTTCAGGAACTTGTTTCGTCCAATTCCGAGAATATTTCCTGTGTATCACTCCTGAAACACAAAAACAGCAGAAAACAGGGAACTGGCACTGTGGCGACTTGTTAATAGGTTAGTTCCGGAAAATGCATAAAAGTGCCACGAAGTGCAACGAAACAGTAGGCAAATGGTGTAAAAACAAGCATGGAGCATAAAAAATTATAGATACGTTGGAGACGTATCATACACCAAACCTAGGAAAAATAACGTCCTTAAGCATTTTTAATGACGTCTCACCATCGACACTCTTTGTATGTATAGCTTATACCCACTTGGTAACATAATCAACAGCAACAAGTATATGAGTATAACATTTTGAAGGGGGAAAAGGACCCATAAAGTCAAATCCCCAACAATCAAATGGTTCGATAACAAGAGTGTAACTCATAGGCATTTCATTACGTCTAGAAATATTACCAACTCTTTGACATTCATCACAAGATAAAACATACCTTCTAGCATCTTTAAAAAGGGTTGGCCAATAAAAACCTGATTATAGAACCTTTTGCACAGTTCTATCTCCGGCATGATGTCCTCCATAAGCACTACCATGGCATTTCCTCAATATTTCTTGTTGCTCATACTCTGGAACACATCTTCGCATAATTCCATCAACTCCTTCCTTATATAAGTGTGGGTCATCCCAAAAATAATGCCTCAAATCAAAAAAGAATTTTCTTCTTTGCTGAGCTGTAAAGGTTGGAGGAAAATACTTTGAAACAATAAAGTTAGCATAATCAGCATACCACAGATTCTCTCGCGATGTTACATTTATTGAAGCCAACTGTTCATTTGGAAAACTATCATTAACAGGAATAGGATCAAAAGAAATGTTTTCCAATCTAGACAAATTGTCAGCAACACGATTTTTAGCACCTTCTAATAAGCCTAGGCTTAGCATCCTTCTTCGACATAAGATATCTAATAGCAGCGTGATCAGTATGAATAGTAACTTTCGAATCAACAACGTAAGGTCTAAACTTATCACATGCAAAAACAACAGCAAGAAACTCCTTCTCAGTAGTAGCATAATTCTTTTGAGCAGCATCAAGAGTCTTACTAGCATAATGAATAACATTTAACTTCTTATCTATGCGCTGTCCAAGAACAGCACCAACAGCAAAATCATTAGCATCGCACATAATTTAAAAGGGTAAATTCCAGTCAGGTGGTTGAACAATAGGAGCAGTAGTTAATGCCTTCTTAAGAGTTTCAAAAGCTTCCTTACAATCATCATCAAAAACAAATGGTACATCTTTTTGAAGAAGATTAGTAAGAGGCTTTGAAATCTTAGAGAAATCTTTAATAAACCTCCTATAGAAACCAGCATGACCAAGAATACTATGAATACCTTTAACATCTCTGGGACAGTGCATTTTCTCAATTGATTCAACTTTTGCTCTGTCAACTTCAATACCTCTTTCAGAAATTTTATGTCCAAGAACAATTCCTTCATTCACCATAAAGTGGCATTTCTCCCAATTAAGAACAAGATTAGTTTCTTCACATCTCTGCAAAACTTTATCAAGATTGTGCAAACAATTATCAAAAGAAGTTCCATAGATGGAGAAATCGTCCATGAAAACCTCCACAATTTCTTCACAAAAGCCGTGAAAAATAGCAGACATGCATCTTTGAAAAGTAGTAGGAGCATTGCACAAACCAAACGGCATACGTCTATAAGCATAAGTTCCATAAGGACATGTAAAAGTGGTTTTCTCTTGATCTTGCTTTTTAACAGCAATGTGAGAGAAACCAGAATAACCATCAAGAAAACAAAAATGAGTCTTCTTAGACAACCTCTCTAACATTTGATCTATAAACGGTAAAGAATAATGATCTTTCTTAATAACTTTGTTTACCTTTCTAAAATCAATGCACATCCTATAACCAACTACTACCCTTTGAGGAATAAGCTCGTTATTCTCATTAGGCACAACAGTAATACCTCCTTTCTTAGGAACACAATGAACAAGACTAACCCATCTACTATCAGCAATAGGATAAATAATACCAGCATCAAGGAGCTTCAATACCTCATTTCTTACCACTTCCTTGATCTTGGGAATTAAGTTGCGTTGATGTTCAACAACTGGCTTTGCATCTTCCTCCATGTTAATAGCATGCTGACATATAGTGGGAGAAATCCCTTTTAAATCATCAAGAGTATATCCCATAGCTCCTCGGTGTTTCCTCAATATCTCCAATAACCTTTCTTCTTCCTTTCCTGAAAGCTTAGAACTGATAATAACAGGATATATTTTCTTATCATCTATATAAGCATACTTAAGATCATCAGGTAAAGGTTTTAATTCAAAAACAGGATCTTTCTTAGGTGGCAAGGTGGTACCAAGATCCTCCATAGGCAAATTGTGCTTAATCAACAATTGTTGATGAAGAAGAATATCATCAATCTCTTCCCTTTCCTTCCTGAAAATATCACTTTCATGGTCCTCCATAAATTGCTGCAAAGCATTGTTAGGAGCAAGAGCAATAGAGGCAAGCTGTTCAACTCGAAAATTTTCATCAGGCAACTCACTTTCAAAAGGAGTTTTAGCGAACTTAGAAAAATTAAACTCATAAGATTCTCCATCAAACTTAGCAAAAAAATTCTCCTTCTTACAATCTATCACAGTGCCACAAGTATTCAAATAGGGTCTACCAAAAATAATAGGACAAGTTTTACTAGCTTCCTTACCAAGTACTAGAAAATCAGTAGGATATTTAGTCTTACCGCATAAAACTTCCACATCTCAAACAATACCAAGTGGCAAGACAGTCTCTCTGTTAGCAAGCTGAATAACCACATCAATCTCCTCTAGTTCACAAGGGGCAATTTCATGCATGATTTCTCTGTAAAGCTCTATAGGAATAACACTTGAACTTGCACCAATGTCACATAAACAATAATAGCAATGATCGCCAATCCTGACAGAAATGACAGGAACACTTGTTTTCCTATGCCTACTAGGATGTGAAACAATGTTAGAAGCATCTTCACAAAAGACAATATGTTCATCTCCTACATCTTTAGTGACAAGGTCCTTCACTATAGCTACAGGAGACTTAATAGTAATTTGCTCATCAGGTTCTGCAGCTTTCTTAGTACTTTTATTAAGCACACTTACCAAATTAGAATGCTCATTTACCTTAGCAGGGAAAAGTGTCTTCTCGAAATAAGCTTCAGGCAAAATGTGATCAACAGTACAAACTTCAGTAGTTTTAGTAGAAATATGACTAACAGAATCTTTATAAGGCGCATGATACTTGTTCCAATCTTTCTTTGGAACATCAAGATAAGAGGCAAATGCCTTCAAACAGTTAGCAAGTATATGGGAATCAAGACCATAAATAGTGCTAACATTATGAAAGTCATCGGTTCCCATAAAAGCTTTAATGCATTCATAATCATAATTTATACCTGACTTCCTACCTTTGCCATTCTCTCATCCTTCAGGATTTTCTTGAATACGGTTAAGAAGATCCCATTTAGCTTCTCCTTTCATATGGGTAAATGATCCAAAACAGGAAGCATCCAAAAATTCCTTTTCATGAAGAGTAAGCCTCGCATAAAAGTTATCAATAACAATATTACTGGGGAGCTCATGAATGGGACATTTGAGCATTAGTAACTTCAATCTCCCCCACGCTTGGGCATTACTCTCTCCATCATGAGGCCAAAAGTTATATATTCGATTATGATCTTTATGAATTTCACTTGGAGGATAAAATTTGGAATAAAAGAGAGGTACAATTTCCTCCCAAGCAATAGATGGACCATCCTTTAGCAGCCAATACTGATACATCCATTTTGCATCACTATTTTGTATAATAATTTACTGTTATTCATTGATATATTTCACATTTAGAGACGATACTTACGTTGTTTCCTCTGTTTTTACATGTTCGATGATCATTGGAGGATTTGTTGCCGGAGTCAGGATTCTGCTGGAAAAAGGACCGTCAAGACACCATGTTTCGGAAGATCAGAAAATTCCAGAAAAATACCACAAAATTATATTTTGCCAGAAGACTGAAGAAGCCAGAAGGAGGAAGCGAGAGGAGCCACAGGGTGGGCTCACCACCAGGGGGCGCGGCCCCACCCCTGGCCGCGCTGGCCTGTGGTGAGGCCACCCTGGACCACTTCTGCCATCGCCTCTTCACGTATATCGTCGTCTCCAAAAACCTAAATGAAGGGGGCTCAGAGATAGACACCACCGCCTCTATGGGGCGGAAAACACCAGAGAGAGAAAAGCTCTCCGACAGGCAGGAATCTGCCGGGGAAAATTCCTTCCTGGAGAGGGGAGATCATCGCCATCATCATCACCATCGCACCGGACTTCATCGGGATCATCATCATCATCTCCATCACCAGCACCTTCATCTTCACCATCACCACGCCATCCTGCTGTAACATCTTGAGTTGAATCTTGTTAAATTCTTAGGGGAAACTTTCCCGGTGTTGATTACTCTTGTGGTTGATGCTATTGAGTGGAACCGTTGAATTAAGGTTTATGTTCAGATTGTTATTTACCATTATTTCACCTCTGATCATGATCCATATGATGTCTTGTGAGTAGTTCGTTTAGTTCTTGAGGACATGGGAGAAGTCAAGATGTTAGTAGTGGAATTATGTTAAGTAATATTTAATGGTTTGATATTTATTTGTTGTGGTGCTATTTCACTGGTGGTGTCATGTGAACGTCGACTACATGATACTTCACCATTTATGGGCCTAGTGAGATGCATTGTGTATTTGGCTACTAATTGTGGGGTTGCTGGAGTGACAGAAACCTAAACCTCCGTTAGGAAACCATTGCACCAGGGAGCGTAGGATCTTAGAGTTTAAGGCTAAGGTTAGATTTATCTAAATTACTTTCTTGTAGTTGCGGATGCTTGCAAGGGGTATAATCACAAGTGTGTATTTATCCTAGAAAGGGTAGTGCGCTAGCACAGGTTCACCCCCATAACAATTATCAAACCAATAAAGATTATTTAGCAGCATGAAGCGAAAGCTCTTGACAGAAACTCCCGTGTGTCCTCGAGAACGTTTGGTCATCATAAGTTACACAACCGGCTTGTCCTTTGCTCTAGAAGGATTGGGCCACTTTCTGTAATTGTTATCACTGTCTTTTATTTACTCGTACTTTATTTATTTGCATTACCAAATATCCCTGAAAACCCGTTTACTAGCATTTATAGTGAATCATTGATCAAAACCACTTGTCAACACCTTCTGCTCCTCATTGGGTTCGGCACTCTTATTTATCGAAAGTACTACGATACACCCCCTATACTTGTGGGTCATCAAGACTATTTTCTGGCGCCGTTGCCGAGGAGTGAAGTGCTATTGAAGAGTGGAATTGGTAAAGGTAACCGTCACTATGAGTATTGTTTTTATTTCTGTCTTTTTATTTTATTTTATTTTGCTATGGAGAGTTCTCCATTTGGGTTCCTATTCAGGAACACTACTATCATTGTTGCGGATGTGGATGAACCACAACCACCTCCAACTCAATTAGATCCTTTTAAAATACCTATGAAAATTGTTGAACGTGTTATGGATAACTGCTATTCAGGAGATGGAACTGTCCATCCGGGTGATCACTTACTCTTTATACATGAATTATGCGAGTTGTTCAAGTGTGCATGTATTTCATTGAGCCAGGTTAAGAGGAAGCTATTCTCTTTATCATTGAAAGGTAGAGCTGAGGAGTGGTATTGGTTGCTAAAAGATGGTCCATCTATTGCTTGGGAGGAAATTGTACCCTCTTTTATTCCAAGTTTTATCCTGCAAGTGAAATTCATAAAGATCGTAATCGAATATATAACTTTTGGCCTCATGATGGAGAGAGTATTGCCCAAGCTTGGGGGAGATTGAAGTCACTAAAGCTCAAATGCCCCCCTCATGAGCTTCCTAGTACTATTGTTATTAATAATTTTTATGCGCGGCTTGCTCTTCACGATAAGGATTTATTGGATGCTTCTTGCTCTGGATCATTTACACACATGAAAGAAGACGCTAAGTGGGATCTTCTTGACCGTATTCAAGAAAAATGCTGAAGGATGGGAAAACGACAAAGGTAGGAAGTCAGGTATAAATTATGATTATGAATGCATTAAAGCTTTTATGGGAACCGATGACTTTCATAATGTTAGCACTGCTTATGGTCTTGATTCTCAGATACTTGCTAACTGTTTTAAGGCCTTTGCCTCTTATCTTGATGTTCCAAAGAATGATTGGAACAAGTATCATGCGCCTTATAAAGATTCTATTAGTTGTATTCCTGCTAAAACTACTGAAGTTTGTACCGTTGATCGCATTTTGCCTGAACTTTATTTCGAGAAGACGCCTTTCCCTGCTAAGGTAAAGGAACATTCTACTTTGGTACGTAAGTGTGCTTAATAAAAGTGTAAGAAAGTTGCAGAACCTGATGAGCAAATTACTATTAAGTCTCCTATAGCTATAGTGAAGGACCTTGTTACTAAAGATGTAGGAGATGAACATATTGTCTTTTGTGAAGATGCTTCTAACATTGTTTCACATCCTAGTAGGCGTAGGAAAATAAGTGTTCCTGTTATTTCTGTCAGGATCGGCGATCATTGCTATTATGGTTTATGTGACATTGGTGCAAGTGCAAGCGCTATTCCTATAGAGCTTTACAGAGAAATTATGCATGAAATTGCCCCTTGTGAATTAGAGGGATTGATGTGGTTATTCAACTTGCTAACAGAGAGACTATCTTGCCACTTGGTATTGTTCGAGATATGGAAGTTTTATGCGGTAAGACTAAATATCCTACTGATTTTCTAGTACTTGGTAAGGAAGCTAGTAAAACTTGTCCTATTATTTTCGGTAGATCCTTTTTGAATACTTGTGGTGCTGTGATAGATTGTAAGAAGGAGAAATTTTTTACTAAGTTTGATGGAGAATCTTATGAGTTTAATTTTTCTAAGTTCGCTAAAACTCCTTTTAAAAGTGAATTGCCTGATGAAAATTTTCGAGTTGAACATCTTGCCTCTATTGCTCTTGCTCCTAACAACGCTTTGCATCAATTTATGGAGGACCATGAAAGTGATATTTTCAGGAAGGAAAGAGAAGAGATCGACGATATTCTTTTTCGTCAACCACCATTGATTAAGCACAATTTACCTGTGGAGGATCTTGGTACCACTTTGCCACCTAAGGAAGATCCTGTTTTTGAATTAAAGCCTTTACCTGATGATCTTAAGTATGCTTATATAGATGATAAGAAAACATATCCTATTATTATCAGTTCTAAACTATCAGGAAATGAAGAAGAAAGGTTATTGGAAATATTGAGGAAACACCGAGGAGCTATGGGATATACTCTTGATGATTTAAAAGGAATTTCTCCTACTATATGTTAGCATGCTATTAACATGGAGGAAGATGCAAAGCCAGTTGTTGAACATCAACGCCGCTTAATTCCCAAGATGAAGGAAGTGGTAAGAAATGAGCTATTGAAGCTCCTTGATGCTGGTATTGTTTATCCTATTATTGATAGTAGATGGGTTAGTCCTATTCATTGTGTTCCTAAGAAAGGAGGTATCACTGTTGTGCCTAATGAGAATAACGAGCTTATTCCTCAAAGGGTAGTAGTTGGTTATAGGATGTGGATTGATTTTAGAAAGGTAAACAAAGTTACTAAGAAAGATCATTATCCTTTACCATTTGTAGATCAAATGTTTGAGAGGTTATCTAAGAAGACTCATTTTTGTTTTCTTGATGGTTATTCTGGTTTCTCTCAGATTGCTGTTAAACCGCAAGATCAAGAGAAAACCACTTTTACTTGTCCTTATGGAACTTATGCTTATAGACGTATGCCGTTTGGTTTGTGCAATGCTCCTGCTACTTTTCAAAGATGCATGTCTGCTATTTTTCATGGTTTTTGTGAAAAAATTGTGGAGGTTTTCATGGATGATTTCTCCGTCTATGGAACTTCTTTTGATAATTGTTTGCACAATCTTGATAAAGTTTTGCAGAGGTGTGAAGAAACTAATCATGTTCTTAATTGGGAGAAATGCCACTTTATGGTGAATCATGGAATTGTTCTTGGACATAAAATTTCTGAAAGAGGTATTGAAGTTGATAGAGCAAAGGTTGAAGCAATCGAGAAAATGCCCTGTCCCAGGGATGTTAAAGGTATTCGTAGTATTCTTGGTCATGCTAGTTTCTATAGGAGGTTTATTAAAGATTTCTCTAAGATTTCAAAGCCTCTTACTAATCTTCTTCAAAAAGATGTACCATTTGTTTTGGATGATGATTGTAAGGAAGCTTTTGAAACTCTTAAGAAGGCTTTAACTACTGCTCCTATTGTTCAACCACCTGATTGGAATTTACCCTTTGATATTATGTGTGATGCTAGTGATTTTGCTGTTGGTGCAGTTCTTGGACAACGCGTAGATAAGAATTTAAATGTTATTCATTATGCTAATAAGACTCTTGATGCTGCTCAGAAAAATTATGCTACTACTGAGAAGGAGTTTCTTGTTGTTGTTTTTGCTTGTGATAAGTTTAGACCTTACATTGTTGATTCTAAAGTTACTATTCATACTGATCACGCTGATATTAGATATCTTATGTCGAAAAAGGATGCTAAGCCTAGGCTTATTAGATGGGTGTTGCTTTTACAAGAGTTTGATTTGCATATTGTAGATAGAAAAGGTGCTAAAAATCCTGTTGCTGACAATTTGTCTATATTGGAAAACATTTCTTTTGATCCTATTCCTGTTAATGATAGTTTTCCAAATGAACAGTTGGCTTCAATAAATGTAACTTCGCGAGAGAATCCATGCTATGCTGATTATGCTAACTTTATTGTTTCCAAGTATTTGCCTCCAACCTTTATAGCTCAGAAGAGAAGAAAATTCTTTTATGATTTGAGGCATTACTTTTGGGATGACCCACACTTATATAAAGAAGGAGTTGATGGTATTATGCGAAGATGTGTTCCGGAATATAAGCAACAAGAAATATTGAGAAAGTGCCATGGCAGTGCTTATGGAGGACATCATGCTGGAGATAGAACTGCACAAAAGGTTCTACAATCAGGTTTTTATTGGCCAACCCTCTTTAAAGATGCTAGAAGGTATATTTTATCTTGTGATGAATGTCAAAGGGTTGGTAATATTTCTAGATGTAATGAAATGCCTTTGAGTTACACTCTTGTTATTGAACCATTTGATTGTTGGGGATTTGACTTTGCGGGTCCTTTTCCTCCTTCAAAAGGGTATACTCATATACTTGTTGTTGTTGATTATGTTACCAAGTGGGTAGAAGCCATACCTACAAAGAGTGACGATGGTGAGACCTCGTTAAAAATGCTTAAGAACGTTATTTTTCCTAGGTTTGGTGTGCCTAGATATCTTATGACTGACGGAGGTTCTCATTTTATTCATGGCGGTCTTAGAAAAACTCTTGCTAGATATGACGTTAATCATAGAATTGCTTCTGCTTATCATCCCCAAACTAGTGGGAAGGTAGAGCTTTCAAATAGAGAGATCAAGTCTATCTTGCAGAAGACTATCAATAGATCTAGGAAAAACTGGGCTAGCAAGTTGAACGATGCTTTATGCGCTTATAGAACTGCTTATAAGAATCCCATGGGCATGTCTCCTTACAAAATGGTTTACGGAAAAGTGTGTCACTTGCCCTTAGAATTAGAACACAAAGCTTTTTGGGCAGTGAAAGAGCTTAATAGGGATTTTAAACACTACACAAGTGGTGAATGGTAACACTCAGGTGCGATAAAGGTTGCTTCATTAAAAGATAACACTACACAAGTGGTGAATGGTCAAAGACTCAAACATTATATTGCTGGAGATTCTTATAATGAAGATGTTGATGTTATTCAAACGGTTTCTCCGGAAGAATTCATCCAGGACAATATACAGGAACCTGCAGAATTTGTTTTCGAATAGGTAACAGTTCTAGTCAGAAAAGGTTCGTGTTAAACTTTTCCATTAATATTTTTTGTTGTTTTTATTAAATATGAAAAATCACGAGACGAAGACGGGTAGGAGACGGAGTCCGGTGGCTCCTCACCACCAGGGGGTGCGGGCCCACTCCAGGTCGCGCCGCCCTATGGTGAGAGTACCCCGGAGCTCATTTCCGTCCCGATTTCCTCCTGTGATTTCGTCTTGATGTTTAATTTTTGCCTATATAACCCCCCGGATTACCCGAGGTCTGTAAATCGTTTTCTTGTCGTGTTTTCGTTTCGAGTTGTTTCTGTCAGGAGTTGTTCTCGGTTCTAGGAGGATCATGGCTCCTTCGAGCAACGACAAGGAGGAGATACCCCCAGAAGATGACCACCAAGACCTTCAGTTGAAGGAAGAAGTTGAAAGTGAGGCCGAGGAATAAGAGATGGAAGAAGATGAAAGTTCGCGCCCGAGCACCATGATCGCAAGCATTGGAGTGGTGACAAGTCATGACAAGTTCAAGAAGAGTGCACGTATAAGAACCGGAGGGGGTGTGTCACGCTACTTCTTAGCTCCTCGGACATCTCCGTCAGGCAACAACTTCCATACTCTAATACATGAACATCAGATTCAAAAGGTACCCAGATCAAGATTGCCCTCTGGTTGGAATATAGATTGTTCTAACAGTGCAGGGAAAGGAAGCTCCAAGAGTGCAGAAGGATGGGGAAATAATTCCAAGAGCTGAGATTCTCAGGCTGACAGGTTCATGAGCCGTATTGAGCACAATTCAGAGATGATTCGTAACCTCAGCTACAAGATTGATGACTTGAGAGATTTGATTGAGAAGCTTATCAAAGACTCACGACCACCGCCGAAGGAGTGATTCGTCATTGGTATTGGCATCCCCTTGGTTTGTTCCAAGCTTGAGGGAGTGCCGCGGTATCACATCATTATCTTTTACTCATTTACTTTTCAAGTGGAGTCGTATCATGAATAGAGAAGTTATCTTATAGAATAGTTTGCAGTATGGAAGTATCCTCCTTAGTTGGTTATCTATGTATCCCTTGGTGTGAGTTGCGGTAATGAAATATTAATGAGAAGCTTTATCATTTACTTTCCGCACACTTTATTTTAGTTTGCAATCTCTCTTATACGATTAGTCTTGTTGATTAGTATTGGTATCACTTTGGGAGCATGAGTAAATTTAGTTGGTTTTGGCAAACTTAGCATGGTCAGTAGCAACATTACCTTGAAGTTTGAGTAGAAAAGAAGAAAGAAGTGCTAGTAGATACGTCATTTCAGCTTTCCTTCATGTTTAGCTCATAAGCAATAGTATTCTCAAGTTAAAATCGTTGTACTTTCAAGGAAGTTTGCATGATTGTTCCTATTATATGTATGTTTGTTTGTTACATGCAACTCTTATGCTTGCTACCCAGCCTTGCTAGCCTAAAACCTGTACTGAGAGGGATTACTTCTCGTGCATCCAATTCCCAAAAACCAAGTTACTTCCAAAGAGTCCACTATAAATTCCTATGCATGGTATTTCAAGCCATTACAAGTAAATTTTCATGTGCTACCTTTCAAAAACCTTCAAATACTTCTCATTTTGTGCCACTGTTTTTAGCTCATGAGGACCTAGTGGTTAGGTTTGTTATCTTCCATACTAAATTGAGTACCCATCGACTAGGCAGCTTCATCTGCTCGTCATTAATTTTGCAAGGGAGCTGGTCAGACCATTGTATCCAAACAAGAAAAGAAAAAGAGCACTCCTCCATGGTATGTGAAAGTTGGTGGGCACCCAATGGAATCGGTTAGCCATGGTTTGAGAAAGGAAAAGGTAGGGAGGAGTGCTAAGCTATAAAAGAGCACAATTGTGCCAACTAATCAAACATCTCGGAACCGCTCTCACTTGTTTAGTATGGAAGATATCAAGAACTCTGTTGCTAGTCGTTGACAAAAGCAACCACCTCTCAAAACAACTTTTATCTCTGTTTTACAAATGAAAAGCTCTAGTACATGTTTAATCCCTGCTTCCCTCTATGAAGGACCTGTCTTTTACTTTTATGTTGAGTCAACCTATTACCCTCTATATCAAGCAAGCACTTGAGTTGTTATGTTTCACTCATCCATATGTTGATCCGTTCAATCATGTTTACTATCTTCCTTTGTTTAGTATAATGCTTTTATCTGAAGGAATATATGTTTGAAAGCTTTCTATGATTGCAAATATTTTGTTTTGTGGAGCATATGGTTTTTGCTATATCAGCTCTGTTATAAAAGGCTCCATTCAAAATCAAGTTTAGTTTGTTCATTGTTCTCTGACCAATAACTTAGGTTTGCCATCACCAATTATAGTTTACCTTGTGCATCCTTATTTGTGACTCCCTTTTACTTATTGCAAGTCTATATCATATAAAGGGAAGTTGTTGTCTATTATAATTTGTGCCTTGGTAAATGTGATGCTTCTTGTCCGTATTTTGATTATCGACACTTCACTCCATAAACCTGTGGTCATGTTTACCGAGTTCAGTTTTTGCTTGGGGACAAGCGAGGTCTAAGCTTGGGTGGGTTGATACGTCCATTTTGCATCACTATTTTGTATCCTAATTTACTGTTATTCATTGATATATTTCACATTTAGACATGATACTTACGTTGTTTCCTCTGTTTTTACATGTTCGATGATCATTGGAGGATTTGCTGCCGGAGTCAGGATTCTGCTGGAAAAAGGACCGTCAAGACACTATGTTTCAGAAGATCAGAAAATTCCAGAAAAATACCACGAAATTATATTTTGCCAGAAGACTGAAGAAGCCAGAAGGAGGAAGCGAGAGGAGCCACAGGGTGGGCTCACCACCAGGGGGCGTGGGCCCACCCCTAGCTGCACCGGCCTGTGGTGAGGCCACCCTGGCCCACTTTTGCCGCCCCTTCGCATATATCATCGTCCCTGAAAACCTAAGTGAAGGGGGGGGGCTCAGAGATAGACACCGCCGCCTCTGCGGGGCGCAAAACACCAGAGAGAGAAAAGCTCTCCGGTAGGCAGGAATCTGCCGGGGAAATTCCTTCCCGAAGAGGGGAGATCGTCGCCATCATCATCACCATTGCACCGGACTTCATCGGGATCATCATCATCATCATCTCCATCACCAGCACCTTCATCTTCACCATCACCATGCCATCCCGCTATAACATCTTGAGTTGAATCTTGTTAAATTTTTAGGGGAAACTTTCTCGGTGTTGATTACTCTTGTGGTTGATGCTATTGAGTGGAACCGTTGAATTAAGGTTTATGTTTAGATTGTTATTTACCATTATTTCACCTCTGATCATGATCCATATGATGTCTTGTGAGTAGTTTGTTTAGTTCTTGAGGACATGGGAGAAGTCAAGATGTTAGTAGTGGAATTATGTTAAGTAATATTTAATGGTTTGATATTTATTTGTTGTGGTGCTATTTCACTAGTGGTGTCATGTGAACGTTGACTACATGATACTTCACCATTTATGGGCATAGTGAGATGCATTGTGTATTTGGATACTAATTGTGGGGTTGCTGGAGTGACAGAAACCTAAACCTCCGTTAGGAAACCATTGCACCAGGGAGCGTAGGATCTTAGAGTTTAAGGTTGTGGTTAGATTTATCTTAATTACTTTCTTGTAGTTGCGGATGCTTGCATGGGGTATAATCACAAGTGTGTATTTATCCTAGAAAGGGTAGTGCGCTAGCACAGGTTCACCCCCATAACACTTATCAAACCATTAAAGATTATTTAGCGGCATGAAGCGAAAGCTCTTGACAGAAACTCCCGTGTGTCCTCGAGAATGTTTGGTCATGATAAGTTACACAACCGGCTTGTCCTTTGCTCTAGAAAGGATTGGGCCACTTGCTGCAATTGTTATCACTGTCTTTTATTTACTCGTACTTTATTTATCTGCATTACCAAATACCCCTGAAAACCAGTTTGCTAGCATTTACAGTGAATCCTTCATCAAAACCACTCGTCAACACCTTCTGCTCCTCGTTGGGTTCGACACTCTTATTTATCGAAAGTACTACGATACACCCCCTATACTTGTGGGTCATCAGATACCACTCCTCAGCTCTGCCTTTTAGTGATAAAGAGAATAGCTTCCTCTTAACCTGGCTCGGTGAAATACCTGCACACTTGAACAACTCGCATAATTCATGTATAAAGAGTAAGTGATCACCCGGATGGACAGTTGCATCTCCTGAATAGCAGTTATCCATAACATGTTCAACAATTTTCATAGGTATTTTAAAATGATCTAATTGAGCAAGTGGTGGTTGTGGTTCATCCACATCCGCAACTTTAGTAGTAGTGTTCCCGAATAGGAACCCAAATGGAGAACTCTCCATAGCAAAATAAAATAAAAATAAAAGACAGAAATAAAAAAATACTCACCGCGACGGTTACCTTTAACAATTCCACTCTTCAATAGCGCTTTACTCCCCAGCAACGGCACCAGAAAATAGTCTTGATGACCCACAAGTATAGGGGGTGTATCATAGTACTTTCGAAAAATAAGAGTGTCGAACCCAACGAGGAGCAGAAGGTGTTGACAAGTGGTTTTGATCAAGGATTCACTGTAAATACTAGCAACGGGCTTTCAGGGGTATTTGGTAATGCAAATAAATAAAGTATGAGTAAATAAAAGACAGTAATAACAATTGCAGCAAGTGCCCAATCCTTTCTAGAGCAAAGGACAAGCCGGTTGTGTAACTTATGATGACCAAACGTTCTCGAGGACACACGGGAGTTTCTGTCAAGAGCGTTCGCTTCATGCCGCTAAATAATCTTTACTGGTTTGATAAGTGTTATGGGGGTGAACCTATGCTAGCGCACTACCCTTTCTAGGATAAATACACACTTGTGATTATACCCCATGCAAGCATCCGCAACTACAAGAAAGTAATTAAGATAAGGGATTTCTATTTTCGTGCCCTCGGGTCCTTAGTTGTACTCAGTTTTCCCCAGCTCCTTAGTTTTTCCTTAGTTTTGTCCAAGCCCTTGTGTGAAACCTTAACAAGTGCTGGAACGGCCAGTTCCGGATGGGTCAACAACTTTGACCGTTATCTACTGACTAGTGGGGCCATGTAGAGCCCGCAAAGACACGTCAGAGCATCCATCATTGTTTGACCGTAAGCATCACCGTATCCCTGACCGAAACACGGACGAGTGGGGCTTCGGTATATCGAATGACAAGTGGGGCCATGACGCTGATACAAGGGGCAATAGACGGGTAGGATTATATTTTTAAACGGAGCTCTACAACGATGGCACGGAGGAGGTGGCCTGCGGGGTGCCGAGATGAGATCGACGTCCACAAAGAACTGCATGAGGCGAGACCAGACGCATTAGATAGATATGAACTAGACGCGTTTAACCATGCAAAGAAGAGAAGAAATGGTCGAGGACATCGACGATGACCTCAACACTTTGACTGACGGTGTCGGACACGAACGCGAGCAATGTAGAGAAAACTAGTGTCTCTCCTTTCTGGCGTGTATAGATGGGTGCTAGGGGAGTGTGGTGGCGAAGGGAAAGACCTCGCGGTGGTCTGTGGCGTCCAGCATAGCGGGGCGGCGCGGCCGTGCCCACAGCGGCGTGCATGTTCGGCATTGGCATCAGCATGTACATTCGTCATTGGCCTCGGCGGTATCTCTGGTGTGTCAGTGATCGAATGAGGGGACGGGATTGAGGGTCTGTCGTGGGGATGACTTATGGGGCATGCCACGGGCCGAGCTATCTGACGGTTGGCGTCCCAAGAGTCTCCATGGCTTGAAGACAAGAGGACCGGCTTCGCCTGAGGGGCCGGCTGCGCCAACAGCCGGCTGGCGTTTCCACCGTGGAAGGCCGGAGCCAGACGACGAAGATAAGAACCAGCCAACGGCCGTTTCGCCGAAAGCAGGCTGGCCCCGACAAGAGCGACAGTGGCCAAGGACAGGAGTGATGAGCGCCACGACCAAGTCCAACCAACCAGCGACCAAGAACCCTTCCCCACGATAGGATCCTAGGCAAAAGGGAGGGCATATGCCTCCCAGATGCCGGTCCCAGGGGAAGGGAACTTTATAAAGCGAAGCTGTCAGAGTAGGGCGAAGGGATCACGCTAAGGACGCCGCCGCCGAGGAGCCGGCAGCCGGCCGAATCGTTACCCAACCTGTAACCAGGCCCCCGCCTATATAAGGGGGCCTGGACCCTTAGCATAGGGGGATCCGATCTTCTTCTTCCTCCTCTAGCCCAAACAGCTCGAGGAGCACTGTAATCGATACTATCCAATCAATACAAAGCAGGCAGGAAGTAGGGGTTTACCTCCACCCAGGAGGGCCCTGAACCTGGGTAAACCGTGGTGTCTCAGTAGGCACAATCCCGAGCCAGACCCCTCGTTTCCACCGTCGAGCCCCTCCGATAAGCCTACCCATGGCTACTGTCTTTAAATTCCCACGACAGTTGGCGCCCACCGTGGGGCAAAGCACGGCGGCGAGCGGAGTCAAGTTCCGGCCGGGACCCTCCAGCGAGAAGGTCGCCTCCGGCCTCGTCTGGAGGTTCGGCACCTTCGACTGCGTCGACGATAACTTGGCCCACTTCAAGAATGGCTTCGGTGACAACGGCTCCTTCCTCGACGTCGGCAGCCATCGCTTCTACGTCGCCAAGCCCTTCCCGGAGGAGGTAACCGATGTGCTTGACCCTCTCTGTGACGCAGACTCCGAAGACGGCGAAAGCAGTGACTTTTGCAGCATGGTCGAAGTGCTGGCCCTGGGGGAGGACGGTGACGGCGGCCCATCGCGTTCCGCGCGCCCGCCGCTCGAACGCTCACCTCCACCGGAACATGGCCTTCCACCCCCAGAGCGGTACGTGTTGGATGCGGCCATCACGGACCTGCGCGCCCCGCTCGACATCTCTGCAGATCCGGTCAAGGTCTCCGAGGATCTGGAGCGGACGCGCCTCAACCTCCTCAAGGAAGTGGTCGATGTCGACGACACACGTCGGCGTGTCCTCTCCACGATCAACGAGTACAATGTCGCCCACGGCTTCACCCCGGCTGGGGATGGCCCAAGCCGGGCGGGACAAGTTCGTCAACGAGGCCGCGAGCTGGGCGCGGAGCTGAACCAGGCGGCGCCCTCGGCGAAGCTACCTCCAATCATCAACAAGCCCACCTACAGCACGCCCACGAAGAACCTCCGCGCGGCACGCTACATCGCCTCTGAACTGGATGGACTGCAAGGCGAGGACTTGCGGGAGAAGCAAGCTCGGATCCAGGAACTCCTGAATGCTGCCGACCTACAGCAGCAGGCGATGGAGCCACGCGGGGAGGTGAGCGGCACATGATACGAGAACCGCATCGTCGTGGCCGGCCAGAACAAGTCGCAGGGACAAGCTTCGTCGCCAAACCATGGCCCGACGGAGCACAGCCGGAGCAACCGAGCTCCTGGCAAGAGCGGTGGAAATCACCGCACCCAGCACTCTGGCCATCACAGCCGGCAACCCCGAGACCCGGCCGCGGTCACTAGCAAGCCGCGCTACCCCCCTCGGGCGGAGGCAGCAGAGCCGGCACGTGGCAAGTCCGCAGCACCGGACCGGCCGGCTCGAGGAGCCAGCCAGGGCGCTCAAGGTCATCAACCAGCTCGCTCACACGTGAGCCAGAGGATCGGGGAACGCGTCGACCCTCCAAAGGACGACGCACGCCATCGGCTCAACCTGCTGGCGGACTCCAAGTTCGACGAGGAAGAATCTTCAGCGGGGCCGGTCTGTTTCGGCCCTCGCATCCGTAACGAGCCTTTCCTGGCCAAGTTTGCGCTCCCGCGCGACATGCCCAAGTACACCGGGGCGGTGAAGCCGGAGGACTGGCTGTCGGACTACGTCACCGCCGTCGACATCGCGGGGGGCAACAAGAGGACAGCGGTGCGCTACGCGCCGCTCATGCTGACAGGATCTGCTCGGACGTGGCTCAACAGCCTGCCGGCTCTACAGATCAACTCCTGGCATGATTTCCAAGAGGCGTTTATCAAGAACTTCACGGGAACCTATAAGCGACCGCCCCGTCCGCGACAGTTGGCCCTCTGCAAGCAAGGCCCCGATGAGCCAGATCGTGACTACCTCATGAGATGGTCCGAGCTGCGCAACTCATGCGAAGGAGTGGGCGAGGAGCAAGCCATCGGCTACTTCACGGACGGATGCAGAGAAGGAACCTTACTGAAGCACAAGCTCCACAGAGCCGAGCCGAAGTCAATGGCGGACTTCATGGCGATAGCGGACAAGTATGCTTCCGCTGACTCTGCTGCAAGGGTGCAGTGCGTTGAGCCAGCGCCAGCCGGAGGCCAATCTCAGCCGGCAGCCGGCCAAGGAGGACATCACAACCGTGATCGACACGGCAAAAGGAAAGATGAGCGCCGTGACAATAAGTATGGCTCTCAGCAAGTGGCTGCTGTTCAAGGAAGCCCGGGGGCTACTGGTGGAAGCCAGAAGCGCAAAGGAGACAAATTCAGCAAGTACAAGTACACCATCGAGGTGATGCTAGACCAACCCTGCAAGTTCCATAGCGTTTCGGGCAAGCCGGCAGCGCATACCACTCGCCAGTGCAGCTTCACCAGGGATCTAGGGCAAGGAAACCACCAACTGCCTGGACCACCACCGGGCCTGCCGGCTGAAGCGCAGGGAAACAAGAATCGACAACCGGCCAAGGCAGCAGGGGACTACCCCGAGGAAGCGAATGTGGAACAATACCATGTGTTCACTTCCCAGATGGAGGAGCCAAAGGATGAACCGTGGTTCGGTGTCGAGGTGAATGCAATCGTACAAGCTGGACCTCAGTACATGCATTGGTCTGACGCGTCGATTACCTGGGGACGTGAAGACCACCCGCTACTCATGCCGAGGCCCGGGGGCTACGCGCTGGTCTTGAACCCAATCGTGTTCTCCGAGACGCATACCTGCCGATTCTCGCATGTACTCATTGATGGAGGCAGCAGCATCAACCTTCTCTACCGCACTTCAATGGAGAAGCTTGGGATCCCAGAGATCCGACTAAAGCCAACCAAGCTCACCTTCCATGGGATCGTACCTGGGCACTCCTGTACGCCGATGGGAAGGATTGAGTTGGAGGTGTTGTTCGGCGAGAAGGACAATCATCGTCGCGAGCCGATCTGGTTCGAGGTGGTAGACCTCAACAGCCCCTACCACGCGCTGCTTTGTCGACCAGCCCTGGCCAAGTTCATGGTAGTCCCGCACTACGCTTACTTGAAGATGAAGCTCCCAGGCCCTCGCGGGGTAATCACCGTCACTCGATGCTACAAGAAGTCAATAGAGTGCGCAAGAGCCAGCTCCAACCTGGCGGAGGCCTTGGTCATTGCTGAAGAGAAGCGACAACTGCTGCAGAGGGTGGCGGCAGTCCAGCCGGGCTGCCTGGTGTCAGGACTGCCGACTCCACACCTCAAGCCGGCAAGCCTCCCCAAGGAAGTCCCGACCGAAGCGGGCAAGGAGTCAGAAGCCCTTGTCTCGGGGGCTGGCTCCTCCTCGAGGTAGGGGGAAGCGCTTCGCCCGAGACAAGTCCAAGATCGCTTAAGACCTTCGGCTAAGCCAAGGCAAAAAACCTTGTATCCCAAACAAGTGTCGTTGAATAAAAGAAAGATGGGCGGCATACGGCTGATCCCTGGAAAAAGTGCTCTGAAGTACCTTTTACCTTTCTAAGCGTTATTCACGGGGGCTGGAAACCGGCTCCAAACGGGAGCCGGCAGCCCCAACCCGACGAAACGATCCTCTCGTCAGCCGAACGAGTACTGGGTGCGGACCGGACCCCGAGCCCAACCTCCACCCTGCGCCGCGTGGGATGGAGCCGGCAGGTCACCCACCTAGGAAAGTCGCTAAGAGGAAACACCCGCGACTCGACGAATCGAATCCCTTGTCAGACGAACGAGTACCGTGTGCGAACCGGACCCCGAGCCCAACCTCCAACCCAAGTCGAGGGCGATGGAGCCGGCAGGTCTCTCACACTGGAAAATCGCTAAGAGGACAGAACGCAGAGCCGTTAACGAATGCTCACCCAAAAACCACGCATCGATTAATAGTTGCGCGTGGACTGGACTAAGCCAGATCTCTTACACGCCGAAGTACTACTCCTCATCCCGTGGCATGCTCCCGCCCTAGACCGGCATTCGGCTGTCGGTCCAAGGGAGACCAGCTGGCACCAGGCTGCCGGCTGGGGGTAGAAGGGCCGAAGGATGGGGAGATAAAGGAAAAAGCTGAAGGGGGTCAGGTCAAATCCGGTCCATAAACAACTAGAAACCAATACGCAGGGAATTCAGGGTAAAATGTCATCGGTACACACGAACGAAATGTTGTTGGGCACGACATGAGTTCAGCGTACATAAAGACGAATAAGAAGATCCTGACACGGTCAGGGGGCGCTTGGCGAGCCAGCCGGCTCCAGCGGAGAAGCGTCGCCAGTTCGAGGTGCCAAGACAAAGTCATCGCCACTGGGGGATGGTGGAATGGAGTGACCAGCGAGATCCTCGGGGGCTTTTTGAGGCTCTTCCACAGAGCCGGGCTCCTCGAAGTCCACGCCATCCAAAGACACGTCGCTATCCCCAGCGTCGAAAAGCGCGTCGGTCTCGGCACACTCAGCAATGGCACAGGCGCGTTGGCGGAGCTTGGCCTTGTCGAGGCCTGCTAATCCGCCTTCACGAAGATTCTCCAGCTGATCCAGGTTGACGCCTGGATACCAGGAGAGCACGAACTCCAAAGCCTGTTCAGCACCAGCTCGAGCCGCGGACTCCTTCCAGATGTCGAGCCGGTTGGGCGCGAGAGGGATCCATTGGAGGAGCGCCTGGATCTCGCTAGGCACCGCTCTTCCCGGCCACAAGGTTTCGAAGACGGAAACAATGGCTTCGTGGAGATCCCTGCCCAGCTTGGCAACCGGATGAAGTCGGCCTTTGGCCAATGCTACCAACTCCCCTGAGGAAAGCTCGGCCTTGGGATCACTGCTGGGGACGATATTTTGTTCCGCCCTGTATTCCTTCAGCGCCGCCGCGGCAGTCTCGTCGGAGTCAGGGAAAGCTCCTGCGAGGACAATCAGAGAGTGAGAAGGCGGCATGAGAGGGCAAGAGCTGAAAAGCAGGAAGGGAAAGATACCACGAAGAGCTTCTTCTAGCCCAGCAGGCCAGACTGAACCTTGCGGTTGCGGGCACGCCAAATGCTGACCTCCTTGTCATAACGCTCGCTGTCGAGCCTCCGGAGAGTCTCCAGCTCATCGATTTGGGCGCCGCGGTTCTCGACTTCGCTCCCCAAGGTCGCGCGAAGCTCGTTCACCTTGCCGTTGTACTCCGCAGAAAGGATTCTTTTCTCTTCGGCCAGCTGGCGATCAAACTCCAGCCGCAGTGACGACTCCGCCTCTCGAGCCTTCGCCAGCTCAGTCTCCAACTCCTGAGTCCGGGCGGCTTGGGCTTGCAGGCCCTGAAGCTCCTCCACGTGCTTTCACTTGAGCGACTCAACAGCATCAGCCGACATCGAGTCGGCCAATTGGGACTCAAGCGAAGCAATGAGCGAGGCAACATCTGAGAATGGAGGTGTGAGAATCGAAGGGGCAGTAACAACATGTCGAAGCAAAGGGCCCAGGGCTTACCGGACGGCTTCTCCAGCTCTTTCTTCAGATCCTGATACTGAGCCTTGCCATTGCGATACTTCGCCACAAACTTCTGGAAGACACTGGCTCGAAGTGCGTTCAGGTCCTGGGAAAGATAGAAAGGCAACGATTCTTAGCGAAATTCATTTTCGAGTCAGCTGTTTTCTACAGCTACCTCGAAACTCGGGGGCTAGGATGTATGGCAAGATGGACCATGAAGCCGCAGATCATGTCTCCCAACTAGCAGAAGAAACCAGAGGCTAAAGGCGCAGTACTCACATTGGTCGTCTGTATCGCGTCAAGGAGTTGAAAACCGGCGTTCTGAAGCGACGCTTTGACAACGGCAAACTGCTTGTCCAGCTCTGCTAGAGTCGGCTTGCTGCCCTGAACCTTGAGCTTCTCTCCAGCATCGGCACTCGAGGCGGTGTCTGCCTATTCTTGCTGAAGTTGGCTGGCAGAGCTCAAGCTCCCAATACTGGGCTCAGCCGCGGTGACAAGAGCCTTTCCACTGGAGGCGCCCTTGCTCACTACCTCAGGAGCCGGCAAGTCCTCACCATGTTCGTTCCTCGCCACTCGAGTGGCGAGGAGCCCTTGCAAAGCTTCGCCAGAGCTGGAGACTAACCCAAGGAGCAGGGAGCCAGCAGTCACGCCAGCCCTCGTCCCAGCCGCAGGCACCACATCCTGCACGCTCGGCACAAGCTCGAGGCCGGAAGGGGTCTGGGCAGCCGGCCCTGGGACCTCCAGCGGTCTCGCGCGTAATGGGGCCTCCTCCGTGGCTCCCGCTGCGGCTTCGCATGCACCTTCTTGACTGGGCGGGTCGGAGGACGCGTGGATAGTGGCGTCGTTCCCCGCCGTGACGTCTTCGGTAGTAGAAGGTGGGGGCGTGACAACCCCGACCGAAGTAGTCTCCTTGGCGGGCGTGGAGTCGGTCTCGGGTGCGGCAGCCGGTTGGGGAACAGCGTCCGCAGGCACCCCTAGATGCGCAGGATCCTCTACCCTAATACCGCCCACCGCAAGCTTCAACCGCGGGGAGTAGCGATCGTCTTCGACGCGACCCGAGTCGCCGCCAATCTCCTCCCCGCGTGCCCTCTTGTGGCAGGGGGGCTCGAGGGCCGGGGTCATGGTTCCTCCGGGAGCAACGGCGGGAGCAGATTGGGCAACCGAGTCAACAGAAAGGGGCGACCTGCAGAGAGGGCGTCCCACGACCAGGTCAATTGGGACCACAACGGCAAAGTAAGGACGAGAAGCAAGGAAGCGGGAAGCTCACCCGGCTACGGCGATAGCCCGCCGTTTGGCCACCTTCTTCGTCTTAGGACGGCGCAGGTCCTTCGCTGCCGGTTCTGGTTTCTTGCGTTTCTCAGCCGGCTCGGAGGAGGCCGGCTGGGCCCTTCTCTTGGTACCGACTGGGCCGTCTCCAGCTTCTTCGCGACCTGCCGGCTCTGAAGCGGTAGTGTGCGGCTCTGGAGATTCCGGCCAATCCACGATTGGGGGAGCTTGAGCCCCAGCCGCGGCTGCGGCGGCCACGTGAAGGGCGATGCCCCCGAGGGTTGTAGCTGGTCCTGTTTCACCGTCATCATCCTCGAACCGATCTCCTAAGAGGGAGGGGCCTGGAAACTTACTGGAATGATCGAGGGGCTCGCCCGAGTCCTCGAACTCCTCACTTCCTTCATCACCGTGGATGGCGCTTGAGCTCTCAATGGCGGCCTGAGAGCTAGCATCCTCTACCTCCTCGGCTTCGTCCCAAACGACTTTATCATCCGATTCGGCTCTATGAGCGGCGAAGCCAGCTTGACGCTGAGTCAAGTTCTCCGCCGCCTACAGGGCAAACAAGTTCTGCTCAGACCAAGTAAACAGGAGACAGTGGATCAGAGTCGCGAAGGAGGAGAAGGACAGGGGCCAGGGCCGACAAGCTCACCTCAGCAATTGGGTTGTCCCGGTCGTGAGGTTCCAGTCCCCACGTCCACGAGGTCTGAAGCTTGACATCGGCGATGCGGTTCGCCTTCCGAGCCACCTCCAATGCTGATAGCGCCTTGGAGGAATGACGAGTAGGATCCCTGGAGCGGGGACACGCGAGCGACCAGGAAGGCGAGGAGGAGGTCGGTCGGCTCCAGGCCGCCCTCCGTTTGCAGGGTGGTGATCCGCAGAAGAATCTCTTCCATGTCCGGCGACGGGCGAGCAAGAGCGGCGCTCCAGTTATCCCGCTCAGGCCCGCCCACCTCAAAGGGCGGCAGATTGATATGGTCTTCGCCCTCCTTCAGGTTCTTCGCGTAGAAGAAGGAGCGCTGCCATTTCTTGCAAGACTCCTTCCCTTTTATGCCGGGGAAGTCCGCGGTCTTGCGCGCGTAGAAGGAGGCGGTGCCGCATATCACCGGAACGGTCTCCGCCGTCTGGGTCTTGAAGTAGATCAGCCGGCGGAACAACTCAACATTGGGCCAGATGCCCAAATACACCTCGCAGAGGGTTGCGAACGCGGACAATATCATCATCGCATTCGCCCCAATGTGATGTGGTTGCAGGCGAAAGTGGTCCAGGAACCGGCGCATGAAGCTACTGGCGGGTAGCGCGAAGCCCCGGGGGAAATGGTCATAGAAGACCACCGTCTCCCCAGGCCCAGGAGCGGGGACCCGTTCGTTGCTAGCGGGACGGCAACCCACGAGGTCCGCGGGTGGAAGCACTCGACCCCGGCACAGCAGCTCGATCTGTTTCTCCTTCACCCACGAGCCTTCCCAGGATCCCTTCGGCAAAGCGGGCGGAGCGGCGTCTTTGTCCGCGGCCGCCCCCTTCTCTTTGGACTGGGACGCTTTGGGAGCCATCCGGGTGCGGATCTGGATGAGCAGAATGGTGGCGGAGTAAGCAAAGAACCCTAATCCCTTGGGGACGAAGCTCGAGAGCAGGGGATTCTAGGTGGAGCAAACGCGGAAGGAAGAAGAGAAGCAGGCGACCGATGCTCTGTTTCTGGAACGGTCCCTGGTTTAAAAGTGAGGGGGCGGGTCAGTTGCCTATCTCACCCACGACGGGTTGGCAATTGACCCCTTTCGTCATGGACCACGATCGCGTAAAGATCGGGCAACCGCTGCGGTTGCCGCAAAGATCGTGGGCCGGGGCCGATTGGACGTGACACGACGGCGCACGGACAAGCGTGCTTCGGTCCAGCCCTCGAGGGAGCAAGTCCCAAGGAGCCGGACAGCGGCAGACGGCCGCGTGGCGGTCGCCAGCCGGATCGGTCTTGGAACCGGTTCGTCCCGAGACAGCTGGTAATACTCCGCAGGACTCGGCCTCGAGGCCAGTTGCTTTCGAGTCGAATAAAGAATCCTGGGACTTCGACGAGGACGAGCAAGACTTCGGCGAGAAGAGGAACCCGCTGAAGCCCCATGCTAGCCCATGAGACTTCGCCAGTTTCGGGGGCTAGTGTCGTGGGGATGACTTATGGGGCATGCCACGGGCCGAGCTATCTGACGGTTGGCGTCCTAGGAGTCTCCACGGCTTGAAGACAAGAGGACCGGCTTCGCCTGAGGGGCCGGCTGCGCCAACAGCCGGCTGGCGTTTCCACCGTGGAAGGCCGGAGCCGGACGACAAAGATAAGAACCAGCCAACGGCCATTTCGCCGAAAGCGGGCTGGCCCCGACAAGAGCGACAGTGGCCAAGGACAGGAGTGACGAGCGCCACGACCAAGTCCAACCAACCAGCGACCAAGAACCCTTCCCCACGATAGGATCCTAGGCAAAAGGGAGGGCATATGCCTCCCAGATGCCGGTCCCAGGGGAAGGGAACTTTATAAAGCGAAGCTGTCAGAGCAGGGCGAAGGGATCACGCTAAGGACGCCGCCGCCGAGGAGCCGGCAGCCGGCCGAATCGTTACCCAACCTGTAACCAGGCCCCCGCCTATATAAGGGGGCCTGGACCCTTAGCATAGGGGGATCCAATCTTCTTCTTCCTCCTCTAGCCCGAACAGCTCGAGGAGCACTGTAATCGATACTATCCAATCAATACGAAGCAGGCAGGAAGTAGGGGTTTACCTCCACCCGGGAGGGCCCTAAACCTGGGTAAACCGTGGTGTCTCAGTAGGCATAATCCCGAGCCGGACCCCTCGTTTCCACCATCGAGCCCCTCCGATAAGCCTACCCATGGCTACTGTCTCTAAATTCCCACGACAGGGTGCATACCGACGGTGACCTAGCAGCGGCGGCGAGCATGCATAGCCGTTCTGACCATGCCGATATCGGCATCGGCATCGTTTGGAGGCTGTGGTGCTCGAATCATGGTGGAAATTGCAATTCCCTATTATTTTTACATGCATAATATATAGAAAATAGCTAGATATCTAAATCGATGCATATGAAGCTACATATATATTCTTGGTCATAATCCCCTTATCTAAAGGGGATGGATGCATGGCTTCACGTCGTCGTCGCTTTCATCGTCAGTATCTTCGTCGTCCGTGTAGTAGTACTTCCTGCACAATGTTACGTCGAACACCTTCATTGTGAGCACATCATTGCCTTCATATTTGAAGTGTAGGATGTAGCCAAAATCCACACCGTGCACGATGGCGAAATTCTCCCAGCCCTTGTCAAGGTACATCCGGCCTTGTCCGTCAAATAGGACCTCCACGGTCCAGAGACGAGGACCGCAGTCAGCTGCTCATAGATACACCTTTGCGGGCTCCTGGCCGTCAAGATAGTCCACAAACTTTTGTGGGAGCGCCTGCAAAGAGATCGAGCGCCGATCGTTTGAAATTAAAGGCTTTTTGGAACATGCACACAATTAATCACATGCATCATATATGTGGGAACGCGTACGTACCTTCTTGGCCAAAGGGTCTTCATAGATGACGATTAAGAACTCCTCTATGATCAATGGCAGTGTTGACGGTGGTGGTGGCAATGATGATGATCCACCACCTAGGCCGCCCCTTCCCCTTCCCCTTCCCCTTTCGGTCGGCGTCCAAGACGTGGAAGCCTTGGCAATAGATCAAGTGTATGTGAACGAAGAAGAGAGAGAGGTAGAAACGAAGAAGGGAGAGGCGGAACCTATTGACATGAGGGATGGCCGTTGTGGGGCTTTATAAGGGAGAGATGACCATTATGGGGTTTACACAATAAATTAAGGAGGAGATGACCGTTGTGGGTGTTTCTCAACAAAAAAGTAATGCCTAAAAGAAAATGGAAATTCGTGATAGTTTATTATTTTACCATGAAAAGTAATGCCTAAAGGAAATTTGTGATAGTTTATCATTTCACCGTGAAAAGTAATGCCTAAAAGAAATGGAAATGCGTGATAGTTTATCATTTTACCGTGAAAAGTAATGCCTACAAGAAATGGAAATTCGTGATAGTTTATCATTTTACCGTGAAAAGTAATGCCTACAAGAAGTGGAAATTCGTGATAGTTTATCATTTTACCCTGAAAAGTAATGCCTAAAAGAAATGGAAATTCGTGATAGTTTATCATTTTACCGTGAAAAGTAATGCCTACAAGAAATTCGTGATTACCAAACTTGTTGAATCCGGTGGCAAACTCGTTATTTAGCATACATAGAGGGGTAGTAGTTTGCCACCGACAGATAGAGAGAGGGTGACACGATCCTGCCCGTTAGATCATAGGATCGACGGTAGGTGGGCACGATCCGTGTGACAACAGCTCGACCAATCAGGCCAAGTTTGGGCTTCTGTGAGAAGGGAGAGGGTAAAACTGAGTAGTATCAAGGATACAAGGGCAAGTAAATAGTAAACAGGCTAAGGAATTCAAATAAGAGATTTAGAAAAAAAAACACATGTTTTGTACAATGAAACCCAGGTTGGCCTACCTCAAAGTATTAGCAATTCAAATATACACGAGTGTAAAAATTATGGCCTCATTCAGACAAACTATGTTTTGGGTATAGATGTTTTGAGAAGGGGTTTGAGTGGAAAGCCATGAACCTTCATAGCTACTAGTGATTTGAGAAGTGGCCATTTGTGTTAAAACTTGATTTATATATGATTGTCTACGTGGCAGGTCATGTAACAAGACTCCATGAGTAGGAGGCACTATGATTTTATTTTTTTGAATTTTTTTGCGCATGAAATGACTCAATTAGATAGCTTAATCCCATTTGTTGACTCTCTGTTGACCAGCCACTTGAGGGTAAAACTGAGTATATTGCACTAGCCAGTATTAGTACTCGAGGGGAAAACTGAGTACCGATATTTTTCCAATGTAAGACTCGAGGGTAGAACTGAGTACACGTAACGGTGCAGACGTGCAGTCCCACGGACGCGTGTCGCGGTGCACAGCGGTTAGGCGCGCAGTGCGCGTGTTGAGACCAAACGTCAACTGCTGAGACGAACCATCACTTTGCCAGTACAGAGCCCCTCTCTCCCTCCCTCTGCACACAGTCTCATTATAACTCACGCACGCAACCACGTCTCTCACGTCCCATCACCTTCTCCAAATCTAAAAAAACCCCAACCGCCCTACGCGCGCTCCCCTACCGGCGATGGAGAAGAAGAATGCGCCAAGGGCCGTCACCCCGGAGCCCATCGCCTCCGAGCCCGTCGCCTCCGAGCCCATCGCCTCCGAGCCTGTCGCATCCGAGCCCGTCGCATCCGAGGGCGGCGCATCCAAGCACGGCGCCTCCGTGAACTGGGCCTCTCTTAAGGGTGACGGACCACTTCACAAGATCGGCGACTGCTTACTGGCAAACGAGGAGTACGTGGACACCTATGCTGCTTCGAGGCAAGTTTGTACAAATTGGCGCTCAGATCTACCTGAGCCCGACGTGCACCTGCATGAATGGATCATGGTAGAACACGCCCTTCCACGCGCCGCTGAGTTCTCCTTCCTCAACCTCCGCACATCCCGCTACGTCACCATCGATCTAACGGAAGTTCATGCAAGGTTCAAATTCCTCCATATCTATAGAGTTAATCTATTTTTATTTTCAATCGTAAACATCTTAGTGCTGAATGTTATCTTCATCAATATATTTTAGATACTACTTCGTCGACTTTTACCGTGGTGTCATCGTGCTTGCCCAGAAGAACCAGCCGCACAAGATATGGCTTCTGAACCCACTCACAAAGACATTGAACACTACGTTTGAGGCGCAGATGCCATCTATGATTGTGGAGTCAGTCGTTGTAATGAAGTCCCCGACTATGGTCTTCATTTGCACAGGTTACCCCAATGAAATTGCTTGGGTCGATGAGGGCTCTCCTACTAAGGATATAGATGAAGAAGATTGGGGAGAAGGAAGATTTTCGATCGAGGACCATTCTCTGCGTTGCATTACCTCATTCAATGGTGAATTGTATGCAATAGCTGTGAACAATTTTGAGTTCGGAACATTAGTGTGCACCAACAATGTCCAGTTGGAGCAGCGCGCGAGCACTGTCAACATGGAGACACTATTTTCATTTCCAGAACTTGGAAATGACAAGTTGTACCTTGTGAAGTCTGATGGTGATCTGCTGCTTGTGTTGTTGGGCGGCAGCACTGACGACAACAGGCATTTGGAGGAAGGTCAACCATTGGTGTACTGTGTGGACACTGAGAGCCGCTCTCTCCATGCCGTCAACATTGGCAGTCGTGCCTTCTTCGTCAATTATAAATGGTGTATCTCCGTCGACACCAGAGTGCACCCGATAGTTCGACCTGGCTGCATCTACTACGTGGATTTCGGTTATATCAGACAGTACTTTGATGATAGAATGGCCTGGGATGAGTGGCCACGACGTGTGGATAGATTAGATTACGACGGTCTGAAAATAGAACAAAGGCCATACTGTTTGGAGGATCTATTGGCTGCACACTGCAGACGGAAGGAGTTTAGTCAATATTTTTTTTGTCTCATGGAATATAGCGATGATGAAATATATGATGAAGAATGAAGAACCTTCATGTTGGGCATACATTGCGTCTTGTATTATTTTCAGCTTAGTTTGTCGTGAACATTAACATCGTTATTGGCTGCTTTTGGCTGCTGTATGCGGTTTATGTATTATACTATACTAGCTTCTAGATTTGCTACTAGATTTGTTACCATATTGGGCAAAAAACGAGGGCCAAAATGCAACAATCATTGAAGAAAGACAGAAATAGAATCTTCTCTAGATTTGATACTAATTTGGTGAAAAGAGAGAGAACTGTTACAGTGAGAGGGGAAAAGGGCGCTCTGAAAAGGCAATGCCAATTTGGCCCGAGAGAGACAGAACCGAGCTCCCACGTACAACCAAACGCGGTCTCGTCCTATCCCACGCGGTCCCTTTCTACCAGCCCCACACGACGCGGCCCCACATGACGCGGCCCCACACGTCAGCACGGAACGGTCGACTAAACGGGAATCCTCCCGTCCGAGCTCCTTCTGAGGGTTTCAGACAAGGGCTTGGGCAAAACTGAGGAAGAACTAACGAGCTGGGGAAAACTGAGTACAACTAACGACCTGAGGGCACGAAAATAGAAATCCCTTAAGATAAATCTAACCACAACCTTAAACTCTAAGATCCTACGCTCCTTGGTGCAATGGTTTCCTAACGGAGGTTTAGGTTTCTGTCACTCCAGCAACCCCACAATTAGTAGCCAAATACACAATGCATCTCACTAGGCCCATAAATGGTGAAGTATCATGTAGTCGACGTTCACATGACACCACTAGTGAAATAGCACCACAACAAATAAATATCAAATCATTAAATATTACTTAACATAATTCCACTACTAACATCTTGACTTCTCCCATGTCCTCAAGAACTAAATGAACTACTCACAAGACATCATATGGATCATGATCAGAGGTGAAATAATGGTAAATAACAATCTGAACATAAACCTTAATTCAATGGTTCCACTCAATAGCATCAACCACAAGAGTAATCAACACTGGGAAAGTTTCCCCTGAGAATTTAACAAGATTCAACTCAAGATGTTACGGCGGGACGGCGTGGTGATGGTGGAGATGAAGGTGCTGGTGATGGAGATGATGATGATCCCGATGAAGTCCGGTGCGAAGGCAATGACGATGGCGACGATTGATGGGGCCAAGTCGATGGTGTATGAAATTAAATGACCGGCCAGTTGGAAAACCCCAAGAGAAGGTTTTGATGAATATAGCAGCAAGTTTTCCCTCAGTTAAGAAACCAAGGTTTATCGTCCAGGAGAAAAGCAGACACTGACGACTAAAGGTGATGCTTGCTAGTTTGCGATAGCTTCGGACAATTTATAGGGCGCCTCGTCCAAGCTTTGCTTGCTAGCTGCAACGCGGAACCTGCACACACACAACCAAGTACTTTGCTCCCAACTTGCGATGAGGTTGTCAATCTCACCGGTTTGCTTGAAACAAAGGTTATGAGCGTATCGAGTGGAGAACAGTAGAGTATGCGAGTAAAGTAAACAGTGCGAGTAAAGTAAACAGGTGATAGCAATATGATGGAAATAGGACCGGGGTCCACAGTTCACTAGTGGTGTCTCTCCATAAGATAAATAACACATGCTGGGTAAACAAATTATAGTTGGGCAATTGATAGAATAAAGATAAACTTGATATGTCAAGAAGATCACTATGAGATTTACTCTGGGCATTACAACAAAATACGTAGACCGCCATCCAACTGCATCTATGACTAATAATCCACTCACGGGGATATCATCCGAACACCCCATGAGTATTAAGTTGCGACCAACAGATAATTGCATTAAGCAAAGTGTGTAATGTAAACAAAGCATATGCCCTTGAGCATATGAATGTTGTTTTCTCCCTAGTAGCAACAGCACATCTACAACCTTAAAGGTTTTTGTCACTCCCCCAGGTTAAATAGAGGCATGAACCAACTATCGAGCATAAATACCCCCTCTTGGAGTCATTAGCAACTACTCGGCCAAGATAGCTACTAACAACGGAGAGCATGCAAGATCATAAACAACATAGAGATAACATAAGATATATTTCAGTACAGCAACTCAATCATAACACCAATATTCATCGGATCCCAACAAACCAAACATGTAGAATTACATAACGGTGATCTCAATCATGTAGGGCAGCTCATGAGATCTAAACATGAAGCACATGGTGGAGAAGACAACCATCTAGCTACTGCTATGGACCCATAGTCCAAGGTAGACTACTCACTCATCGCTACGGAGGCAAGCATGGCGATGAAGAAGACCTCCGGTGGCGATTCCCCTCTCCGGCAGGGTGCCGGGAAGAGCTTCTAGACCCTCCCGATCTTCGGGTCGACGGCGGCGGCGGATCGCGATGTGTTCTGGAAAAGTGATCGGGTCCTTAGGTTTTTTCCATTGGGGGGTCTTTATAGGCGAAGGGGCAATGTCAGAGGTGGAGCCAGGCGGCCTCACGCCAGGGTGGCACAGCCTAAGCCCTGGCCGCGCCAGCCCGGTGTGTGGGGCCCCTGTGGCCCCCCTCCTACTCCTCTTCGGATCTCTGGAAGCTTCCGGGTAAAATAAGACTTCAAGAACTTGTTTCGTCCAATTCCGAGAATATTTCCTGTGTATCACTTCTGAAACACAAAAACAGCAGAAAACAGGGAACTGGCACTGTGGCAACTTGTTAATAGGTTAGTTCCGAAAAATGCATAAAAGTGCCACGAAGTGTAACGAAACATTAGGCAAATGGTGTAAAAACAAGCATGGAGCATCAAAAATTATAGATACGTTGGAGACGTATCAAGCATCCCCAAGCTTAACTCCTGCTCGTCCGCGAGTAGGTAAGTGATAACAAAAGAATAATTTTTGAGGTGACATGCACCTACACAATCTTGATCATATATGTAAGCATTTGTGAGCTGGGATCATAAGAACTTAAAACATGGGCATGAAGATATAATCTTGACAATAAGAACTTAGCAACCATGTTGTAAACATGAAAATGAACACAAACAAAAGATCATGAAAATGAAACAATGAAAGTCAAACGTGTGTTCAAATCATAAGGAAAAACATACAAATGGTTTTCAGCTTGTCCTTCAAAGAGAGCAAAACATAAATGCATAGGACACCTTCAAGTTTAAAAGGGCGACTAGATACAAATAATTTAAGAACAAGTGAAACCAACAATATGAATCAATCAATGAAAACTTTGGGACAATGCACATTATACTAAGAATGACAACTATGCTCTCTTAATGGTGCATAAAGATAGAAGGTGGTGACTCAACATAAAAGTAGAAGAAAGGCCCTTCGCAGAGGGAAGCAGTGATTGCAAGTTTTATAACCTTCAAAAATTATGGTACTTACCGGCTTTGAGCTATCATTGCCCCCATCATAAGCATCTTGAATGGTTAAAGTTAATGCGAGAACAATTATGATGCATATGCTTGAAAAATCATAAGTTGAAAACCTCGTGCCCCATGAATACGAGTACCCAAACACCCACTACAAGAAATGTGTTGACTAGTGACCAACTCATAGTGACCACAGAAAAATTGGTCATAGATTTATGACCAACTCGGATCAAATGGTCATAAGTCGTTTTGGAGGGTTTAAGGTCTTAATCCTCATGACCAATTTAGTCCAAAAGGTCATAATGCTCAGACACGAAATGGTCATAACCTATATAATCGAATTTAGCACATTATTTTTAATTGATTTTATCCCGATTATGACCAATTTAAATGGTCATACCACTATAACCAGTGTGACTAGATGTCCACCTCAGCAATTTTGCCTATGTGTCAACGTCTAGGTGTCATTAACGCCTACGTGTCAATGTCTAGGTGGCATTGATGCCTACGTGTCAATGCTCTGACGACTGGGACCCATTGTAATATTGACTCTTTGACTAATATGATGGGTGGGTCCCACCCCTACCCCACCTGTCAGTGGGTCCCACCCGCCCTACCCCACCTGTCAGGTGGGTCCCACCCGTCCTACCCCACCCCTACCCCTACCCCACCTGTCAGGTGGGTCCCACCCGCCCTACCCCACCCTTCCTCTACCCCACCTGTCAGGTGGGTCCCACCCGCCCCCACCCCCTACCCCACCTACCAGGTGGGTCCCACCCGCCCCCATGTGGGTCCCACATGTCATATTGACTCTTTGACTAATATGATGGGTGGGTCCTACCCCTACCCCACCTGTCAGTGGGTCCCACCCGCCCTACCCCACCTGTCAGTGGGTCCCACCCGCCCTACGCCACCCCTACCCCTACCCCACCTGTCAGGTGGGTCCCACCCACCCCTACCCCGCCTGTCAGGTGGGTCCCACCCGCCCCTACCCCACCCCTACCCTACCCCACCTGTCAGGTGGGTCCCACCCGCCCTACCCTACCCCTACCCCTACCCCACCTGTCAGGTGGGTCCCACCCGCCCTACCCCACCCCTACCCCTACCCCACCTATCAGGTGGGTCCCACCCGCCCTACCCCACCTGTCAGGTGGGTCCCACCCGGCCCCACCCCCTACCCCACCTATCAGGTGGGTCCCACCCGCCCCCACCCCATACCCCACCTACCAGGTGGGTCCCACCCGCCCCCATGTGGGTCCCACATGTCATATGGACAAGGAAAATATTTCTCGCAAAATATGCATCCATGAGGATTCGAACTCAAGACCTCCAACATCTTGGTCATCCACCATCCCCTGCCACTACACCACCAAATCACTTGTGTCAAACAATGCTTTCAGTCCATTATATGCCTAATCGAATCTGTTGGGCCTGGGACTATATAGAACTTGACCGGCCCATCAAGTATCCCCCATTAATAGTATGGGCTGACAAATGATTTCGGCCCAAATAGCTTCCTAAAAAGAATTCATTATGAATAATTTAAGAACTACTTGAGTAATTGGACCACAAAATTTGCATATAAGCTCGGATTGAAATGATCCAAAAAGCAACTTTGTTCAACTCGCTTAGACTCATAATTTTCATGTTGGTGAGTTATTCATATATGTAAGTGTTCTTTTTATCTTTATTAATTCTCTTATGTTGTTTCCAGAATATCTTTAAAATGGTGGGCATGACCACACTTAGCTAGGGGTTTAATCTTGCGAAAATATTTATGGATTTCTATTGAAATAGCAACTTATGCATCTAAAAATCAATTTTTTAAAAAATTATGTGAAAACTATTAAGCACTTGTAGTTCAAATTGGGCCCGCTTCCTGCTAAATGAGCATAACAGTGTCAGAAATTTAAAAAATACCTATAAATGGTTTATTATTCAACTAAGTGCTGAATTTTAAACTCTAAGTGTCCTTCACTAAAACATCGATTTGCGCCACTTAGAAAAATGAAAAATGAGTTTTTCATGCACAGAAAATGAAAACTTCCTTCTACAATATTGTTTGTCATTCCGAGTCGAACACTTTTGCACAATATTGGATCATTTGAACAAACTATGCCATAATTGTGGCTATGACATCGGTAGTTTAGCTTAAAACTCAAGAATCTTTATACATGGTAGCTCTTTTGTAGATATGGGTGGAATCTTGTGAAACTTTCTGTAGATCTCTGATAAATTAGCAACTTGTGAATCTAAATATATATTTTTCAAAAAATTATGAGCAAACTATTAAGCACTTGTAGTTCAAATTGGACCCGCTTCCTACTAAATCGGCAGAAAGTTGTCAGAAAATTAAAAAATACCTATAAATGGTTTATTATTCAACTAAGTGCTGAATTTTAAACCCTAGGTGTTCTAATATTTGTTGAGATTGTTTTGGCCCAATTTTCAAATTTAATTTTGGTAGCTTCTTCACTAAAACATCGATTTGCGTCGCTTAGAAAATAAAAAAATCACTTTTTCGTGCAAAGAAATTGAAAACTTCCTTCAACAATATTGTTTGTCATTCCGAGTCGAACACTTTTGCACAATATAGGATCATTTGAACAAACTATGCCATGATTGTGGCCATGACATCGGTCGTTTAGCTTAAAACTCAAAAATCTTCGTATATGATAGCTCTTTTGTAGATATGGGTGGAATCTTGTGAAACTTTTTGTAGATCTCTGATAAAATAGCAACTTGTGCATCTAAAAATAATTTTTGCAAAAAATCATGAGCAAACTATGAAGCACTTGTAGTTCAAATTGGACCCGCTTCCAGCTGAATCGGTAGAAAGTTATCCAAAATTTAGAAAATACCTACAAACTGTTTATTGTTCAACCAAGTGCTGAATTGTAAACCCTGAGTGGTCTAGTATATTTGGAGATTGTTTTGGTCCAATTGTAAAATTGAATTTTGGTAGCTCCTTCACAAAAACATTGATTTGTGGCACTCAGAAAATAAAAAGTGACTTTTCCGTGTAAAAAAATTGAAAACTTCCTTCAGCAACATTGTTTGTCATTCCGTGTCGAACACTTTTGCAAAATATAGGATCATTTGAACAAACTATGTCATGATTATGGCCATATCATTGCTAGCTTGGCTTAAAAGCCAAGAATCTTCATACATGATAACTCTGTTTTGGAAACACTTTTCCTAAAATAAATTAATATTCCAAGTTTGTTATTTTTTCTTGCAACTAGGTCACATAACATGATGCAATGCGAAGGTTTTTTATTTTTTTGTTTTTTTTGAATTTCTTATCACCGTTTTAAAAGGCGGTCAAAACGGTGAGCGCGACCGTTCTTAGATCGGGGTGGAATCTTCTGAATTTTTTTGTAGATCTATGATGAAATAGCAACTTGTGCACCTAAAAATATTTTTTTCAAAAAATCATGAGCAAACTATGAAGCACTTGTAGTTTAAATCGGGTCCGCTTCCAGCTGAATATGCAGAAAGTTATCGAAAAAATAAAAAATATCTAGAAAATGTTCCAGGGTCAACCATTAGGTGAATTGTACTTATAATATGTTCTAGTAATTTTAGAAAATGGGTTGGTGCAATTACCAAAGTAGTCTTTGGTACCTCCTTCACAAAAAAACTCACTTTTTGGCACTCAAAAAAATAAAAAATGAGTACTTCATGAATAGAAAATGAAAAGTATCTTTGGCAACATTGTTTGCCATTCCAAGTCGCAAACTTCTGAACGATATCTGGTTGTTTGAAAAAACTATATCATGATTGTGGAGATGGCATTGATCTACTTTTGTTCTATAAATGAATTGGAAAATGTTTAAAGGAAAAAACAGCAAAAACACAGCAGCCAATCAGAACTCAGGAATCTCCTCCCCACGGATTGCACCATCGGGACCATCCGAACCGTCCACACACAGATCCAATGCACCGGAATGCCACCCCCCTCGTCCAAACCCTAGCCACCCCGATAGGGCCTCGTCCAAACCCTAGCCGCCCCCATTTCCCTCAGTCGCGCCGCCTCCCTCTCCCTCCAGATCTCGCAGCCGCGCCGCTCGCCTCTCTCCCCATCGCCACCTACCTCCTCTAGGGTTCTGCCTTCTGCGCCGCAGTCCTTCACCTCGATCCAGATCCGCCGCCACCAACCCTTCCGCCTCCGCCTCCCAAGCACGCGTACGAGATCCAGTTCCGCGTCCTCTTCTGGGAAGGCGCTTGCTGGGTCTACTTCGCGCAGGAACTGGATCACCGAGCGCTGCGGGGCGGTCCCATGGCGCCTGCTGGGTCTACTTCAGCTTCAGGGGCGGGAAACGTCGAGCGGCGGCAGCGGGGACTGTCGGACTGTCGGAGGCTGCTCGCCGCGCTTGGGCTCGCCGACGACGCCATGGGCATCAAGGTACTCTCCTCCAGGGTTTTTCCGGTTCTCGGCTCCCGTTTCGCTCTCGCTGTGGCGGACTCTCTCTCACTGTCTCTGCGGTTGCCCTGCTAGGGTTTGACGAAGCTGCTGGCGGACCACGCGCCGAGGGCGGCCGTGCTGCGGCGGGTGGGACTACTGGGGCCGCGTCGTCGCCATCTACGCCAGCCTCAGCATCTACCAGTTCCTGGTGAGTCACCTCACCTCCCTGGGGAGATCTAGTGTTGGTGTCGGGTGTGGTGTCGCTTCCCCTGCGTCTGCCCTCGAAAGTTGTTTGACGGAACGCTTCAACAGTCGGGCGTTCCTGACAAGTGGTAGATCCCTTCGCCGTTGGAGTAGAAATAGATTTCTATTGCTACCGGAATTTGGTAGTAGTCATGGCATGTTGGCTTGGTTTGTTATTAGCAAGAGCTTGCTACTCTTTTGGTTCCAGATCAAAATGTATCAGTCACTAACTCTGTGTGGAATTGAGATAATCAGGAGGTCTTTTGAATTTATTAACATTTGGATGGATGTATGTTGTTTGCCGACAGTAATTTTGTAGCTTGTTAGCTTGCTCAAAGACAATAATAGTCGAAGAAGCAGTATCAGTACTGTGACATCTCATGATACACGAAGCAGTAGAGCTGTGTTCGAAACTTTTAATATTGTTATATTCGAGTACATACTCCGTTTATATCTACTGTCTGTTTAGCTATGTACCACGTAATGTTTCGCCTTAATTTGCAGGTTGTCCTCGTGTTGTACTAATATTCCTTGCACTTTCCTGGACTGTCATGTTAGCTTCAGTTAGACATTCCAGGTCTGTCATGTTAGCTTCAGTTAAACTAAATTGGCACTTGGAAATGTATATATATCAATTATTTATTCAACTGTTAGACATTCCAGGAACTGATTTTTTGCAGGGAGTGTTTGATAGCAGCACATGCCATGGTGCATTTGGTGTTGCGGGGCATCTGACAACATCCAGATAACAACCTTGAGCCATGGTAAGCTTGTTTCATTCGGGTCCGATCTGTCTACTCGGTTTCTTCTGCTACTAGCTTAATATCTACTATCTTATTGCTATAAACTGAAATTATTCATGCAAATGCTACCATGTATCTTGGCATTATTATAACTGAATAATGAGCTTATTTATGGGCAGGAGGTTTTGTTTTGTCATTTGATAATTCTTAGTTTGTGCATGTTCCGAATGTGGTAGCAGTGTAGTTAAACTGCTGCTATGCTGTTTTTATAAAACATGTCCTGATATCCTGCATATGTCCAGGAATTGGAACTTCTTTGCATTTGCTTGAATTTTAGGATTGTTCTCCTTTAAAAGATTCTGAAGTGATAATTTGAATTGCATCTTTTATTTATCTCTCGTTGCTGAGGTTACCAGCAGTTAATATTGTCCCCTGTTTTTCCCCTTTGCCAATATCATTTACGGTGTTACGCTTTTACTAACCTCATGGTTAAGTTATATATCCCATGGTGTGTGTCTTGTTATGATGGTTATTTTGGTGTTTTTTTTGCAGGGAGTGTTTCAGGAAGGCTACTAGGTGAAGCACCCCAACAATAAGCAGGTCTCTGGTAAGCACCCTTTCCTCCACATCTGTCATGTTCGTTTCAATTGTTATGATATTCCACTAGTAGGAATAACTGCAGATTGATGCATCCAAGTTATAATTTTTTTTGTCAGCATATATTTGTATATACAGTGTAGTTGAACTGCTGCTATGCTAGCGCTTAGCGCTTTTATATCAAATATATATTTACATGATGTATATACTAGTTTATTGACTGTTGGCAGATCTAATTATGTCTTGCATATGGTTATATGACAGGAGGAGGATACCAGCTTGTGACCATCGCTAACAAAGGAGCTCCAGGCTGAAGAAGATTGAAGTCATTGTGAAAATTATCTAGTTAATTTGTAGAGCTAGTTAATTATCTAGTCACTGTGACCATTGCCATTGTATGTGCGTGTGATATATGGTGTAATAAACATATTGTGGCTGTTAATTGAATACTTGTATTTTTTGTCTATTCTGATTTCAATATAATTTTTTCTGGATGATTGGATATCAAAATAGAAGAAAAATGAAACAGTGATTGGACCTATTGACCCAGCTGTGTCCTATTGACCAGATATTCACAGTGGAACCGTTGACCAAATACTGACAGGTGGGACCAGTTGGGTAGATACTGACAGCTTGGACCCACTAGCTACTGACAACTAGGACCCATCATGAAAAGAAAAAGGAAAAGTAAGTAAAATTGTTGGGCCTAAAAGGTGACGACCCAAAACTAAGGAGGCCAAAATTTTGGGCTTGGCCCAACTAGGTGATTAGGATTGACAAAATAAAAAAAGATAAATGGGCTGATTTCTAAGCTTGGCCCATATTATCCACCAAACTGGACTGGGCTAAATTCGTATTACGACCATTTAATTTGGTCACAATTCTGCCACGTAGGATTGGCCACGTAGGATCCGACGTGGCCTGGCCAAATTGCCCGTGACCAATTTTTTGGTCATAATGCTTATGACCATCTATTTTGGTCATAACCGTCTATGACCAATTAGAAAAATTGGTCGTCGTAGGCGGTCAGTGACGCTCAACTGCCGACCAAATGTTTTTGGTCAGAACAGGGTCATAAATTGAGCAACAGTGACCATCTAGTGACCAAAATGAAGGGTCACTAGTCAACAGATTTCTTGTAGTGACCATGCTACTTTACTTAGAGTCCCAAGCAAGGCTCTTGTCATTGTAAATATATGCATATCATTGAGAACCGCCAATGGGGTACCTCCGTGCCCGATGACATGGAACAAGCCCACACCAAAATGATAGGACAAGCAGACAATGAACACCTCAACATCTCTTTTATTTGCCATTTGTTTAACTTTTTATTGTGAGATGCGTCGTCGAATGTTCACCATGGGTATGCTGCAAATTTCCACCATGAATTATGCATGGCTTAGATTAGCGGCCCAGCGTTTCCCTAACACATATACAAACTCCATGATCCCCACAAGATTCCCAATTCATTTCACACCGTGGGCATCCATAAACAAAAGATCACGATATCAACTCAAATAAGAAGTGCAATGTTGAAAGCTTGCCCATGACTGCATGGCTGGGCTAGTCTCCAACTTACAACTTGCAAGCATAACAACTCAACATAAGAGACCACAATGTCAAATTTGTAAGAACAGGAAAAAGTAAAGTGTGCCTTCCGGTTCGTGAGAGCTTTACTGACCAAATTTCGCATAACACTTGTAAGAGTTTAATTTGAAGAGAAAATAAAAGCAGGTCAAATTTACTTGGAATAGAAAATTGCTAGTAGGTATGTATGGTGGACACTTTGGAAGACTTGGTTTTTAGGAGTTGGATGCACGAGTCGAGCTCATACTCAGTACAAGGCGAGGGCTAGCAAAAGACTGGGAGCGACCAACTAAGAGAGCAATAATGGCCATAATCATGCAAAGCGACATTAAAAGAAGCATAAGATGGCATCAAAAGTCAAAAACTAAATGATCATAGAGGCTATTGGCGACTTTGTAAGAGTCTAACATGTGTGAGCATGCGCCAAGTCAACCCAAATAAAGCATCAAGGAGAAAACCAAAATAATGCTATCATACAATAAAAACAACGCATGATTTTTTTCAAAGGCTCATTAAGCAATCTCAGTTATTTGAGACAAGTCATGCTACAGCAAAACCACTAAGCATACTTGTAGCGCCCTGCCCTTTGCTAAAGGCAGAACTCCTGTGTATCTGTGCCATTCCCTGGATCAGTAGATAGCACCACAATACAAAATGAGAATTCATTGCAATAGCATCAATACTACAACATAAATCCAGTTACATAGGTATTCAACCTTACGAGTACATAGCATAAAGCATAGATTGCAGTGAGCCTCCATTCTTCATCACGTGCCACAGGCAGACATGTTGGAATGTAGTCTCGAGATCCTACTCTTGGTTCCTTACTCGACATAAAACCTGCACGTTTGAATATGCAGCCCCAGAGGGGTCAGTACAATGATGTACTGGCAAATGACACATATTTGGTGGCATTTTTGTGGAAAGACTATACTACATGACATTTGGCTGGTGGATCTCATGGGCTGATTTGCATAAAGCCAATTTTATCCTATAATCCATTTTAATACTTTCTTTCAACAAATTTTATTTTACAAGGGTCAAGACAACCCCCATACACTACATACTGGCCGGTATGTAGTTCTGGGCGTAACTCAACAAAGTTGGAACCTCAGGCACCACCACCCCTCGGAGTGTATGGTCCTTAGTTCCTACCTACGGGTTTCTAGACAAATTTTAGTCATTCAGAATCGGTGATGAGATTCTTCCGTACATTCCATGTCTAGAGACTCAATTGTCCATAACCGAGGACACGGCTAATCGATTAGTTTAAACACCTTGCAAGGGTTGTGCACTTTCACCTTACGATTCATTTTATGCCCATACATAAAATGAAACGAGACCTTTTAGAAGGAGAGGGCAACTAACTTGGCAAGCTCTGTTCCCAACCTACAATTCAACTACCACCACTTCTTGCCGACAAGTTGCACTCCCACATCTAATCAGTCAAGATAGAGCCCATAATGTCATAAGGCTGCACTGGAAGTACACTAAGCATGGAAGACATAGCCATCTCTTTGTTCCTGGGTGGCAAACCACAAGTGAACGCCTAGGCAGCAACTACACAATGCGTAGCCCCAGGTCATGCCCAGGAAGCAACTACACATTGGGCAGCCCCAGGTCGCCACTCAACATCGCCTCCATCATCAAACCAATCCACCCAGGTGTTTCATTTTAGTTGAAGTTCTTAATTTGGTCACAAAACACTTTTAACAAGTGATTAAAGCATGGCATCAATAATTTTTCAAAGTATTTAGTATCCTAACAGGTGGGGTTTGAGGGATAGCTACACACTACTAGGATCTAAGCATTTGATAAAACAATTGAACATTTCACCTATCATGCATACTACAAGAGGTGAATACACTAATGCATAAGTAAAAATGGGTAAAGGGACATGTGTGTCACTTGCCTTTTTGAAGATCACAACGTTCCACTTCTCTCAACTAAGCACGTAGCTCTTCGCACAAACTATAGCACAGAAATAACATAACATAAACATACCATACCAACACAATCAAACAGATGAAAAGTATTTGTTTAACAATTTAGATTTATTGATATGTTATGATAGAAAGATATGGCAAAGGAATTATGAATTGTGAGATATGGGTTTGAGAGCTCAGCTGGGGAAGATCAATGTGATTTGAGAGAGAATTGGTCTAGGCAAATATAACTGATGAAGTTTTTTATGCTTTATTAAAGCATATAAAAGTTTTAGGAATAGCTCATGTGAATAGATTACACAAGAGTCAATTTGTGCAATTACAATACTATTGAGTAAATGTGACAACAATTACTCTTAAATAGTATCTACTGCACTTAGGAACTAGGCTAGGTTTTAAGAATGCTTGAACTACTCAATTAGCACATTTGCAAGTTGAATAGTTCAATACATAGAGACAAGATTAAGTAGGCATTGGATTGGGTATGAATGATTGATATTTGAGGACATGGCTCAAATGGTTCATTGATCAACATGGGGTATAACACATACTATGGTACGGGTTATAACAACTCCACATTAACAAAATCTAAGTTTGAGATAAATTCATATTCTACTCAAGTAGCACAATTGCAATTTGAATATATATGAATTAGACAAAATATAATGAGTGAGGTCTTTATGCTTTATCAAAGCATATTGAATTTTGGAATATCTCATGTGGGTAAATCACATAAGAGACAAAATAGTGCAATAGCAATACTATTGAATAAGTGTGACAACAATTATTCTTAAATAGTATATATTACACTTAAGCTTAGGCTAGGATTCTTATAACATTGAAGTACTCAATTAACTCAAATGCAAATTGAATAGTTCAATGCAAGGCTAAGATTGAGTAGACATGGGTAAATGACTATAGGTAATGGATGTGTATAGATGATGTTTGAAAACAAGGCTTAAGGTTCCTAATGAGTAAATGGGATTGGGTTAAGTACTATGATGTTGATTTGATCAATACCATAGTAGCAAAGGTAGAAACTAAGATTGAAAGTATCACACTTTACTCAAATGACACATTTGTAATTTGAATAAGTGGGTATTATACAAGATAGGTCTAAGTGAATATGATCTTGATCAAGACATTGTGTAGACAACATTGATAACTAGGTATGATTATAAGATCTGCTATGGTAGAAGGAAACCTTACTAAAAAGGTATAGGTTTAATTCTATAGTGGAAATTACTCAAATCCTCGTGTTAGAATTTGAATAATTGTGAAGTGGTTCAAGAAATTATGGGAGTGATGCTACTGGATAGCTTGCAGTAATACAAAGTTACTGCAATTGGAATCACTCAAAAATAATTTAGAGAATTTGAATTATGATCAGATTAGTGATTTGGATAGATTTGAATGCACAAAGTGTGTGCACATATCAAATTTGAATTCTCTTGATCCTATGATGTTCTACATGTTCTTAGGAATCCAGAGACTACAAATTTGTAATTTTTGGATCAACAGAACAAAAGATATGAATTGATTAAGTTAACAGAAGGTTTGATTTCAATTTGAAATTAGTTTCAAATTGAACCCATAAAATATAAGATTTTATGGTACTGCTGGATTCTAGATGTTCTAAGGATTCCAACGGTATATTATTTGCTATTTTTGGACCTATGAAACGAAAGATATGGATTTTGCAAGTTGCAGATGATTTGAAATTGATTTGAACCTAATTTGAATCAGAACAGATCTGGGCGCGACACGTGGCGTGTTCCTATTCGAGGGTACCTCTTCGTGTGGATTGGCTCTGCTTGCCGTTAGATCTAAAGAAGATCTAAGGGCCCTAATTGATCTGTACCGATTCGGTTTAAGTGGGTCTGTCCGATCCACTGGATCTCAATCGAACGGTCACGAATAAAATGGAGAGGTGCTCACCAGCTCGAGCTAGGGTTCCGGCGAGTTCACCGGAGATGCGGCCAGACGTCGAGCTCCGGCGAGCTTCCGGCGGGTTCTGGATGGCGGCGATGCCACGACGATGATCAGGAAGACACGGTGAGCTCGAAAACTTGGTCGGCGTCGTCGATTACTTCCAGGAGCGCTGCAGAGATCCCGCTGGAGCTGCGTCGGGCAGAGGTGGCTTGCAGAGGTCCATGGCATCAGCGTCCGGCTGGGAATCTAGAAGAGAGAAAGGGGTGAGGGGATGCGCCAGGTCTAGGTGATGCAGGGGGACACCAAATAGAGACGGCAGACTCACTGATTCCGTCGATATCGAGCGGAGACGGTGGAGGAAGCTTCGGGCTCCGGCGAGAGATTTCGACGGCCTGGCGGCTTCTCTGGCACGGGAAAAGAAGGGGAATTGGAGAGGAGGTGGAGGGCAATTTATAGGCGCGGAAGATCGTCGGTTAAGGCATGGAGTAAAGGGGATTTAAGGGGAGGAGTAACGGTGGGGACTCGGGTCCATCTCCGGCGTAACTGACGCGAGGGGAGGAAGAAGGAGGCCGGACTGACGGGTGGGGCCTACTCGTCAGCAAGAAAAAAAGAATAGAGGAAGGGGATATCGATTCGGGGAGGTAAGTGGGCCGCGGGCTTGGGCACGGCCCAGGTGGGCTGCTGTCTTCCTTTTCCATTTTGTTTTTGATCTGAAACCTTTTTCCTTTTCTGTTTTCTTTAAATCTTCATAGATTTTGCATATTGCATCCAAACAAGGTCAAACCACTTTCTAAATTTTTGTAAAATTCAACACTGCATTTTAAAACAGTAATGGGACAATTTCCATGAACAAAATCATTTTCAAGAAGGTCCTTTTAAATTGGCCAACAGGCTTTATTGTGCATAAAGCAATATGTTGGATTTGGGCTTGAAAATAATCCTTTTAAAATAAGAGGATAAAACTTTATAAAATATTATTTACAAATTGTTTTCAAATCACCCTTTGCAATGCAAACCTTTTTAGGCAATAGAATCATTTTAGGAGGTATCCTTTGCAAGTAGCTTGCATAGGTTTGAATAAAAGAAAGGAAATAGTATTTGGATACTTGATCTTTCTCAAAGAAGCTCTTCAAGAAAAAAAATAGAAAGTTTAAAATAGTTTTCTAATAAAGCTTTCAATTAGGCTCAAAAAGTTTTAAATCCCTATGAATTTTCAATCAACACAAGCAAAACAAAAACAAAAAAATTCCCCCAAATTTGATAAAATCTTGGGATGTTACAGACTACCACCCTTAAAAGAAATCTCGTCCTCGAGATTGGAGAGGCTAGAAAGAAAGTAGGTATTAGGTTATCCGGGTTTAGGTATCTGGGTGGCTACCACCCTTAAAAGAAAATTCCTCTTGGTGGTATCTTGATGCTTCCTTAGGTACTTGCATTTTGCTCCCATCTTGCATTCACTTTTGAGCCATTTTCCTTGAATCGTTCTTCTCAGAAGTTTTAATATCCACAACTATGTTCAAAAGTGGGCGTACCAAGGGTTCCATCCAATTCTGGTGATAAGCAGATATCATCCATTGCGTTGTCACCAATAAGGTATTCCACATCTTCATTTACAATTGGTGGGTGTCTATTCACAAATCCGGGCACCAACCTTCCTTATGGGGTTGCTTGAGGTAACCTTACTCTATTGTAGAGCTTTCTATCTAACGGGGTAGTTGTTGAACTACTTTGGACACTGAGGAGTCACTCTTTGGTTCAATCAGAGGACCAAGCTGAGTTGTCTCCTCTTTGGGTCATTCAGAAGACCAAGCTGAGAGGGTATCCTCTCATCATCTCAACTTTCTTATCATCATCCTTAGAGGTTCTTCATCTTATGGTTGCTTCCTTATATCATTCTGCTCTTAAATTTTCCATGATACTATTCTGTTCTAGTAGCCTTCCTGGTTGTTGCACATCTTCCAAGAATGTGTACCTAGCCTTTTCTTGGTCGGTCCTCACCAAGGCTAAGATTGCATACAGGCTATCGCCATACTCCTTGTTGCTTTTTAGCTGATTTTCATTATAGAATCTCAAAAGATGACTCAGTGCCAAGTACTGCATGCTTGCCCCACGAACATGATGAGACCACACATCCCAATGAATTAGGATGGCATCTCTCTACAGTCTTCTCATGCATTTCATAGGGGTAAACAAGGTGGACTCTATAAAAGGTACTTGCACCTTTAAGGGATGGAAGGTCGCCTTATAACCAGCATTGTTGAACCCATTCAAGTTACCAGAGCAAGTCGTGCTACTTGCCACAGGTACTAAATGGTCCTTAAGAATTCCTTTAGCAACCGTCTTCATAGTTGTTGAAAGGCGCTGAACAACTTGATCATATCTCGAAGATGAACTCCTTCGCAAGAATAATGGATCTAACGAAGCTCTCATGGGCAGGAAAATAGTTCCATGGATTTGGAGAGTTGCTTCATAACATTGCAGGTCGGGATGGGGTAGACTTCGGTGGCGTAAAGCTTTGAAATCCGGAGGAAATCTCATAGGTAGTGGTGGTTGTCTTTGTTGTGACTCTCTGGAGAGGAGTGACTTCTCTTTCATAGGCACTGGGAGGTAGTCGAACAGGCAGTAGCCGAAGCTGAACAGTCTCCGTCTTCAAAGTCCACTGAGCAAAACGTTTCTGATTCGTGTAGTCGTTCAAAAGTCCAAGTTCTCACCGTAGTCCTACGTTTTGGCCACTGGCTCACTATAAGGGATGTAATATATTATCCTCCTAAGGTTATGGTTTAACGACGTCGTCTCTCATGTAGGTATGTCTCTCTAGATTCACCATTCCTCATACATGAGTGAACAATATGAGTAGTCGTCATGGGGGCCAATCCATGTCGCACCCAATCATTACCTTGTATTTGGTTTGGTGCATCTCGCATTCTAACTCTTGGTCAACCTCACTAGCTTTTAAACAAAAGTTTTGTTGGAATTGGAACCAAGTTCCCAAATTCTATTTGAATTTTTATAACAAAATCTATCATTCCTAGCTAGAGGTTCTCAACAAAGCTCATGGCAACAATCCTTAAGTTGTAGATCCTTTGGTTTGCCATTTAAGAGGAAATAAAATCCTTTCCATTGCTCTGTTTGCTCTTTCCATTGCTCTGTTTGTCCTTTCCACCTTTCTTGTATGAGGTGGTTCAATGGTATTACTTCCACATTAGTTACACCTTGGGGTGTCTTCTCATTCTTTGCGTGGTATCCTTCAGCCATCCTAGCTTACTGGAGTCTTGGGATATCATCCTTTGTGCAACATCTTGCGTAACGTTCCAGTCTCTTGTACTTGAAACACTATCTCTTGTTGTTGTACTCTGTATCCTTATCTCAAACTGAGGGTCATCGTAGTTGTTCTGTCGCTGAGAATACTTTGGTTTGGGTTTTGGGACAAGTTTAGGTCTTAGCATAGATGAGAATTAGATAGAAGGGATCTAAAGAAGATTCCTACCCAAACATAACAGATCAAAACAATTTATCTTACAAGCAATATCTAACAAACATTCATCATAACAATTGAACTAGTTTTCATACAAAAGGGAAGGTACGATTATCCACAAGTCGGTATGACCATAATATTTATTACACGTAGTTGCTTATTAAAATTTCCTAAATGGAGGTCCAACTAAGGCTTCTTGGTACTCTTCTAAGCAGATCCATTGTTCTGGTCCAGCTGCTTCTGTAGATTGGCAATCTGTTCATCCTTGATTTTGATGAGGTCTCCTTGATTACTAAGTTTAGATACCAACTTTTCCATGTCACCTTGAAGTTGACTCATGGTTGTCTTCAATGCAGTAGTATCTTCCTTTTCTTCTTTGAGGTCCTGCTGCGTATTGTGAAGTCTCCATTTGAGTCTTTCTCCAAGTTCCTTTATTGCTGACCAAGCAGCACATCTTGCTGAGTCAAGGAATGATGGATACATCTCGGAGTTGGTGAACATCCAAAGTCCCATCTTCTTGTGGTCATCTTCCTTGTTCTTGTACAGGTGGAGTTGCACCCACCAATATTCTTGACCTTCATCTATCATGGGAAATCCTTTGTAAACAGCTTCTCCTTGCATTCCCATGCTTAACATGAGGTCCTTCAATGCTTTGGGAAACTCAATCTCACTCTTCAGGGTCATGGTCATCACTGGTCCTTTCTTCAGTGATTCAATGAGGCTGGTCATCTAGATTAGAAACAAGAGTAGTGTAAAACAAATGAATGGGGTAAGTTCTTACAAGAAAATTTCAAACTAAAAGTATATAGATTGATCTCATTTAGAAAATTGAATTGATTTTCTTGTGAAGGTGAGAAAAGAATCCTAGGGCTTCCTAGTCTATTCCAAACCTAGGGTCTCGATCCTACAGGCAACACCATGCTCTGATACCATTCTGTAGCGCCCTGCCCTTTGCTAAAGGCAGAACTCCTGTGTATCTGTGCCATTCCCTGGATCAGTAGATAGCACCACAGTACAAAATGAGAATTCATTGCAATAGCATCAATACTACAACATAAATCCAGTTACATAGGTATTCAACCTTACGAGTACACAGCATAAAGCATAGATTGCAGTGAGCCTCCATTCTTCATCACGTGCCACAGGCAGACATGTTGGAATGTAGTCTCGAGATCCTACTCCTGGTTCCTTACTCGACATAAAACCTGCACATTTGAATATGCAGCCCCAGAGGGGTCAGTACAATGATGTACTGGCAAATGACACATATTTGGTGGCATTTTTGTGGAAAGACTATACTACATGACATTTGGCTGGTGGATCTCATGGGCTGATTTGCATAAAGCCAATTTTATCCTATAATCCATTTTAATACTTTCTTTCAACAAATTTTATTTTTCAAGGGTCAAGACAACCCCCATACACTACATACTGGCCGGTATGTAGTTCTGGGCGTAACTCAACAAAGTTGGAACCTCAGGCACCACCACCCCTCGGAGTGTATGGTCCTTGGTTCCTACCTACGGGTTTCTAGACAAATTTTAGTCATTCAGAATCGGTGATGAGATTCTTCCATACATTCCATGTCTAGAGACTCAATTGTCCATAACCGAGGACACGGCTAATCGATTAGTTTAAACACCTTGCAAGGGTTGTGCACTTTCACCTTACGATTCATTTTATGCCCATACATAAAATGAAACGAGACCTTTTAGAAGGAGAGGGCAACTAACTTGGCAAGCTCTGTTCCCAACCTACAATTCAACTACCACCACTTCTTGCCGACAAGTTGCACTCCCACATCTAATCAGTCAAGACAGAGCCCATAATGTCATAAGGCTGCACTGGAAGTACACTAAGCATGGAAGACATAGCCATCTCTTTGTTCCTGGGTGGCAAACCACAAGTGAACGCCTAGGCAGCAACTACACAATGCGTAGCCCCAGGTCATGCCCAGGCAGCAACTACACATTGGGCAGCCCCAGGTCGCCACTCAACATCGCCTCCATCATCAAACCAATCCACCCAGGCGTTTCATTTTAGTTGAAGTTCTTAATTTGGTCACAAAACACTTTTAACAAGTGATTAAAGCATGGCATCAATAATTTTTCAAAGTATTTAGTATCCTAACAGGTGGGGTTTGAGGGATAGCTACACACTAGTAGGATCTAAGCATTTGATAAAACAGTTGAACATTTCACCTATCATGCATACTACAAGAGGTGAATACACTAATGCATAAGTAAAAATGGGTAAAGGGACATGTGTGTCACTTGCCTTTTTGAAGATCACAACGTTCCACTTCTCTCAACTAAGCACGTAGCTCTTCGCACAAACTATAGCACAGAAATAACATAACATAAACATACCATACCAACACAATCAAACAGATGAAAAGTATTTGTTTGACAATTTAGATTTATTGATATGTTATGATAGAAAGATATGGCAAAGGAATTATGAATTGTGAGATATGGGTTTGAGAGCTCAGCTGGGGAAGATCAATGTGATTTGAGAGAGAATTGGTCTAGGCAAATATAACTGATGAAGTTTTTTATGCTTTATTAAAGCATATAAGAGTTTTAGGAATAGCTCATGTGAATAGATTACACAAGAGTCAATTTGTGCAATTACAATACTATTGAGTAAATGTGACAACAATTACTCTTAAATAGTATCTACTGCACTTAGGAACTAGGCTAGGTTTTAAGAATGCTTGAACTACTCAATTAGCACATTTGCAAGTTGAATAGTTCAATACATAGAGACAAGATTAAGTAGGCATTGGATTGGGTATGAATGATTGATATTTGAGGACATGGCTCAAATGGTTCATTGATCAACATGGGGTATAACACATACTATGGTACGGGTTATAACAACTCCACATTAACAAAATCTAAGTTTGAGATAAATTCATATTCTACTCAAGTAGCACAATTGCAATTTGAATATATATGAATTAGACAAAATATAATGAGTGAGGTCTTTATGCTTTATCAAAGCATATTGAATTTTGGAATATCTCATGTGGGTAAATCACATAAGAGACAAAATAGTGCAATAGCAATACTATTGAATAAGTGTGACAACAATTATTCTTAAATAGTATATATTACACTTAAGCTTAGGCTAGGATTCTTATAACATTGAAGTACTCAATTAACTCAAATGCAAATTGAATAGTTCAATGCAAGGCTAAGATTGAGTAGACATGGGTAAATGACTATAGGTAATGGATGTGTATAGATGATGTTTGAAAACAAGGCTTAAGGTTCCTAATGAGTAAATGGGATTGGGTTAAGTACTATGATGTTGATTTGATCAATACCATAGTAGCAAAGGTAGAAACTAAGATTGAAAGTATCACACTTTACTCAAATGACACATTTGTAATTTGAATAAGTGGGTACTATACAAGATAGGTCTAAGTGAATATGATCTTGATCAAGACATTGTGTAGACAACATTGATAACTAGGTATGATTATAAGATCTGCTATGGTAGAAGGAAACCTTACTAAAAAGGTATAGGTTTAATTCTATAGTGGAAATTACTCAAATCCTCATGTTGGAATTCGAATAATTGTGAAGTGGTTCAAGAAATTATGGGAGTGATGCTACTGGATAGCTTGCAGTAATACAAAGTTACTGCAATTGGAATCACTCAAAAATAATTTAGAGAATTTGAATTATGATCAGATTAGTGATTTGGATAGATTTGAATGCACAAAGTGTGTGCACGTATCAAATTTGAATTCTCTTGATCCTATGATGTTCTACATGTTCTTAGGAATCCAGAGACTACAAATTTGTAATTTTTGGATCGACAGAACAAAAGATATGAATTGATTAAGTTAACAGAAGGTTTGATTTCAATTTGAAATTAGTTTCAAATTGAACCCATAAAATATAAGATTTTATGGTACTGCTGGATTCTAGATGTTCTAAGGATTCCAACGGTATATTATTTGCTATTTTTGGACCTATGAAACGAAAGATATGGATTTTGCAAGTTGCAGATGATTTGAAATTGATTTGAACCTAATTTGAATCAGAACAGATCTGGGCGCGACACGTGGCGTGTTCCTATTCGAGGGTACCTCTTCGTGTGGATTGGCTCTGCTTGCCGTTAGATCTAAAGAAGATCTAAGGGCCCTAATTGATCTGTACCGATCCACTGGATCTCAATCGAACGGTCACGAATAAAATGGAGAGGTGCTCACCAGCTCGAGCTAGGGTTCCGGCGAGTTCACCGGAGATGCGGCCAGACGTCGAGCTCCGGCGAGCTTCCGGCGGGTTCTGGACGGCAGCGATGCCACGACGATGATCAGGAAGACACGGTGAGCTCGAAAACTTGGTCGGCGTCGTCGATTACTTCCAGGAGCGCTGCAGAGATCCCGCTGGAGCTGCGTCGGGCAGAGGTGGCTTGCAGAGGTCCATGGCATCAGCATCCGGCTGGGAATCTATAAGAGAGAAAGGGGTGAGGGGATGCGCCAGGTCCAGGTGATGCAGGGGGACACCAAATAGAGACGGCGGACTCACTGATTCCGTCGATATCGAGCAGAGACGGTGGAGGAAGCTTCGGGCTCCGGCGAGATATTTCGACGGCCTGGCGGCTTCTCTGGCACGGGAAAAGAAGGGGAATTGGAGAGGAGGTGGAGGGCAATTTATAGGCGCGGAAGATCGTCGGTTAAGGCAGGGAGTAAAGGGGATTTAAGGGGAGGAGTAACGGCGGGGACTCGGGTCCATCTCCGGCGTAACTGACGCGAGGGGAGGAAGAAGGAGGCCGGACTGACGGGTGGGGCCTACTCGTCAGCGAGAAAAAAAGAATAGAGGGAGGGGATACCGATTCGGGGAGGTAAGTGGGCCGCGGGCTTGGGCACGGCCCAGGTGGGCTGCTGTCTTCCTTTTCCATTTTGTTTTTGATCTGAAACCTTTTTCCTTTTCTGTTTTCTTTAAATCTTCATAGATTTTGCATATTGCATCCAACCAAGGTCAAACCACTTTCTAAATTTTTGTAAAATTCAACACTGCATTTTAAAACAGTAATGGGACAATTTCCATGAACAAAATCATTTTCAAGAAGGTCCTTTTAAATTGGCCAACAGGCTTTATTGTGCATAAAGCAATATGTTGGATTTGGGCTTGAAAATAATCCTTTTAAAATAAGAGGATAAAACTTTATAAAATATTATTTACAAATTGTTTTCAAATCACCCTTTGCAATGCAAACCTTTTTAGGCAATAGAATCATTTTAGGAGGTATCCTTTGCAAGTAGCTTGCATAGGTTTGAATAAAAGAAAGGAAATAGTATTTGGATACTTTATCTTTCTCAAAGAAGCTCTTCAAGAAAAAAAATAGAAAGTTTAAAATAGTTTTCTAATAAAGCTTTCAATTAGGCTCAAAAAGTTTTAAATCCCTGTGAATTTTCAATCAACACAAGCAAAACAAAAACAAAAAATTTCCCCCAAATTTGATAAAATCTTGGGATGTTACAATACTATCAAAAAGACATCAAGCATGATATAAAAAAGCCTAAGCCGCAGTCTACACAACCTCCTTCTTGTACCACTATTTTGCATAAAGCTTTTTCTCTTTTCCAACACCATTAGAAATTTTTATAGACACCTCTTTTGATGAAAACCAATAAAGAGGCAAAAATACACCTTGATGAAAAGGTATGACAAGGTCTAAACGCAAATCAAGGCGAAAACGAAAACCAAAAGCAGTCGCGGAAAAAGAAGAACACTCGATTTTTGATAAGAATGAAAACTAGAGCGTTCTTGGCAAATGAAAACGAGTACATCTCCTCCAAAGGAAATTTGTTGGGGTCCAACCATTTATTGCACCAAACAAAACAAACTAACAAAGAAAACTAAAACAACTGATGCTCCAAGAAAAACACATAGTGCATGAAGCAATAAAAATATAGTGTCTTGAAAGGTGACCAGATTTTTGCCGATGAAGAAGGGGTGCCTCGGGGGTATCCCCAAGCTTTGACGCTTGTACTTCTTGGATATTTCTTGGGGTGATGCATGGGCATCCCCAAGCTTGAGCTTTTGTCCATTATTCAACTCATCTCATCATTCTCCAATCCCTACACTTGAAAACTTCCTTCATACAAAACTAAACACAATTCTATTAGCAACATTAGTGTAAGCATAACATATAATCAACCTCTTTTTGCTTCAGGTTTCAACTCAAAACCACCACATATATAGCAAATACTACTGTAGCAACTTCCCCAAAAGTTCCGTGATCAAAAGAACTCAAAAGAAAGCGATAAAGTGGCAAACACAAATATTGGCAGAAATCTGTCAAAACTGAACAGCTGACAAAGGACGAATTTTTGAGGGGTTTTCTGTTGCTCAAATCAAAAAGTGTTCAACTAACGAAAGTTTGGATATAACCTGGGGCATATGCACAAGAAATCGCAGGTCCAAAAGATAAACAGAGAATTTATACGAATTTTTATGGTGCAGCACCGAAAACAGTTTCAGGACAGCAACATCCCGAAATCTTTACCTCACTCGAATTAGAGGCTTCTCTTGGCACAAAAACTAAATAAACAAGATAAGGAGCGGTCATTACAGTAGTAATGACTTCCAAGACTCAAATGAAAGAAAAATTACTGAAAATAAAACATTGGGTTATCTCCCAAGAGTGCTTTTCTTTAACGCCTTTCAGCTAGGCGCAGAAAATTGCGAATCAAGAATTTTCAGAAGAAGCATTAAGATCAACTGTAGAGGTCTTGTCAATAAGGCATTGTATTTCATCCACATAAGGTTTAGAAGACCATTTGTGATCACACTTTGGTTCACTATTTTCATCAAAAAGATTTTCAGGACAAATCCATTCAAAATTATTTTCGAAAGCTTCACACAATCCCAAGAGCTTGCAAGGTATAGGTATTTCAGCCCCTTCATCGTTTGTACTAATAACCTTTATAGGTGAACCGAGTTTATTAAAACGTTTAAGAACTTTTCTAGCTTCAATAACGACATCTTTAAATTCTAAGCGCAAAGCTTCCAAAATAAAAGCTTTCTTTTCAGGATCTTCAATTTCATGAAGCTTAAGGAACATGTATTGCATGAAAAGATTAAGACTAGCAAACCTAGTTTCCAACATGTGAATCAAATAAGCAGAAGCAACTTCAATACTAGGAGCTAGCTCAACCAAAGACTTTTCCTCAACTTCCTTATGCATACTAATGTGATTAAAGAACTCCTCAATGTTACTTTTTCCAATAATTGAACCACTACCTACTGAGAGGTCCTCTAGAACGTACTTAGGGATCAACATGATAAACTAAAAGTAAAGAAATAACAACTACCAAGGATTCTAATTTTTTTGGGTTTTTGATATAAAACGATGCAGGTAAAATAAATAAAGTAAAGCAAAACAATAACAAAGTAAAGGATGTGCATGCGAAAACTCCCCTTGCAGAAGTCTTCCACTCTTCCCCGGCAACGGCGCCAGAAAACTTGATCGGGCCAAGTTGATGGTGTATGAAATTAAATGACTGGCCAGTTGGAAAACCCCAAGAGAAGGTTTTGATGAATATAGCAGCAAGTTTTCCCTCAGTTAAGAAACCAAGGTTTATCGTCCAGGAGAAAAGCAGACAATGACGATTAAAGGTGATGCTTGCTAGTTTGCGACAGCTTTGGACAATTTATAGGGCGCCTCGTCCAAGCTTTGCTTGCTAGCTGCAATGCGGAACCTGCACACACACAACCAAGTACTTTGCTCCCAACTTGCGATGAGGTTGTCAATCTCACTGGTTTGCTTGAAACAAAGGTTATGAGCGTATCGAGTGGAAAACAGTAGAGTATGCGAGTAAAGTAAACAGTGCGAGTAAAGTAAACAGTGCGAGTAAAGTAAACAGGTGATAGCAATATGATGGAAATAGGACCAGGGTCCACAGTTCGCTAGTGGTGTCTCTCCATAAGATAAATAACACATGCTGGGTAAACAAATTACAGTTGGGCAATTGATAGAATAAAGATAAACGTGATATGTCAAGAAGATCACTATGAGATTTACTCTGGGCATTACAACAAAATACATAGACCGCCATCCAACTGCATCTATGACTAATAATCCACTCACGGGGATATCATCCGAACACCCCATGAGTATTAAGTTGCGACCAACAGATAATTGCATTAAGCAAAGTGTGTAATGTAAACAAAGCATATGCCCTTGAGCATATGAATGTTGTTTTCTCCCTAGTAGCAACATCACATCTACAACCTTAGAGGTTTCTGTCACTCCCCCAGGTTAAATAGAGGCATGAAGCCACTATCGAGCATAAATACCCCCTCTTGGAGTCACTAGCAACTACTCGGCCAATATAGCTACTAACAACGGAGAGCATGCAAGATCATAAACAACATAGAGATAACATAAGATATATTTCAGTACAGCAACTCAATCATAACACCAATATTCATCGGATCCCAACAAACCAAACATGTAGAATTACATAACGGTGATCTCAATCATGTAGGGAAGCTCATGAGATCTAAACATGAAGCACATGGTGGAGAAGACAACCATCTAGCTACTGCTATGGACCCATAGTCCAAGGTAAACTACTCACTCATCGCTCTGGAGGCAAGCATGGCGATGAAGAATACCTCCGGTGGCGATTCCCCTCTCCGGCAGGGTGCCGGGAAGAGCTTCTGGACCATCCCGATCTTCGGGTCGACGGCGGCGGCGGATCGCGATGTGTTCTAGAAAAGTGATCGGGTCCTCAGGTTTTTTTCGTCGGGGGGTCTTTATAGGCGAAGGGGCGGTGTCAGAGGTGGAGCCAGGCGGCCTCACGCCAGGGTGGAGCGGCCCAGGACCTGGCCGCGCCAGCCCGGTGTGTGGGGCCCCTGTGGCCCCCCTCCTACTCCTCTTTGAGTCTCTGGAAGCTTCCGGGTAAAATAAGACTTCAGGAACTTGTTTCGTCCAATTTCGAGAATATTTCCTGTGTATCACTTCTGAAACACAAAAATAGCAGAAAACAGTGAACTGGCACTATGGCAACTTGTTAATAGGTTAGTTCCGAAAAATGCATAAAAGTGCCACGAAGTGGAACGAAACATTAGGCAAATGGTGTAAAAACAAGCATGGAGCATCAAAAATTATAGATACGTTGGAGACGTATCAACGATCTCCCCTCTCCAGGAAGGAATTTCCCTGGCATATTCCTGGCTGCCAGAGAGTGATGCGGCATGGTGTTGATGTAATTTCACCGTCTAGTTGGGAACCCCAAGAGGAAGGTATGATGAGCACAGTAGCAAATTTTCCCTCAGTAAGAAACCAAGGTTTATCGAATCTAGGAAAAAGCCAAACTATAGAAGGTGATGCTTGCTAGCCTACTGACACTCCAACAAGGGCGCCGTTAACGATAACGTGTTAGCACGTCTTCAACTAGTAGCAACGCGGGACCTACACACAACACAACCAAATACTTTGCTCCGAACTTACGATGAGGTTGTCAATCTCACCGGTTTGCTGTAAACAAAGGAATGAGCGTTTCGAGTGGAAAGCAATAGTAGTATATGAGTAAAGTAAACAATGCAAGTAAAGTAAACAGGTGATAGCAATATAAAGGAAATAGGACCGGAATCCACAGTTCATTAGTGGTGTCTCTCCATAAGATAAAATAACACATGCTGGGTAAACAAATTACAGTTGGGCAATTGATAGAATAAATATAACGTGATATGTCAAGAGGATCACTATGAGATTTACTCTGGGCATTACAACAAGATACATAGACCGCCATCCAACTGCATCTATGACTAATAATCCACTTGTGGCGAATCAATCCGAGAACTCCACAAGTATTAAGTTGCAAACAACAGATAATTGCATTAAGCAAAGTGTGTAATCTAAACAAAGGATATGCCCTTGGACATAAGAATGTTGTTTTCTCCCTGGTGGCAACAACACATCTACAACCTTAGAGGTTTCTATGACCCCCCCCAGATTAAATAGAGGCATGAACCCACTATCGAGCATAAATACCCCCTCTTGGAGTCACTAGCAACTACTCGGCCAAGATAGCTACTAACAACGGAGAGCATGCAAGATCATAAAAAACATAGAGATAACATAAGATAATATTCAGCACATCAACTCAATCATAACACTAATATTCATCGGATCCCAACAAACACAACATGTAGAATTACATAACGGTGATCTCGATCATGTAAGGCAGCTCACGAGATCTAAACATGAAGCACATGGTGGATAAGACAACCATCTAGCTACTGCTATGGACCCATAGTCCAAGGTAGACTACTCACTCATCGTGCCGGAGGCACGCATGGCGATGAAGAAGACCTCCGGTGGCGATTCCCCTCTCTGGCAGGGTGCCAGGAAGAGCTTCTAGACCCTCCCAATCTCGGGTCGACGACGGTGGCGGATCACGATGTGTTTCTGGAAAAGTGATCGGGTGTTTAGGTTTTTCCCGTCGGGGGGTCTTTATAGGCGAAGGGGCTGCGTCAGAAGTGGACCAGGGGGCCTCACCATAGGGCGGTGCGACCAGGCCCTGGGCCATGCCCCCTGGTGGTGAGGCCACCCTCTGGCTTCTTTTTGTCTCCTCTTCAGTTCTCTGGAAGCTTCGGTAAATTTCTGGATGTTCGACTTTTGTTTTGTCCAATTCCGAGAATATTTCCTGTGTAACTTTTCTGAAACACAAAAACAGTAGAAAATAGGGAACTAGCACTGTGACATCTCGTTAATAGGTTAGTTCCGGAAAATGCATAAAAATGCCACGAAGTGTAACGAAACACTGAGGAAATGGTGTAAAAACAAGCATGGAGCATCAAAAATTATAGATACGTTTGAGACGTATCAGCATCCCCAAGCTTAACTCATGCTCGTCCTCGAGTAGGTAAGTGATAACAAAAGAAATAATTTTTAAGGTAACATGCACCTACACAATCTTGACAATATATGTAAGCGTTGTGCGCTGGGATCAAAAGAACTTAAAACATGGGCATGAAAGATATAATCTTGATAGAAGAAACTTAGCAACCATGTTCTAACATAAAAATGAACACAAACGTAAGATCACGAAAATGAAACAATGAAAGTCAAACGTGTGTTCAGAATGACAACTATGCTCTCTTAGACGGTGCATAAAGGTAGAAGGTGGAGACTCAACATAAAAGTAAAAGAAAGGCCCTTCGCGGAGGGAAGCAGTGATTAAACATGTGCTAGAGCTTTTCATTTGTAAAATAGAGAGATAAAAGTTGGGTTTTGAGAGGTGGTTGTTTTTGTCAACGACTGGCAATGGGGTTCTTACTATCTTCCATACAAAAATGAAGCAAGTTTTTGAGAGAGATTGGCACTTTTGTGCTCTTTTATAAAGCTTGGCACTCCTCCCCACCTTTTTTTCCTTTCACTAACCATGGCTAACTGATTCCATCGGGTGCCCACCAACATTCACATACCATGGAGGAGTGCCTTTTTTCTTTCTTTTTTCCTTTTTTTATTTTTGAAATAAACAATATGGAAGATAGCAAATCCAACCACTACGTCCCCATGAGCTGAAAACAGTGTCACAAAACGAGAAGTGTTTTGAAGGTTTTTTCAAAGGTAGCGCATGAAAATTTACGTGGAATGGCTTACAAATACCATGCATAGGAGTTTATAGTGGACACAATGGCAAACTTGGTTTTTAGGAGTTGGATGCACGAGTAGAGCTCATACTCAGTACAAAATGAGGGCTAGCAAAAGACTGGGAGCGACCAACTAAGAGAGCAATAACGGCCATAATCATGCAAAGCGACAAACCGACATTAAAAGAAGCAAAAGATGGCATCAAAAGTCAAAAACTAAATGATCATAGAGGCAATGGCGACTTTGTATGAGTCTAACATGTGTGAGCATGTGCCAAGTCAACCCAAATAAAGCATCAAGGAGAAAACCAAAATAATGCTTCCAAATAATTAAAACAACACATGATTTTTTCAAAGGCTCATTAAACAATCTCAGTCATTTGAGACAAGTCATGCTACAGCAAAACCACTAAGCATACTATCAAAAAGATATCAAGCACGACATGCAAAAGCCTAGGCCGCAGTCTACACAAGCTCCTTTTTGTACCACTTTTTTTTTGCATAAAGCTTTTTCTCTTTTCCAACACCATTCAAACCTTTTTGAAACAACTCTTTTGATGAAAACCAACATGGACCAGAGGTCAAAATACACCTTGATGCAAAGATATAACAAGATCTGAATACAAATCAAGGCAAAAATCGAAAGCTAAACGCAGTTCTAGAAAAAGAGAACACTCGTTGAAACGATAAGAGTAAAAAACGGAGTGTTCTTCGCAAATGAAAAGCAAGGAAACTTCTCCAAAAGAAATTTGTTGGGGTCCAACCATTTATTGCAGCAAACAAAACTAAACTAAACTTAAAACTAAAACAACTGATGCTCCAAGAAAAACGCATAGTGCATGAAGCAATAAAAATATAGTGTGTTGAAAGGTGACCTGATTTTTGCCGATGAAGAAGGGGTGCCTCGGGGGCATCCCCAAGCTTTGACGCTTGTACCTCTTGGATATTTCTTGGGGTGACATGGGCATACCCAAGCTTGAGCTTTTGTCCATTCTTCAACTCATGTCATCATTCTCCAATCCCTACACTTGAAAACTTCCTTCATACAAAACTCAACATAATTCTATTAGCAACATTAGTGTAAGCATAGCAATGAATCAACCCTTTTTGCTTCAGGTTTCAACTCAAAACCACCACATATAAAGTATATATTACTGTAGCAACCTCCCCAAAAGTTCCGTGATCAAAAGAACTCAAAAAGAAAGCGATCAAGCAGCAAACACAAATAATGACAGAAATCTGTCAAAACAGAACAGCTGGCAAAGGTCGAATTTTTAGAGGGTTTTCTGTTTCTCAAATCAAAAAGTGTTCAACTAATGAAAGTTTGGATATAACCTGGGGCATATGCACAAGAAATCGCAGGTCCAAAAGATATACAGAGAATTTTCACGAATTTTTATGGTGCAGCACCAAAAATCTGTTTCAGGACAGCAACATCCCCAAATCTTACCTCACTTAAATTAGAGGCTTCTCTTGGCACAAAAACGAAATAAAAATGATAAGGAGAGGTTATTATAGTAGTAATAACTTCCAAGACTCAAATAAAAAAACTAAAAGTAAAACATTGGGTTATCTCCCAAGAGTGCTTTTCTTTAACGCCTTTGAGCTAGGCGCAGAAAGTGTGAATCAAGTATTTTCAAAAGAAGCATTAAGATCAACTGCAGAAGTCTTTTCAATAAGGCATTGTATTTTATCCACATAAGTTTTTGAAGACCCCTTGTGATCACACTTTGGTTCACTCAATTCACTAAAATGATTTTTGGGACAAATCCAATCAAAATTATTTTTAAAAGCTTCATATAATCCCAAGAGTTTGCTAGGTATTGGTACTTGGGTTTCTTCATTGTTTGTGCTAACAACCTTTATATGTGAGTGATACGTCTCCAACGTATCTATAATTTTTGATGCTCCATGCTTGTTTTTACACCATTTGCCTACTGTTTCGTTACACTTCGTGGCACTTTTATGCATTTTCCAGAACTAACCTATTAACAAGTCGCCACAGTGCCAGTTCCCTGTTTTTTGCTGTTTTTGTGTTTCAGAAGTGCTACACGGGAGATATTCTCGAAATTGGACGAAACAAGTTCCTAAAATCTTATTTTTCCTGGAAGCTTCCAGAGATCCGAAGAGGAGTTGGAGGGGGGCCACAAGGGCCCCACACACCAGGGCGGCGCGGCCCAGCCCCTGGCCGCGCCCCCTATGTGTGAGGGCACCTCGGGCCACTTCTGACGATGCCCCTTCGCCTATAAAGACCCCCCGACAGAAAAAACCTAAGGACCCGATCAATTTTCTAGAACACATCGCGATCCGCCGTCGTCGTTGACCCAAAGATCGGGAGGGTCCAGAAGCTCTTCCCGACACCCTGCCGGAGAGGGGAATCGCCACCGGAGGTCTTCTTCATCGCCATGCTTGCCTCCGGAGCGATGAGTGAGTAGTCTACCTTGGACTATGGGTCCATAGCAGTAGCTAGATGGTTGTCTCCTCCACCATGTGCTTCATGTTTAGATCTCATGAGCTGCCCTACATGATTGAGATCACCGTTATGTAATTCTACATGTTTGGTTTGTTGGGATCTGATGAATATTGGTGTTATGATTGAATTGCTATACTGAAATATATCTTATGTTATCTCTATGTTGTTTATGATCTTGCATGCTCTCCGTTGTTAGTAGCTATCTTGGCCGAGTAGTTGCTAGTGACTCCAAGAGGGGGTATTTATGCTCGATAGTGGGTTCATGCCTCTATTTAATCTGGGGGAGTGACAGAAACCTCTAAGGTTGTAGATGTGCTGTTGCTACTAGGGAGAAAACAACATTCATATGCTCGAGGGCATATGCTTTGTTTACATTACACACTTTGCTTAATGCAATTATCTGTTGTTCGCAACTTAATACTCATGGGGTGTTCGGATGATATCCCCATGAGTGGATTATTAGTCATAGATGCAGTTGGATGGCGGTCTATGTATTTTGTTGTAATGCCCAGAGTAAATCGCATAGTGATCTTCTTGACATATCACGTTTATCTTTATTCTATCAATTGCCCAACTGTAATTTGTTTACCCAGCATGTGTTATTTATCTTATGGAGAGACACCACTAGTGAACTGTGGACCCCGGTCCTATTTCCATCATATTGCTATCACCTGTTTACTTTACTCGCACTGTTTACTTTACTCACATACTATTATCACTTTCCACTCAATACGCTTATAACCTTTGTTTCAAGCAAACCGGTGAGATTGACAACCTCATCGCAAGTTGGGAACAAAGTATTTGGTTGTGTTGTGTGCAGGTTCCACATTCCTACTGGCCGAAGACGAGTCAACAAGTATCATTAAACGGCGCCCTTGTGGAGTGTTACTAAGCCAGTCCGCATCACCTTCAGTCGTATTGTCCACTCTTGTCCTGAACGATTAAACCTTGGTTTCTTAACTGAGGGAAAATCTTGCTGCTATATTCATCATACCTTCCTCTTGGGGTTGCCCAACAATCTAGCAATCAAGCAATTTTCTGGCGCCGTTGCCGGGGAAGATGTGGAAGACCTCTGCAAGGGGAGTTTTTCGCACACACATCCTTTACTTTGTTTTAAGTTTTGCTTTACTTTATTTTTTTTACTTGCATCGTTTTATATCAAAAACACAAAAAAATTAGTTTACTTTATAGTTGCTTTTATTTACTTGCTTCTAGTTCATTATGTTGTTCCCTAAGTACGTTTTGGAGGACCTCTCAGTAGGTAGTGGTTTAATTATTGGGAAAGATAACATTGAGGAGTTCTTTAATCATATTAGTATGCATAAAGAAGTTGAGGAAAAATCTTTGGTTGAGCTAGCTCCTAGTTATGAAATTTCTTCCGCTTATTTAGTTCACATGTTAGAAGATAGGTTTGCTAGCCTTAATCCTTTTATGCAATACATGTTCCTTAAGCTTCATGAAATTGAGGATCCCGAAAAGAAAGCTTTTATCTTGGAAACTTTGCGCATAAAATTTAGAGATGTTGCAATTGAGGATAGGAAAGTTTTTAAGAAGTTTAATAAGCTTGGCTCGCCTGTAGCGGTTGTTGGTACACCCAATGAAGATTTTAGAGTGCCAATACCTTATAAACTTATAGGAATTCATGATGCTTGGGATAAAAATTTTAGTTCGATTTGTCCTGAAAACTTTTTTGATGAAAGCAGTGTACCAAAAAGTGATCATAAAGGATCTTCAAAAACTCATTTGGACACATTTTCCTTCATTGTTGAAAATATTCCTATAGTGGATCCTGATGCCTCTTTCATTATTACTTGATTCGCAATTTTCTGCGCCTAGCTCAAAGGCGTTAAAGAAAAGCACTCTTGGGAGATAACCCAATGTTTTATTTCCAGTACTTTTTCTTTTATTTGAGTCTTGGAAGTCATTAATACTGTAATGAACTCTCCTTATCCTTTTTATTTTATTGTTGTGCCAAGAGAAGACTCTAATTCGAGTGAGGTAAAGATTTGGGGATGTTGCTGTCCTGAAACTGTTTTCGGTGCTGCACCGTAAAAATTCGTAAAAATTCTCTGTTTATCTTTTGGACCTGAAATTTCTTGTGCATATGACCCAGGTTATATCCAAACTTTATTTAGTTGAACACTTTTTGATTTGAGCAACATAAAACCCCTCAAAAATTCGACCTTTATCAGCTGTTCTGTTTTGACAGATTTCTGCCACTATTCGTTTTTGCCGCTTTATCGCTTTCTTTTTGAGTTCTTTTGATCACAGAACTTTTGGGGAAGTTGCTACAGTAGTATACACTTTATATGTGGTGGTTTTGGGTTGAAACCTGAAGCAAAAATAGGTTGATTATATGATATGCTTACACTAATATTGCTAATAGATTTGTGTTTAGTTTTGTATGAAGGAAGTTTTCAAATGTAGGGATTGGAGAATGATGAGATGAGTTGAAGAATGGACAAAAGCTCAAGCTTGGGGATGCCCATGCATCACCCCAAGAAATATCCAAGAAGTACAAGCGTCAAAGCTTGGGGATGCCCCCGAGGCACCCCTTCTTCATCGGCAAAAATCAGGTCACCTTTCAAAACAATATATTTTTATTGCTTTATGCACTATGTGTTTTTCTTGGAGCGTCAGTTGTTTTAGTTTTCTTAGTTATTTTAGTTTTGTTTTCTGCAATAAATGGTTGGACCCCAACAAATTTCTTTTGGAGAAGTTGCCTTGCTTTTCATTTGCCAAGAACGCTCTAGTTTTCACTCTTATCAAAAACTGAGTGTTCTTCTTTTTCTGCTACTGCTTTTGGTTTTCGTTTTTGCCTTGATTTGCATTCAGACCTTGTCATATCTTTTCATCAAGGTGTATTTTTGCCTCTGATCTTTATTGGTTTTCATCAAAAGAGGTGTCTTAAAAAAAATTCAAATGGTGTTGGAAAAGAGAAAAAGCTTTATGCAAAAAAGTGGTACAAGAAGGAGCTTGTGTAGACTGTGGCTTAGGCTTTTTCATGTCATGCTTGATATATTTTTGATAGTATGCTTAGTGTTTTTGCTGTAGCATGACTTGTCTCAAATAACTGAGATTGCTTAATGAGCCTTTGAAAAAATCATGTGTTGTTTTTATTGTATGGAAGCATTATTTTCGTTTTCTCCTTGATGCTTTATTTGGGTTGACTTGGCGCATGCTCACACATGTTAGACTCTTACAAAGTCGCCAATAGCCTCTATGATCATTTAGTTTTTGACTTTTGATGCCATCTTATGCTTCTTTTAATGTCGATTTGTCGCTTTGCATGATTATGGTCATTATTGCTCTCTTAGTTGGTCGCTCCCAGTCTTTTGCTAGCCCTCGCCTTGTACTGAGTATGAGCTCTACTCGTGCATCCAAATCCTAAAAACCAAAGTTTTCCAAAGTGTCCACCATACATACCTACTAGCAATTTGCTATTCCAAGTAAATTTGACTTGCTTTTATCTTCTCTTCAAATTAAACTCTTACGAGTGTTATGTGAAAATTGGTCAGTAAAGCTCTCACGAACCGGAAGGCACACTTTACTTTTCCTTGTTATTAAAAAATTGACATTGTGGTCTCTTATGTTGAGTTGTTATGCTTGCAAGTTGTAAGTTGGATACTAGCCCAACCATGCTGTGATGGGGCAAGCTTTCAACATTGCACTTCTTATTTGAGTTGATATCGTGATCTTTTGTTTATGGATGCCCGCGGTGTGAAATGAATTGGGAATCTTGTGGGGATCATGGAGTTTGTATATGTGTTAGGGAAACGCCTGGTCTGCCAATCTAAGCCATGCATAATTCATGGTGGAAATTTGCAGCATACCCATGGTGGACATTCGACGACACATCTCAAAATAAAAAAGCTAAACAAATGGCAAATAAAAGAGATGTCGAGGTGTTCATTGTCTGCTTGTCCTGTCATTTTGATGTGGGCTTGTTCCATGTCATCGGGCACGGAGGTAACCTATTGGCGGTTTTCGATGATACATATATACTTACAATGATAAGAGCCTTGCTTGGGACTCTAAGTAAAGTAGCATGAGGTTTGGGTACTCGTATTCACGGGGCACGAGTTTTTCGACTTATGACTTGTCAAGGATATGCATCATAAATGTTCTCGCATTAACTCTAACCATTCAAGATGCTTATGATGGGGGCACTGAGAGCTCAAAGCCGGTAAGTAACATAATTTTTGAAGGTCTATCAAACTTGCAAACACTGCTTCCCTCCGCGAAGGGCCTTTCTTTTACTTTTATGTTGAGTCACCACCTTCTATCTTTATGCACCATTAAGAGAGCATAGTTGTCATTCTTAGTATAATGTGCATTGTCCCAAAGTTTTCATTGATTGATTCATATTGTTGGTTTCACTTGTTCTTAAATTATTTGTATCTAGTCGCCCTCTTAAACTTGAAGGTGTCCTATGCATTTATGTTTTGCTCTCCATGAAGGATAAGCTGAAAACCATTTGTATGTTTTTCCTTATGATTTGAACACACGTTTGACTTTCATTGTTTCATTTTCATGATCTTTTGTTTGTGTTCATTTGCATGTTATAACATGGTTGCTAAGTTCTTATTGTCAAGATTATATCTTTCATGCCCATGTTTTAAGTTCTTATGATCCCAGCTCACAAATGCTTACATATATGATCAAGATTGTGTAGGTGCATGTCACCTCAAAAATTATTCTTTTGTTATCACTTACCTACTCGAGGACGAGCAGGAGTTAAACTTGAGGATGCTTGATACGTCTCCAACGTATCTATAATTTTTGATTCTCCATGCTTGTTTTTACACCATTTGCCTACTGTTTCGTTACACTTCGTGGCACTTTTATGCATTTTCCGGAACTATCCTATTAACAAGTCGCCATAGTGTCAGTTCCCTGTTTTCTGCTGTTTTTGTGTTTCAGAAGTGCTACACAGGAAATATTCTCGGAATCGGACGAAACAAGTTCCTGAAGTCTTATTTTTCCCAGAAGCTTCCAGACATCCGAAGAGGAGTTGGAGGGGGGCCACGAGGGCCCCACACACCAGGGCGGCGCGGCCCAGCCCCTGGCCGCGCCCCCTATGTGTGAGGGCACCTCGGGCCACTTCTGATGATGCCCCTTCGCCTATAAAGACCCCCCGACGGAAAAAACCTAAGGACCCAATCAATTTTCTAGAACACATCGTGATCCACCGCCGCCGTCAACCCGAAGATCGGAAGGGTCCAGAAGCTCTTCCTGACACCCTGCCGGAGAGGGGAATTGCCACCGGAGGTCTTCTTCATCGCCATGCTTGCCTCCGGAGTGATGAGTGAGTAGTCTACCTTGGACTATGGGTCCATAGCAGTAGCTAGATGGTTGTCTCCTTCACCATGTGCTTCATGTCTAGATCTCATGAGCTGCCCTACATGATTGAGATCACCGTTATGTAATTCTACATGTTTGGTTTGTTGGGATCCGATGAATATTGGTGTTATGATTGAGTTGCTATACTGAAATATATCTTATGTTATCTCTATGTTGTTTATGATCTTGCATGCTCTCCGTTGTTAGTAGCTATCTTGGCCGAGTAGTTGCTAGTGACTCCAAGAGGGGGTATTTATGCTCGATAGTGGGTTCATGCCTCTATTTAATCTGGGGGAGTGACAGAAACCTCTAAGGTTGTAGATGTGATGTTGCTACTAGGGAGAAAACAACATTCATATGCTCGAGGGCATATGCTTTGTTTACATTACACACTTTGCTTAATGCAATTATCTGTTGTTCGCAACTTAATACTCATGGGGTGTTCGGATGATATCCCCGTGAGTGGATTATTAGTCATAGATGCAGTTGGATGGCGGTCTATGTATTTTGTTGTAATGCCCAGAGTAAATCGCATAGTGATCTTCTTGACATATCACGTTTATCTTTATTCTATCAATTGCCCAACTGTAATTTGTTTACCTAGCATGTGTTATTTATCTTATGGAGAGACACCACTAGTGAACTGTGGACCCCGGTCCTATTTCCATCATATTGCTATCACCTGTTTACTTTACTCGCACTGTTTACTTTACTCGCATACTATTATCAATTTCCACTCGATACGCTTATAACCTTTGTTTCAAGCAAACCGGTGAGATTGACAACCTCATCGCAAGTTGGGAACAAAGTATTTGGTTGTGTTGTGTGCAGGTTCCGCGTTGCTACTGGCCAAAGACAAGTCAACAAGTATCGTTAAACGGCGCCCTTGTTGGAGTGTTACTAAGCCAGTTCGCATCACCTTCAGTCGTATTGTCCGCTCTTCTCCTGAACGATTAAACCTTGGTTTCTTAACTGAGGGAAAATCTTGCTGCTATATTCATCATACCTTCCTCTTGGGGTTGCCCAACAATCTAGCAATCAGCGAGCGAAGCTTATTAAAACGCTTAAGAACTTTCCTAGCTTCAATGGCAACATCTCTAAATTCTCTACGCAAAGTTTTCAAGATAAAAGCTTTATTTTTGGGGTCTTCGATATCATGAAGCTTAAGAAACATGTGTTGCATAAAAAGATTAAGGCTAGCAAACCTAGCTTCCAATATGTGAACTAAATAAGCAGAAGCAACTTCATAACTCGGAGCAAGTTCAGCCAAAGACTTATCCTCAACATCTTTATGCATACTAATATGATTAAAGAACTCCTCAATATTACTTTTCCCAATAATAGAACCACTACCCACTGAGAGGTCTTCCAAAACGTACCTAGGGAACAACATAATGAACTAGAAGTAATAAAGTAATAACTAAAAAGATACTAATTTTTTTGTATTTTTGATAAAATGATGCAAGTAAAAATAAAGTAAAGCAAAACTTAAAACAAAGTAAAGGATGTGCGTGCGAAACTCCCCTTGCAGAAGTCTTCTTTTTCCCCGGCAACGGCGCCAGAAAATTAGCTTGATGCGGCACGGTGTTGATGTAATTTCACCGTCCAGTTTGGAAACCCAAGAGGAAGGTATGATGAGCACAGTAGCAAATTTTCCCTCAGTAAGAAACCAAGGTTTATCAAATCCAGGAAAAAGCCATACTCCAGAAGGTGATGCTTGCTAGCCTACTGACACTCCAACAAGGGCGCCGTGAATGATAACGTGTTCGCACGTCTTCAACTAGTAGCAACGCGGAACCTGCACACAACACAACCAAATACTTTGCTCCCAACTTACGATGAGGTTGTCAATCTCACCGGTTTGCTGTAAACAAAGGAATGAGCGTATCGAGTGGAAAGCAATAGTAGTATGCGAGTAAAGTAAACAATGCGAGTAAAGTAAACAGGTGATAGCAATATAAAGGAAATAGGACTGGGGTCCACAGTTCACTAGTGGTGTCTCTCCATAAGATAAAATAACATATGCTGGGTAAACAAATTACAGTTGGGCAATTGATAGAATAAAGAGAACGTGATATGTCAAGAGGATCACTATGAGATTTACTCTGGGCATTACAACAAGATACATAGACCGCCATCCAACTGCATCTATGACTAATAATCCACTTGTGGTGAATCAATCCGAGAACTCCACAAGAATTAAGTTGCAAACAACAGATAACTGCATTAAGCAAAGTGTGTAATGTAAACAAAGCATATGCCCTTGGACATATGAATGTTGTTTTCTCCCTAGTGGCAACAGCACATCTACAACCTTAGAGGTTTCTGTCACTCCCCCAGATTAAATAGAGGCATGAACCCACTATCGAGCATAAATACCCCCTCTTGGAGTCACTAGCAACTACTCGGCCAAGATAGGTACTAACAACGGAGAGGATGCAAGATCATAAACAACATAGAGATAACATAAGATAATATTCAGCACATCAACTCAATCATAACACCAATATTCATCGGATCCCAACAAACACAACATGTAGAATTACATAACGGTGATCTCGATCATGTAAGGCAGCTCACGAGATCTAAACATGAAGCACATGGTGGAGAAGACAACCATCTAGCTACTGCTATGGACCCATAATCCAAGGTAGACTACTCACTAATCGCGCCGGAGGCAAGCATGGCGATGAAGAAGACCTCCGGTGGCGATTCCCCTCTCCGGCAGGGTGCCAAGAAGAGCTTCTGGACCCTCCCAATCTGGGGTCGACGATGGCGGCGGATCGCGATATGTTTCTGGAAAAGTGATCGGGTCTTTAGGTTTTTCCCGCCGGGGGGTCTTTATAAGTGAAGGGGCAGTGTCCGAAGTGTACCAGGGGGCCCTGGTGGTGAGTCCACCCTCTGGCTTCTTTCCGTCTCCTCTTCGGTTCTCTGGAATCTTTGGTAAATTTCTGGATGTTCGGCTTTTGTTTCGTCCAATTCCGAGAATATTTCCTGTGTAACTTTTCTGAAACACAAAAATGGCAGAAAACAGGGAACTCGCACTGTGGCATCTCGTTAATAGGTTAGTTCCAGAAAATGCATAAAAATGCCACGAAGTGTAACGAAACACTAAGCAAATGGTGTAAAAATAAGCATGGAGCATCAAAAATTATAGATACGTTTGAGACGCTTTTCTCTCTCTGGTGTTTTCCGTCCCGCAGAGGCGGCGATGTCTATCTCTGAGCCCCCCTCACTTAGGTTTTCGGGGATGACGATATACGCGAAGGGGCAATGGCAGAAGTGGGCCAGGGTGGCCTCACAATAGGCCGGCGCGACCAGGGGTAGGGCCGCGCCCCCTGTGTGTGAGCCTACCCTACGGCTCCTCTCGCCTCCTCCTTCTGGCTTCTTCAGTCTTCTAGCGAAGTATAATTTTCTGGTATTTTTCTAGAATTTCCTGATCTTCCGAAACATGGTGTCTTGATGGTCCTTTTTCCAGCAGAATCCTGACTCCGGCAGCAATTCCTCCAATGATCATGAAACATGTAAAAAACAGAGGAAACAACATAAGTATCATCTCTAAATGTGAAATATATCAATGAATAACAATAAATTATGATACAAAATAGTGATGTAGAATGGACATATCATTGATGTAGGAGCTTCTTCACCTAACAGCAACGTGAAACCTGCACACAACACAACCAAGTACTTTGCCCCAATTTACGATGAGGTTGTCAATCTCACCGGTTTGCTGTAAACAAAGGATTAAGCGTATCGAGTGGTAAAAGGTAATAGTATGCAAGAATGTAAATAAGCAAGTAAAATAGTAAACATTAATAGCAATGTAAAGGAAATTGGACTGGGGTCCACAGTTCACTAGTGGTGTCTCTCCATAAGATAAATAACAACATGCTGGGTAAACAAATTACAGTTGGGCAATTGATAGAGTAAAGATAACGTACATATGTCATGAGGATCACTATGAGATTCACTCTGGGCATTATGACAAAATACATAGACCATAATCGAACTGCATCTATGACTAATAATCCACACTCCGAATGTCGTCCGAGCAAACATCGGGTATTAAGTTGCAAACAACAGATTATCGCCTTAAGCAAAGTCCGTAATGTAAACAATGCAAATGTCCTTGGACACAAGAATGTTGTTTTCTCCCTAGTGGCAACAGCACATCTACAACCTTAGAGGTTTCTGTCACTCCCCCAGATTACTAGAGGCATGAACCCAACTATCGAGCATAAATACTCCCTCTTGGAGTTACTAGCATCTACTCGGCCAAGATATCTACTAGCAACGAAGAGCATGCAAGATCATACACAACATAGAGATAACAAAAAGATAATATTCAGCACATCAACTTAACATAGTACCAATACTCATCGGATCCCAACAAACACAACATGTAGAATTACATAAAGATGATCTTGATCATGATAGGCAGCTCACAAGATCTAAACATGAAGCACAGGGCGGAGAAGATGGCCATCTAGCTACTGCTATGGACCCGTAGTCCAAGGTAGACTACTCACACATCACTCCGGAGGTGACCATGGTGGTGGAGAAGGCCTCCAGCAGGGATTCTCCACTTCGGCAGGGTGCCGGGAAGAGCTCCTAGATCCTCCCGATCTCGCGACAACGACGGCGGCGGCTTGCAGTATGTTTCGAGGAAAAGCGATCCGTCCTTTAGGTTTTTCCCGTCTAGGGGAATATATAGTCGGAAGGGAGGCGTCAGGAGGTGGACCAGCTGGTCTCACCCCTGGTGGCTGATTGCTGGTTGATGGTGCCAGAAAAGAGTTGGTGCCTAGTTGAATGTCCAGCCCATTGGGAACCCCAAGAGGAAGGTGTGATGAATATAGCAGCAAGATTTTCCCTCAGTTAAGAAACCAAGGTTTATCATTCAGGAGAAGAGCAGACAATGCGACTAAAGGTGATGCGGACTGGCTTAGTAACACTCCAACAAGGGCGCCGTTTAACGATACTTGTTGACTCGTCTTCGGCCAGTAGCAACGCGGAACCTGCACACAACACAACCAAATACTTTGTTCCCAACTTACGATGAGGTTGTCAATCTCACCGGTTTGCTTGAAACAAAGGTTATGATCGTATCGAGTGGAAAATAGTAGAAGTATGCGAGTAAGGTAAACAGTGCGAGTAAAGTAAACAGGTGATAGCAATATGATGGAAATAGGACTGGGGTCCACAGTTCACTAGTGGTGTCTCTCCATAAGATAAATAACACATGCTGGGTAAACAAATTACAGTTGGGCAATTGATAGAATAAAGATAAACGTGATATGTCAAGAAGATCACTATGAGATTTACTCTGGGCATTACAACAAAATACATAGACCGCCATCCAACTGCATCTATGACTAATAATCTACTTGTGGCGAATCAATCTGAGAACTCCACAAGTATTAAGTTGCGAACAACAGATAATTGCATCAAGCAAAGTGTGTAATATAAACAAAGCATATGCCCTTGAGCATATGAATGTTGTTTTCTCCCTAGTAGCAATACCACATCTACAACCTTAGAGGTTTCTGTCACTCCCCTAGGTTAAATAGAGGCATGAACCCACTATCGAGCATAAATACCCCCTCTTGGAGTCACTAGCAACTACTCGGCCAAGATAGCTACTAACAACGGAGAGCATGCAAGATCATAAACAACATAGAGATAACATAAGATATATTTCAGTATAGCAACTCAATCATAACACCAATATTCATCGGATCCCAACAAACCAAACATGTAGAATTACATAACGGTGATCTCAATCATGTAGGGCAGCTCATGAGTTCTAAACATGAAGCACATGGTGGAGGAGACAACCATCTAGCTACTGCTATGGACCCATAGTCCAAGGTAGACTACTCACTCATCGCTCCGGAGGCAACATGGCGATGAAGAAGACCTCCGGTGGCGATTCCCCTCTCCGGCAGGGTGCCGGGAAGAGCTTCTAGACCCTCCCGATCTTCGGGTCGACGGCGGCGGTGGATCGCGATGTGTTCTGGAAAATTGATCGGGTCCTTAGGTTTTTTCCGTCGGGGGGTCTTTATAGGCGAAGGGGCATTGTCAGAAGTGCAATGTTGAAAGCTTGCCCCATGACGGCATGGTTGGGCTAGAATCCAACTTACAACTTGCAAGCATAACAACTCAACATAAGAGACCACAATGTCAAATTTTTAAGAACAGGAAAAAGGTAAAGTGTGCCTTCCGGTTCGTGAGAGCTTTACTGACCAATTTTCCCATAACACTGGTAAAAGTTTAATTTGAAGAGAAGATAAAAGCAAGTCAAATTTACTTGGAATAGCAAATTGCTAGTAGGTATGTATGGTGGACACTTTGGAAAACTTTGGCTTTTAGGAGTTGGATGCACGAGTAGAGCTCATACTCAGTACAAGGCGATGGCTTGCAAAAGACTGGGAGCGACCAACTAAGAGATCAATAATGGCCATAATCATGCAAAGCGACAAAGCGACATTAAAAGAAGCATAAGATGGAATCAAAAGTCAAAAACTAAATGATCATAGAGGCTATTGGCGACTTTGTAAGAGTCTAACATGTGTGAGCATGCGCCAAGTCAACCCAAATAAAGCATCAAGGAGAAAACCAAAATAATGCTTCCATACAATAAAAACAACGCATGATTTTTTCAAAGGCTCATTAAGCAATCTCAGTTATTTGAGACAAGTCATGCTACAGCAAAACCACTAAGCATACTATCAAAAAGACATCAAGCATGACATGAAAAAGCCTAAGCCGCAGTCTACACAAGCTCCTTCTTGTACCACTTTTTTGCATAAAGCTTTTTCTCTTTTCCAACACCATTCAAAATTTTATAAACACCTCTTTTGATGAAAACCAATAAAGATCAGAGGCAAAAATACACCTTGATGAAAAGATATGACAAGGTCTGAATGCAAATCAAGGCGAAAATGAAAACCAAAAGCAGTAGCGGAAAAAGAAGAACACTCGGTGAAATTGTAAGAATGAAAAATGGAGTGTTCTTGGCAAATGAAAACGAGTAAATCTCGTCCAAAAGAAATTTGTTGGGGTCCAACCATTTATTGCAGCAAACAAAAATAAACTAACTAAGAAAACTAAAACAACTGACGCTCCAAGAAAAACACATAGTGCATGAAGCAATAAAAATATAGTGTCTTGAAAGGTGACCTAATTTTTGCCGATGAAGAAGGGGTGCCTCGGGGGCATCCCCAAGCTTTGACGCTTGTACTTCTTGGATATTTCTTGGGGTGATGCATGGGCATCCCCAAGCTTGAGCTTTTGTCCGTTCTTCAACTCATCTCATCATTCTCCAATCCCTACACTTGAAAACTTCCTTCATACAAAACTAAACACAATTCTATTAGCAACATTAGTGTAATCGTAGCACATAATCAACCTCTTTTTGCTTCAGGTTTCAACCCAAAACCACCACATATATAGCATATACTACTGTAGAAACTTCCCCAAAAGTTCCATGATCAAAAGAACTCAAAAGAAAGCAATAAAGCGGCAAACACAAATATTGGCAGAAATCTGTCAAAACAGAACAGCTGACAAAGGCCGAATTTTTGAGGGGTTTTATGTTGCTCAAATCAAAAAGTGTTCAACTAACGAAAGTTTGGATATAACCTGGGTCATATGCACAAGAAATTTCAGGTCCAAAAGATATACAGAGAATTTATACGAATTTTTACGGTGCAGCACCAAAAACAGTTTCAGCACAGCAACATCCCCAAATCTTTACCTCACTCGAATTAGAGGCTTCTCTTGGCACAACAATGAAATAAACAAGATAAGGAGTGGTCATTACAGTAGTAATGACTTCTAAGACTCAAATAAAAGAAAAAGTACTGGAAATAAAAACATTGGGTTATCTCCCAAGAGTGCTTTTCTTTAACGCCTTTGAGCTAGGCGCAGAAAATTGCGAATCAAGTAACATCGGAAGGGGCATTAAGATCAACTGCAGAAGTTTTGTCAATAAGGCATTGTATTTCATCCACATAATTTTTAGAAGACCCTTTGTGATCACGCTTTGGTTCACTCAAATCACTAAAAAGATTTTGGGGACAGATCCAGTCAAAATTATTTTTGAAAGCTTCACACAATCCCAAGAGCTTGCTAGGTATAGGTATTTCGGCTCCTTCATCGTTTGTACTAATAACCTTTATAGGTGAACCGAGTTTATTAAAACGTTTAAGCACTTTTCTAGCTTCAATAACGACATCTTTAAATTCTAAGCGCAAAGTGTAACGACCCAGGATTTTATCAATTTCTGGGGGAAAATTTTTGTTTTTGTTTTGCTTGAGATGATTGGAATTTCACAGGGATTTAAAACTTTTTGAGTTTATTTGAAAGCTTTATTAGAAAACTATCTTAAACATTCTATTATTTTCTTGAAGAACTTATTTTAGAAAGATCAAGTATCAAAATACTATTTTGTGTTTATTCAAACCTATGCAAGCTATCTTGCAAAGGGATATTTACAAAATGATTATAAAGTTTTCTATGCCAAAGGAATGTTTGAAAAAGATATTTCAAAAACTATTTTTGTAAAGTTTATTCTCTGAATTTAAAAGGATTACTTTAAAAATCCTACTTCTACTTGATTTATGCAAATAAGCCCTTGGCTAAATATTAGAGTTTTATTTGAAAATTAGTTTTATTTATGAAAACGTGTTCCTTACTGTTTTGTATGGTTTATGTGAATTTTAGAAAATTTTAGACATTGGGTTGACCTTGTTTGAAATTTATTTGCCAAAGATATAAAAGAAAAGGAGAAACAGAAAATGAGAAAGTTTTAGAACAAAAAAAAAGGAGAAAGCCAGTCACCGGGCCGACCCGGGACGAATCAGCCCAGCAAGGCTGGAAGCCAGCCCAAAGCCCAACTAACCTAACCCGAATCGGTACAGCCCACCCCGCTCTCTCTCCCCTCACTCCCTGCCACCGGGACCCGCTTGTCAGCATCATCACCTCCACCGTTTCCTCTCTTCTCTCTGGAAACGGAACTCGCCGGAGTAACGCCCCCACTAATTTCTCGCGAGTAATGACCATCAATCCCCGACCTATAAGTACCCCGCGCTCACCTTCCTTTCTCCATTTCACCTCTCCCCAATCGATGCCACCGTCAGAGAGAAATCCCTCGCCGGATTCCGCCATTACTGGGAGCACGAAACTCCAAATTCCGGTGAATCCCGACCATTCTGCCGCTTCTTTCTGCTCTTCCCTCTCTCCCTCTTCCGCGCTCTCAATCTTATCAACTTGTTTTGGCTTAGGGAGCCCCAGAGCAACGGCATCGCCATCACCCAAAGCGCCTCACTGCCAGGGACCTTCTCCAGTCGACCCTTCCCTCCAAGTCTCGACGCAATCAACGAAGCGGACCACACCATCGAGATACTCGTGTCCAGACGCGCCTCGTCGTCCACACCGCTGTCCCGGGGAGCCTCTGCATCGACGCCGCCATCCGATTCCAGTGCCGGAGCTCGCCGCCGGCGACACAAACCCTAGCCACCACGGTGAGATTTCCCTCTCCTCACTTCGGCCGTCCGATCGAAATCCAACACACCAGATCACTTCACTTACTGAATCGGTACGGGCCAATTAGGGCCGTCCGATTTACATAAGATCTAACGCCTCCCGTTCGTGATCCGTCCGAAACGGTACCAACAAACCACAGAGCGCCACGTGTCGGCTCTAGATCTAAAACAGATTCAAATTAGATTTTCAGATCTGAATTTTCGTGGAATCTTGTTTAAATCATATCTAATGTTCTGTAGGTCCAAAAATAACAAATGAGATACCGTTGGAATCCTTAGAACATCTAGAATCCAGAAGTACCATAAAATCTTATATTTTATGGGTTCAATTTGAAACTATTTTCAAATTGGAATCAAACCCTCTGTTAGCATGCTAAATTCATATCTTTTGAACCAGGTGTCCAAAAATTACAAATTTGTAGTCTTTGGAATCCTCTGATCATGTAGAACATCATAGGATCAAGAAAATCCAAATTTGATACGTGCACACACTTTGTGCATTCAAATTTGTCCAAAACACTATTTTGGTGATAATTCAACTTCTACAACTTATTTTGGAATGAATATAGTTGTAGTAACTTTGTATTACTGCAAGCTATCCAGTAGCATCATTCCCATAATTTCTTGAACCACTTCACAATTATTCAAATTCTAATATGAGAATTTGAGTAGTACCTATACAGATTAAATCTATTTCTGTTCAGTAATGGTTCCGTCTACCATTAGCAAATCCTATGATCATACCTAGTCATCGATGTTATCTAAACAACATCTTGATCAAGATCATATTCACTTAGACTTATCCCATATAGTGCACACTTATTCAAATTACAAATGTGTTATTTGAGTAAAGTGTGATACTTTTAATCTTAGTTTCTACCTTTGCTACTATGGTATTGATCAAACCAACATCATAGTATGTAACCCAATCCTATTTACTCATTAGGAACCTTAAGCCTTGTTTTCAAACATCATCTATACATATCCATCACCTATAGTCATTTTACTCATGTCTACTCAATCTTAGCCTTGCATTGAACTATTCAATTTGCATTTGAGTTAATTGAGTACTTCAATGTTATAAGAATCCTAGCTTAAGCTTAAGTGTAAATTATACTATTTAAGAATAATTGTTATCACACTTATTCAATAGTATTGCTATTGCACTATTTTGTCTCTTATGTGATTTACCCACATGAGATATTCCGAGATTCAATATGCTTTGATAAAGCATAAAGATCTCACTCATTATATTTTGTCTAATTCATATAAGTACTCAAATTGTAATTGTGCTACTTGAGTAGAATATGAATTCATCTCAAACCCAGATTCTATTAATGTGGAGTTGTTATAACCCATACCATAGTATGTGTTATACACCATATTGATCAATGAACCATTTGAGCCATGTCCTCCAATATCAATCTTTTCCAATCACTTGACCATCCCAATCCAGTGCCTACCTAGTTTTGTTCACATGTATTGAACTATTCAACTTGCAAATGCGCTAATTGAGTAGTTCAAGCATTCTTAAAACCTAACGTAGTTCCAAAGTGTAGTGGATACTATTTAAGAGTGAGTGTTGTCACATTCACTCAATAGTGTTGCAGTTGCACAAATTGACTCTTGTGTAATTTATTTCACACGAGCTGTTCCTAAAACTCTTATATGCTTTGATAAAGCATAAAAACTTCATCAATTATAATTGCCTAGACCAATTATCTCTCCAATCGTATTGATCTTCCCGAGCTAAGCTCTCAAATTCATATCTCACAATTCATGATCCTTTGCCATATCTTTCTATCATAACATCTCAATAAATCTAAATTGTTAAACAAACACCCTTCAATTGTTTGATTTGTTTGATTGTATTTGTATGGAATGTTTATGGTATGCTATTTCTTGTGCTATAGTTTGTGCGAAGAGCTACGTGCTTAGTTGAGGGAAGAGAAACATCGTGATCTTCAAAAAGGCAAGTGACACACATATCCCTTACCTATTTTATTATGCATTAGTATATTCACCTCTTGTAGTATGCATGATAGGTGTTTTACTCAACCGTTTTATCAAATGCTTAGATCCTAGTAGTGTGTAGCTATCCCTCAAACCCCACCTGATAGGATGCTAAATACTCTGTTAATTCTGATGCCATGCTAAGATCACTTGAAAAGTGTTTTGTGAAAAATTAAGAACTTCAACTAAAATGAAACACCTGGGTGGAATGGTTTGATAAGATGAGGTGAGGTAGGTGGATTCCGGGACGCAAGCCTCATAAAGAGGATGTGGGAACAGAATACCGCTCGGGATGGCCACCCAGGAACAAAGAGATGGCTATGTCTTCCATGCTTAGTGTACTTCCAGTGCAGCCTTATGACATTATGGGCTCTGTCTTGACTGATTAGATGTGGGAGTGTAACTTTGTGCAAGAAGTTGGTGGTAGAATAATCATAGGTTGGGAACAGATCTTGCCAGTTAGTTGCCCTCTCCTCTAAAAGGTCTCGTTTCATTTTATGTATGGGCATAAAATGAATCGTAAGGTGAAAGTGCACAACCCTTGCAAGGTGTTTTAAATCTAATCGATTAGCCGTGTCCTCGGTTATGGACAATTGAGTCTCTAGACATGGAATGTACGGAAGAATCTCATCACCGTTTCTGAATTATTAAAATTTTGTCTAGAAACCCTAGGCCGGAACTAAGGACCATACACTCCGAGGGGTGGTGGTGCCTGAGGTTCCAAACTTTGTTGAGTTACGCCCAGAACTACATACCGGCCAGTATGTAGTGTATGGGGGTTGTCTTGACCCTTGAAAATAAAAATTTGTTGAAAGAAAATATTAAAATGGATTATAGGATAAAATTGGCTTTATGCAATCAGCCTATGAGATCCACCAGCCAAATGTCATGTAGTATAGTCTTTCCACAAAATTGCCACCAAATATGTGTCATTTGCCAGTACATCATTGTACTGACCCCTCTGGGGCTGCATATTCAAACGTGCAGGTTTTACTGTCGAGTAAGGAACCAGGAGTAGGATCTCGAGACTACATTCCAACATGTCTGCATGTGGCACGTGATGAAGAATGGAGGCTCACTGCAACTATGCTTTATGCTATGTACTCGTAAGGTTGAAGACCTATGTAACTAGATTTACGTTGTAATATTGATGCTATTGCAATGATTACTTATTTTGTACTGTGGTGCTATCTACTGATCCAGGGAATGGCACAGATACACAGGAGATTTGCCTTTAGTAAAAGGCGGGTCGTTACAAATGGTATCAGAGCATAGTGTTGCCTGTAGGATCGAGACCCTAGGTTTGGAATAGACTAGGAAGCCCTAGGATTCTTTCCTCTCTCTTCAAAAAGAAAATCAATTCAGTTTTCTAAATGAGATCAATCTATATACTCTTAGTTGAAATTTTCTTGTAAGAACTCACCCCATTCGTTTGTTTTACACTACTCTCCTTTCTAATTTAGATGACCCACCCCACTGGTCCTTTCTTGATGGATTCGATGTCAACTACTAAAAGCCCAGTGATGATCATGACCCTGAAGTGTGAGACTGATACTCCATATATTTCCTTGACTCAATATAAAGGAACTTGGAGAAAGACTCAAGTGGAGACTTCATAATACTCAGCAAGACCTCAAGGAAGAAAAGGAAGACACTACTACATTGAAGGAAACCATAAACCAACTTCAAGGTGACATGGAAAATTTGGTATCTGAACTTAGTGTTCAAGGAGACCTCATCAAAATCAAGGACGAGCAGATTGCCAATCTACTTAAGCAGCTGGACCAGAACAATGAATCTGCTTAGAAGAGTACCAAGAAGTTTTAGTTGGACCTCCATTTAGGAAATTTTAATAAGCAATGACGTGTAATAAGCGTTATGGTCATACCGACTTGTGGATGATCGTACCTTCCCGTTTGTTTGAAAAACTAGTTTGCTTGATTTGATGAATGTTTGTTAGATGTTGTTTGAAAGATGAATTGTTTTGATCTATTATTTTGGGTAAGAATTTTTCTTCTTTAGATCTCTTCTATCTAATTCTCATCTATGCTAAGACCTAAACTTGTCCCAAAACCCAAACCAAAGTATTTTCAACGACAGAACAACTGCAATGACCCTCAGTTGGAGATAAGGATACAGAGTACAACAACAAGAGGTAGTGTTTCAAGTACCAAGAGACTGGAACATTACGCACGAAGGTGCACAAAGGATGATACCCAAGACTCCAGTAAGCTAGGATGACTGAAGGATACCCCGCCAACAATAAGAAGACACCCCAAGGTTTAGCTAATGTGGAAGTAATACTATTCAACCACCTCGGGCAAGAAAGGTGGAAAGGATGAACAAAGCAATAGAAAGGACAAACAGAGTAATGGAAAGAGCAAACAGAGCAACAGAAAGAGCAAACAGAGCAATGGAAAGGATTTTAATTCCTCTTAAATGGCATACCAAAGGATCTACAACTTAAAGTTTATTGCCATGAGCTTTGTTGAAAACCTCTAGCTAGGAACGATAGATTTCGTTTTCAAAATTCAAAAATAGGATTTAGGAACTTGGTTCCAATTTCAACAAAACTTTTTCTTAAAAGCTAGTGAGGTTGACCAAGAGTTAGAATGCGAGATGCACCAAACCAAATACAAGGTAATGATTGAGTGCGACATGGATTCGCGCCCATGACGACTACTCATATTCTTCGCTCTTGTTATGAGGAATGGTGAATCTAGAGAGACATACCTACATGAGAGACGACGATGTTAAACCGTAACCATAGGAGGATAATATATTACATCCCTTATAGTGAGCCAGTGGCCAAAACGTAGGAATACGGTGAGAACTTGGATTTCTGAACGGCTACGCGAATCGGAAACGTGTTGCTCAGTGGACCTTGAATACGAAGACTGTTCAGCTTTGGCAGCTGCCTGTTCGATTTACCTCCCTGACTCTTCGTTTCGACTCCCCACGTGACCTGTTCGACTACCTCCCTGAACCTATAAAAGATATGTCACTCCTCTCCAGAGAGTCACAACAGAGACAACAACCACTACCTATGAGATTACCTCCTGATTCCAAAGCTTTACACCACCGAAGTCTACCCCGTCCCGACCTGCGACGTTATGAAGCAACTCTCTAAATCCATGGAACTACTTTCCTGCCCATGAGAGCTTCGTCAGATCCCTTTTCCCTGAGAAGGAGTTCATCTTCGAGATATGATCAAGTTGTTCAGCGCCTTTCAACAACTATGAAGACGGTTGCTAAAGGAATTCTTAAGGACCATCTGGTACCTGTGGCAAGTAGCACGACTTGCTCCAGTTACTTGAATGGGTTCAACAATGCTGGTTATAAGGCGACCTTCCATCACTTAAAGGTGCAAGTACCTCTTACAGAGTCCACCTTGTTTACCCCTATGAAATGCTTGAGAAGACTGCAGATAGATGCCATCCTAATTCATTTGGATGTGTGGTCTCATCATGTTCGTGGGGCAAGCATGCAGTACTTGGCACTAGATTATCTTTTGAGATTCTGCAATGAAAATCAGCTAAAAAGCAACAAGGAGTATGGCGATAGCCTGTATGCAATCTTGGCCTTGGTGAGGACCGACCAAGAAAAGGCTAGATACACATTCTTGGAAGATATACAACAACCAGGAAGGTTACCAGAATAGAATAGTATCATGGAGAATTGAAGAGCAGAATGGTATAAGGAAGCAACCATAAGATGAAGAACCTCTAAGGAGGATGATAAGAAAGTTGAGGTGATGAGAGTATACCCTCTCAGCTTGGCCTTCCGAATGACCCAAAGAGGAGACAACTCAGCTTGGTCCTCTGATTGAACCAAAGAGTGACTCCTCAGTGTCCAAAGTAGTTCAACAACTACCCCGTTGGATAGAAAAAAAACTCTACAATAGAGTATGGTTACCTCAAGCAACCCCATAAGGAAGGTTGGTGCCTGAAATTGTGAGAAGACACCCACCGATTGAAAATGAAGATGTGGACCACCTTGTTGAAGACAACGCGATGGATGATATCTGCTTATCACCAGAATTGGATGGAACCCTTGGTGTGCCCACTTTTGAACATAGTATTGGACATCGAAATTTCTGAGAAGGGCGATACAAGGAAAATGACACAACAGTGAATACAAGCTGGGAACAAATTGCAAGTGCCTAAGGAAGCATCAAGATACCACCAAGAGGAATTTTCTTTAAGGGTGGTAGCCACCTAGATACCTAAACCCAGATAACCTAATACCTACTTTCTTTCTAGCCTCTCCAATCTCGAGGACGAGATTTCTTTTAAGGGTGGTAGTCTGTAACGACCCAGGATTTTATCAATTTCTGGGGGAAAATTTTTGTTTTTGTTTTGCTTGAGATGATTGGAATTTCACAGGGATTTAAAACTTTTTGAGTTTATTTGAAAGCTTTATTAGAAAACTATCTTAAACATTCTATTATTTTCTTGAAGAACTTATTTTAGAAAGATCAAGTATCAAAATACTATTTTGTGTTTATTCAAACCTATGCAAGCTATCTTGCAAAGGGATATTTACAAAATGATTATAAAGTTTTCTATGCCAAAGGAATGTTTGAAAAAGATATTTCAAAAACTATTTTTGTAAAGTTTATTCTCTGAATTTAAAAGGATTACTTTAAAAATCCTACTTCTACTTGATTTATGCAAATAAGCCCTTGGCTAAATATTAGAGTTTTATTTGAAAATTAGTTTTATTTATGAAAACGTGTTCCTTACTGTTTTGTATGGTTTATGTGAATTTTAGAAAATTTTAGACATTGGGTTGACCTTGTTTGAAATTTATTTGCCAAAGATATAAAAGAAAAGGAGAAACAGAAAATGAGAAAGTTTTAGAACAAAAAAAAAAGGAGAAAGCCAGTCACCGGGCCGACCCGGGACGAATCAGCCCAGCAAGGCTGGAAGCCAGCCCAAAGCCCAACTAACCTAACCCGAATCGGTACAGCCCACCCCGCTCTCTCTCCCCTCACTCCCTGCCACCGGGACCCGCTTGTCAGCATCATCACCTCCACCGTTTCCTCTCTTCTCTCTGGAAACGGAACTCGCCGGAGTAACGCCCCCACTAATTTCTCGCGAGTAATGACCATCAATCCCCGACCTATAAGTACCCCGCGCTCACCTTCCTTTCTCCCTTTCACCTCTCCCCAATCGATGCCACCGTCAGAGAGAAATCCCTCGCCGGATTCCGCCATTACTGGGAGCACGAAACTCCAAATTCCGGTGAATCCCGACCATTCTGCCGCTTCTTTCTGCTCTTCCCTCTCTCCCTCTTCCGCGCTCTCAATCTTATCAACTTGTTTTGGCTTAGGGAGCCCCAGAGCAACGGCATCGCCATCACCCGAAGCGCCTCACTGCTAGGGACCTTCTCCAGTCGACCCTTCCCTCCAAGTCTCGACGCAATCAACGAAGCGGACCACACCATCGAGATACTCGTGTCCAGACGCGCCTCGTCGTCCACACCGCTGTCCCGGGGAGCCTCTGCATCGACGCCGCCATCCGATTCCAGTGCCGGAGCTCGCCGCCGGCGACACAAACCCTAGCCACCACGGTGAGATTTCCCTCTCCTCACTTCGGCCGTCCGATCGAAATCCAACACACCAGATCACTTCACTTACTGAATCGGTACGGGCCAATTAGGGCCGTCCGATTTACATAAGATCTAACGCCTCCCGTTCGTGATCCGTCCGAAACGGTACCAACAAACCACAGAGCGCCACGTGTCGGCTCTAGATCTAAAACAGATTCAAATTAGATTTTCAGATCTGAATTTTCGTGGAATCTTGTTTAAATCATATCTAATGTTCTGTAGGTCCAAAAATAACAAATGAGATACCGTTGGAATCCTTAGAACATCTAGAATCCAGAAGTACCATAAAATCTTATATTTTATGGGTTCAATTTGAAACTATTTTCAAATTGGAATCAAACCCTCTGTTAGCATGCTAAATTCATATCTTTTGAACCAGGTGTCCAAAAATTACAAATTTGTAGTCTTTGGAATCCTCTGATCATGTAGAACATCATAGGATCAAGAAAATCCAAATTTGATACGTGCACACACTTTGTGCATTCAAATTTGTCCAAAACACTATTTTGGTGATAATTCAACTTCTACAACTTATTTTGGAATGAATATAGTTGTAGTAACTTTGTATTACTGCAAGCTATCCAGTAGCATCATTCCCATAATTTCTTGAACCACTTCACAATTATTGAAATTCTAATATGAGAATTTGAGTAGTACCTATACAGATTAAATCTATTTCTGTTCAGTAATGGTTCCGTCTACCATTAGCAAATCCTATGATCATACCTAGTCATCGATGTTATCTAAACAACATCTTGATCAAGATCATATTCACTTAGACTTATCCCATATAGTGCACACTTATTCAAATTACAAATGTGTTATTTGAGTAAAGTGTGATACTTTTAATCTTAGTTTCTACCTTTGCTACTATGGTATTGATCAAACCAACATCATAGTATGTAACCCAATCCTATTTACTCATTAGGAACCTTAAGCCTTGTTTTCAAACATCATCTATACATATCCATCACCTATAGTCATTTTACTCATGTCTACTCAATCTTAGCCTTGCATTGAACTATTCAATTTGCATTTGAGTTAATTGAGTACTTCAATGTTATAAGAATCCTAGCTTAAGCTTAAGTGTAAATTATACTATTTAAGAATAATTGTTATCACACTTATTCAATAGTATTGCTATTGCACTATTTTGTCTCTTATGTGATTTACCCACATGAGATATTCCAAGATTCAATATGCTTTGATAAAGCATAAAGATCTCACTCATTATATTTTGTCTAATTCATATAAGTACTCAAATTGTAATTGTGCTACTTGAGTAGAATATGAATTCATCTCAAACCCAGATTCTATTAATGTGGAGTTGTTATAACCCATACCATAGTATGTGTTATACACCATATTGATCAATGAACCATTTGAGCCATGTCCTCCAATATCAATCTTTTCCAATCACTTGACCATCCCAATCCAGTGCCTACCTAGTTTTGTTCACATGTATTGAACTATTCAACTTGCAAATGCGCTAATTGAGTAGTTCAAGCATTCTTAAAACCTAACGTAGTTCCAAAGTGTAGTGGATACTATTTAAGAGTGAGTGTTGTCACATTCACTCAATAGTGTTGCAGTTGCACAAATTGACTCTTGTGTAATTTATTTCACATGAGCTGTTCCTAAAACTCTTATATGCTTTGATAAAGCATAAAAACTTCATCAATTATAATTGCCTAGACCAATTATCTCTCCAATCGTATTGATCTTCCCGAGCTAAGCTCTCAAATTCATATCTCACAATTCATGATCCTTTGCCATATCTTTCTATCATAACATCTCAATAAATCTAAATTGTTAAACAAACACCCTTCAATTGTTTGATTTGTTTGATTGTATTTGTATGGAATGTTTATGGTATGCTATTTCTTGTGCTATAGTTTGTGCGAAGAGCTACGTGCTTAGTTGAGGGAAGAGAAACATCGTGATCTTCAAAAAGGCAAGTGACACACATATCCCTTACCTATTTTATTATGCATTAGTATATTCACCTCTTGTAGTATGCATGATAGGTGTTTTACTCAACCGTTTTATCAAATGCTTAGATCCTAGTAGTGTGTAGCTATCCCTCAAACCCCACCTGATAGGATGCTAAATACTTTGTTAATTCTGATGCCATGCTAAGATCACTTGAAAAGTGTTTTGTGAAAAGTTAAGAACTTCAACTAAAATGAAACACCTGGGTGGAATGGTTTGATAAGATGAGGTGAGGTAGGTGGATTCCGGGACGCAAGCCTCATAAAGAGGATGTGGGAACAGAATACCGCTCGGGATGGCCACCCAGGAACAAAGAGATGGCTATGTCTTCCATGCTTAGTGTACTTCCAGTGCAGCCTTATGACATTATGGGCTCTGTCTTGACTGATTAGATGTGGGAGTGTAACTTTGTGCAAGAAGTTGGTGGTAGAATAATCATAGGTTGGGAACGGATCTTGCCAGTTAGTTGCCCTCTCCTCTAAAAGGTCTCGTTTCATTTTATGTATGGGCATAAAATGAATCGTAAGGTGAAAGTGCACAACCCTTGCAAGGTGTTTTAAATCTAATCGATTAGCCGTGTCCTCGGTTATGGACAATTGAGTCTCTAGACATGGAATGTACGGAAGAATCTCATCACCGTTTCTGAATTATTAAAATTTTGTCTAGAAACCCTAGGCCGGAACTAAGGACCATACACTCCGAGGGGTGGTGGTGCCTGAGGTTCCAAACTTTGTTGAGTTACGCCCAGAACTACATACCGGCCAGTATGTAGTGTATGGGGGTTGTCTTGACCCTTGAAAATAAAAATTTGTTGAAAGAAAATATTAAAATGGATTATAGGATAAAATTGGCTTTATGCAATCAGCCTATGAGATCCACCAGCCAAATGTCATGTAGTATAGTCTTTCCACAAAATTGCCACCAAATATGTGTCATTTGCCAGTACATCATTGTACTGACCCCTCTGGGGCTGCATATTCAAACGTGCAGGTTTTACTGTCGAGTAAGGAACCAGGAGTAGGATCTCGAGACTACATTCCAACATGTCTGCCTGTGGCACGTGATGAAGAATGGAGGCTCACTGCAACTATGCTTTATGCTGTGTACTCGTAAGGTTGAAGACCTATGTAACTAGATTTACGTTGTAATATTGATGCTATTGCAATGATTACTTATTTTGTACTGTGGTGCTATCTACTGATCCAGGGAATGGCACAGATACACAGGAGATTTGCCTTTAGTAAAAGGCGGGTCGTTACACAAAGCTTCCAAAATAAAAGCTTTCTTTTCAGGATCTTCAATTTCATGAAGCTTAAGGAACATGTATTGCATAAAAGGATTAAGGCTAGCAAACCTAGCTTCTAACATGTGAATCAAATAAGCAGAAGCAACTTCAATACTAGGAGCTAGCTCAACAAAGATTTTTCCTCAACTTCCTTATGCATACTAATGTGATTAAAGAACTCCTCAATGTTACTTTTTCCAATAATTGAACCACTACCTACTAAGAGGTCCTCCAGAACGTACTTAGGGATCAACATGATGAACTAAAAGTAAAGAAATAACAACTACCAAGGATTCTAATTTTTTTTGGGTTTTTGATATAAAACGATGCAGGTAAAATAAAGTAAAGCAAAATAATAAAACAAAGTAAAGGATGTGTGTGCGAAAACTCCCCTCGCAGAGGTCTTCCACTCTTCCCCGACAACGGCGCCAGAAAAGAGCTTGATTGCTGGTTGATGGCGCCAGAAAAGAGTTGGTGCCTAGTTGAATGTCCAGCCCATTGGGAACCCCAAGAGGAAGGTGTGATAAATATAGCAGCAAGATTTTCCCTCAGTTAAGAAACCAAGGTTTATCGTTCAGGAGAATAGCAGACAATGCGACTGAAGGTGATGCGGACTGGCTTAGTAACACTCCAACAAGGGCGCCGTTTAACGATACTTGTTGACTCATCTTCGGCCAGTAGCAACGTGGAACCTGCACACAACACAACCAAATACTTTGTTCCCAACTTACGATGAGGTTGTCAATCTCACCAGTTTGCTTGAAACAAAGGTTATGAGCGTATCGAGTGGAAAACAGTAGAAGTATGCGAGTAAGGTAAACAGTGCGAGTAAAGTAAACAGGTGATAGCAATATGATGGAAATAGGACCGGGGTCCACAGTTCACTAGTGGTGTCTCTCCATAAGATAAATAACACATGCTGGGTAAACAAATTACAGTTGGGCAATTGATAGAATAAAGATAAACGTGATATGTCAAGAAGATCACTATGAGATTTACTCTGGGCATTACAACAAAATACATAGACCGCCATCCAACTGCATCTATGACTAATAATCCACTTGTGGCGAATCAATCCGAGAACTCCACAAGTATTAAGTTGCGAACAACAGATAATTGCATTAAGCAAAGTGTGTAATGTAAACAAAGCATATGCCCTTGAGCATATGAATGTTGTTTTCTCCCTAATAGCAACAACACATCTACAACCTTAGAGGTTTCTGTCACTCCCCCAGGTTAAATAGAGGCATGAACCCACTATCGAGCATAAATACCCCCTCTTGGAGTCACTAGCAACTACTCGGCCAAGATAGCTACTAACAACGGAGAGCATGCAAGATCATAAACAACATAGAGATAACATAAGATATATTTCAGTATAGCAACTCAATCATAACACCAATATTCATCGGATCCCAACAAACCAAATATGTAGAATTACATAACGGTGATCTTAATCATGTAGGGCAGCTCATGAGATCTAAACATGAAGCACATGGTGGAGGAGACAACCATCTAGCTACTGCTATGGACCCATAGTCCAAGGTAGACTACTCACTCATCGCTCCGGAGGCAAGCATGGCGATGAAGAAGACCTCCGGTGGCGATTCCCCTCTCCGGCAGGGTGCCAGGAAGAGCTTTTGGACCATCCCGATCTTCGGGTCGACGGTGGCGGCGGATCGCGATGTGTTCTGGAAAATTGATCGGGTCCTTAGGTTTTTTCCGTCGGGAGGTCTTTATAGGCGAAGGGGCATCGTCAGAAGTGGACCGAGGCGGCCTCACACGTAGGGGGCGCGGCCGGGGGCCAGGCCGCGCCGCCCTGGCGTGTGGGCCCCTCGTGGCCCCACTCCGTCTCCTCTTTGGATCTCTGGAAGCTTCCGGGGAAATAAGACTTCAGGAACTTGTTTCGTCCAATTCGGAGAATATTTCCTGTGTATCACCTCTGAAACACAAAAATAGCAGAAAACAGGGAACTAGCATTGTGGCGACTTGTTAATAGGTTAGTTCCAGAAAATGCATAAAAGTGCCACGAAGTGTAACGAAACAGTAGGCAAATGGTGTAAAAACAAGCATGGAGCATCAAAAATTATAGATACGTTGGAGACGTATCAGTGGCGCGGGCCAGGGGCAGGCCGTGCCACCCTAGGGTGAGCCTGGCCTCTGGCCCCCCTCCGTCTCATCTTCGGACTTTGTAACGCTTCGGGAAAAATAGAAGGTTTGACTTTTGTTTCGTCCAATTCCGAGAATTTTTCCTGTGTAGCTTTTCTGAATCACAAAAATAGCAGAAAACAGGAACTGGCACTGTGGCATCTCGTTAGTAGGTTAGTTCCGGGAAATGCATAAAAACGTCACGAAGTGTAACAAAACACAAAGCAAATGGTGTATAAACAAGCATGGACCATAAAAAATTATAGATACGCTTGAGACGTATCAGTGCCCGTATCCTGAAGGGACGATATTTCCTGAATTGCAGCTTTTGGGATGCACCACAGCCTCATTCATCATCCTTCACTTGGCGGAGCATTATGTTTGGGAAAGTGCTGGTTCAACGTGGTATTAGATGGGGCATTGGTGAGGGAAAGCAGACCAAAATCCTTACTGACAATTGGATCCCAGGAGTGAATCCATGTATGTTGACTACTACAACACCTCTGGCTGAAAATGCTATTACCGTCAGTTTTCTTATTGATGAGAGTATAGGCTTGTGGAATGCGAATGTGATCCAAAGTTTCTTTACGGAGGAGACTGCATCAAAAATTCTGCAAGTACCTCTTAGTCGCTATGGTGGCGATGATTTTGCTTCATTGCCTCATGCCAAGTTTGGTATCTACACTGTCTGTTCTGCATATAATTTGGCACGTTCTGAATCCTTCTTTGCAACTCAAAGCAGCTCTGGTCCTGGGCTTAGCTTGGCTGTTTGTGAGGAGGAGAGGCTCTAGAAGAAATTGTGGAACGTGAAGGCGCCAGGGAAAATGAAGATTACCTTGTGGCGCTTGGTGCATGACTGCCTTCCAAAGTTCCAAGTGGTCACCAGCTTTGTCGTTGAAATATACCAGCTTCAGATGCCTGCGTCTTCTGCGGAAGGGAAGAGAGAGCGGAGCATACTGTGCTCTTCTGTCAGTATGCCATGGAAGTTTGGCATGCGGTAGAGTATGATTTCACGGTTAAACTATGCCGCAATGAATTCACCACGTCCAAGGCTTGGCTTTTTGAGTTTTTGGATCGGTCGAGTGACCAAGAAACTGTCACGCTGGCTGTAACATGTTGGCATTTGTGGGAGCATCAAAATGCGGTTCGCAATGATGAGAAAATGAAACACCCAAATAGCCTAGCTGAGCAGATCAAGGCTTACGTTCATATGATTTTACTGCACCTCTTCAAACAACCTGCTGTCCAAAGTCGTGAGACCTCTACTTCGCCTCGTTGGTCTCCGTCGCCGGAAGGTACGGTTTTTATTAATGTAGATGCAGCATTGTTCTCTTCTTTGTCTCGAATGGGGGTAGGCGTTGTGATCAGGGACCACATCGACAGTTGCTTGGTTGCCTGCAACCAGCTATTTGATGAGGTTACGACATCGGAAATTGCAGAAGCACTAGCCGTCAGGTGTGCATTGATCCTTGCTCGGGATGAAGGTTTGAACAAAGTCATTGTAGCCTCAGACTGCCTCTTGGTGGTTCAGCGCATTAATTCTTCTACACGAGATCGATCTCTGGTTGGAATCGTCATGGAGGCTATTAAGGCGATGATTGCCACTATGTCTTCAGTGACTTGTTGTCACATTAGTCGTTTGCTTAATAATTCAGCACATATTCTAGCTCGTCAAGTTGAACACTGTGGTATTTCTTTTTTCTGCAATTTTGTCCCGGATTGCATCCGGTCTGAACTTTGTAATGTTATTGGTTAATCAATAAAGTGCTGAATTCTAAAAAAAATGAATCTTGGAGAAATGATGCACATGATATATCAGCGTTTGGTGTAGGTGTTACATTTTGCTACAGTATCTGAAAAAGTTGGGGAGCTTGACGCAAATGTGCCATATCAGGGTCAGATCTCAGATCTGAAGAGAATCATGTACCTAAATTTCACATCCAACGGCTGGCACAGATCTGGTGCAGCAGACTCAATCCCTTGGTGCACTCATACTGATGAGGGTTAACTCGACAAATGTCCTAGATGAAGGACTTAGGATCGGGGGAATAGGGCGTCAGATGAACTCAAAGGTAAAATCAGTCAAACAAGGTGTGTGTCGAAAGTAAACGTCGGGTGAACTTTGTCTTACTCTCAATCTGTCCCTCACCGTCCTCTCCTGGCCCCTATATATTGGTGGCCAGGTCTCAAGGATCGGGGGGTTCCGATACAGATTACAATATCAACATACGATATGAACTCGTATTTCGACTAGCGTTACAACTGGGCCTAGCTTAGCGGGCCTTAGGGGTACTCAACTGACAGGCTCTATTATCTATACCCTTGTCACATACGTTCTCCAATTCTTAATTAACCGTGGAATCGGAACGATAACTGAATGCCCATGCCTATACAGGCAAGGCACCATATCCTCCCGAAAGAAGACCAAATAACCCCCCTAAGTTTGGGGTTTCGGTTGGAGAACCCTCTCAAGTTTGGAATGGGTCACTTAACCCCCCCTATGTTTGTAATACCGTCTAATTAACCCCCTCAACCCAGGCAGAGCGGTATAGCTTCATGTTTTCGAGCTTCAGCCCGCCGCCATGAACTGGAGTTAAGGCCTCGCCGTCGCCCCTTCGCCATGGACATCTCCGCGCTGAGATAAGGCCACTAGGAGATTCACATCTCCTTCCTCTGTCGCCCCGTCCAAGGAATCGAGCAGGGACGCTCGCAATAGAGCGCTCAGTATACTTTTTCCTCAACTCCGGCCGCCAGCGTTCCGATGGAATTAGCCGCCTTCCGAGCTCCACCGGTGTCGAAGGCCTCCGCGGCGCAGACTCACACCTCAAGGCGTACGAGCGTGCGCAGGAGATGCTCTAGGACTTTGAGGTGAAGCTCATCGGACGCTTCAGATGGGACCAGCTCGGCGTCGACAAGAACTGGCTCTTCGACGCGCTGCTCATGGGGTTGTCCTCCAGCATCTGGCAGTCGTAGCACTGCATCGACCAGCTCATGCCCCCACATCCGCGCTGCGACCAATTTGCCGACGAGAACAATGCCTCAGGCATCAGAGCGAGCAAGAAGATGGCGTCGTTGTCGCACCTGTTGCAGCCCAACCTCAACATCGATGCGTGGCCGTTCTACTCGCACCGCATGCCGTCGCTGGCAGCCAAGCCGCCGCCGCAGAACGCGCCAACACCTGCAGCAAAAGCCACCCTCGTCCCAGATGCAGCACGATCCCATTGGCAACCTAAAGAGGACTCGGTCCGGCACCACCACCATGGACAAGCTGGCCAGAGCTGCGAGACCACAGAGCGTTCGACGAGGCCCTCCTCCGCAAGTAATCCTGCTCCCTGGAGCTCGCGGCGGTGCGCGCCATCATGGGCCGGGAGCAAAGCTACGAGACTGTCGGTACGCGGCGCGGAAACCACCAAGCGATACCGCTCTAGCTGGGCAAAAGGGGGTTAATTACCCGGTATTGCAAACATAGGGGTGTTAGAGAGTATGCCAAAGACGTACCATAATTTTATAGAAGGCAGAGGTTTAAGTATAAGAAAGCTACCGCTCGCTGCAAGCAACGAGCGCAGCACGAACTCCACACCACAGACAAAACAAAAACACAACAAGAGAGAACCTGTCCTAAGCTAAACTGCGAAGCCGCATCTCGACCGGCACTGGACGCCTCCAAAGAACAACAACTCCAAAAGAACGCTCCTTGCTGACGCACCATCTAAAGAGAAATATGGCGGGACTCGGTCGGTCTCAAGAAGGCATCATCTTGGACTTGCTAGCCATGGCGTGCATAGCGCCCTTGCCTCTCACCCTTGGACAGCGACGAACACCGAAGGAATGCAACCTAGGACCTTCAAGCCGTGTCTTCAAGCATGGTCCTCCCAACAGAGGTACGACGTTGAGGACGCCGCCACCATGCCGATCCAGCTCCGGATCAAGGCTTTCGCCCGAAGACAGCAACCAACTCCAAGCGAAGGAAGGAGATGTCGACGCACCTCAGCGATGCCTCCAAGAAGGTGAACGACACTTGCAAGTGCCACCGTCGCCGGCCCAATAACACCGGGCAGAACTTTCATCCGGAATCGTCACGCATCTCACAAACTCCGGGAATTAGGGCACCAAAGCCGTCCATGTTGCTCACACCGTCGCCGCCGCAGCACCTCTTCATCGTGGCCGAAGTGTCATGATCACCTGCGACCCGCACAGCCGAGAACAACTCCCATCTCCCTGCAGCCTCCTCCTTTCTTCCTCCTCCAGCCCGGTCAAAGAATTGCCACGCGACTGTTGCCCCTCCGAACAGCTGAGCGGACGCAGCACACCTTCAGACCCAGATCGGGCTCGAATGGGCCCAGATCTGGGCCGCGCCGCCACCCGCCGGGCCGCTGCTCAGCTCCATTGCAGCAGGCCGCGCCACCACCTGCAGCCGGCCGCCACCTCCATGAGCCGGCAGCGCCCTGCTGCAACGTCGCCCGGCCACCTCCAGGTCCATGGAGGCCAGCGCACGCAGAACTGCATCCTCTGATGCCCAGGATCACGCGCGCCCGCCTCCAGGAAACCACGCCTCGCTCCAAGCCGCTCCGCCGCTCTAGCCCTCCGTCCTGCCATGCGCCGCCGCCTGCTCCACCGCCGTGCACCGCCCAACGACGTCCTCCTCCGCGCGGGATTCGGCCCGTCAGGGCGCGCTCACCCCTCCCCCAGCCGCCTTCGACGACTAGGTGCCGCTACCACCGCCGCCGGCGGCAGCGGCCAGGAGAGCTCGATGCGGGGTGGTTGTTTGGCTAGGGTTTGGGCCTCTGGGGTCGCCCGCGCATGCGACCTGGGAGGGAAGGGGGACAGTTTTGGTTCCAGGCTTTGGCGCCGAAGCAAACATAGGGGTGTTAAGGCCATGTACAATGGGAGTACTTAGAAGGAGTGCTTACTAAAATAAACCAAGCATTTTGCTAAGCATTGGTGCTTTGTATAGAAGAGGTATTTAGTTAGGCATCTGTCTAGTCTATATAAGCACCGGTGCTTAACTAAAAACCAATTTATTAATCTAAACATCTCCTCTAAGCACCTAGCATTGTAGATGCCCTAAGTGCCACGTTCCAAACTTGAGGGCGTTCTCCGACCGAAACCTCAAACTTAGGGGGTTACTAGTAAGTTTGGCGCGGCGGCACGCCGCGCCTCGTAGCTATGCAGGTAAAATAGTTCTACACGGAACAGGGAGAGATAGTTAACAATGCTAATGCTATTTTACATCCTACCGCATGGTTCACCAAGCTGTTAAATATGAATAAAACTGTCTCACTTGTTTCATCGCTGTTCCTATCGTAGGCTACTCTTCTATTCTTGGATTGGCTCTGGACAGTCTTCGTGGTTTGTACATGTGGACAGAGCGCACATGGCTGCATCGTTTGTTGTCACCAATGCGGTGGATGTATAGGAAGTTGCCCCGATAGTGGTGAACTGGTTATTGAGTAGATCAGTGAGTGTTATGGTGTTAGCCGTTATGTTAATTGTTCTGATTGCAGGTACTGTGTATCTCTACTGATGTGTTACGCTCTATGGTTTGGAGGATCGACGGAAACGTTCCATATAGAGGTACATCACTTTCTCATGCCACAGGAACCTGCTGTTGTTCTATCCTCACAATGATATGGGTGGTTTGCTAATACCTGGACGTGTAGTCTGTCTATTTTTGAGATATGCACGCTAATTGAGTAGATACCATAACTAAATTGAGAGAAATGGCTGTCAAAATTATACAGAGGTATCTAATATTACAACCTTGCTCTAACAACATACACCTTATGTGGTAGGCAAAAGAAAGAAGTTAAAGGTTTCCAATATCTTGTGGCCATAACTGACGCATAACATTATTTCACCAAGTTTACTGATTCATGAGAAATAAAATTTGAGAACTAACATCTTGAGGAAAATAATGAGGCAAACCAGATTCTACTGAGCTAATGAAATTCATGGACACCCCACCCCTGGTCCTCCCTCACCCTGAGGACAAAACTTGAGAACCACGAATAAGTGTTACCCGAGCGAAATAAAGTGGCATGTCACTGTAATATCCATGACATGTTCCGATAAGCATTGGTATCTCCAGCAGTATGGCTCTAGGCAAAGTATAGGATTTCAGAACTGTAGAAGGGTAGAGGGAGAGAGGTATGACGGAATATGGTGGATGTATTATTGAGCCTCTCGGGCGAGTATATATAGACGTACAACGGACCGACTTGGAGTACAAGACAAGGCATAGACTTGGAGTACAAGACACGTATCCTATCTCTATCCTAATCTAGCCGTGTACAACATGTATACTCTAACATCCCCCCGCAGTCGTAGCGGTAGCGTCGTGAACAACTGGAGCGTCGCGAACGGTCAGACTGGAGAGAAACCCGAAGTAGACCAGTGCGCTGACATCCCCCCCCCCCCCCCCCCGCAGTGGTAGCGGGAACGTCGTGGACGGTGTCACGTCGCAGAAGCTTGGACCGTAGAGAATGTTGGTGAGGAGCTCAGGCGAGGTGGTAGCCCTTGTGCCGATGTCGAGGGAGCCGAGAGCGGTGGGTGATGCAACCTTGGTCGAGGTAGCCGTGCGAGGGGTCGCCGTGGTCGATGTCGTGGCGAGTGCCGATGACGAGGTAGCCGCAGATGAAGCCGCAGGCGCGTAGGGCGCCGTAGAAGGATGGAGACGCATCGAGGCAGTCGTCGGGGAGAGTGATGCCGAAGTCGATGCAGTCCGAGCCGTCGAGGACGAGGTGCGGCCATGGCTTTGCCAGAACCAGGCGCACGTCGGGGACGAAGGCATACTCCGGTTGTGCCAAAACCGAGTACGCGAAGACGAACACGGGGACGAGGCGCTGCGACCAAGCTTGCCAGACTTGGGAACGCGTCGGGGACGAATGCACGTGCCGGTGTTGCCAGTACCGGGCGTGCGAAGAACGGGACCAGTAGAAACAACTTCATGCCATGTCGGAGAGGAGACTAGCAGAGAAGGCCTCCACGACGGTTGCGAGGCGCACAACGGCAAAAGGTGTCGATGCAGTCCGCGGTTGTCGGAGTAGACGAGCAGGTGTAGTCGAGAACGAGGCGATGACGCTGGCGATGAAGTCGTGCTGGACGTAGACGTAGAAGGCGGCGAACCAACGACGACCAAGAGTGGCCATGCTGGATGCCTAGACATGCGAAGGGGTAGTCGGCGGGACCTGCGACGGCTAGGAGTGGCCATGCCGGTTGCCTGTGGAGATGCGGCGGCGGTACTCGAAGTAGGCGAGGAAGAACCCAGCGGCGCGACGAAGACCATGCGCGGACGGCGACATCCCGCGCCGAGGGAGGTGGCGCGGGAGAAGCCGGCGACGTCCTCGCGAGGTGACGGCGATGACCGCGTGCAGCGATGCAACAGCCCGATGGGACGGCGCGGCTGCAGGGCCCGAGTCGGTGCAGCGGCGTGTGAACCACCAGCAACGTACATACCGAAGAAGGCACATTGGTAGCCGGCGGCGGGGACCAAAGGCAGCGACGCTACGGCCCGAAGGGGCGACGCAGCGGCAGCCCGATGCTCGAACGGTGGTAGGCGCGTGCTCGGGGACGTACTTGGCGGAGACGAGCGTCAGATCGGTTGATCAGACCGACGGCGGCGCTGGACGCGCCAAGTCCTAGACGACGGCACACAGATCGGAACCCGTGGCGTCGTTGTCAGTGAAGTCCTGGCGATGACGGTGAAGACGGACCGGCGATGAAGACCGCGCAGGCGTGGAGTCGACAGTGATGTACCGAGGTGTCCCTCGGACAACGCGTCCGGCGTTGCCGCGTGGTTGGTGAAGGCGAGCCGGCCGGTGCGGAATTGGCGCCAGCGAGACGACCGCGGCAGCCTATGGAGGTAGGCGCAGCAGCCGACCGAGGGACCGCGACAGCCGGCAAGAGCCGACCGAAGCGGCGACGGCGCCAGCGCGTCGGCCGCAATAGCCGGCGTATGGGTGGCCGCCGGTGCAAGTTCGACGCCGAGGTTGGAGTAGAGGCGCGTGGTGACGGCGGCGGTGGGCGACGCAATCCGATCTAAGATCGGTAAACCAAAAAGAAAACGCCGGTCAAGCGACCGACGAGAAAAAGACGTAGGGCAGCCAATCAACCGATCGGCGGACGAACCCTAATACGGGCGGCGCAGCCCCCGGCAGCGATCATAGAGATCGACCTCCCCGGGGGCGGCGCGGTGCGAAAGCGGGGCGGCGGCTAGGTCAAGGATCTTGCCGCTCTGATATCATGTAGAAGGGTAGAGGGAGAGAGGTATGACAGAATATGGTGGATGTATTATTGAGCCTCTTGGGCGAGTATATATAGACGTACAACGGACCGACTTGGAGTACAAGACAAGGCATAGACTTGGAGTACAAGACACGTATCCTATCTCTATCCTAATCTAGCCGTGTACAACATGTATACTCTAACAAGAACCACAATATCAGACTATTTTTGTAGCAAATCTTCAACAGAATGACCGAAAAAAACATCTCCACCGTCGATCCTGCACCAGCCATTGCGTATAACTCAGTACAGTTCTGTACCAAAAAGATCACCAGTTAATCTGGATGAACAGCCAATAGGATAAAATATTACAAAATGCAGCCGAAAACTACTAAACCATGGTATATACCTTCCTTTGGAAGATGATCCGCGTATACATTGCTCATGTCCTTCCTTTTGTTAACATGGCACATTCCATGATCTTGTCAATCCTGTAGATTTCATGTGGTTCAGGTATTATCATCTCCAACGGCAGATTGTCAATATAGTTTCAGTTATAGTCGTTAACAGATTTACACAAAAATGCTACCCCACAGTATATTTATAGAAGTACTCAGCTCATCCTAATGAAGCAGAAAGAACAAAAACTTTGACCCATTTTTCCTTCCTAGTGTTCGAGACATTCAGAGAAAAGGAAAATAAATTGTACACCAAACAAAATTATAGATGCCAATGGAACGTTTGCGTCATGACTCTTTAACCAAAAGTACTTCAATCTGAAAAGAATCATTTGTTTATTGAATAAGTTATAGTTTGCATTAGCATAGGCTAGTCTTATTAAACAGAATTCACATTCTAGAATTACATTGAATCTTGCAATATCTGCATAGGGAGCCGAAACAGGGATTGTATTCCAGTCAAAAAACACAGCTTACATGAATGTGTTTCCAAAAAGCAACCCTACTTGTGTGATTCATCAACACAATGGGGACCCTCCCAATGCATATTTCTGCACCCTTGACGATTTCTCGGCACTGAATTAGTTAATTAATTGATTTTGGAACAGTACATTGCAAACAACTCTATGTAGATTATTAACAATATGTATAACTCATTGCCCTATATTATGGAAGACATGTAAAGCAACGATGGTTTTGATCATAGCAGAAGATACCTCACTATTTCTCCACTTCACTCCTGTTTGTGACCTCTTTGCACTTTTGTACTGAACTTCGGCCTCGGCCTAAACTATCTTGCTTAAATGAAAGCAACAACAAAATTGTTTGCACAAACATCGATAGGAACCAAGAGCTAGATGTTAAACAATTTGGCACATGTTCTTGCTCGATCCTATGAAGATATGCGGGCCATGTACTAAACATAAATATGATGATTATCCTAATTTTGGCATTCAAGATATAGTAGGAAAAACAGTGGTACAGTGCCTCATTACCAACATCTATTGTGCAAGTAAAAAAAATTCAATCTAAAGGAAAATCAAAGAGGTATGAAGGCACTCTACCTGATCGCTTTATTGGCAAGTGGTCTCAACCTCCAATCTGCATTTTAGTATCTAAATGCAAAGATTCTCTCAGCCATGCTCTTTCAAACATAATTTAGAACATGATAAGCAAGCACAATGTACAAAAGGATGTGGTCAAAGGGTCAACAATAATTAGTATGTTACTTCGTCTGTTATAACCACAAAATTTGATGCACAAGATGCTCAATTTTTTTAATGTATCAATATGATTTTGAAAGCATGTTTGCAGTCAAAAGGGGAAGATGAAAGATTCAGTTAATAGAAGAGCAAATAAGTGGGAAAATAATCTCCTAGTTAGTTCCTAGCAGAATAGGCAAAGAGAGTAAATTAACAGTGGGAGGTAAAGCTAGAGGTTGTTTGCCTTCTCGGATGCAAGCAAATATAAGTATAAAAAACGAAAGGTAATCCAAAACTGTAATTAGCAAGCTGGCATGGCAAAGCAGCTTTCAGAGGGCAGGTAATGGATTTTAGCAAATTGGTACTACCACACAACACGTGAGCCAGCTAAGAAGCAACCTTGCAATCAAAATCTCGCAAAGGTTCAATTTTCAAGCAAGCATTGATAATGCCCAATTAGAAGCCATGTAGATAATATGTTTTCCCACGATTTCACCTGCAAGTGCAAAGTTCAGATGGTTTAATGCTGGAACAAACAATGGTGCAAGCAGAATTGATATAGATATATATATGTAAGCAACTACTAAATCGACAACCTAACTCGCAGGATACCTTTCATATGCCCAATCTTCAAACTAACCCTGACAGCTTCCCCTTGCATATACATACTCTCCAAACTCCATACAATCACCATGATGAATTTTTTTCAAGAAAGTTACGGAGAAACAGAAAATAAAAAGAACCAAAGTACTTGCATTTCACCAAATAGGCAGTGTGCATCAAAACCGTCTTTGCTTTCATGGTCGCCTCAATCGTCCAGATCACCTTCCTGTGATGTTTCTCCTCACTGAAACCAATGTCGAAACTGCAATAAACAGTGACAAACCAGATGGATCATCAACCATTTTAGCGAGCCGGAGAAAACAGTACATCCAAATATGAAGATCCAGAGCACATGAACAGGAAATCGAGATATAGCCAATACACCTCCAAATATGCTTCCTACATAAACTAATTTACCCCCTTGAGCATGCAACGCGGAAAGAATTACAATGTCAAGTACATCTAACATGTGTGAAGTGAGAGACATTTAATTTGAAAAAACGATAAAATAAACAAATATGTTAGGATATCAGGATCTACTGGTTAAATTTTTGACAATAACATATACTATTTCCAGAACATGTTCTAAATTGGGAGAACTAATTCATAAAAAACTGTAATATCATATAGCATTTAGGACCTAAACATGCATCCTAACTAGAAAAAAAACACAAATACAATGTTTTGCGTCCTACAGATGCTTTCTTAACTGTTCATTGGATATTAGCAGCTAAATCTCTTGCCATGTTACTTATTAGAACATCTTTTCCCAACACACATAAGCCGTGACACTATATACAACTCAAACATGCTCTATTAACTATTCAGAGAAGTTTATCGACACTATATACAACTCAAGCATGCTCTGTTAACTATTTAGAGAAGTTGACGGAGTCAAATTAATGTAAGACACATGCCATGTAAATGATCAAAAACAATATTTCTAGCATCCGTAAACCTGTGAGTCTGGAACCACATGTGCTATCACAGAAATAGCATGTCAAAAAGAATGAACTACTCTTATACCACATGGAGCAACTTGACTGTAGCTTAGCTAAAAAGAACAACACTTCCAGATTTGCATGAATGTAAGATGATAGGTTGTGTGCCCAGCCTAGATAAAAGAGTAGCTTAACTGAAAGACCAGAATACCTGCTCCTGAGCAGTGCATGACTGTATAACTTCTTAGTGTGCCAATCTTTCAGAAAAAAGGCAAATGCCAAAACTCTAATGAATTGGCGGACCAACTGCTACTTCATACTAAGAAATAAACAGGGCTATATCTGCTCTACTGGCTACTCACTAATAAACTTGGCTTCTACAATATTTCAAACGTAATATTCTGACTAAATTCTACATGTTCCGATTCATTCAATGTACAATATAATTTTCCCTTACAATGTGCCTTTTCTTCGAATTTCCATCTCAATTGCTTTCAAGGAACTACATTTAACCAGAAAGACAATGCGAAGATAAGAGTAAAATACTCTCATTCGTTCATGGATAGTACCAAAGTCGCCTAAAATAGATTCAAATGACATGACCATTCTTCTAGAGAATACATCAACCAAACTAAGTACCACCCACCTGCAAAAATTCAGAGTAGGAGGAAGATAACTCTGCAAAGAGATGAAGAATTTACTCTGTTTCCTTCTCCGCTACCAGCCCAGTGATCTTCAACAGCAACACAAAGTTTTTCAGGCAACACAAAGTTGCGTTACTCTAAAAATCCATCCTCACCAAACACTGGCCTAGCTCACAAAATATAGAGATTAACGCTAGAAACGAATAAGGAAGGAGAAGAAGGCCCAGCCGTGGGCACTGACCTGCTCTCCGTCCTCGCAGGGGCCGGCTGCGGCTCGCCCAGTCCTCTGTCATCATAGCGTCGGAGCTCATGCCACCGCCAAGCGTGCCCACTTGAACCCGCCGGGGCTTCCTCTCCGACTTTGAGCCCATCGATAGCGGTGAGCGGCGGCCAGACAGGCGCATCGAAGACGACCTACTTGCTTCTCCCCGCCAGCACGACACTCGTTGGAGCCCTTCCAAGATCGTCGGGCTTCGTCGGTCCGCGCGGGTGCCCCTCGTCGACCTTCCCGACGAACACGGATAGCGGCGTGTGGAAAGATGGGACTGGGATTGAAATCCAAAAATTGCCCGCTACTCGTGCTGCTCGCCGTCCCTATCGTCCCCAGCCGCCTCGGAAAGTAGGACTGTAGGAGGCGACCTAAGCAGGGGCAATATTATTTTTTTACCGGAGGCGGGGACAACTGGGAAGAAAATAAACAGATAAGATTTGGGTGTCTACGTTGTGTCCTGAAGCAACGTGGATGGTTCTTGAAACTGGAAAACGTGGCACTGTTTGACTACACCATTTTCATCACACCACCGCTTTGACCATATCCCACGGGCACTGTAGATTGTAAATTTGTCATCTACAGTGTTATCAGCCAAATGGCATTGCTAATAGAGCCTCAAAACTCTTAACTTTTATATATGTAATATTTGGACTTCTTTCTATCCTCCCCCACCCACCCAGCCCACACAGACCTGTATCGCCATTCCTCGCTCTCTCCCACACCAAAACAGTAGGGTGCTGTGGCGTCCTCCTGTTTGCAGGCCCCGGCGAGGTCGAGTATTCTCGGCGAGCGATGGGTCCTGTTGGCGGGTGGCGCCGACGGCGCCACCGGGCTTCCGCGACGTACGACCGTGGAGACTGGACGAAGATAGAAAAGGGGAATAACCGGAGCCCGACGGCGAGCGGCCTCCCGATAGATGTAAGTTACCCCGACCCGAGCATCATCCTGTACATCAAATCCGGGCATACTCAACTCGCAATTGTCGGCGGCAGCTCCTAGCCGGCACACATTCTTGCTCATGTATCCAAAGTTGCCTTTTTTTTTACCGGATCTGACTGCTCTCGGATCTCACGTTCTCAAATATGCCTCATTTTTTTTACACATAGGCGCCCGAGTCTCCGATACTAGTGTACTCCGCTTTTACACGGCAACTGATTCCGAGTTAGAGGAGAATTAGAGTTACAGTAGAATTCGGTCATGAATCATCCATCTATCGAGCACGCATTGCATATATAAGTCGAGGAGTATAGTTCCCTAAGTCCCGTTCATCGTACTAGACAATTATCAAAGTCCCTTAGCTAATTTAGTTATTCTTGATGGACTTGAAGACGGCCGCTGTCCAGGGAAAGAGGAGTAAGAGGCTGCAGAAGAAGACTATTCCTGAAGAACTTGTGTTTGAGATCTTAATCCGGCTGCCTGTGAAATCGCTGGTGAGGTTCAAGACCGTCAGCAAGGCCTGGCAGGCCATCATCTCAGATCCATTCTTCATCCGTGCGCAGCTCGGATGCTCCAAGCAACGACAGAGGCGAAACCCGTCCTCGTTCCTCATCACGCCCCAGGTTTTACTAGAACCCGACAGCACTGCAGACGAATATGCTGTCAAGGCTTTGTCGACCGACATCCACTTCTACCAGTGGAACTTAAGAGAGTTTGACTGCAGCAGCAGCACCACCACGCTCACCTACAGGAGGCACTTCCCGGACGGCGAGTTCGGGCCAGTGTCGCATCTGGCGCATTGTGATGGACTGGTCCTGCTTCCAACCAACACAAAGGCCTACGTCTTCAACCCAGCAACAAGGGATGCCATTTCTCTGCCAGAGAGCCAGCGCAACATACTGCAGAATGTCATGGCTCTTCCTGCTGGCCTCGGCCTTGATGCTTCCACCGGCAGATATAAGGTTGCACGCTTTTTTTTCCGCTCCCGCTATATGAAGCGCCGAGGGATAGCCCCAATGGGGATGGAGGTATTCACCATTAGTGGCGGCGGTGAAGACGACAGTGGATCTTATTGGAGAGAAACCCTGGTGGATCCACCCTACCCTGTGCTGAGCGCACAGACTGGCATACACTGCCAGGGGTATCTCTTATTTTCCATCAATAAGCGCAATCAGGAACATCCCCCAAATGGCCTGCTCCGTTTCAGCCTCCAAGACGAAACATTTGGCGTCACTCTGTTTCCTTCCAGCATGGAATCTACGGTTGATGATGAAGATATTTGTGTCAAAGAGTTAGATGCGGAGCTATGTTGTACCTACCTTTCCAAGCCTTCGCAGCGACTACTAATCTGGATGACAAGAGATGCTCTGGATCCAGAATGGGCCTGCCGCTACGTAATTGATCTCCCGTTTAAGTGCCATCCGATGGCCTCGCTTGGCAGCATGGCCTCGCTTGGCAGTGATGGGATTCTTTTACGACAAGGCAGTGTTATCTTCCGTTATGACTTCGAAGTTAACGGGATAAAAGAAGATGAAATGTTTGATATGAGTAAGGACCTATTGTACCTTGGGCCTAGCGAAGACTCCATGGGTCGTGTGTGGAAAAATGTATCCTGGTTCGACATGATTTGTTACAGCGAAAGCCTGGTTCCAATCACCAGAGCATACAGGCCTAAAGTGTGCTGATCGTCTCCAGCTGATGCCCACCTTTGTCTTTGGACCAGCCAAAGCTTAGAGCTTATTTAGGCGATCAAGCTAGAAGATCAATAAGTGCTGGGTCTTATTTTTATGCAATACTATTTCCTTGGAAACATTTTGAGTTCTTATTGTTGTGAACTTGTGAAATTCAGCTGTAATGGTACAAATTTAATTGGCTTGATGAATGCAAAATTACCATTGTTTGCCTGAAAAGTATTCACAGCATACCAGCAGATTCAGTTCAACCGGTCTGTTACTACTTGGCACTAGTAGTTAGTGCATCTCTAGCAGAATAAAAACCATACAATAAAACGTGTTTGGGGTATTTCGAAAACTGTTCTGCAGTACTGCGTGGGCACGGGCGAAAAAGATCCCCTAATGTATGTACAGTATATCGTTTATATTTACGGTGCGAGTTTAGGGAATCTGTCCACCCTGAACCCGCGTGGTATCGCAAAACAGTTTTGATTTACAGGTAGATCGACAATTATATATAGTGCCGAAGAGGAATATACCACAAATATCTTACAATACTAATAACTCGACCATTGTCTTATATCAAAAAAAATATGCGTAATAGAACAGGTAGCAAAGCATATCCAGAAAAATGCACAGTCAAACACCGTTTAGCTAATGGTTAAATCAAGCAAAAACGAGTTTAGGGACCATTTTATCCGATGATCAAATCAAGCAAAAACGAGTTCAGAGGCTCTGTTCATCCCCGTACTTGCCTGGTACCAAAAGGCAATTTTAATTTGCATATAGATCAGCAATGAAATCTAGTAGCAAAGAGGAATATAACCAAGTGGCAAATATCTTACAAGTTACTCCCTCCGTTTCAAAATATAAGATGTTTTAGCTTTGTGAAGCAAATGTATTTGGACATCTTTTAATGTGTCGGTTCACACGAATATAAACACTAAAATATATCTAGATGCATTTACTTCACAAACCTAAAATATCTTATATTTTGAAACGGAGGGAGTACAATATTAATAACTCGACAATAGTCTTACTAATCAAGCATGTCCAAACAAATGTGCAATCAAACACGATTTAGCCGATGATCAAATCAAGCAACACCATTTTTGCCAAGACCATGCCCGAGACCATCTTCACCACCACTATCAACCCAAGGACCATCACCACCACCGGCCATAATAGCACCATTGGACGAAGGCCATGGCACCACCAAACTCTTGACTTCTCCGTTGCATAATCTCATTTTTTTCATCTCCTGAAACTCTCTTGCCAATGCGTCCATCTCTCTCAGATCCATCATCATGAGTCGATTCTCCTCGGCAATCACATCGACCCTTGCCTTATTCTCCTCAAGAAGGATTTGTCACTTCTTGTAAGCGGCCTTGCACTTCTCATATTCCTGGAGTGCTTCCCACTTTGCCTGCTTATGTTGATGTTTATTCTCAGCCATCGCCATTTTAGCTCCCAATTGTTTAGCCATAGTGTCTTCTTTGACTTCACCAACTCACCAATTTGCTGTCTCAAGCTTGTGGCCTCGGCTTTTGTTTCAACTTCTCCTTCTCCATCTTCCTTTCATCGGGACTCCCCTTGTTTCCCTTATTTAGCTCATCATTATCTTTCGGATCATCCAAGGTAACAAATGCTCCACTTATCGCTATGTTTGAACAATTTCCAACAATGTTGTAGCACAAATGGTTTGCCTTTAGATGTCAGCATTTGCTTGTACCTTCAAGTGCAATGAGATCCTACAGTAGCAGAAAAGGCAAGTGTGAGCACTTTCATAATAAACATCATCACAAATACTACCTTCCTGGCATTACCTCGAATACAATGTGGGTGCCGGTGTCATTGATGGTAGGGCCGGGTACCTCGGCCGGCGGGTAGACGAGGCACCGGTCCTTGAGGCATTCTCGTCTTTCTTTGCTTCTTTCGGTCGGTGGACAACGATTTCCACTGAACCGGTCCCCTATCGCTACACGCGGGGGGGGGGGGGGGGGGGGACTAGAGGATGCACACAAATCGAGGGGCTCCTTGGACGAGGTGGTTGCCCTGCTGCTTCCTTTTGTCATGGCGATGGAAGGATTGGGTGGCACGATGGGGGCACTAACAGCGGAATGTCGAGTAGGGTGGATTGGGTGGCACGATCCAGAATCCGATGGGCAACAGCTGGTTGGGAGATCCATGCCAGCAATTGGACGGTGCGACGAGGCTAGAAGACGTGTGGTCGGGAAGATTGACAGCTACAACGCTTGAACCAAAAGGAAAGAGTTGAAATGTCTCTCCCGCAGCGTGACTAGACCCGGTTACTAAAAATGTGGGTGGCAGTCTATATCGAGGGTTTTCTGAAACGACACGACCTGGTAAAGTTGAGTGTCTCTGTGTATAGTGATAATCCTTGGATCGGTTCACCAGTACACACAGTTTCCAAATAGAATATCAAAGAACAATGCGTCATTATTACACAAATGATCTAGAATATTTCTTTATTATGAATCGCTTATCACATGGCTAGCATAAATTGAGTATCAAATAACAATGGAACTCGAAAACGATAAAGTGAAATCCATCTTCCAATTGCCATAGGCAAACAAATGTTGAGTGGAGTATCGCAACCTAAGAATCATCACTCAGAGAAATAACCACTTGCAACATGAAACATTGCAGCTAACGAGTTGGGTCAATGCATTTTTGAATTGTATTGGCAAATAATGCTTGGCAAAGAATTATATGGGAAACCTAGCATCTACATGCTTATTTGGCTTGGTGGAGTTTAGGCATATTTGCATAATGCGGTTAGTATTGTTTTATCCTAATTTTTTTAGTTAAAACAAGTTCTCCAATGTAAAAGAAAAGAAAAACATGGACAGTTTGATAGACATTAGGTGCTCCTACCCAATAGTTCAACCACAAATTTTGTAATTAAGAAATTGGCATGAGTGAGAAACTTGCATAGTCCCAAGTCTAATTGCTGAAATTATCCATAATCAGTGATACGGCTAAGTACTCAAATTTAACAATCTTGGGAGGTTTGTGCTCTTTGCCCTTGTGACCCAAACAGCCTGTTTTACCATTAAACTCATTTTTACGTAATAATCGAAAGACGTTCAAGCAGGGACTTTTGGTGAAGTAGTAAATCAAAACACACACGTGCCGTACCAGCCTACTCTATGCTACATCTATGGCCACGATGGGTTTAAAATAACACTAACCTACTAAGCTCAGTCATAACCCATATCAACAGACACATGTTAGCACACGTAAGCTACTAAACAAAGAACCAATCAATTTCTCTTGAAACCTAGACGGTGGTCCCCACTATAAAAACACTCGATGATTCAATCACATCCAATCTGCCTAGACAATTCATTACTTAAAGTTGTTTTATTAATTTTTCATCAAAAGATAAAATCAATTTAACAACTAGCAATGAATTGATACCATCCCTGTAGATAATGTTAGACTAAGCAAACTACAATATAATGGCGACAAAGAAAGGGACAAAAATTGGAAATAACATAGGACATAGCATAGCATAGTATCAATCCTACACATGCAATTCTACAAAATTAACACTATATACAAAGGAAAAATAATAGGACATTTATGAGCACCACTTGCCTTGGTTGTTGTTGTCGATCAAACAGTCCTCACAGTCACAGTAATTGCACTCTTCGCAATCTACACGTTCGAATCACATCGCAATAAATAGTAAGACAAGACAAACAAAGTGTATGCAACAAATGCATGCATGACAAGTTAACAACAAACAAATTAATCTCTGTTGGTTTAATTAGATGGTGCATGAGAAAGATTTAATGCATAAACAAATCTTAGTTTGCAAAATAGAGAGTTTTAAAGCATTAAACACAGCTTATTTAAACTTCTGTTATTAATGTCATAAAAAAATTTAGTTTTTGATTATTTGGACATATAATTCAATTTGTGACCAGATGCAAGAAGAATCAACTCGATTGCATTTATAGAATTAAATATATGCTAAAATTACTCAAATAGAGAGTTTAAAATTTCACAACAGTAAAATTAAACTCGAATTTTTATTACAGATTCAGATTCTTCTTGTTTTTCTGAATCCAACGATATATTATTTATTAAAAACAGATGCGTAGTTTATTTTATATGAATTATCAACAATTTTAATCAGAAAATAGATCGCCATGTGGCACGATCTGATTGGGTAGTACCCCTTAATGCAGATCAGAAAACTAGGCCGTCAGATCTAAGGATGATGTATGGCCGAGATCGGATTCTGGAAAGCTCATCGGAAAAGCAAGATGGCCAGCGACTAGTGGCAGTGACGACGATATGTCGACGGTAGCCTAGCTGCGGCGATCTCCCGAGTTGGAAAAGACGAAGGCGGCGTGCGGCTCCTCTTGGCGATCACGACGGTGACCTTGGCGTCGTCTCCTTCTTCCTAGATAGATGGTGAAAAGCGGATGGAGCTGTCCGACTCCAACGAAACTCTGGTAAGGAATTATAGGCGATTCGGTGGTCTACAGAGAGGAAAACAATAGATGAGAGGATGCGTTACAGAGAGGGGGTAGAGCTTAGGGTAAAAGGAGTGGTACGGCGTTCCGGTTTGGCGGCGACCTGGAGCTCCGAAGCTCCAACTATGGCAGCGGCGGCGAGATCAAAATTCAACTTTGGGACCTAGGGTTTCGTGGAAATATTTAAAGGCAAAAATGTGGCGGTCAAGAAGTATTTATAGGCGATTTTTTTGAACAAAAGGTAAAAAATCTAGTCAAAATTGAGCGAAAAATCGGGACAAAACAAGTTTGTTACGAACTTGTATGCGGGCTGGAATCTGGCTCTGGCTCGAGCTAAAAGACGACTATGGATCCCACTGGTCAGAAAAAAATATAAAAAAGTGAAGAGCGGGGCTGCGCTGTGCCTGGAATTTGGGCCGACTTGGGCTGCGCGCTAGGCACTCGCGCGTGCATGGCTCGGTCGGCTGGGCAGGTCCGCCAAATCCTATGCTCCGCCCGCGGGCGCGCCTTCGTAGGCTCCGCCCGTGGGCGGAGGGATATGGGCCGCGGCCCGGTAGCGCAGGATTCGATGGTTCTTTTATTTTTTTTTGTTTTTTCTGGCAGTTTTTTCCCGCTGGTTCACTAGTTTGTCTGGTTTTTTTTGTTTTTTTGTTTTCCAAACAATTACGTATTTGAATAAATTCAAAATCTGAACAATTTTCGAATTTGAATAATTTTTTACTTTGAACAATTTCTGAGTTTGAACAATTTTCGAGTTTGAAATTTTTTCGAGTTTGAACAATTTTTAAGTTTGAACAATTTTTGAAACTGAACAATTTTCGAAACTGAACAATTTTGGAATTTGAACAATTTTCGAAATTGAACAAAATTTTGAATTTGAACAATTTTCGAAAATGAACAATTTTCGTATTTGAACAATTTTTCAAAATTGAACAATTTTGAATTTTATAAAAGAATAATTTTAGAACCGTTTTTAAATTATTATTTTTAAGTTTGAACAATTTTCGGATTTGAAAAAATTTCAGATCTAAACATTTATTAAGTCTGAATAAATTTTGAATTTAAATACTTCTTAAATCTAGACATTTTAAAAAAAGCAGAGCGAAACGAATTTGAACGAATGGGAGCAAATGGGCGAATGGGCCGGCCCACCCGGGGTAGCGCCTTGGCGGAGGTACGCTCGCTCCCGCTAACGAGCGGAGCGTAGGAGCCCCCGGCAGGTCCGGCTGTTTTATCTTCTTTTTTTCCTAAATCTTTTATAGATTTTTATTTAGGACACCAAATTGACTGAAACAAATTTATGTAATTTTGTAAAATTTCAAATACTTTTTTTAGGATATTGTAAGACTATTTCACTGTCCAAACTAAATATCCAAAATAAATTTTTGTAGGCTATTGCCTAATAGATAATTAGACAATTTGAATTAACTATTGATTTCTCAAAAATGATTTCCTAAAATATGCATGATTGCATGATTAATTTCCAATTCTAAAAACCGGGATGTTACATTTTCATGGCTCACTTTTCGCATCCTTGAAAAAAAAACGATGTCAGGGCCTTTTATGGTATTTGCGGGTTTGTCTTCTTTGCCAAAAACCTAAAAATAGCGGTTGTAAGAACAAATATTTTTAAAGATCTGCTAGAGATGCTCTTATACTAGAGCACATGTCTACGATTATTATCTCTACTGCTTAATAAATCTATATCTATTCTATCTATACCTATATATTACCTAATAATAAAGGAAGCAATTGTTTCGTGGTTGGTTCATCCGTCCGTCCCATTTTCGGGATATTGGGTTTACGGTCACCGAGTTCCTTGCCACAGGCTCACAGGTGCCTTTCTTCGCTGCAATTACCCTGCGGTACTGCAAGTTGTGGTGGAGTTAATTACTGAGAGGGTCATTTCTGGGGCAAATTCGAATAGCCCAAATAAGACCGGTTGGAATCGTTTGAACACAAATATCTCCGTTACGGTGACGACTCGGCGCTCCACTTGGCAGGATACCCCGTTATTGCTTTGCCACCGTGGCTGCCAAGTGGCGTACCTTGTCCACGTAACCTTTCTCTTCTCCCCCATTGTTCTTCAAGCTCCTGCTCCCGCTCGCCTACCGAGATCTTAGAGTACCACAGTGCAGCTGGCGCCGCGCAGGGAACATGGCCGCGAGGTTGAAAGCGGGTTCTCCTCGCTGCAGATCTGGCAAGATCGAGATCGGGAACTGGGAAGATCTGGAGGAGGCTATTCTCGTGTGGAGAAGTTGGGGCGGAAGCCACTGATCATGCGGAGATTGTTCTCGTACTGGAGAAATGGAGGCTTTTCTCAGCCGTCCATCAATTCCAGCAGCGCTAAGAGTCCCCTAAATTCTCGTACTGGAGAAGTAACAGGTATGCAAAATCTGAATTCTCTCTGAATTCCATGACTTCTGTGAAATATTACTGGACACCAATTCCTTGAACATTTCTCTCATTTCTCTGATATGATCTAGTAGATATTATCTTGCCAAGTAGATGGTCAGTCTGACTGCTGGCTCAGGTGCCCTTCCATGCTTGAGCAAATCACTTCTCAAATCTTGCACAAAATTTGTGTGATCAACATATAGGTTCAGTACTGTCAACTATCAGTTGATGTCAACTATTTGTGTATCATTCACTAATTTACTATATTTTGATGCTGGAGTACTTAGATCATGTCAATTTAGCAAATCCACCAACTGAACATCAATGCTTTGCATGAAAACTAACACATAAAAATCACCAAAAATGGTTCATTTTCCGAATCTTGCAAAGAACAGAGGGAACATGACAGCTGTCAGAGAAGGCTAGAGGGGGAATTGGCAGTACCTAGCTTTTAAGTAACAGCAACAACAAAATATAGATAATCACAAGACAACAAAATATATCAATTTAGCAAATCCAAACAACTGAACATTATTCCATTTCTTGGTCATACAGATAAACATAACACAACAAAATATGTCTGTTACAAGCAGATAATCAATCACAGAGGCTTTACACATCATCATACTAGTGTTTGTTTACTTAAGTTTAAAAGTAGAACACTTTAAGGTAACTAGTCTTCTGGCTCTCCCCAACCTCCCACCCAAGGATGAGTTGGGGGAGCCCGGGGCAATGTTGGGACGATCCACATTAGCGCCCCCACTCATTGTAATAAGAGTCTTGGTATATCAGTTGTGATTTTATTGTCGGAGCTCCTCCATTGACGTGTATACGGCTCCAATCTAGCACTGGTCGATAGTAGGGACGGGCTCGATGGTATGCAGCAAACACACAGTCTTGTTAAAATAAGGACATGCCTTGTCCAGCAGATGGACCAGCTTGTGCAACATCACCAGGGGGTTGTTGGTGGAAGATTGGGTAGTTGATTCCAACAAATACTGAAAGCCCGTGCAGATTATCCTGCCTGATCCACACTGGATCATCAACAGGATCGTCTTCTTCCGGGCCAAGATTAAAGGGATGCCTTACGAAAATGTGGCACCGTAGACTAGGATAAGTGCTCAACCGTATCCCATCTTCAGACTGTGCAGGAGCATTGTTGTGTCTATCACCATTTATCTAAATCCAAAGTAGATCGAAATTGCCATAATGGTAGGTATTAGATGCCAAGAACCAGGTAGGGCGTGAATTAACCACTACTTGATCTGCATCTTCATCAACGCCTTCATCCGGATTGGTAGGTGTGACGACCTCAAATTTGATAACAAATTCGAAGTGCCCGTTATGCATTCCACCGCAATCCCAGAACCATTGTTGCGATATACATAACGTAGTTGGTAACCGGTTCCATAGACATTACAATACGATGGTTCAAATACAATGGTCATAGAGACCAAGTTCATATTACAACACAATATAGCAGCGGAAATAACGTCTTCGGGTCCATGCCTTCACCTACAGGCAATGGCGACTCATGGAGACGATCTTAGTTCTGGTACTCTTCTTCATACCCTTCCTCCTGGTATTCTTCCCCATAGTCCGGCCAAGTTGATAGCCAGGGTCACAGCCATGAGTACATTGGATGCACTCGCAAACCATCTTATAAATGAAGTGATGAGGTATATATGCAAGGTTGGTATGTGGACTAAGCACTAAGTTTATTTGCAAAAGCTAGTTTAATTTCCCAAGAAGGTTCATTGGTAGAAAAGAAGTTTAGTTCTCTAAGTTCAATCTAAAGAGGAATCTCAAGTGTGTCAACCTCAAGGTCAAGTCAAGTCATTCACCATGTTCACCATTTTTACTTTTATTCTTGACAAAAGTCAAGTACAGCTTGCCAACTGTCCATAACCGAGGACTCGGCTATTCAAATAGTTTGAAAACCTCTGCAGAGGGGTACACTTTACCCACAAGATTCGATACATCTGCCGGGAGAAATCCACGGATCGTCATACACAAGTATGCGGGGTTCAGATAATCAAACAAACTCTTTCACTTGCCTATCTTAGTACGGGGATCCTCCCTACGAGTCCAGATACGAAATGGAACTCATAGTTTTTCTGGCTATAGAGTGCTATATTTTGGACTCCCATAGACTGTGGTATCCTCCGTCACAGCTATGGCAAGTCCCGGCTTCGGAAGCGTCCCCTCGGGGTCCACGCTTCTATAAGTTCAAATGAGGTCTCCCATACTAAAACAAACAAGCTACGGACTAAGCCCCTTCCCATTCAGGGGTAATGTGGTCGTACGGTATGGTTGGCTCCCATAGTACATCACTCGTTGTCATTGGGAAATACATTTCATAGTTCTTAGTCAAGATTAATTTCTTTCATAAAGCCATCATGTAGGAACAATCTCCAATTCAAGTTTCAAGTTCAAGTCACCACTTTTCAAACAGAGTTCCCCTTATATATGACCTCAATATTATTAGCGACTAAGCAACTACAATGCGTGATGATACCACTAAATATGGTTGGATAAACTCAACTTGATGCTCTTGCTAAGCACGATATCACTATACCTCTATCATTCTACTCTAGCAATTCAATCATGCAATTTACTTAAAACAAGTAGAATGCAATAGTAAAACTAGGAATTTGGAGTATGATTCAAAAGATGGCTTGCCTTGGTTGGCAAAGTGTCCGGGGTAGTCTTCTTCTTCTTGATAATAAAATCCCCCCTCAATATCCTCCTCAGCAACACTAGCGTCTAATAAAGAAGTCAACACAAAACACACAATCACTACACCATGCTAACAACACACCAAGTACACATATTTGTTTGCTAACAATAGCATTCATGTTGCATTTTATGGAGTTGGATTGCAAGTTTTTCTTCTAAGTTTTCATTAAGTGTGCAAGTTAGAGTTTCTACTAAGTGTCATATGTTGTTCACTTTCTAAGCATTGGTATTGGTTTAGGGGTACTAAGACTAGTTCAAGTGGGGAGGGATTAACTAAGTGAATTGGTAAAGAGGGCAAATTAATTCTAAGTGCATGATAGGGATCTATCATTTTATGTTACTAACTAGAGTTGGGTTAGGGTCTAATTGATAACACCAACAGGGTTTGAGTTGATTAGGGTTGACTAACAGTAAGGGAGGTCATTGGTGAGTTCACAATTTAAATTTCATGATTTTAGGGGGCTTAAACAATTTTCTAGAAATCTTCTATGATTAATTAAGCTATGGTCACACTATTCATATCTAATTAAATTCCTAACTCAAATGGAATTCTAACCAATTCTACAGGCTAGAGCATTTTACAAGCTTTCCAACGCATATTTATTTGCTAGAAAAGGATTTGTAAATCTCTGGGAATTTAAGTTTGAAAATCATATCTGAAACAATTTTGAATTAATTCAAAAAGGCGGGAGAATAAATAAAAACGAAACGGACCTACTTCTAACCAAACGGGCCGAGTCCAGAAGAATTCCGAACAGGCCGGCCCGATACCGTTTTGCGCGGGGCGGGAATGTTTTAAAACTGAGCCTGACAGATGGGGTCCACTCGTCAGACCTAATTAGAAACTCCGAACCGGTATGCTCCCGTTGGATCAAGATCCAACGGTGTATCGTCGTCGTCTACCCCGGGACAGACCAGAGGCTCACCGGCGTTGCAGTGACGAGTGTTCGACGGCGAGGGCGCGACGGAGAGGATGCAGAGCTTGACGGCGGTGATGCAGATCGACAGCGGCGGCTCCGCTCCTCCACCTCGCACCAGCAGCAACTCCAATGGTGGCCGGAATCCTCCAGAACGCGGCGGCGCTCTCGTGCAGAGATCGGACGTTTCCGAGGGAGAGAGGAAAAGAGAAGAGTGGGGATCGGTTGCGGTGGGTGTGTGCTTCCTCTGGGAGGGGTCGACGGGGGTTTTTATAGCCTCGGGAGGCCGGGGGCAAGGCGACCAGAAGGTGGCCAGTGCGGGGGTCCTGGCGGCGTTCGGAGGTCGCACCGGGCACGGCGGCCTCGGGGGCGTGCTGGGAAGTTGTCGCCTCGGCTGCGGAGGGCTGTGGGTCGGCTCTGGCGCATCCATGGCGGTCGGCAACGTGCAGGAAGAAGAAGGACTGGGAGGGGGCCCTGGGCGCATGTCTCTCCTTCCCTCCTCTTCTCGCGGCTCAGGTCGGGGCAGAGGGAACGGGGCTCAACGGTGGCATCGTCCAGGAGCGTGGCTACAATCCTCGAGCGAGCAAGAACAGTGCAAACCACAGTGAACTCGATTTGTTTTGATTCTTGCCTGCCAGTGTTCGACGAAATGCCCGCAAGAGTTTTAAATTTGAATTTTTGAAATTTTCCACTTTGGGTGATCAGCATATGAGCCAAGGTATCCAGTGGTATTTTTGTTCTGAAGAAAGGATAAGTTTTTCAGAAATCTTATTTCAAATTTTGGTATAGTCTCTGTTTCAGATTCAAAGTTTGATTGAAGTTTGGGTGATGTTCCTATTTGTATTTTGGTTAGAAATTTGTTGGTTGAGTTGGTATATAACTTGGTCAAGCTCAACTAACTGGCCAAACATGGAGGTAAGTTACAGATTTCTTAATCCAAGGGCTCAAAGTAGGGTAGTCAAACAGATTTCCTAGATCATCTTATTCTTCTCTTTTTCTTTAATATTTTTATTTCTGGTTTCTTTGATGCTTAGAATTTGTCTCAATTGCTTCTGTTGGTTAACTTAGAATTAACTAACCAATGCACAACCAAAATAACACACATAAAATCATAGAAAACATATAATGGAAATACATGTATGCATGCAATAATGGATAAAAAGTTTTATCTTGGTCCAAAATTTGGTATTTTATTTAATAAGAAGTGGATTACAATTTCTGAGGTGTTACAGTAGGAAATGCATCTCCTTCAGCCGCATCGCCAACAACTGCAACACCCGCATCACCAGCAGCTGCAGCGCCTTGAGCCGCATCGCCAGCAACTGCAGCGCCTTCAGCCACATTGCCTGCAACTGGATCCCCTTGAGCAGCAGGTACAACACCGGCATCGCCTTGAGGAGCAGCTACATTATTCGCATCCTCGATGTTCAGGGCTAGTATTATATGCGGGCCTTCAACTGTGCCTGCGTACGGAAAAAGATAAGCCACAATACAACAATGCAATAAGTAGGTAAAACTAACTGTAAATTCAGATTGGAAGAGGGCATAACTCACCCCAAGTATGTGGTTCCCAAACCAGAACATCTCCTCGTGGTTCTGTAACCGCGTACACGCTGTACACTTCTGTTCGATCACCGAATCGACAAAATGTACAGGCGTCAACATACCTGGGAGGTGCTAGGTGGTAATTTTTGAGGATGACCCAATCATTGTCATGGGGTCTGTCTACATAGGCGATCAGTTTGTCAAAGATCATGATTGCTTCATAATGCCACTGATCACTGCCTTGTTCCATGTACGGGGTTTTGGTAATCTGTATCTTTAGAAGCTGTAACTCACACTGCTTATACGAAAACGTGAATGTGGGCCCTGGCGGAGGATGCGCGGGCAAAACTCCAATATGAGCCAGTAATGGGAGATCAATAATCACATCTCTGTATATGTGGCGGATCTTTAAGAGGCTGTTTTCCGTGACTAATGCCATCCAGTCACCGTGACTTCCTACCCAATGTCCTGATCCATCGAAGTCATTGCAATGCACGTGTGCTTTAACCGTCTTCTTGTTTAATGGCATAAAGAGGGCGTGAATGCCCTGCAATTGAATTTGTTTGGAAACTTTGAACAAATAAAGGTGTTCGATAGAAGGAAAAGTATGCTTGAATAGATGGAAAACTATATACGTAAACCGTTATAAAAAGAGGGGTCATGGGCAGAGTAATAATTATACAGCATTATTCCAATTTTTGGTATTTAAAAATTCATTGCATGGTATTCAACAGAATGCTCACTGGATTGCAAGAACATTGTTTGGAAAAAATTCCAAAAAATGTTGTGCAGACTAGATGTTCGACAGAAGGATAACTATGCTTGAATATATCATAAAGGCGTTTCCATGCTGACGTGTGGGGCCGCGTCGTGTGGGGCCGCGTCGCGTGGGGCTGGTAGAAAGGGACCGCGTGGGACAGGACGAGACCGCGTTTGGTTGTACGTGAGAGCTCGGTTTGATCTCTCTCGGGCCAAATTGGCATTGCCTTTTCAGAGCGCCTTTTTTCCCTCTCTCTCTGTAACAGTTCTCTCTCTTTTCACCAAATTAGTATCAAATCTAGAGAAGCTTCTATTTCTGTCTTTCTTCAATGATTGTTGCCTTTTGGCCCTCTTTTTTGCCCAATATGGTAACAAATCTAGAAGCTAATCTAGAAGCTAGTATAGTATAATACATAAACTGCATACAGCAGCCAAAAGCAGCCAATAACGATGTTAATGTTCATGACAAACTAAGCTGAAAATAATACAAGACGCAATGTATGCCCAACATGAAGGTTCTTCATTCTTCATCATATATTTCGTCGTCGCTATATTCTATGAGACGAAGAAAATATTGACTGAACTCCTTCCGTCTGCAGTGTGCAGCCAATACATCCTTCAAACGGTATGGCCCAGGGGCGGAGGCAGGATTGAAGTTTAGAGGGGGCCAAACCTCATAATTTTCAATTAGGGGGGGGGGGCAACTAACCTAACTTCCTCTAAAAAATCTATCTAAAATAGCTTTAAACAAATTTTTCTTCAAGTTTTACACTGTCATAGGGGGGGGGCCAAGGCCCCTGCTGGTCCCCCCTAGCTCCGCCACTGGTATGGCCTTTGTTCTATTTTTAGACCATCGTATCCTAATCTATCCACATGTCGTGGCCACTCATCCCAGGCCTTTCTATCATCAAAGTACTGTCTGATATAACCCAAATCCACGTAGTAGATGTAGCCAGGTCGAACTGTCGGGTGCACTCTGGTGTCGACGGAGATACACCGTTTATAATTGACAAAGAAGGCACGACTGCCAATGTTGACGGCATGGAGAGAGCGGCTCTCAGTGTCCACACGGTACACCAATGGTTGACCTTCCTCCAAATGCCTGTTGCCACTGCTGCCGCCCAACAACAAAAGCAGCAGATCACCATCAGACTTCACAAGGTAGAACTTGTCATTTCCAAGTTCTGGAAATGAAAATAGTGTCTCCATGTTGACAGTGCTCACGCGCTTCTCCAACTGGACATTGTTGGTGCACACTAACGTTCCGAACTCAAAATTGTTCACAGCTATTGCATACAATTCACCATTGAACGGGGTAATACAACGTAGAGAATCGTCCTCGATCGAAAATCTTCCTTCTCCCCAATCTTCTACATCTATATCCTTAGTAGGAGAGCTCTCATCGACCCAAGTAATTTCATTGGGGTAACCTGTGCAAATGAAGACCATAGTCGGGGACTTCATTACAACGACTGACTCCACAATCATTGATGACATCTGCGCCTCAAACGTAGCGTTCAATGTCTTTGTGAGTGGGTTCAAAAGCCGTATCTTCTGCGGCTGGTTCCTCTGGCCAAGCACGATGACGCCACGGTAAAAGCCGACGAAGTAGTATCTAAAAGGGAGTTGATGAAGATAACATTCAGCACTAAGATGTTTACGATTGAAAATAAAAATAGATTAACTCTATAGATATAGAGGAATTTGAACCTTGCATGAACTTTCGTTAGATCGATGGTGACGTAGCGGGATGTGCGGAGGTTGAGGAAGGAGAACTCAGCAGCGCATGGAAGGGCGTGTTCTACCATGATCCATTCGTGCAGGTGCACGTCAGGCTCAGGTAGATCTGAGCGCCAATTTGTACAAACTTGCCTCAAAGCAGCGTAGGTGTCCACCTACTCCTCGTTCGCCAGTAAGCAGGCGCCGATCTTGTGAAGTGGTCCGTCAGCCCTGAGAGAGGCCCAGTTCACGGAGGCGCCGCGCCTGGATGCACCGCCCTCGGAGGCGACGGGCTCGGCGGCGACGGGCTCGGATGCGACGGGCTCGGAGGCGACGGGCTCGGGGGCGACGGCCGCCGGCGCATTCTTCTTCTCCATCACTGGCAAGGGAGCACGCGTAGGGCGGCTGGGGTTTTTTTGGAGAAGGTGATGGGACGTGAGAGGCGTGGTTGCGTGCGTGAGACTGTGTGCAGAGGGAGGGAGAGAGGGGCTCTGTACTGGCAAAGTGATGGTTCATCTCAGCAGTTGACGTTTGGTCTCAACACACGCACCACGCGGCTAACCGCTGCTCACCGCGACACGCGTCCGTGGGACTGCACGTCAGCACCGTTACGTGTACTCAGTTCTACCCTCGAGTCTTACACTGGAAAAATATCTGTACTCAGTTTTCCCCTCGAGTACTAATACTGGCTAGTGCAATATACTCAGTTTTACCCTCAAGTGGCTGGTCAACAGAGAGTCAACAAATGGGATTAAGCTATCTAATTGAGTCATTTCATGCGCAAAAAAATTCAAAAAAATAAAATCATAGTGCCTCCTACTCATGGAGTCTTGTTATGCGACCTGCCACGTAGACAATCATATATAAAACAAGTTTTTAACACAAATGGCCACTTCTCAAATCACTAGTAGCTATGAAGGTTCATGGCTTTCCACTCAAACCCCTTCTCAAAATATCTATACCCAAAACATAGTTTGTCTGAATGAGGCCATAATTTTTACACTCATGTATATTTGAATTGCTAATACTTTGAGGTAGGCCAACCTGGGTTTCATTGTACAAAACATATGTTTTTCTTTTTCTAAATCTCTTATTTGAATTCCTTAGCCTGTTTACTATTTACTTGCCCTTGTATCCTTGATACTACTCAGTTTTACCCTCTCCCTTCTCACAGAAGCCCAAACTTGGCCTGATTGTTCGAGCTGTTGTCACACGGATCGTGCCCACCTACCGTCGATCCTATGATCTAACGGGCAGGATCGTGCCACCCTCTCTCTATCTGTCGGCGGCAAACTACTACCCCTCTATGTATGCTAAATGACGAGTTTGCCACCGGATTCAACAAGTTGGGTAATCACGAATTTCTTGTAGGCATTACTTTTCACGGTAAAATGATAAACTATCACGAATTTCCATTTCTTGTAGGCTTTACTTTTCACGGTAAAATGATGAACTATCACGAATTTCCATTTCTTTTAGGCATTACTTTTCACGGTAAAATGATAAACTATCACGAATTTCTATTTCTTGTAGGCATTACTTTTCACGTTGAAATGATAAACTATCACGAATTTCCATTTCTTGTAGGCTTTACTTTTCACGGTAAAATGATGAACTATCATGAATTTCCATTTCTTTTAGGCATTACTTTTTTGTTGAGATATAAACCACCCCCACAATGGTCATCTCCTCCTTAATTTATTGTGTAAACCCCACAACGGTCATCTATACCTTAATTTATGGTGTAAACCCCACAATGGTCATCTCTCCCTTATAAACCCCCACAACGGCCATCCCTCATGTCAATAGGTTCTGCCTCTCTCTTCTTCGTTTCTGCCTCTCTCTTCTTCGTTCACATACACTTGATCCATTGCCATGGCTTCCACGTCTCGGACGCCGACCGAAAGGGGAAGGGGAAGGGGAAGGGGAAGGGGAAGGGAAAGGGGCGGCCAGGGTGGTGGATCATCATCATTGCCACCACCACCATCAACACTGCCATTGATCATAGAGGACTTCTTCATCACCATCTATGAAGACCCTTTGGCCAAGAAGGTACGTACGCGTTCCCACATATATGATGCATGTGATTAATTATGTGCATGTTCTAAAAAACCTTTAATTTCAAACGATCGGCGCTCGATCTCTTTGCAGGCACTCCCACAAAAGTTTGCGGACTATCTTGACGGCCAGGAGCCCGCAAAGGTGTATCTGCGAGCAGCTGACTGCGGTCCTCGTCTCTGGACCGTGGAGGTCCTATTTGACGGACAAGGCCGGATGTACCTCGACAAGGGCTGGGAGAATTTCGCCATCGCGCACGGTGTGGATTTCGGCTGCTTCCTACACTTCAAATATGAAGGCGATTATGTGCTCACAGTGAAGGTGTTCGACGGAACAACGTGCAGGAAGTACTACTACACGGACGACGAAGATACTGACGATAAAATCGACGACGACGTGAAGCCATGCATCTAAGGGGATTATGACCAAGAATATATATGTAGCTTCATATGCATTGATTTATAGATCTAGCTATTTTCTATATATTATGCATGTAAAAATAATAGGAAATCGCAATTTCCACTATGATTCGAGCACCACAGCCTCCAAACGATGCCGATGCCGATATCGGCATGGTCAGAACGGCTATGCATGCTCGCCGCCACTGCTAGGTCACCGTCGGGATGCACCCTCAATCCCGTCCCCTCATTCGATCACTGACACACCAGAGATACCGCCGAGGCCAATGACGAACGTACATGCTGATGCCAATGCCGAACATGCACGCCGCTGTGGGCACGGCCACGCCGCCCCGCTATGCTGGACGCCACAGACCACCGCGAGGTCTTTCCCTTCACCACCACACTACCCTAGCACCCATCTATACACGCCAGAAAGAAGAGACACTAGTTTTCTCTACATTGCTCGCGTTCGTGTCCGACACCGTCAGTCAAAGCGTTGAGGTCGTCATCGATGTCCTCGACCATTTCTTCTCTTCTTTGCATGGTTAAACGCGTCTATTTCATATCTATCTAATGCGTCTGGTCTCACCTCATGCAGTTCTTTGTGGACGTCGATCTCATCTCGGCACCCCGCAGGCCACCTCCTCCGTGCCATCGCTGTAGAGCTCCGTTTAAAAATCTAATCCTACCCGTGTATTGCCCCTTGTATCAGCGTCATGGCCCCACTTGTCATTCGATATACCGAAGCCCCACTCGTCCGCGTTTTGGTCAGGGATACGGCGATGCTTATGGTCAAACAAATATGGATGCTCGGACATGTCTTTGCGGGCTCTACGTGGCCCCACTAGTCAGCAGTTAACGGTCAAAGGTGTTGAACCATCGGGCAACCGGCCGTTCCAGCACTTGTGACGGTTTCAGACAAGGGCTTGGACAAAACTGAGGAAAAACTAAGGAGCTGGGGAAAACTGAGTACAACTAAGGACCCGAGGGTACGAAAATAGAAATCCCTATCATAAACACATACAACATGGAAAACTAAGTCCGTAAACCGTAATCTGTACATGGGCGGAGTAACTACATTTTTTGAAATTATTGTATCTAAAAAGTCGATGCATGCAAGGTGTTCGACAGAGAGATCGGTGGATTGCAAGAACATAAACAGACAGAAGATCAATATATATATAACAGGAATACTAAATCTAGTTACTCTTACTTTTGCATCGTAATCATGTGGCCACCAGAATTTGTCGCTGTGGAGCAGGCCCGATGCATGAAGTGGTAGATTCGGGGTCCCTCGAATGGCACGACGCATGCCAACCATTCTGACAGCAAGGCGAGCAACGCTTAAGATGTCGACCCGCTCGACTATGTTCTCAACTGATGGGAAGTGGAGATTACCCCACCCCATGGATTCGTGGTAACGATCAATAATGGGGTTTTTTGGAATCGGACGCAGAGACTTCCCCCGCGGGGGTTCATCCCACCCAGACATGAGTTGTGCTGGAAAATGCGGGCGGTGGCGATGTGACGCAAACGAGAAGCGGCGATGTGATGGAAACGAGAAACGACGATGTGATGAAAACAAGAGGCGACAGCCGACGTGTGGAGAAGATGGGGAATGAGGCGATGAACTGCCTAGCGCAAGGTAATGACTGAAGTTGGGGTTGGGAAGGGGGGAGCGGCGGTTCACTATACAAGGAGTGGACAGGGCAAATAATTTTTTATCTCCATCGTGGACCCACATTGTAGCAGGCATCCTACCCGCCAATGCCACCTCGTGCAAGGCACGCACGTAGTTCAAAATAAAGTTTGACCTCGATCTTTCTCCAACAAATTATGAATTATACGCCATGAATATTATTTTAAAGTTCAAAAAAATTTCGAATCAAAATTCTTGTGATAGGCAATGTTGAATGCTATAAACCGGTACAAATCTCAATATGAAATACTTTATATTCTATTCTACACAAAAAGACAAAATCTGACATATTATATAGTGAATAGTACATGTTTGAACACTATATAATTTTATCAGATTTTACCATTTTTGTGTATCCTAGAATATAAAGAATTTCATATTGAGATTTGTACCAGTTTGTAGCATTCAACATTGCCTATCACAAGAATTTTGTTTTGAATTTTTTTGAAACTTTGAAATACAAATTTCATATGTTTGAAAATGAAGGGCTACACCATTGTACAACTTTTATGATATATTATTTTACAAGGTGCACACGACGGGCGCGTGCTGATTCTCTGACTTGCCAAGCGTGACTTGAGAGTCATTGACAGGTGGGTCCCCCATGTGATGGGGCCCGCATAGAGTGAGAGCAAGTCAGGGACAAGTTAGAGAGGGAAGTCAGGGCCTCGCTATGGCAAGAAAGTGGCACTCATGCAGAGCACGCATGTCTGGGCATCTCCGGCAGAGCGCGCTCTGGACATCAACGGAAGGCATGGGCACGCTATGGGCATCTTCGGCCCCTTATACAGATGCACTTCAGTACACACATACTAAATTACATAGCAGGAATGAACAGTACATGGATCTAGTATGGCATTATGAGGTTCTTCCTCAATGGTGGCCGGTTTAGGGGGAAAGGAGTCAGGTGGGATCTCATGGTACTAATGCTACAATACATGACGTAGCATGCATACGCATCCTTTGCTGCGTAGTGGATCTGCGCCGACACCAGATCCATACGCTCCTAGTGGTTGTGCAGATCCTTGTTGAAGTTGTTCTTGTACTCGGCGTAGGTGGGGTCGATGATTTTCCCTGCCATCAGGGCCGCGCCGGTGCGGCCGTTGGTGCCCTCGATGAAGAAGTGATCTTGTATGTCCACGTGGTTTGGTATGCAGACGATCATAGCTTCAAGCTTACTGATGTCTTGGCGCTTGTCCACAGTGGCGAAGGAAATGTCGGGGCGGTGTAGGAAGTTTATGAGCTCAGGACAGTACCTTTTTTTGCGAAGGATTCAAGCCAGATTAGGCAGTGATCGTGCATGCACAGTTGCACGAGGGCAGCGCGGGGAAGCCCATCGCTCGAGTGGACGGACTTGGTGTACTCGAGGTCGAGGCCGACGATCGGTAGTTTCTTCGGGGTGCCGAGCCAACGTTCAAATATGGCAATGAACTTGGCCGCCTCTTTCGGCTCATTGGTGTACATCACCATGAGGATGGTGTCCCCATGAGCAGGGACCTTGTGGTACTCAGTGAAGCAATTGCTACTGAATTCCATGACGGCGGCGGCGCAAGGAGTGGGAGGGGAGGGGGTTATCTCTAGAGAAGAGGAAGTTGGGGATCCAATTGTTTTGCAGGCCGCGAGATTGTGGGGTAAATAGTGCGGTACTGATACGTCCAAAACGTATCTACTTTCCTGAACACTTTTGCTATTGTTTCTCCTCTAATTTGTGTGTTTTGAATATAACTAATACAGACTAACATTGTTTTCAGCAGAATTGCCCTGATGTCTTGTTTTTGTGCAGAAATCCAACTTTCAGGAAAAATCCTGGAAAATACTGCAAAAATCCTATTTTACCAGAAGACCCACGAAAGCTAGAATATGAGACGGAGAGGGGCTGGGAGGCCGCCGCACCACCTAGTAGCGCGACCCAGGCCTGGCCGCGCCAGGGTGTGGTGAGGCCACCCCAATCGCCTCCTCGAGCCCTCCTTCCGCCTACATATACCTCCAGACTTGAAACTATCGGGGATTCAGCGTTTTTCCCAGATAGAGTTCCGCTGCACCGCCACCATCAGATACCGCGATTCGGAACCAGAAATTCTATCCTGGCACCCTGCCGGGACGGGGATTTGGAGGAGATCTTCATCATCATCATCACCGACATCTCTCCATTAACCATCCATGACTCCCCCATCCATATGTGAGTAATTCCCGCTGTAGGCGAAGGGGATGGTAGGGATTGGATGAGATCGTTCATGTAATTTCTATGAGATTGTTAGGGCATGGTGCCTAGTATCTATTGTTAGTACTTACGACATTGTTGCAACTTATTGTGCTTAATGCTTGTCACTTTGGGCCCGAGTGCCATGATCTCAGATCTGAACTTGTTATTGTTACATTATGATAGTTGTTGTTTATGGTCTTACCTGCAAGTTGTATACACATATCATTGTCCGGAACCCGAGGCCCCAAAGTGACAGCAATTGGGATAACCGGAAGGAATGGCTGTGTTGTGAGGATCACATTATTTCACCGAGTGTTAATGCTTTGCTCCGGTACTTTATTAAAAGGAGTACCTTAATTACCAGTAGATTCCCTTGAGGCCGTGCTGCAAACAGGCTGGTAGGACAGAAGATGTCGTGCAAGTTTCTCAATGCGAGCACACACGACTATATACGGAACACATGCATATGGTTGTTTAGTACTAGGATGCTTTATCATTATTTATCTGCAATTGCCCATGTCTTGATTATTACATGAATTATCTTATCCATGCAACGCCCATTTATCCATCCCTATGCCTTCAGTATTTAATCCTACTGTTTACTATTGCTACTATTACCGTCTTTACTTTATTGTTGCTACTATTTACTACTGTCACCACTATAAAACTGTTGCTACTGATAAACCGCTGCGAGCAAGTCTATTTCCAAGTGCAGCTAAATTGACAACTCATCTGTTAAGGCTTATAAATATCCTTTGGCTCCCCTTGTGTCGAATCAATAAATTTGGGTTTTACTTCCCTCAAAGACTGTTGCGATCCCCTATACTTGTGGGTCATCAAGACTATTTTCTGGCGCCGTTGCTGGGGAGCATAGCTTTATTTGTAAGTTCACTTGGGATTCATATTGTTCACTGCAATTTATTCATCATGGGTAAACCTCGTGATGGAAAAGTTCCTATATTGCATCCACTATAAGAAGAGGTACGACTCTGAACACCTCTGTTGCTCTTGATTCACCATCTGTTATGAGTAAGTTGCTTACACCACTGCATGCACATGCTACTTCTTCTGTTGAGTTTGAAAATGCTACTGATAGTTTTGATGATGCTTCTACTGTGCTTGATTAGAGTGGTTCATTAGGTTCCTTTTTAGAGGCTACAATTGCTAGGACTAAGCAAATGGGGAACACCGCTCTTACACCTGCTAGTTCACCTGAGTCTAGGGAACACCCTAGTGACGATTTTGATGATGCTTATATTGAACTAGATGATGCTTTTATTGATGAATTTCATGCTACTAGTGATGCTGGTGCTATTAGAGATCTTCTTGCAAGACGTGTTGTTAGATACAAGTTATCTCCTGATGCTAAGTTTGCTGCTTCTCCCATGAATATTAGTGATAAGGATTATGATTTCTCTTTGGATTTATCTTACATATCTATTGTTGAGAAAGAACCTTTTTGTGGTACTGAAAGTAAGAGTGCTATGGAGCACATGAATGAGCTTTCTTCTTTGAGTAATTTGTTTTTTGATGATACTAAGCTGCGTACTTACTTTGTTGCTAAGATTTTTCCTTTTTCATTGAAAGATGCAGCTAAAGCTTGGTTTAATAATTTGTCTCCTGGATCTATTGATAGTCCTATTGCTTTAGTTAACCATTTCTTTCAGAAATATTTTCTTGCTAGTGCTCAACATGCTGCTTTGTAGAAAATCTTTGACTTTGAGGAGGTAAAAGGAGAGAAACTGCCAGAATCATGGGGAATGTTTTGCTCTTTAATTAGAGTACTGCCTGGAGCGCCATTGCCTAAAAATGAAATCCTTGATATATTTTATAATGGACTAACAGTTGAATCTAAGACATACTTGGATAGTTGTGCTGGTGGGTTTTTCAGGAAAAAGACTCCAGCTGAAGCTGAAGAATTAATGGCTAAAATAAGCCGAAATTATGATGATTGGACTATGGCTGAGTCAGCACCAACGCCAACACCAGCGCCAACGCCAAAGAAGAGAGGAATGATTGAATTAAATGATGAAGCAATGAGAGAAGCCAAGAAATCTCTTAAGGAGAAGGGTATTAAATCTGAAGATGTGAAGAATTTACCACCTATAGAAGAATTATGTAAGCCAATCCCTTGCTCATCTACTATTGAGGTACGCTCTCTCCAACGCTTTGATAATAGAGATATTCCTTACTCTAAACCTCCTGATCAATGCTTAGATGAGTTTGATAATTTCATTGTTAAGCAAGATAATTTTAATAAGAGAGTGCAGAATCATTTGTTGAAAATTCTAGAGCTATTAACAAGTTGCGGGATATTGTAGAGAACCTCCAATGATGTGAAGATGCTTGTTAAACATTTTGAAATGGTTCAGACTCAAATTGATCAGCTTACCAAGGTGCAAAAAGATTTACTAGTTAATACTTCAAGAGAAAAACAAGCATGTGAAATACGCACTAGAGGTGGCGCCACTACTCAAGATCCCTTATATCCTGAAGGACATCCTAAGAGGATCGAGCAATATTCTCAACGTACTTCAAGTGATGATATTCCTTCCAAGAAGAAGAAGAAGCATAAAATAGTTGCAGAATCTGCTGAAATAGGTAAAGATCCTAATAGTGTTTCTATTTCTGATGCTGAAACCGAAAATGGTGATGTTTTCGATAAAGAAGAAGTTGAAGAGGAACCAGAAAAGCCTGCTAAGAATGCAAAGTACACTAAGGAAGACTTCATTGCCAACAAGCATGGTAATGAGAGAGAACCTTGGGTGCAGAAACCAATGCCTTTTCCTGGTAAGAAACACAAATCCAAGGAAGAAGAACATTACAACATGTTTTGTGAATGGATGAGACCTTTATTTTTACAAATTCCTTTGACTGATGCCATTAAAATGCCTCCTTATTCAAAGTATATGAAAGATATTGTTACTAACAAAAGGAAGATTCCTAGTGAGGAAATTTCCACTTTACTTGCTAATTATTCTTTTGATGGTAAAGTTCCGGAGAAGCTTGGACATCCAGGTATACCGACTATTCCTTGCTCTATTAAAAATAATTATGTTAGAACTACTTTATGTGATTTGGCAGCCGGAGTTAGTGTAATGCCTTTTTCTCTCTATAAAAGACTTGATCTAGAAAAATTGATATCAACTGATATATCTTTGCAAATAGCTGATAAGTCTACTACTATTCCTATTGGTATATATGAGAATGTTCCTGTTCAAGTTGCTAATAATTGTTTGATATTGACTGACATTGTTGTGTTGGAAATGCTTGAAGATGACAATATGTCTATTATTCTTGGAATACCTTTTCTAAACACTGCTGGTGCTGTTATTGATTGCAACCAAGGGAAAATCACCTTTAATGTTAATGATAAAGAGCACATGGTTTATTTTCCCAAGAAGATTGATAGAAAATATGCTCTAAACTCAATCAAGAATGTTGAGACCATCAAAGTTGGTCAAATTTATTGTTTAGAGCCAAAGCCCAAAGAAGAATATCAAATTGTTATGATTGGGACAATGCCTATCAAGGTCGAGGTAACATAATCATTAAGTGAAACGCAAAGTTTTGCTTCATAGAAAAGTGGTTTGGTAACAAGACTTGATCAACCTTGTTAACAAAGCAGTTTTTGAATGAACAAAACTATGTTTTCACCGCATTTACTTTTGTTTCCACATTTTTCACTTTTGTTTCCGCTGTTTAGTTTCATAATAGAGTATCTTAGAGCTGCCGTAGACTTGGTTTGAATTCACTTTCTATCGTTCCATCTTCATTTTCCCGAGTTTTGAATCTCTTGCCATTTTCTGAAAAATCCTCGAAAATAAAGTTTCTCAAAAAATTTCAGAAAATTCTTTTTAAATTTTTATGTCAAAAAATGGGACAGAGAGGCACCTGGGACACACCAGGGGGACCCACCATGCCACCACACCACATGGTGGCGCGGCCCAAGCCTGGCCGCGCCGTGGCATGGTGAGGTGGCCCCTGGCCCTCGACTTACCTCTCCACCTCCACTTCACTCTCTCTCCTGAAATATCTCTACACCACAACTCAAACCCGTGTTCTTAATGTTCTTCCTTGCGATTTTTCGATCTCCTTGCTCAGCCCATCTTTGCTACTGAGATTTGGAGCATTTGTTCTCCAGTATGTGACTCCTTCGATTGTCCAATTAGAATTTTGTTTAGTGGAGTATTTCTTGAGTATTTTAGCACTATGGGTGACAAGTGAAATGAGTTTGCATGCTTGTTTTATTGCTTAGAAATGTTATTTTGATGCATGTTTGCCCCCTTGTAACTCCCTATAGTAGTTTCCTTCAATTGTTTGTCTCAAAATCATATTTTATGAGGTTTGCGTAAAAATTTCAGAAATGGAGGAGAATGCACACCAACTCTTTCAACATGAACTAGAGGTGCATGAGATCATGGGAGTTCATCGTGAAGAGGGAGTCTTTCCCTCAATCTATCTATACTCAGAGTTCATGAATGCTGTTGGGATCCTGCAGGACTTCCAAACTCTAATCTCTAATGCAGGATTGGAACATTTTATTGATGGTGAACCTCACCAATATGCTAAACTAACAATGTCTGTGGTGCAGGATTTTAGATTCAGTTGGTCCTCATCTAACCCCACGGTTCATTATAAAATTTATAATAAATCTGTGGACTTGCCTTTTGATGTTTTCTGTGCAGCTATTATAATACCACAATGGGGATCACGCGAAAAGATGAGGGAGCGGCCCAGGCCATTGATGGACTTATATGAAGAGATTTGTCAAGGAAGAAGCTTCTCATGAGAGAGTGGTAAAATTTGGAATATTCATTTCCCGTCCATTCGATATTTTGCCTACTTTATTACCAAGTGTGTTCTTGCTAGGAAAGTTGCAAACAAGTTATCTTCTTATGATTTAGCTTTTATTTCAGCTGCTCTAAAACTTGATAGGACTTACAATTTGGGTGCTTTGATAGCTTTCCATCTTGCTGCCAACCGTGAGAAAGGGGGAGTTTGTGGAGGTCTTATTGCTTCTCGCTGGTGGCGCGGTGTTGATGGTGTAAAATGACCAGCCAGTTGGAAACCCCAAGAGAAGGTTTGATGAATATAGCAGCAAGTTTTCCCTCAGTTATGAAACCAAGGTTATCAATCTAGTAGGAAAAATCCAAACTCAAGAAGGTGATGTTTGCTAGCTTCGTGACAGCTCCGGACAATTTATAAGGCGCCTCATCCAGTGCTTTTCTTTGCCAGCTGCAACGTGGAACCTGCACACAACACAACCAAATACTTTGTTCCCAACTTACGATGAGGTTGTCAATCTCACTGGTTTGCTGCAAATAAAGGAATGAGCGTATCGAGTGGAAAGCAATAGTAGTATGCGAGTAAAGTAAACAGTGCGAGTAAAGTAAACAGGTGATAGCAATGTAAAGGAAATAGGACCGGGGTCCATAGTTCACTAGTGGTGTCTCTCCAAAAGATAAATAACACATGCTGGGTGAACAAATTATAGTTGGGCAATTGATAGAATAAAGATAACGTGATATGGCAAGAGGATCACTATGAGATTTACTCTGGGCATTACAACAAAATACACAGACCGCCATCCAACTGCATCTATGACTAACAATCCACTCGCGGGGAATCAATTCGAGAACCCCTTGAGTATTAAGTTGCGAACAACAGATAACTGCATTAAGCAAAGTGTGTAATGTAATAAAGCATATGCCCTTGGACATAGGAATGTTGTTTTCTCCCTAGTGGCAACAACACATCTACAACCTTAGAGGTTTCTGTCACTCCCCCATATTAAATAGAGGCATGAACCCAACTATCGAGCATAAATACCACCTCTTGGAGTCACTAGTAACTACTCGGCCAAGATAGCTACTAACAATGGAGAGCATGCAAGACCATAAACAACATAGAGATAACATAAGATAATATTCAGCACATCAACTCAATCATAACACCAATATTCATCGAATCCCAACAAACACAACATGTAGAATTACATAACGGTGATCTCGATCATGTAAGGCAGCTCACAAGATCTAAACATGAAGCACATGGTGGAGAAGACAACCAACTAGCTACTGCTATGGACCCATAGTCCAAGGTAGACTACTCACTCATCGCATCGGAGGCAAGCATGGCGATGAAGAAGACCTCCGGTGGCGATTCCCCTCTCCGGCAGGGTGCCGGGAAGAGCTTCTGGACCCTCTCTATCTCGGGTCGGCGACGATGGTGGATCGCGATGTGTTTCTGGAAAAGTGATCGGGTGTTTAGGTTTTTCCCGTCGGGGGGTCTTTATAGGCGAAGGGGCAGCGTCAGAAGTGGACCAGGTGGGGCTCACCATAGGGCGGCGTGGCCAGGCCCTAGGCCGCGCCCCCTGGTGGTGAGGCCACCCCCTGGCTCCGTTCCGTCTCCTCTTCGGTTCTCTGGAAGCTTCGTTAAATATCTGGATGTTCGGCTTTTGTTTCGTCCAATTCCGAGAATATTTCCTGTGTAACTTTTCTGAAACACAAAACAACAAAAAACATGGAACTGGCACTGTGGCATCTCGTTAATAGGTTAGTTCCGGAAAATGCATAAAAATGCCACGAAGTGTAACGAAACACTAAGCAAATGGTGTAAAAACAAGCATGGAGCATAAAAAATTATAGATACGTTTGAGCCGTATCAGCATCCCCAAGCTTAACTCCTGCTCGTCCTCGAGTAGGTAAGTGATAACAAGGAATAATTTTTGAGGTGACATGCACCTACACAATCTTGACCATCTATGTAAGCATTGTGTGCTGGGGTCAAAAGAACTTGAAACATGGGTGACATGCACCTACACAATCTTGACCATCTATGCACCTACACAATCTTGACCATCTATATAATCTTGATAGAAGAAACTTAGCAACCATGTTATAACATGAAAAAGAACACAAACAAAAGATCATGAAAATAAAACAATGAAAGTCAAACGTGTGTTCAAATCATAAGGAAAAACATACAAATGGTTTTTAGCTTGTCCTTCATGGAATACCAAAACATAAATGCATAGGACACCTTCAAGTTTAAGAGGGCGACTAGATACAAATAATTTAAGAACAAGTGAAACCAAAATCATGAATCTATCAATGAATACTTTGGGACAATGCACATTATACTAAGAATGACAACTATGCTCTCTTAGACGGTGCATAAAGATAGAAGGTGGTGACTCAACATAAAAGTAAAAGAAAGGCCCTTCGTAGAGGGAAGCAGTGATTGCAAGTTTTATAAACCTTCAAAAATTATGGTACTTACTAGCTTTGAGCTCTCATTGCCCCCATCATAAGCATCTTGAATGGTTAAAGTTAATGCGAGTATAATTATGAAGTATATGCTTGACAAATCATAAGTTGAAAACCTCATGTCTCGTGAAGTACGAATACCCAAACCTCATGCTACTCGACTTAGAGTCCCAAGCAGGCTCTTATCATTGCAAATATATGTGTATCATCGAGAACCGCCAATGGGGTACCTCCTGCCCGATGACATGGAACAAGCCCACATCAAAATGACAAGACAAACAGACAATGAACACCTCGACATCTCTTTTATTTACCATTGGTATAGCTTTTTATTGTGAGATGCGTCGTCGAATGTCCACTATGGGCATGCTGTAAATTTCCACCATGAATGATGCATGGCTTAGATTAGCGGCCTAGGCATTTCCCTAACACATATAAAAACTCCATGATCCCACAAGATTCCAACTTATTTCACATCGCGAGTATCCATAAACAAAAGATCACGATATCAACTCAAATGAAAGATAGTGCAATGTTAAAAGCTTGCCCCATGACGGCATGGCTGGGCTAATTTCCAACTTACAACTTGCAAGCATAACAACTCAACATAAGAGAGCCACAATGTCAAAATTTTGAAATGAGAAAAGTAAAGTGTGCCATCAGGTTCGTGAGAGCTAAACTGACCAATTTTCGCATAACACCAAAAAGAGTTTAATTTGAAGAATAGATAAAAGCAAGTCAAATGTACTTTGGAATAGCAAATTGCTAATAGGTATGTATGGTGGACACATTGGAACAACTTGGTTTTTAGGAGTTGGATGCACGAGTAGAGCTCATACTCAGTACAAAATGAGGGCTAGCAGAAGACTGGGAGCGACCAACTAAGAGAGCAATAACGGCCATAATCATGCAAAGCGACAAAGCAACATTAAAAGAAGCATAAAATGGCATCAAAAGTAAAAAACTCAATTATCATAGAGGCTTATGGCGACTTTGTATGAGTCTAACATGTGTGAGCATGCGCCAAGTCAACCCAAATAAAGCATCAAGGAGAAAACCAAAATAATGCTTCCAAATAATAAAAAACAACACATGATTTTTTCAAAGGCTCATTAAGCAATCTCAGTCATTTGAGACAAGTCATGCTACAACAAGACCACTAAGCATACTATCAAAAAGACATCAAGCACGACATGCAAATGCCTAAGCCGCAGTCTACACAATCTCCTTTTTGTACCACTTTTTTACATGAAACTTTTTCTCTTTTCCAACACCATTCGAACCTTTTTAAAACAACTCTTTTGATGAATACCAACATGGACCAGAGGTCAAAATACACCTTGATGCAAAGATATAACAAGATCTGAACACAAATCAAAGCAAAAATCAAAAGCTAAACGCAGTTCTAGAAAAAGAGAACACTCGTTGAACGATAAGAGTGGAAAACAGAGTGTTCTTAGCAAATGAAAAGCAAGGCAACTTCTCCAAAAGAAATTTGTTGGGGTCCAACCATTTATTGCAGCAAACAAAACCAAACAAAACTGAAAACTAAAACAACTGACGCTCCAAGAAAAATGCATAGTGCATGAAGCAATAAAAATATAGTGTGTTGAAAGGTGACCTGATTTTTGCCGATGAAGAAGGGGTGCCTCGGGGGCATCCCAAGCTTTGACGCTTGTGCCTATTGGTTATTTCTTGGGGTGCGTGGGCATCGCCAAGCTTGAGCTTTTGTCCATTCTTCAACTCATCTCATCATTCTCCAATCCCAACACTTCAAAACTTCCTTCATACAAAACTCAACATAATTCTATTTGCAACATTAGAGCAAGCATAATAATGAATCAACCTTTTTTGCTTCAGGTTTCAAATCAAAACCACCACATATAAAGCACATACTACTGTAGCAACTTCCCCAAAAGTTCCGTGATCAAAAGAACTCAAAAAGAAAGCGATCGAGCGGCAAACACAAATAATGGCAGAAATCTATCAAAACAGAACAGCTGACAAAGGTCGAATTTTTAGAGGGTTTTCTGTTGCTCAAATCAAAAAGTGTAAAACTAGTGAAAGTTTGGATATAACCTGGGGCATATGAACAAGAAATCGCAGGTCCAAAAGATTTACAGAGAAATTTCACGAATTTTTACGGTGCAGCACCAAAATCTGTTTCAGGACAGCAACATCCCCAAATCTTACCTCACTCAAATTAGAGGCTTCTCTTGGCACAACAACGAAATAAAAATGATAAGGAGAGGTCATTACAGTAGTAATAACTTCCAAGACTCAAATAAAAGAAAAAGAACTGAAAGTAAAAACATTGGGTTATCTCCCAAGAGTGCTTTTCTTTAACGCATTTGAGCTAGGCGCAGAAAGTGCGAATCAAGTAATATCAAGCGATGAAGCATCAAGATCATAATTTGCTCTAAGAATAGAGTCAAAAATTAATTTCTTCCTCTTTCTAGGGAAGTGTTCCATACCTTTCTTGAGTGGGAATTTATACTTGATGGTGCCTTCCCTCATATCAATGATGGCACCTACAGTTCGAAGAAAGGGTCTTCCCAAAATAATAGGACATGAAGCATTTCATTCAACATCCATAACAAGAAAATCAACGGGAACAAGGTTACTGTTAACCATAATAAGAACATCATTAATCCTTCCCAAAGGTTTCTTCTTAGCAACATCAGCAATAGGAACATCATAATAACACTTTTTAAGCGGTGGTAAATCAAGCATGTCATAAATCTTTCTAGGCATAATAGAAATACTAGCACCTAGATCACATAAAGCATGGCAATCAAAACCATTAACATGCATATCAATGATGGGTTCCCAACCATCTTCTAACTTCTTGGGAATAGAAGCTTTTTGCTTCAACTTTTCATCCCTAATTTTCATGAGAGCATTGGTAATATGCTTAGTAAAAGCAACATTTAAAGAACTAGCATTGGGACTCAAAGCAAGATTTTGCAAGAACAAAATAACTTCAGATATATTGCAGCCATCAATATCAAAATCATTAAAGGAAATAGAGCTATCATCTCCCACACTCAGAAAAATTTCAGCACTCTTTTGAGAAAAAGTTTTGGCAGTTTTAGACTTTTTAACACAAGGAGTGGGAGTTTTCTCTACACCAATCAAAGTAAGAGGATTGCTAGCATTTGGAACAACATCATTAGAGGTAGTAATGGTACATACCTTCATCCTTCTAGCCATCTTATCTTCTCTTTCCCACCTGGCATGCAATTCTGCTAACATCCTAACATTTTCATCAATTCTAACTTGGATAGCATTAGCAGTGGCAAAAGTATTGTTCTCTTTCACATCATTAGGCAACACTTTTAATTTCAGAAGTTCAACATCATGAGAAATGCTATCAACTTTAGAAGCAAGAATATCAATTTTGTCTAACTTTTCCTCAACAGACTTATTAAAAGCAGTTTGCTTACCAATGAAGTCCTTGAGCATTACCTCAAGATCGGAGGGCATAGCCCTAGTGTTGTTGTTGGAATTGCCATAAGAGTTACCATAACCATTACCATTGGTAGAAGGATACGACCTATAATTGTTATTAGCATAATTGTTCCTATAAGCATTGTTGTTAAAATTATTATTTCTAATGAAGTTTACATCAACATGCTCTTCTTGAGCAACCAAAGAGGCCAAAGGAACATTATTAGGATCAACATGAGTTCTATCATTAGAAAGCATAAGCATTATAGCATCAATCTTATCACTCAAGGAAGAGGTTTCCTCGACAGAATTTACCTTCTTACCTTGTGGAGCTCTCTCAGTGTGCCATTCAGAATAATTTACCATCATATTGTCGAGAAGCTTTGTTGCGGCGCCCAAGGTAAGGGACATAAAAGTGCCTCCAGCAGCTGAATCCAATAGGTTCCTTGAAGAAAAATTCAGTCCTGCATAAAAAGTTTGAACAATCATCCAAGTAGTCAGTCCATGAGTGGGACAATTCTTTATCATAGATTTCATTCTTTCCCAAGCCTGAGCAACATGTTCATTATCAAACTGGCTAAACTTCATAATATTGCTACGCAAAGCTATAATCTTAGTAGGAGGATAGTATCTTCCAATAAAAGCATCCTTACACTTAGCCCATGAATCAATACTATTTTTAGGCAAAGACAGCAACCAATCCTTAGCTTTTCCTCTCAAAGAAAAAGGAAACAACTTAAGCTTAATAATATCACTCTCTACATCCTTATATTTCTACATCTCACATAGCTCAAAAAAATTGTTGAGATGAGCTGCAGCATCATCAGTATTAGCACCAGAAAATTGCTCTTTCATAACAAGGTTCAACAAAGCAGGCTTAATCTCGTAAAAATTTGCAAAAGGAGCAGGTGGCGCAATAGGAGTGCAGATAAAATCACTATTATTAGTGCTAGTAAAATCACACAACTTGGTGTTCTCAGGAGTAGCCATTCTAGCAAAACTAAAAGCAGACAAGTAAAAACAACTATAAGGAAACTAATTTTTTTGTGTTTTTGATAAAATGAAACAAGTAAAAATAAAGTAACACAAAACTTAAAACAAAGTAAAGGATGTGCGTGCGAAACTACCCTTGCAGAAGTCTTCTTTTTCCCCGGCAACGGCGCCAGAAAACTTGTTGGTGGCACGGTGTTGATGATGTAAAATGACCGGCCAGTTGAAAACCCCAAGAGAAGGTTTGATGAATATAGCAGCAAGTTTTCCCTCAGTTATGAAACCAAGGTTATCAATCCAGTAGGAAAAAGCCAAACTCAAGAAGGTGGTGCTTGCTAGCTTCGCGACAGCTCCGGACAATTTATAGGGCGCCTCGTCCAGTGCTTTGCTTTGCCAGCTGCAATGCAGAACCTGCACACAACATAACCAAATACTTTGTTCCCAACTTACGATGAGGTTGTCAATCTCACCGGTTTGCTGTAAACAAAGGAATGAGCGTATCGAGTGGAAAGCAATAGTAGTATGCTAGTAAAGTAAACAGTGCCAGTAAAGTAAACAGGTGATAGCAATGTAAAGGAAATAGGACCGGGGTCCACAGTTCACTAGTGGTGTCTCTCCAAAAGATAAATAACACATGATGGGTGAACAAATTACAGTTGGGCAATTGATAGAATAAAGATAACGTGATATGTCAAGAGGATCACTATGATATTTACTCTAGGCATTACAACAAAATACATAGACCATCATCCAACTACATCTATGAGTAATAATCCACTCGCGGGAATCAATCCGAGAACCCCTTGAGTATTAAGTTGCGAACAACAAATAACTGCATTAAGCAAAGTGTGTAATATAAACAAAGCATATGCCCTTGGACATAAGAATGTTGTTTTCTCCCTAGTGGCAATAACACATCTACAACCTTAGAGGTTTCTGTCACTCCCCCAGATTAAATAGAGGCATGAACCCAACTATCGAGCATAAATACCCCCTCTTGGAGTCACTAGTAACTACTCGGCCAAGATAGCTACTAACAACGGAGATCATGCAAGATCATAAACAACATAGAGATAACATAAGATAATATTTAGCACATCAACTCAATCATAACACCAATATTCATTGGATCCCAACAAACACAACATGTAGAATTACATAACGGTGATCTCGATCATGTAAGGCAGCTCACGAGATCTAAACATGAAGCACATGGTGGAGAAGACAACCAACTAGCTACTGCTATGGACCCATAGTCCAAGGCAGACTACTCACTCATCGCGCCGAAGGCAAGCATGGCGATGAAGAAGACCTCCGGTGGTGATTCCCCTCTCCAGCAGGTTGCCGGGAAGAGCTTCTGGACCCTCCCGATCTCGGGTCGACGACGGCGGCGGATCGCAATGTGTTTCTGGAAAAGTGATCGGGTGTTTAGGTTTTTCCCGTCGGGGGGTCTTTATAGGCAAAGGAGCAGCGTCAGAAGTGGACCAGGTGGGGCTCACCATAGGGCGGCGTGGCCAGGCCCTAGGTCGCGCCCCGTGGTGGTGAGGCCACCCCTGGCTCCGTTCTGTCTCCTCTTCGGTTCTCTGGAAGCTTTGTTAAATATCTGGATGTTTGGCTTTTGTTTCGTCCAATTCCGATAATATTTCCTGTGTAACTTTTCTGAAACACAAAACAGCAGAAAACAGGGAACTGACACTGTGGCATCTCGTTAATAGGTTAGTTCCAGAAAATGCATAAAAACGCCACAAAGTGTAACGAAACACTAAGCAAATGGTGTAAAAACGAGCATGGAGCATCAAAAATTATAGATACGTTTGAGACGTATCACTCGCTTATTAGGTTTGCATGGTGTAGTGCCTCATGTTTTAGACCTTGAGTTCCCCGCAGAGAGGCTTGATTTTAATTCTATATTACATCATAAGTTTGTTTCTTCTCATGCTTATTTGGACAACTTGTTATTTGAGATAACCCTTTTTCAAGGAATCAGCCTGGAAAGTAGTTAAGACTGATCGATCAGTCCGTTTGCCTGCACCTCTTTTGTTTAACCTTGATCGCATGAATGGATGGTCACTTACAGAGGATGAGCTTGACGCGTACATGGTGGAGCACCCTCAGCACACGCACGAGAATGGGGAGGCGACCAAAGAGTCGGTCCAGCCCTCCAACACTTGGGAGTTTCCGTACCAACAGTCTTATTATGATTATGCACCATCAGCTTCATCTTCATGAGAGCCGGGTTATGACCATGCCAATGATGACCCACTAGCCTGGGGCAATTACTGGAGCTGGGATTGATCTCCACTTAGGCCAAAAGCCTAAGCTTGGGGGGAGGTACACCGACGATTCACTCATCTACATATCATATTTTGTCGGTACTTTGTATATCCATGATTTGCTTTCTTGCTTTGCTTTGTTTTTTATTTCCACTTTCCAAAACACAAAAAGACCAAAAATATTTCCATTGTTTCTTTTTGTTCGCCTTTTTAGTTCTCTAGTTTTGGTTTACTTTATTTCTTATTTTCGGTTTGTTATTTGAAAAATCCAAAAAGATTTTGCTTTGTTTGCTGTTTCCTTTTGTTCTTGTTGCAAAATTCGAAAACCCAAAAATATTTGTTGTTCTTCTTCGGTTTTTGTAAAGTTTGTTGCAGAGTTCAGTCTCCCGTGACTCCATTGGAGCTTGGTTATCACTTCATATTATTCAAGCCACACAAGTGAAAGGCCATAATGATGACATATGCGACTTGAGATGTGGTAAGAGGCTAGTATGAACTCTATTTGTTTTCATTTTTGTACATATACTCATCTATGTGGACGTGCTTAGCCTGTTCATGTAAGGTATATGTTTTCTAATGGATGCTTTGTAGTTCTTGCTCTCATGTGATTAGTTTCAATTTACTAATAGTTTGTAGCATGTCATGTAGATGTTTTCTTGCATTGTTTTATTCATAAGACGGTGATACGTCTCCAACGTATCTATAATTTTTGATGCTCCATGCTTGTTTTTACACCATTTGCCTATTGTTTCGGTACACTTGGTGGCACTTTTATGCATTTTCCGGAACTAACCTATTAACAAGTTGCCACAGTGCCAGTTTCCTGTTTTTTGCTGTTTTTGTGTTTCAGAAGTGATACACAGGAAATATTCTCGGAATTGGACGAAACAAGTTCCTGAAGTCTTATTTTACCCGGAAGCTTCCAGAGATCCGAAGAGAAGTAGGAGGGGGGCCACCAGGGCCCCACACACAGGGGCGGCGCGGCCAGGCCCCTGGCCGCGCGGGCCCCGTGTGAGGGCGCCTGGCCCCTCCTCTGACATCGACCCTTCGCCTATAAAGACCCCCCGACGGAAAAAACCTAAGTACCCGATCAGATTTCCAGAACACATCGCGATCCACCGCCGCCGTCGACCCGAAGATCGGGAGGGTCCAGAAGCTCTTCCCGGCACCCTGTCGGAGAGGGGAATCGCCACCGGAGGTCTTCTTCATCACCATGCTTGCCTCCGGAGCGATGAGTGAGTAGTCTACCTTGGACTATGGGTCCATAGCAGTAGCTAGATGGTTGTCTTCTCCACCATGTGCTTCATGTTTAGATCTCATGAGCTGCCCTACATGATTGAGATCACCGTTATGTAATTCTACATGTTTGGTTTGTTGGGATCCGATGAATATTGGTGTTTATGATTAAGTTGCTATACTGAATATTATCTTTTGTTATCTCTATGTTGTTTATGATCTTGCATGCTCTCCGTTGTTAGTAGCTATCTTGGCCGAGTAGTTGCTAGTGACTCCAAGAGGGGGTATTTATGCTCGATAGTGGGTTCATGCCTCTATTTCACCTGGGGGAGTGACAGAAACCTCTAAGGTGGTAGATGTGCTGTTGCTACTAGGGAGAAAACAACATTCATATGCTCAAGGGCATATGCTTTGTTTACATTACACACTTTTCTTAATGCAATTATCTGTTGTTCGCAACTTAATACTACTGGGGTGTTCGGATTGATATCCCCGGGAGTGGATTATTAGTCATAGATGTAGTTGGATGGCGGTCTATGTATTTTGTTGTAATGCCCAGAGTAAATCTCATAGTGATCTTCTTGACATATCACGTTATCTTTATTCTATCAATTGCCCAACTGTAATTTGTTTACCCAGCATGTGTTATTTTATCTATGGAGAGACACCACTAGTGAACTGTGGACCCCGGTCCTATTTACATCATATTTCTATCACCTGTTTACTTTACTCGCATACTATATTGTTTTCCACTCGATACACTCATAACCTTTGTTTCAAGCAAACCGGTGAGATTGACAACCTCATCGTAAGTTGGGAGCAAAGTATTTGTTTGTGTGTGTGCAGGTTCCGCGTTGCTACTGGCTGAAGACGAGTCAACAAGTATCGTTAACGGTGCCCTTGTTGGAGTGTTATTAAGCCAGTCTGCATCACCTTCAGTCTTCATTGTCTCTCCTCTTCAAGATCGACATTAAACCTTGGTTTCTTAACCGAGGGAAAACTAGCTGCTATACTCATCATACCTTCCTCTTGGGGTTCTCAACGGGCTGGTTATTCACCACGCACAAGGACAGTCTGCTCCCACGTCAACTTGGCACCATCAGTAATTTCCTGGCGCCATCAACCACCAGCAGACGGTATGACATTGTGGTATCCTCCTCTGAAAGTTTCATTTGAATCGACTTGGCACATGCTCAAGCATGCATATGACTGAACAAAAAAGTCAATTAAGCCTCGATGATTTACTTTGCCTCGGAGTTCTTGTATCGCTTTTATGCCTTTATTAATTTTGTTTGGTCGCAAGCATGATTATGACAGTTATTGCTCTCTCGACTTGTCACCTTCACCTGTACTAAGAGGGAATACTTCTCGTGCATTCAATTCCTGAAAACCAAGTAACCCCAAGAGTCCACTATAAATTCCTATGCATGGTATTTCAAAGCCATTCCAAGTAAATTTTCATGTGCTACCTTTCAAAACTTTCAAATACTTCTCATTTTATGCCACTGTTTTTAGCTCATGAGGACGTAGTGGTCGGAATTGCTATCTTCCATATTAAATTAAGTACTCCTCGACTTCCATGCTTCATCTGCTCGTCATTAATTTTGCAAGGGAGCTGGTCAGACCATTGGAATCTAAATCTAAAAAAGAGAAAGAAAAAAAAGGAACTCCTCCATGGTATGTGAAAGTTGGTGGGCACCCGATGGAATCGGTTAGCCATGGTTTGAGAAAGGAAAAAAGTGGGGAGGAGTGCCAAAGCTTTATAAAAGAGCACCAATGTGCCAAATTTTCAAAGAACTCGGAACCACTCTCACTTTTTTAGTATGGAAGATAGCAAGAACCCATTGCCAGTCGTTGACATGAAACAACCACCTCTCAAAGCAAACTTTTATCTCTGTTTTACAAATGAAAAGCTCTAGCACATGTTTAAATCACTGCTTCCCTCTGCGAAGAGCCTTTCTTTTACTTTTATATTGAGTCTTCATTTTATAACTTTAAGCACTTTCTTGAGAGCATAGCTGTTATTCTTAGTGTAATGTGCTTGTCCCGGAATACGGTTAATTGTGGTATAACTTTGATGCTTGTATCTTTGACATTTTTACTTCTAGTCTTCCCTTGAACTTCAGAGGTGCCTCAGCATTTATGTTTTGCTCCACAGATAAAGGCAAGCGGGATACCACTCTTTCATATCTTATTATGAGCATTACAATCTTGTAGCTTCTTATGTTTCATGTTGCTTGTTATTAGTGCATTGGCACTTTTTCATAGCCTGCTTGACTATGAGACAACATTAGTTGCATATTTCTTATTTTGAATTGCCTGAGTACTTGATCATATAGTGAGAATATATACATCTCATGAAGCAAATGTGTTCATGAAAGTTTCTTTTATCGCACTCAATTGTTAACTGAATTGCTCGAGGACAAGCAATAAGCTAAGCTTGGGGGAGTTGATACGTCCAAAATGTATCTACTTTCCCGAACACTTTTGCTATTGTTTCTCCTCTAATTTGTGTGTTTTGAATACAACTAACACGGACTAACGCTGTTTTCAGCAGAATTGCCCTGGTGTCTTGTTTTTGTGCAGAAATCCAACTTTCAGGAAAAATCCTGGAAAATACTGCAAAAATCCTATTTTACCAGAAGACCCATGGAGGTAGAATATGAGACAGAGAGGGGCTGGGAGGCCGCCACACCACCTGGTGGCACGGCCTAGGCCTGGCCGTGCCAGGGTGTGGTGAGGCCACCCCAGCCGCCTCCTCAAGCCCTCCTTCCGCCTACATATACCTTCAGACCTAAAACTATCGGGGGTTCGGTGTTTTTCCCAGATAGAGTTCCGTTGCGCTGCCACCGTCAGAAACTGCAATTCGGAACAAGAAACTCCGTTCTGGCACCCTGCCGGGACGGGGATTTGGAGGAAATCTTCATCATCATTATCACCGACGTCTCTCCATCAACAATCCATGACTCCCCCATCCATGTGTGAGTCATTCCCGCTGTAGGCGAAGGGGATGGTAGGGATTGGATGAGATCGTTCATTTAATTTGCTATGATATTGTTAGGGCATGGTGCCTAGTATCTATTGTTAGTACTTACGACATTGTTGCAACTTGTTGTGCTTAATGCTTGTCACTTTGGGCCCGAGTGCCATGACTCAGATCTGAACTTGTTATTGTTTCATTATGATAGTTGTTGTTTATGGTCTTACCTGCAAGTTGTATACACATATCATTGTCCGGAACCCGAGGCCCCAAAGTGACAGCAATTGGGATAACCGGAGGGGATGGTTGTGATGTGAGGATCACATGTGTTCACTGAGTGTTAATGCTTTGCTCTGGTACTTTATTAAAAGGAGTACCTTAATTACCAGTAGATTCCCTTGAGGCCATGCTGCAAACAGGCTGGTAGGACAGAAGATGTCGTGCAAGTTTCTCATTGCAAGCACGCACAACTATATACACAACACATGCATATGGTTGTTTAGTACTAGGATGCTTTATTATTATTTATCTGTAATTGCCCATGTCTTGATTATTACATGAATTATCTTATCCATGCAACGCCCGTCATCCATCCCTATGCCTACAGTATTTAATCCTACTGTTTACTATTGCTAATATTACTGTCTTTACTTTATTGTTGCTACTAATTTACTACTGTCACCACTATAAAACTGTTGCTACTGATAAACCGCTGCGAGCAAGTCTGTTTCCCGGTGCAGCTGAATTGACAACTCATCTGTTAAGGCTTATAAATATCCTTTGACTCCCCTTGTGTCGAATCAATAAATTTGGGTTTTACTTCCCTCGAAGACTGTTGCAATCCCCTATACTTGTGGGTCATCAGGTACCGGTTCCCGTCGCACGCCGCGTAAGTAATTAAATGCTAGTCTAGCGCTTTGGAAGTTGAACCACGTGAGCCCAGTCGCTTCGTTTCTGAGAGAGTGCTGGTCCGACGTGTCACCGTGGGCCCCGGTACTCCGGCGCACTTATCAGTGAGACGCAGCTATCGTGGGTAAGGATGTATGTACGTTTATCGCCAGGCAGCAATTAAGGAGTCTCGTTGTTTGACTAAAGGTAGCAGAGCGACAGTCTGAAAAAGGAGACATGCAGAACTAGTGTGCAAGGTGGGAATAAATCCATCATCTTCCACGTACCGCTCTTGTCTGACATGAGGAAGGAATATAGAACAAAATCTTACCATTGAAATGCTTCTCATCGAGGTCCCCTGCTCCATGAGACAAAGGAGTGAGACAAACTAGTTCAGGTTTAGCATCTGAAGCGTGTGGGGACCCACTTGTTTGGGTAAGGTTTGGTCCGACGTGTGTCTAGGGCCCCACTTGGTAATAGTGTTCCGGGCCTACGTGGGGCCACATGTCATAAGGGTTAGGATTCGTGGCCAGTGGGAAAACCCAAGCAACAGACGTGTGGTAGCAAGTTGTCCGTAGCAGCGGGATTTGACAGGGCAGCGGGATTTGACAGGGCAAGTAAATTGACGAGACACGCTGCAGTCTGACTAGTTCACTAGGCGCGCTCAAGAGTGTATCTCAGTTGCATCATCATTGCTGACTCTACTCTAGTGACTAGTTCAGTAGCCATAGATGGAGGAGTTCCCTTCCATGTGTAAAGAAATGAATAAATGGCACATAGCACTTGCAATTCATCATTGCGACTCATTGGTTATGGTAGGTAACATTAAAAATAGGTTCGTGCTAATTGCATCGAGCAAATAGCAGATAGTGAATAGTTCTTAACTACGCTAATCTCGTGATACCTCTACCGATGATCAGTTCGTGTCAACATCTAAGTCCTCATCTAACTCATCATCATTTGGCGTTTCATCGAACAATGGCTCATCGATGATTGCCTTGATCCTTTTTACCTTCTCAGTTTGGGCGTTCCATCCCGCTCTATTCAACATCCTTACAACATCATGTGCGTGCGTTAGCACCCGCTGCAACTTCCTTTTTTTCTCCAATTCATCCACATTTTTCTTCAGCATTTCCAAATTATCCTTCAGCTGACCGGCTTCTTCCATCAGCACGGCCTTCTCGGCGCATAGAGCGGAATTCTTCTTCTCTAGCTCAGCTAGCTTAATTTTGTCAGCACTTCTTGCAGTATTGCTAGAATGGTACAATCCCCATAGTCATGATAGTGCATTCTTTAGTGTGTCTGGCCACTCTTGATCTACCCAAGAAACAAACCCATAGTTGTTCTCTTCCTATAGAAAAAGAAATGAAAACTGCTCATGCCATTACGTAACATAAATTAGGACTCAATGCAGCAAGTAATTCATATGCAAGTACACATGAAAGAACTATGTACAACAAGATAATACTAAGTGTGTAGCAATTTAGTCATACGCATCAATTATTTAATTACTTGCAGCAAGTTAGTCATGTGCATCCAATTGCTTTTAATTACTATACCAAACAATAAACTAAAGAATCGAAGGGGAAATTGCAGCTTTCACCCTACCCCTACGTAACACAAGATAGTACTAAAAAACCCAAGATAGTACTTAGTGAAGCAAGTAATTTATACGCAAATACACAGGAAAGATAGTACTAAGTGGCAAGATAGCAAATACACAAGATTTGAACTTACAGAAATAAAGATATAAAATAATTAACACAAATTAGGGTTTAATCCAATCTGAGATTAGATCCAGATTTGATATAAAACTTTGAAAATATACCACACTAATAAATTCTACACATCCTAAGCTTTCCATAGATATAAAATTCATCAAAAACAGAGCAGTCGAACTATTTCTATGAATTTTGAAAGATTCAGTAGTTTTTAAATCAAATTAAATCTAATTTGAAAACGGGCTGCTACGGGCGTGACACGCAGCGGCCGCTGATTGGCGCATACCGCTTCGGGCGGATTACCCTTCTGGGCTGTCAGATCTAAATAGATCTGAGCGGCTCAAATTGGTCCGTACCGATTCGGTCGGGGATCTAATCTCGAGCGCAGGATTCAGATCGGACGGTCACAGAGAGATAGGCATGCAAGTGGACTGTCCAGCGGACCTGGCGGACGTCCGCCGAATCAAATTGTTAGCTAGAAAGCGAATTTGTTTAGTAAGGTATTAAGCTGTCAGAAAAATAAAAACTAAATTAGTTGTCCGCCTGGGGAGGTCTAGCGGACGTCCGCCTGCATCCCTACAGAGAGAGGAGGGGAAATCTCACCGGCGCGATTAGGTTTCCCGTGAGATCCGGCCCAGAGGTGCACATTCCTGGCAATGCAGTGCTCTCCGGTGGTGGCGAAGGTGACGACGAGCTTCGCCGGAGCACGGCGAGTCCGACGGTGGTGATGGCGACATCGATCGCGTGGCGGTGGCGTGCAGAAGCTCGGCTAGATCTCGCAGATACTTTGGAGCTTGCACGAGCGATTCCTGATGGTGCGGTGTGGATATAGATGACCGACCAGTTGGGAACCCCAAGAGAAGGTATGATGAGCACAATAGCAAGTCTTCCCTCAGTTGTGAAACCAAGGTTTATCGAATCAGTAGTAGAAAGAACCAAACTTCAGAAGGTGATGCTTGCTAGCTTCGTGACACTCCGGACAAGGGCGCTAGATACAACTGCTTGTCGGCGTATCTTCACCCAGCAGCAACGTGAAACATGCACACAACACAACCAAGAACTTTGCTCCCAACTTACGATGAGGTTGTCAATCTCACCGGTTTGCTATAAACAAAGGATTGAGCATATCGAGTGGTAATAGGATAATAGTATGCAAGAAAGTAAACAATGCGAGTAAAGTAAAACGGTATAGCAATGTAAAGGAAATTGGACCGGGGTTCACAGTTCACTAGTGGTGTCTCTCCATAAGATAAATAACACATGCTGGGTAAACAAATTACAGTTGGGCAATTGATAGAGCAAAAATAACGTACATACGTCATGAGGATCACTATGAGATTCACTCTGGGCATTATGACAAAATACATAGACCGCCATCCAACTGCATCTATGACTAAAAATCCACTCACGGGGAATCGTCCGAGGACTCCTTGAGTATTAAGGTGTGAACAATAGATAATTGCATTAAGCAAAGTGCATAATGTAAACAAAGGAAATATCCTTGGACACAAGAATGTTGTTTTCTCCCTAGTGGCAACAACACATCTACAACCTTTGAGGTTTTTGTCACTCCCCCAGATTAAATAGAGGCATGAACCCAACTATCGAGCATAAATACTCCCTCTTGGAGTTACTAGCATCTACTCGACCAAGATAGCTACTAGCAAAGGAAATCATGCAAGATCATAAACATCATAGAGATAACATAAGATATATATTCAGCACATCAACATCACATAGTACCAATTCATCGGATCCCAACAAACACAACATGTATGATTACATAAAGATGATCCTGATCATGTAGGTCAGCTCACAAGATCTAAACATGAAGCACATGGTGGAGGAGACAACCATCTAGCTACTGCTATGGACCCGTAGTCCAAGGTAGACTACTCACACATCACTCCGGAGGCGACCATGGTTGTGTAGAAGGCCTCTGGCAGGGTGCCGGGAAGAGCTCCTGGATCCCCCCGATCTCGCGACGGCGACGGCGATGGCTTGCAGTATGTTTCATGAAAAAGAGATTCGTCCCCTAGGTTTTTCCCGTTGAGGGGAAATTATAGGCGAAAGGGCATCGTCAGAGGTGGGGCAAGCTGGCCTCACCATAGGGCGGCGCGGCTAGGGCCTGGGCCACGCCCCCTGGTGGTGAGCCTGGCTCGTTGCCCCCCTCCGTCTCATGTTCGGTCTTCGCGAAGCTTCGGTAAAAATATGAGGTTCGGCTTTTGTTTCGTCCAATTCCGAGAATATTTCTTGTGTAACTTTTCTGAAACACTAAAACAACAGAAAACAGGGAACTCACACTGTGGCATCTTGTTAATAGGTTAGTTCCGGAAAATGCATAAAAACGCCACGAAGTGTAACGAAACACAAAGCAAATGGTGTATAAACAAGCATGGAGCATCAAAAATTATAGATACGTTTGAGATGTATCAAGCATCCCCAAGTTAACTCCTACTCGTCCTCGATTAGGTAAGTGATAACAAAAGAATAATTTTTGAGGTGACATGCACCATCACAATCTTGATCATCTACGTAAAGCATTGAGTGCTGGGATCAAATATCTTAAAACATGGGCATAAAAGACGTAATCTTGACAATAAGAACTTAGCAACCATGTTATAACATGAAAAGAAACACAAACGAAAGATCATGAATAATGAAACAATGAAAGTCAAACGTGTGTTCAAATCATATGGAAAAATATAGCAAATGGTTTTCAGCTTGTCCTTCATGGAATAGCAAAACATAAATGCATAGGACACCTTCAAGTTTAAGAGGGCGAGTAGATACAAATAATTTAAGAACAAGTGAAACCATAATCATAAATCAATCAATGATAAACTTTGGGACTATGCACATTAAACTCAGAATGGCAACTATGCTCTCTTAGATGGTGCATAAAGGTAGAAGGTGGAGACTCAACATAAAAGTAAAAGAAAGACCCTTCGCAGAGGAAAGCAGTGATTGCAAGTTTTATAAACCTTCAAAAATTATGGTACTTACTAGCTTTGAGCTCTCATTGCCCCCATCATAGGCATCTTGAATGGTTAAAGTTAATGCAAGAACAATTATAAGCATATGCTTGACAAATCATAAGTTGAAAACCTCGTGTCCCGTGAAGTACGAATACCCAAACCTTATGCTACTCGACTTAGGGTCCCAAGAAAGCTCTTGTCAATGTAAGTATACACGTATCATCGAGAACCGCCAACGGGCTACCTCCTTGCCCGATGACATGGAACAAGCACATATCAAAATGACAAGACAAACAGCCAATGAACACCTCGACATCTCTTTTATTTACCATAGGTATAGCTTTTTTATTTTGAGATGCGTCGTCAAATGTCCACTATGGGCATGCTATAAATTTCCACCATGAATGATGCATGGCTTAGATTAGCGGCCCAGGTGTTTCTCTAACACATATACAAACTCCATGATCCCGCAAGATTCCCAACTTATTCCACATCGCGAGTATCTATAAACAGAAGATCACGATATCAACTTAAATAAGAGAAGTGCAATGTTGAAAGCTTAACCCATGACGGCATGGTTTGGATAATTTGCAACTTACAACTTTCAAGCATAACATCGACATAAAAGAGCCACAATGTCAAAATTTTAAAAACGAGAAAAGTAAAGTGTGCCATCAGGTTCGTGAGAGCTTTACTGACTAATTTTCTCATAACACTGATAAGAGTTTAATTCGAAGGATAGATAAAAGCAAGTCAAATGTACTTTGGAATAGCAAATTGCTAGTAGGTATGTATGGTGGACACATTGGCATAACTTGGTTTTTTGGGAGTTGGATGCACGAGTAGAGCTCATACTCTGTAAAAACGAGGGCTAGCAAAAGACTGGGAGCCAGCAACTAAGAGAGCAATAACAACCATAATCATGCAAAGCGACAAAATATCATTAAGAGAAGCATAAAATGGCATCAATAGTCAAAAAACAAATGATCATAGAGGCTTATGGCGACTTGTTAAGAGTCAAACATGTTGTAAGCATGCGCCAAGTCAAACCAAATAAAGCATCAAAGGAGAAAACCAAATAAATGCTTCCACATAATAAGAACAGCACATGATTTTTTCAAAGGCTCATTAAGAAATCTCAGTCATTTGAGACAAGTCATGCTACAGCAAAAATCACTAAGCATACTATCAAAATGACATCAAGCATGGCATGCAAAAGTCTAAGCCGCAGTCTAAACAAACTCCTTTTTGTACCACTTTTTTGCATGAAACTTTTTCTCTTTTCCAACACCATTCTAACCGTTTTGAAACATCTTTTTTTTATGAATACCAACATAGACCAGAGGTCAAAATACACTTTGATGCAAATATAAAACAAGATCTGAACAAAAATCAAGGTGAAAAACGAAAGCTAAATGCAGTAGCAGAAAAAGAGAACACTCGTTGAATGATAAGAGTGAAAAACGTAGTGTTCTTGGCAAATGAAAAGCGAGTAAATCTCCTCCAAAAGAAATTTGTTGGGGTCCAACCATTTATTTCAGCTAAAAAAACAAAACAAAACTGAAAGCGAAAGTAAAGACGCTCTAAGAAAAACGCATAGTGCATGAAGCAATAAAAATATAGTGTGTTGAAAGGTGACCTGATTTTTGCCGATGAAGAAGGGGTGCCTCGGGGGCATCCCCAAGCTTTGACTCTTGTACCTCTTGGATATTTCTTGGGGTTACATGGGCATCCCCAAGCTTGAAGTTTTGTCCATTCTTCATCTCATCTCATCATTCTCCAATCCCTACACTTGAAAACTTCCTTCATACAAAACTTAACACAATTCTATTAGCAACATTAGCATAAACATAAATAGTAGATCGAGCCTTTTTTGGTTAAGGTTTCAACTCAAAAACACCACATATAAATCATATACTACTGTAGCAACTTCCCCAAAAGTTCCATGATCAAAAGAACTAAAAAAGAAAGCGATCGAGAGGCAAACACAAATAGTGGCAGAAATCTGTCAAAACAGAACAGCTGACAAAGGTCGATTTTTTCGAGGACCTTCTGCTGCTCAAATCAAAAAGTGCAAAACTAATGGAAGTTTGGATATAACCTGGGGCATATGCACAAGAAATCTCAGGTCAAAAAGATATACTGATAATTTTAGGACAGCAACTTCCCCAAATCTTACCTCACTCAAATTAGAGGTTCTTCTTGGCACAACAACGAAATAAAAAGGATAAGGAGTGGTTATTACAATAGTAATAACTTCCAAGACTCAAATAAAAGAAAAAGTACTGAAAATAAAACAATGGTTATCTCCCAAGAGGGCTTTTCTTTAACGCCTTTGAGCTAGGCGCAGAAAGTTGCAAATCAAGTATTATCAAACGAGGCATTAAGATCAATTGCAGAAGTCTTTTCAACAAGAGATTGTATTGCATACAAATAAGTTTTTGAAGACCCCTTGTGATCACGCTTTGGTTCACTCATTTCATTAAAAAGATTTTTAGGACAAATCCAATCAAACTTATTTTCCAAAGCCTCATGTAATCCTAAAAGTTTGCTAGGTATTGGTACCTTGATTTCTTCATTGTTTGTACCAATAACATTAACGGGCGAGCCAAGCATATTAAAACGCTCAAAAACTTTCCTAGCTTCAATAGCAACATCTCTAAATTCTCTACGCAAAGTCTCCAGAATAAAATCTTTCTTTTTGGAGTCTTCGATATCATGAAGTTTAAGAAACATTTGTTGCATAAAAGGATTAAGGTTTACAAACCTAGCCTCCAAATGTGAACTAAATAAGCAGCAGCAACTTCATAACTAGGAGCAAGCTCAGCCAAAGATCTATCCTCAACATCTTTATGCATACTAATATGATTAAAGAACTCCTCAATGTTACCTTTCCCAAAGATAGAACCACTACCTACTGAGAGGTCCTCCAAAACATACTTAGGGAACAACATAATGAACTAAGAGTAAAGAAGTAACAACTATAAAGGAAACTAAATTTTTTTGTATTTTTGATAAAACGATGCAAGCAAAAAAATAATAAAGCAAAACAAAAACAAAGTAAAAGATTGTGCGTGCGAGACTCCCCTTGCAGAAATCTTATTTCTTCCCGGCAATGGCGCCAGAAAACTTGTTGATGGTGCGGTGTTGATATAGATGACCGACCAGTTGGGAACCCCAAGAGAAGGTATGATGAGCACAACAGCAAGTCTTCCGTCAGTTGCGAAACCAAGGTTTATCGAACCAGTAGGAGAAAGAACCAAACTTCAGAAGGTGATGCTTGCTAACTTCGTGACACTCCAGACAAGGGCGCCAGATACAAATGCTTGTTGGCGTGTCTTCACCCAGCAGCAACGTGAAACCTGCACACAACACAACCAAGAACTTTGCTCCCAACTTACGATGAGGTTGTCAATCTCACCGGTTTGCTCTAAACAAAGGATTGAGCGTATCGAGTGGTAATAGGATAATATTATGCAAGAAAGTAAATAGTGCAAGTAAAAGTAAAATGGTATAGCAATGTAAAGGAAATTGGACCGGGGTCCACAGTTCACTAGTGGTGTCTCTCCATAAGATAAATAACACATGTTGGGTAAACAAATTACAGTTGGGCAATTGATAGAGCAAAGATAACGTACATACGTCATGAGGATCACTATGAGATTCACTCTGGGCATTACGACAAAATACATAGACCGCCATCCAACTGCATCTATGTCTAAAAATCCACTCGCGGGGAATTGTCCGAGGACCCCTTGAGTATTAAGTTGCGAAAAACAGATAATTGCATTAAGCAAAGTGCGTAATGTAAACAAAGCAAATGTCCTTGGACATAAGAATGTTGTTTTCTCCCTAGTAGCAACAGCACATCTAGAACCTTAGAGGTTTCTGTCACTCCCCCAGATTAAATACTCCCTCTTGGAGTTACTAGCATCTACTCGGCCAAGATAGCTACTAGCAACGAAAAGCATGCAAGATCATAAACATCATAGAGGTAACATAAGATATATATTGAGCACATCAACATCACATAGTACCAATACTCATTGGATCCCAACAAACACAACATGTATGATTACATAAAGATGATCCTGATCATGTAGGGCAGCTCACAAGATCTAAACATGACGAAAATGGTGGAGGAGACAACCATCTAGCTACTGCTATGGACCCATAGTCCATGGTAGACTACTCACCCATCACTCCGGAGGCGACCATGGTGGTGTAGAAGGCCTCCAGTAGGGATTCCCCTCTCCGGCAGGGTGCCAGGAAGAGCTCCTGGATCCTCCCGATCTCGCGACGGTGGCAGCTTGCAGTATGTTTCATGAAAAAGAGATCCGTCCCCTAGGTTTTTCCCGTCGAGGGGAACTTATAGGTGAAAGGGCATCGTCAGAGGTGGGGACAGCTGGCCTCACCATAGGGCAGCGCAGCCAGGGCCTGGGCCGCGCCCCCTGGTGGTGAGCCTTTGAATGCCTGATACATCTCAAACGTATCTATAATTTTTTATGCTCCATGCTTGTTTTTACACCATTTGCTTAGTGTTTCGTTACACTTCGTGGCGTTTTTATGCATTTTCCGGAACTAACCTATTAACGAGATGCCACAGTGTCAGTTCCTGTTTTCAGCTATTTTGTGTTTCAGAAAAGTTACACAGGAAATATTCTCAGAATTGGACGAAACAAAAGCCGAACATCCAGAAATTTACCGAAGCTTCCAGAGAACCGAAGAGGAGACGGAACCGAGCCAGAGGATGGCCTCGCCACCAGGGGCGCGGCCCAGGGCCTGGTCACGCCGCCCTATGGTGAGCCCCACCTGGTCCACTACTGATGCTGCCCCTTCGCCTATAAAGACCCCCCGACGGGAAAATGGTGGAGGAGACAACCATCTAGCTACTGCTATGGACCCGATCAATTTTCCAAAAACACATCGCGATCCACCGCCGTCATCGGCCCGAGATCGGGAGGGTCCAGAAGATCTTCCCGGCACCCTGCCGGAGAGGGGAATCGCCACCGGAGGTCTTCTTCATCGCCATGCTTGCCTCCGGCGCGATGAGTGAGTAGTCTACCTTGGACTATGGGTCCATAGCAGTAGCTAGATGGTTGTCTTCTCCACCATGTGCTTCATGTTTAGATCTCGTGAGCTGCCTTACATGATCGAGATCACCGTTATGTAATTCTACATGTTGTGTTTGTTGGGATCCGATGAATATTGGTGTTATGATTAAGTTGATGTGCTGAATATTATGTTATGTTATCTCTATGTTGTTTATGATCTTGCATGCTCTCCGTTGTTAGTAGCTATCTTGGCCGAGTAGATACTAGTGACTCCAAGAGAGGGTATTTATGCTCGATAGTTGGGTTCATGCCTCTATTTAATCTGGGGGAGTGACAGAAACCTCCAAGGTTATAGATGTGCTGTTGCCACTAGGGAGAAAACAACATTCTTATGTCCAAGGACATATGCTTTGTTTACATTACACACTTTGCTTAATGCAGTTATCTGTTGTTCGCAACTTAATACTCAAGGGGTTATCGGAATGATTCCCCGGGAGTGGATTATTAGTCATAGATGCAGTTGGATGGCGGTCTATGCATCTTGTTGTAATGCCCAGAGTAAATCTCATAGTGATCCTCTTGACATATCACGTTATCTTTATTTATATCAATTGCCCAACTGTAATTTGTTTACCCAGCATGTCGTTATTTATCTTATGGAGAGACACCACTAGTGAACTATGGACCCCGGTCCTATTTCCTTTACATTGCTATTACTGTTTACTTTTACTCGCATTGTTTACTTTCTCGCATACTACTATTGCTTTCCACTCGATACGCTCATTCCTTTGTTTACAGCAAACCGGTGAGATTGACAACCTCATCGTAATTTGGGAGCAAAGTATTTGGTTGTGTTGTGTGCAGGTTCCGCGTTGCTACTAGTTGAAGACGCGCTAACACGTTATCGTTAACATCGCCCTTGTTGGAGTGTCACTAGGCTAGCAAGCATCACCTTCTGGAGTTTGGCTTTTTCCTGGACTGACAAACCTTAGTTTCTTACTAAGGGAAAAGCTTGATGCTGTGCTCATCATACCTTCCTCTTGGGGTTCCCAACTAGACGGTGATTTACATCAACACACCGTGCCGCATCAAGACTATTTTCTGGCGCCGTTGCCAGGGAAAAAGAAGACTTCTGCAAGGGGAGTTTTGCACGCACATCCTTTACTTTGTTTTAAGTTTTGCTTTACTTTATTTTTACTTGTTTCGTTTTATCAAAAAACACAAAAAATTTAGTTTCCTTATAGTTGTTTTTACTTGTCTGCTTTTAGTTTTGCAAGAATGGCTACTCCTGAAAACACCAAGTTGTGTGATTTTACTAGCACTAATAATAGTGATTTTATCTGCACTCCTATTGCGCCACCTGCTCCTGCTGCAAATTTTTATGAGATTAAGTCTGCTTTGTTGAACCTTGTTATGAAAGGGCAATTTTCTAGTGCTAGTACTGATGATGCTGCAGCTCATATCAACAATTTTGTTGAGCTATGTGAGATGCAGAAATATAAGGATGTAGAGAGTGATATTATTAAGCTTAAGTTGTTTCCTTTTTCTTTGAGAGGAAAAGCTAAGGATTGGTTGCTGTCTTTGCCTAAAAATAGTATTGATTCATGGGCTAAGTGTAAGGATGCTTTTATTGGAAGATACTATCCTCTTGCTAAGATTATAGCTTTGCATAGCAATATTATGAAGTTTAGCCAGTTTGATAATGAGCATGTTGCTCAGGCTTGGGAAAGAATGAAATCTTTGATAAAGAATTGTCCCACTCATGGACTGACTACTTGGATGATTGTCCAAACTTTTTATGCAGGACTGAATTTTTCTTCAAGGAACCTATTGGATTTAGCTGCTGGAGGCACTTTTATGTCCCTTACCTTGGGCGCCGCAACAAAGCTTCTCGACAATATGATGGTAAATTACTCTGAATGGCACACCAAGAGAGCTCCACAAGGTAAGAAGGTAAATTCTGTCGAGGAAACCTCTTCCTTGAGTGATAAGATTGATGCTATAATGCTTATGATTTCTAATGATAGAACTCATTTTGATCCTAATAATGTTCCTTTGGCCTCTTTGGTTGCTCAAGAAGATCATGTTGATGTAAACTTCATTAGAAATAATAATTTTAACAACAATGCTTATAGGAACAATTTTGCTAGTAACAATTATAGGCCGTATCCTTCTACCAATGGTAATGGTTATGGTAATTCCTCCAACAACACTAGGGCCGCGCCCTCCGATCTTGAGGTAATGCTCAAGGACTTCATCAGTAAGCAAACTTCTTTTAACAGGTCTGTTGAGGAAAAGTTAGGCAAAATTGATATTCTTGCTTTCTAAAGTTGATAGCCTTGCTCATGATGTTGGACTTCTGAAATTGAAAGTGTTGCCTAATGATGTGAAAGAGAACAATCCTTTTGCCACTGCTAATGCTATCCAAGTTAGAATTGATGAAAATGTTAGGATGCTAGCAGAATTGCATGCCAGGTGGGAAAGAGAAGATGAGATGGCTAGAAAGATGAAGGTATGTACCATTAATACCTCTAATGATGTTGTTCCAAATGCTAGTAATCCTCTTACTTTGATTGGTGTAGAGAAAACTCCCACTCCTTGTGTTAAAAAGCCTAAAACTGCTAAAACTTTTTCTCAAAAGAGTGCTGAAATTTTTTGGAGTGTGGGAGATGATAGCTCTATTTCCTTTAATGATTTTGATGTTGATGTCTGCAATATATCTGAAGTTATTTTGTTCTTACAAAAGCTTACTTTGACCCCTAATGCTAGTTCTTTAAATGTTGCTTTTACTAAGCATATTACCAATGCTCTTATGAAAATTAGGGATGAAAAGTTGAAGCAAAAAGCTTCTATTCCCAAGAAGTTAGAAGATGGATGGGAACCCATCATTGATATGCATTTTAATGGTTTTTATTGCCATGATTTATGTGATCTAGGTGCTAGTATTTCTATTATGCCTAGAAAAATTTATGACATGCTTGATTTACCACCGCTTGAAAAGTGTTATTATGATGTTCCTATTGCTGATGTTGCTAAGAAGAAACTTTTGGGAAGGATTAATGATGTTCTTATTATGGTTAACAATAACCTTGTTCCTGTTGATTTTCTTGTCATAGACGTTGAATGCAATGCTTCATGTCCTATTATTTTGGGAAGACCCTTTCTTCGAACTGTAGGTGCCATCATTGATATGAGGGAAGGCACCATCAAATATCAATTCCCACTCAAGAAAGGTATGGAACACTTCCCTAGAAATAGGAAGAAATTACTTTTTGACTCTATTCTTAGAGCAAATTATGATCTTAGTGGCTCTTTCGATATTACTTGATTCGCACTTTCTGCGCCTAGCTCAAAGGCGTTAAAGAAAAGCACTATTGGGAGATAACCCAGTGTTTTACTTTCAGTTCTTTTTCTTTTATTTGAGTCTTGGAAGTTATTACTACTATAATAACCTCTCCTTATCATTTTTATTTCGTTGTTGTGCCAAGAGAAGCCTCTAATTTGAGTGAGGTAAGATTTGGGGATGTTGCTGTCCTGAAACAGATTTCGGTGCTGCACCGTAAAAATTTGTGAAAATTCTCAGTATATCTTTTGGACCTGCGATTTCTTGTGCATATACCCCAGGTTATATCCAAACTTTCATTAGTTTAACACTTTTTGATTTTAGCAACAGAAAACCCTCTAAAAATTCGACCTTTGTCAGCTGTTCTGTTTTGACATATTTCTGCCATTATTTGTGTTTGCCGCTCGATCGCTTTCTTTTTGAGTTCTTTTGATCACGGAACTTTTGGGGAAGTTGCTACAGTAGTATATGCTTTATATGTGGTGGTTTTGAGTTGAAACCTCAAGAAAAAGGGTTGATTCAATGTTATGCTTACACTAATGTTGCTAATAGAATTGTGTTGAGTTTTGTATGAAGGAAGTTTTCAAGCGTAGGGATTGGAGAATGATGAGATGAGTTGAAGAATGGACAAAAGCTCAAGCTTAGGGATGCCCATGTCACCCCAAGAAATATCCAAGAGGTACAAAAGTCAAAGCTTGGGGATGCCCCAAGGCACCCCTTCTTCATCGGCAAAAATCAGGTCACCTTTCAACACACTATATTTTTATTGCTTCATGCACTATGCATTTTTCTTGGAGCGTCAGTTGCTTTAGTTTTCAGTTTTGTTTAGTTTTGTTTGCTGCAATAAATGGTTGGACCCCAACAAATTTCTTTTGGAGAAGTTGCCTTGCTTTTCATTTGCTAAGAACACTCCGTTTTTTCACTCTTATCGTTCAACGAGTGTTCTCTTTTTCTGCTACTGCGTTTAGTTTTCATTTTTTGCCTTGATTTGTGTTCAGATCTTGTTATATCTTTGAATCAAGGTGTATTTTGACCTCTGGTCCATGTTGGTATTCATCAAAAGAGTTGTTTTAAAAAGGTTCGAATGGTGTTGGAAAAGAGAAAAAGTTTCATGCAAAAAAGTGGTACAAAAAGGAGCTTGTATAGACTGCGGCCTAGGCTTTTGCATGTCGTGCTTGATGTCTTTTTGATAGTATGCTTAGTGGTTTTTCTGTAGCATGACTTGTCTCAAATGACCGAGATTGCTTAATGAGCCTTTGAAAAAATCATGCGTTGTTTTAATTATTTGGAAGCATTATTTTGGTTTTCTCCTTGAGGCTTTATTTGGGTTGACTTGGCGCATGCTCACACATGTTAGCCTAATACAAAGTCGCCATAAGCCTCTATGATCATTTAGTTTTTGAATTTTGATGCCATCTTATGCTTCTTTTAATGTCGCTTTGTCGCTTTGCATGATTATGGCCATTATTGCTCTCTTAGTTGGTCGCTCCCAGTCTTTTGCTAGCCCTCATTTTGTACTGAGTATGAGCTCTACTCGTGCATCCAACTCCTAAAAACCAAGTTTTCCATTGTGTCCACTATAAATTCCTATGCATGGTATTTGTAAGCCATTCCAAGTAAATTTTCATGTGCTACCTGTCAAAAAACCTTCAAAACACTTCTCGTTTTGTGACACTATTTTTAGCTCATGGGGACGTAGTGGTCGGATTTGCTATCTTCCATATTGCTTTATTCCAAAAAAATAGAAAAATAGAAAGAAAGAAAAGGCACTCCTCCATGGTATGTGAATGTTGGTGGGCATAGGATGGAATCGGTTAGCCATGGTTTGTGAAAGGAAAAAAGGTGGGGAGGAGTGCCAAGCTTTATAAAAGAGCACCAAAGTGCCAATCTCTCTCTCAAAAACTTGCTTCATTTTTGTATGGAAGATAGTAAGAACCCCATTGCCAGTCATTGACAAAAGCAACCACCTCTCAAAACCCAATTTTTATCTCTCTGTTTTACAAATGAAAAGCTCTAGCACATGTTTAATCACTGCTTCCCTTCGCGAAGGGCATTTCTTTTACTTTTATGTTGAGTCTCCACCTTCTATCTTTATGCACCGTCTAAGAGAGCATAGTTGTCATTCTTAGTATAATGTGCATTGTCCCAAAGTTTTCATTGATTGATTCATGATGTTGGTTTCACTTGTTCTTAAATTATTTGTATCTAGTCGCCCTCTTAAACTTGAAGGTGTCCTATGCATTTATGTTTTGCTATTCCATGAAGGACAAGCTGAAAACCATTTGTATGTTTTTCCATATGATTTGAACACACGTTTGACTTTCATTGTTTCATTTTCATGATCTTTTGTTTGTGTTCTTCTTCATGTTATAATATGGTTGCTAAGTTTCTTCTATCAAGATTATATCTTTCATACCCATGTTTTAAGTTCTTTTGATCCCAACACACAACGCTTACATATATGGTCAAGATTGTGTAGGTGCATGTCACCTCAAAAATTATTTCTTTTATTATCAGTTACCTACTCGAGGACGAGCAGGAGTTAAGCTTGGGGATGCTGATACGTCTCAAACATATATGTAATTTTTGATGCTCCATGCTTATTTTTACACCATTTGCTTAGTGTTTCGTTACACTTCATGGCGTTTTTATGCATTTTCCGGAACTAACCTATTAACGAGATGCCACAGTGCCAGTTCCCTGTTTTTTTGCTGTTTTTGTGTTTCTGAAAAGTGACACAGGAAATATTCTCGGAATTGGACGAAACAAAAGCCGAACATCCAGAAATTTACCGAAGCTTCCAGAGAACCGAAGAGGAGACGGAACCGAGCCAGAGGGTGGCCTCACCACCAGGGGGTGCGGCCTAGGGCCTGGCCGCACCGCCCTATGGTGAGCCCCACCTGGTCCACTACTGACGCTGCCCCTTCGCCTATAAAGACCCCCCGACGGGAAAAACCTAAGTACCCGATCAATTTTCTAGAAACACATCACAAACCGCCGCCGTCGTTGACCCGAGATCAGGAGGGTCCAGAAGCTCTTCCCGGCACCCTGCCGGAGAGGGTAATCGCCACCGGAGGTCTTCTTCCTTGCCATGCTTGCCTCCAGCGCGATGAGTGAGTAGTCTACCTTGGACTATGGGTCCATAGCAGTAGCTAGATGGTTGCCTTCTCCACCATGTGCTTCATGTTTAGATCTCGTGAGCTGCCTTACATGATCGAGATCACCGTTATGTAATTCTACATGTTGTGTTTGTTGGGATCCGATGAATATTGGTGTTATGAATTGGTTGATGTGCTGAATATTATCTTATGTTATCTATATGTTGTTTATGATCTTGCATGCTCTCCGTTGTTAGTAGCTATCTTGGCCGAGTAGATACTAGTGACTCCAAGGGGGGGTATTTATGCTCGATAATTGGGTTCATGCCTCTGTTTAATCTGGGGGAGTGACAGAAACGTCTAAGGTTGTAGATGTGATGTTGCCACTAGGGAGAAAACAACATTCTTATGTCCAAGGACATATGCTTTGTTTACATTACACACTTTGCTTAATTCAGTTATCTGTTGTTCGCAACTTAATACTCAAGGGGTTCTCGAATTGATTCCCCGCGAGTGGATTATTAGTCATAGATGCAGTTGGATGGTAGTCTATGTATCTTGTCGTAATGCCCAGAGTAAATCTCATAGTGATCCTCTTGACATATCACATTATCTTTATTCTATCAATTGACCAACTGTAATTTGTTTACCCAGCATGTCGTTATTTATCTTATGGAGAGAGACACCACTAATGAACTATGGACCCCGGTCCTATTTCCTTTACAATGCTATTACTGTTTACTTTTACTCGCACTGTTTACTTTTTCGCATACTACTATTGCTTTCCACTCGATACGCTCATTCCTTTGTTTACAGCAAACCGGTGAGATTGACAACCTCATCGTAAGTTGGGAGCAAAGTATTTGGTTGTGCTGTGTGCAGGTTCCGCATTGCTAGTAGTTGAAGACGCGCTAACACGTTATCATTAACGGCACCCTTGTTGGAGTGTCACTAGGCTAGCAAGCCTCAACTTCTGGAGTTTGGCTTTTTCCTGGACTGACAAACCTTGGTTTCTTACTGAGGGAAAAGCTTGCAGCTGTGCTCATCATACCTTTCCCTTGGGGTTCCCAACTGGACGGCGATTTACATCAACACACCGTGCCGCATCAATGCCCATCAAGAAGGTTACGCATAGAGAGAAAATGACAAAGAAGGGAAGCAGCAGTGTGGCCACCAAGTGAGTTCCCTCGTTGTTCGAGGAGTCTGATCTGAAGAAGGCCAAAAAGGAGGGCTTTCTCCCTGAATCGGCGCTGATCGTCTTCCCCGGTGACGAGGGTTAAACTCGACAAATGTCCTAGATGAAGGACTTAGGATCGGGGAGATAGGGCGTTGGATGAACTCAAAGGTAAACTCAGTCAAACAAGGTGACTATGAAAGTAAACGTCGGTGTAAAACTTGGCTTGCTTTCAATCTCTCCCACACCGTCCCCTCCTGGCCCCTTTATATAGGTGGCCAGGTCTCGAGGATCGGGTAGAGTCCGATACAAATTACAATATCGACATACGGTAAGAACTCGTATTTTGACTAGTATTACAATTGGGCCTAGCTTAACGGGCCTCAGGGGTACTTAACTGACAGGCTCTATTATCTATGCCCTTGTCAGTAGCCCCCGAGATTCTACCAGAATTGCAGATTCGGGTTGAATCTTAGATCTTCTATTCTCCGACTTGATCAATTCTTCGACTTCTTCATGTCTTCAAATCTTTCGACTTGGTCTTATCAACTTATTCATAATAATACTTTGCAAGGGGTTTTGATGAACAAGCCTGACAACTCTGACGGATCAAGAGGTCAGTTAACTGCCAGAACAGACACTTGCCACCTACTTCAAATTCAATCCCCTTGGATTTGAATTCGGGAAACCGGTCAAACCCATTCTTTTGCCGCATTTAGGACTTACAAAGAATGAATCCCAATGATTCCCAGGGTACCCAGTGCGTCCACCAGGATTTTTCTTCGCGTCGTAGACACAGATACATACCAGCAGAGCGCATCCATGTGCGTATACCGGGCCACACAGGACGGATCCTGGGGTCTTACCATCGTGATATATTTCAACCACGCCATTCAAGTTTTGTCGCGATGATGCAACTCGAGAATCATATGTCGCAGCCTTGTATGACTGTTCCAGCCTAAAAAATATTCGGGTTTATTCAACCTTGATCAATAAAAATCTTCCTCCCGATGGTAGTAATTATTCTTCCAGAATCTTCTTGCCTTCATTGTTCATTATAGAACATCGTCGGGTGCGCACCCAGCGCTCCCGATGGGAGTAGCCCCCGAGGCTATAGCCGAAAAATCTTTTTTCGATTATAGTCTCAAAGACAGCGTTCCTTCTTTCACATCGTGAGATCATAATGTGACTCAATGATATCGTCGGGTGCGCGCCCAGCGCTCCCGATGGTAGTAGCCCCCGAGGCTATAGTCGAAATATCTTTTTTCGAGTATGGTCTCAAAGAATGACTCCTCTTTTACCAGGTTCACTTTTTCGTCGGCTTCTTTGATATTTCTTTTCCTAAGTTCACCAACTCGAACTACCTTTGGAATATTATTTTTACTAGCATCCACTGCTTATCATAGTCTTCAATTCTCGTTACCCGTACGTTTGTGACGTCATTAATCTGTTTACATTTATCTTTAGAATTTGATCGTTACCCATGGGCAGCGCAGTAATTTCGCAATTCTTCTGCCCGTTAGTGGGCTGCCATTTCCATTCTTTGCGCCACTTCTCAGCCCATGTTCCGTTACCTGGAAGCTATATAAGGGGAGAGTGGGGAAATTTACTGTTTAGCAGTTCATTGCTTCCGCCGCCGCCACCCTTGCTGCAATCTCTACTCTCCTTTGATCTCCTACTGAGCCCCCGTGCGCAGATCATAGATGTGTGTGAAGCATCAGGCGCAGAAGCACAAGATGACCAAGGGGACGAACATCGCGATGAGCTGGGTACCTTCTACCTTTACGCAGAAGGAGCTGGAGAAGGCCCGAGTGGATGGCCTCGTCTCCAACGATGACGAGGTTATCTTCCCTAGCGCTGAGCGGATCCCTAAGCCCAGAGATGGTTTTCGAGTGATGTTCTTTGCCTATCTTTTGCGCGGTCTCTCCCTTCCTGCCCACGAATTCCTTCATGGGCTTCTTTTTGTTTACGGTGTGCAGCTTCACCAGCTCACACCAAACTCCATCTTGCATATTGCCTGCTTCATAACTTTGTGCGAGTCGTTTCTGGGGATTGATCCTCATTTTCTTCTTTGGAGAGCCCTCTTTCGGCTCCGCCCTAGTGTCGCGTTGTCCAAAAAACCCAAACTGGGCGGAGCTTGCATCTCTCTTCGCTCTGAATCGCAGTATTTGGAGTTTTCAATGGCTGCCTCGGTACAAGGTTGGAGGACCAGATGGTTTTACATCAAGGACTGGAAGAATTCCCCCTCCGACAAGTACGACCTTGCCCCATTTGACGCCTCCCAAGAATTGAAGAAATTAGCCTCATGGGATTCGCCTCCCACGGAAGCTGAGATGGGGGAGATCAAGCCACTCCTGGCCCGCATCCAGGAGCTGAAAAGTGACTGGGGAGGTGCTCTTTCGGGTACACAACTCATGGCTTTTTTTGCAATGTCGGGTTCAACCCCTGCAGCATCATCTTTCTAAATTGTGGACTTTTTCTGGCTTGGAGGATCCTTCTCGAGTATCTAAAAATCTTATGGAGAAGAAGGATCTCGACAGGCATGTGAGATCTCTTACCACTCTCACCAGAGATCATGAAGTTGCGGACTTAGTCGCAAGCTATTTCGACTCCGAGCATCCCTTACCTGCGGTAATTTTTGCTGTCTTTACTTTGCCTTGTTTTTCCCTTTTATTCTTCGCCTTATATCTTTCGGATTGATTTGTCTTTCCAGGATCATCAACTTCTTGTTTCTCGCCCTCCTATCCCAGAGGGAGGGGCCATTCAGCATGTTCCTATTTCTGCGGCCTCCAAAGCCCCCGAGACTGAGGACAGCCATGATGGAGATGAAGGCGAGGATTCGCTGGAAAGGTCCGGTTCAACGACGTCCCCTCCTCCTGCACTTTCTGAAGACCTTGTCATGGATAAGAAGAGGAAACGCGTCGAAGAAATTGCTTCTTCCAGTGTCTCCGCCCCTAAGACTGTGGCCGGGGAATCCTTCGAGCCAGAGGACGGTGGAGAACTCTTCGACTACATGGACTCGTGAGTGTTCACCTGTTTGTTTTCATATATTTAGCTTTTTTCTTGTCGACTTTTGTAACGCCCCAAAATTGGCACCTTGTAGATTATAGCGATTAAGCCACAATCTACATGATATCGCTTTGGAAACGCACCACCAAGCGCCTCATGCATGTGCAACATACACGCGACGCGGGTGGAATCAAGGTAGCAATAGTTACACAAGTTCACGATGGAACCCACAAAAGAATATATAATACAACCACGAAGACTCCGCGAGTCAAAATATCCAAATATACATACAAAGATTCAAATCATACATAAAGCAAATAGTATCCGAGTACGGACAAGAGTACAAATGGGCCTAAGAGGCCTGAAGATAAACGATGTCATCCATAACCCTGCCCAGGCCAAGCCAGAAATGTAACCTTGCTAACGTCGTCGCTCCCATACCTGTCAAAATCGCCGGGCCAATGGTTGCCGAACAAGGAGGGAGAAAGAGAAAAAGGAAAAAAACGAGGGTGAGTACCGAGGCACGTACTCGCGAGACTGGAATTCAGCTGTGCTCACCTACAAGCTATATGGTGGACTTAGCGGCAACAAAAGAAATACTACAGAGACACTATAACTTCCGTCTAAATAGATAAGATAAGAGAGCGCATAAAAGTAACCAACTAGATACTAACACCAAACATAACCCATCCGATGAATCACCTCCTCGCGACCAAACAAAGAAGCAATATCAAAGGCACTCACACAGTTAACAAGTTTTATATTGCAGGTTTATGGTTGTAGTTTTGCTAACTTACTACACAAGTTTATTAATATTGAAATAATAGGTGTAAGTTATTCTATGATCGAGTAGTGTAGCTCCAAGTCATCCATAACCGCGGACACGGCTTTTCGAAAAGATTTAACCCTGCAGGGGTGCCCAAATGTACCCACACGTACGATCAATCCTTCAGGCAAAACTCGCACCCTTAATAAAAATAGGTGCGCCATCAAGATAGTCACGACTCGCACTCTCCTTCACTACAAACAAGTCCAGGAAGCCACCTGACTAAGTTTAACCCGTATCGAGAGTCCGGCCGAATCTCCGAACGGACTTAGTTATTTGCGCCTACTCTGCAGAGTGAACCGGAGCCTCTCTTCTGGGGAGGTTGTCCACTTGCAGTCATACCGCACCTATACGGATGTGCAGAACAAGGGGTTACAAGGCTCACTGGGCTTCCCCTAAATAAAATCGGACCATAAGATACAAGCTGCACGCCCGATAAAAATCAAATGGAAACACCTCGAACTAGTTGTGGCCATTGGACAAGTATGTAGATTCTGGCAGTGATCGAGGGGAGGCCCGTAAACGTACCCACGTGTGATTAGAGCGCTCAATCTCAGAACAGTTCATGCGATCTCGGGGTCCTAGGGGACACAAGTGAGCCATCGGAAAACTGGCAAAATGACTCACCGATGCCTCTGCTTAATTCAATTTTAAGTATTAACAATAAAGTAAGCCATGATTATCTCCAACAACATATATCCATAAAGTAGAGCATGTGATAACTTTCCCAACCCAATAAGATAAAACAACTCCAACAACCTGAAAATGCCTACGACTCGCAAGGCCAACTCGAACAACAAGCACATGGGTAATAGGATGTATGGAAGGTTCTATGACTTTGCTTTGGATAAACAGGTGGATAGGACACGTGACTCGAACAAAGCATCGTGACACAAGGCTAGAATATAGAGCTAGCGAGAGCAAAAGTGTTAAATGGGTAGAGAGAAAAGAATAGATGACTTTGTCTATTTCTCTTTTTCTCAGGGACGAGGAGGACCCGAAGAGATTTGCTGTTGAGGCCCCCGCCACTGATACTCTTGTCATCAACGAGCCGCCGTCACAAGAGGTTGATGCAGCAGCGAAACCTCAAAAAGCAGCGAAGAAGCCTACCAAGAAGGCAGTCACTGTTCGTAGCTCTAGGCGTTTGCAGAAAGCTTCCGACGCCGGTGCTACCCTTGAGGCCCATCAGTCCACAAGCTCCTCCGATGACGTGCGTAAACATACTGTTATACTTACTTCAACTTTTACGTGTTGATGCTCACATCTTATTTTCTGGACAGAGCCTGATGAAGAGATTCATCGATTTGGGCAATGAATGCGTCGAGTACCTAAAAGTTGCCAAGGCCTCTGAAGGTAAGTCTCATTCTTTTTGCTTTTACACTTCCTTATCTTTGCATGCCTGTCCTTGCTTCCTTGCTTGACTGTTTCTTTCCTCTTTGTTTAACTCAGGTGCTCTAAAGGCAGCCCATGCTCGCATTGCGTCGCTAGAAGCTGAACTCGAAGCTTCTAGGACAGCTTTTGATGCCGCCACTGCTGCCAAAGTCAATGCTGAGAAGTCTTCTAAGTCAGCATTGGCTAAGGCGAAGAAAGCAGAAAAGGACCTGCGTACCGCTAAGAAGGAGCACCTCCAGCGGGAACAGGCCGTGGCTAAATGGCTAAACCAGATGTCTGTTACTGCTGGAGGTACATACTATACTCTGTTTCATTTTGACGGCTTTCTTGCTCTCTTATGTTTGCTGATGTATTCCTTTTCTATTGTTCTGCTGCTTCCTTGGTTTTGCAGAATATAGTGAAGTGTCTGCGTCGACTCTGCAGCTTGACGAAGATCCTCTCTTGGCCGCGGTCAGCCTGCTTGAAGCGAATTGGATTTCTGTCCGGGAAATCTTCGAGTTGGTTAACCGCGTGCTTATGCGGATTTTCGTCGGGTTATGGCCCAAGAAAAAGACCAATGTACCAGACCTGAAGAATCTTGCCAAAGCCTTCGACACCGATGAAGACCCCATACTTACTATGAAGGGTCTCTCCCTGAAGCAAGGTGCCGAGGGGGCCATTGCCTTTGCCTATGCGCATGGTGAGGAGGTGAGCTGGGAGAAGGTTAGTTCTTCCCCCGGTCGTCCTCATTTGGAACTGAAGCCTTTTTTCAAGAAGGCGAAAAAATATATACCGGGCATTGTGTCGATGATTTCTCCTTCGGCGGCTTCCGCGACCGGTACGACGCCGATTCTCTCTACTCCGGCCACAAGTGGTTCTGTGTCTCCTCCTGATGTTGGTGCTGCTTCTGCTATGCCTTCTTCCGCTACGGATCGTGAGGCCGAGGTGGCATAGACTTGGCCTCCCTTGTAATTTTAGTTTCATTCTGATATGGCAAACTTTCTAGTCACATGTAGCCCAAGAACCTTAGTCAGAGGGCTTATGCTTTTGTAAATATATCCTCTTTTGTGAAATGTCATGTTTGGTTTAGCTTCTGAGATGCTCCTCTTTTCTTTTTCTTTGCCTTCCAGCCTGTGCGTGCTGGTAGATTATTTGGTCGCGGTCAAGTTCCATCATCTGCCGATGTTATTGACTCCAGAGTTTCGTCGCCTCCTCGTCCTGTTTGCCGATGCGATGAGTATTCCTTGCGGATTGCAGATCTTGAAAGTCGTTTGACTTTGTCTAAACGCCAAGCGCAGATGGCTATAGGTAAAGCCAGCAAATCTTGCGGGTTTGTGAAGCAGATATCCATACTCAAAGATAAGGTATCGAGTCTGACAGCTAAAATTGTACATTTGGAGGAGTGCGACTCTTTTCTCGTTGGTATTATCGAGTCTGCTTGTGAGTTGTAGCGATGTAATTTTCCCTGCCATTCTCCTCTTTTGCTTTTTTGCTGCACTGTTGCTTATCCCATGATTTTTATCACTGTAGGTACTTGCTTGGACTACATTGGCGAAGCTCGTCGCATTTCTGAACGGATCGCGGCTCTTGAGAGATCGTCAGGTGTAGTCGAAACTTTTTGGTCTGACCCCCGGCGCCGTAGTGCCATTGTGCTCCTCCAAGATCGTGCTCAACATATTGGAGAGGCGGTTGATGGTTGTCGAAAAGCTCTGACTACCATGCATTCCGTGATGCTTCCTCGTAATCCTCTTCCTAGAACTTTTCCTCAGCTGCTTGCTGTTTTTAGGTCTACTCAGCGCATTCATCGCCTGATAGAACTTAACTTAGTGGCTGGTGCCAATTTTGCCCTTGGTTGGATGCGCAAGTGGCACCCAAGGCTCAATTTCATTTCCATGTCACTGAGCTTGCCTTCGGGAGGGTCTCAAATGCGAGTTCATATGGATGCTACTCTCCAACCGGCTAGGAGGCTTATAGCTAGGTTGCTTCGAGAGGATGCCGCGTTTTTTCCGCGAGCATCACTATTTAGACCCTTTGGGCATAGACGATTCCGATCAGACATTGATGTAAAGTTTGTGTGCGTATAATGCGAGAGTCTGCTATTTTCTAACTTTTGCGTCAGAATTTTTTATGCTCAGAGCATTGCACCTTTTGTGTGTATGTTGGTGCGCTTACCGCAACTTTTGAAGACACGTAAACTCAGATCGGAGGAACTTTTGTCTTTTTCATTTATGCGTATAGTGTAAGATACATGGGATAACCCAAGAGATCCGGCCAGTGACCTGTATTCTGGATCTAGAGGGCATTGCCCTAGGATAACTCGTGGCTTTTACAGCCTTATTTTCCTATTCTAATTATTTGCCTATGTCGGTTTAGTCTTCGCTTCTTCTCCTGTGGACTTCTCTTGCTCTGGTGGCTGTACCCGAGGTTTCTTTACTTCTGGCTCCTTGTGGTTTCCTTCGAGTTGCTGCGTGACTCCTGTAGTCGTGCTTTTTGTTTTGGGTTCCCCGTAGCTTACCATCATGCCGAAGTTTTGGGCCATCTTATGGAACTCCTTGTCGCATAGATCTGATAACTCGAAGCTTCCCTTTACTTTAATAATTCCTTTGGGTCCTAGCATTTTTAGTACCAGGTAAGTGTAGTGAGGTACTGCCATGAATCGCGAAAACGCGGGTCTCCCAAGGATCGCATGATATTGTGATGGCCAGTCCATGACTTCGAAGTCGAGTTTCTCCCTTCTGTAGTTTTGTCGATTTCCAAAGCAGACGTTGAGTGCTATTCGACCAAGTGGATAGTTGGCACTCCCTGGGACTATTCCGTGGAAAGAGCAGTCAGTTGGCTTTAGAAACTCCAATGAAATGTGCATTGCCCATAGGGTTTTTGTGTAAATCAGGTTTATTCCACTTCCTGCGTCCATGAATATTCTGTCGACATCGTACATCCCTATTTGAGCTTTGAGTACCAAAGGCGCATTTCCTGGCCGAGGTACTGCTATTGGGTGATCATCTCTGCTGAATTCTATTGGTTGCTCTGACCAATGTAGGTATTCCGTTGTCGCTGGAGGTGAAGTTATTGCGAGGTTGACTTGTCGAGTTATGCTTTTCTCCTCTTTGTTTGACTTGGGCACTGGTTGTATCATTGCTGTGATGTGCCTTTTAGATGGAACATGTCCTTCCTCATCGTCACGTCCCTGTTTTGATTGGTCCTGACCCTTGGGAGCTCCACTATTTCCTTGTTGAGTTGCCGGCGCGTTGCTTGTGTTTCCCTCATATCCCTGGCGTTTTGCCTCGGCTTGCTTGTTAAGTGCTGCTTCTTGTAGTTTCAAGAACGTAGTGCAATCTTTCATTGCGTGCCTAGATACTCGTTTCCCATCGATGAATGCAGAATGGATGTGACACGGTCCATTGAGCATGTCTTCTGGTGATGGGTTGTACTCTCTGGATTCCCTTGGCGGAAATTTTTTGTACTCTTCTCTGCCATAGTTACGGTATCCCGAACTTTTGCGATCATTGTCGTAATTACGGGACCTTCTCCTTTGACCTCCATATCTGTTTCCTCTATCATCTTCTGGTGATCGCGTGCGTTTATTGTTGCACGCATCTTCTCCATCTGTGAATCTGTTTGCCACATCCATTAAATCTGATACTGTTTTTGGCTTGATTCTGCCCATCTCTTCGACTAGGTCTCCTCGTCGTAACCTGATTATGAATGCATCTATTGCTCTTTCGTCCGAGACTTCGACTGCCGAATTTTTGATGAGACTCCACCTTTGGATATATGTTCTTAATGTCTCCCCGCGTTGCTGTACGCAGGCTTTGACTTCTTCTATGGATGCTGGCCGCTTGTATGTCGACTTGAAGTTACTTGTAAATTGTTTTGTTAGCTCCTCCCAGCTTCCAATTGTTTCCTTTTCTAATTTGCTTAGCCATGACCTCGCTGCTCCTATGAGGTGTAATTGCAAACTTTGCATTGTTGTTTCCTTGTTTCCTCCTAATAGTTTTACTGCTTGTAGATAATCTGAAAGCCATGACTGTGGCTCCTGGGATCCATCGTACTTTTGTTGATCATGGGGTAGTTTGAAACCTTTGGGTACTGGCGTGATGCGAACCCTACGGGTAAAGCATGGTGCCCCCATCTCCTTTTCATCGTCTTCGTAGTCATATGTTCTGTTGGGAGTTCTGGATCGTCGGGTTCCTTTGTTCTTTGGACTATTGTATCGTCCAGGTAATGGTGTCCTAGATCGACGACTTCTGCTTCTGTGCCGAGGACTTCTGTGACGGCGTGGTGATCTTGGTTTATGGGTTCCTTTGTTGTGATATACCTCCTCCTCTTTTGCTGATAATTTGTTGCCTACCATCTTCAATCCATTTAGCGCTGCTCTGTGCATATGTTCCCTCGGGTCTCCTGGATTTGGTCATGTCGTATGCAGGTACGCTTGAGCTGCCACCAATGCTGCTTCCGGAGTTTTTGGGATAATATTTCCTTGCTCGTCGACCGATAGAAAGGACAAGTCGCGGTTTTTCGAGATGCTTTGCCTTTCTGAGTACTCTAGATTCTCATACCTTGATCCATGCCGACGATGCCTTCTATTTGTGTATGATGCATCACTACGTGCTCTACGAGCAGCGTCGCTTGCTGCAATGGCTGAGTCCTTCCTTTTCTATATTTCAATCCTCTCCTTTGCTAATTGCTTCGCTTGTTGCCTTAGGGCGTAATGGTACCCCAAAAGCATGTTTTGGCTAGAGTTGGTTGGTATTAGCGTGTTGTGCTCCACGGCTGTGTTGATTGTTCTCCACTCTTCTTCTGATAGTCGAACTTTTACCCTCGTTGCGAGGGACTCAGCGGTTTCTCCCTCTGCTAAGTTATTCGCTCCTCTATTTATATTTGCTGGATTAAGTACTAGGTTGTTGTTGTCGTCGAGTTATTCTGAGTTATCTTCTGCGATGGTGAGTATCTGATACCGATTGTCGAGCTTGCTGTTGTGACTTGAGAAGATTGAATTATCGTCCTCAGAAAGTTCTAGCCCCGTTTTCCAGGAGTCTATTGATTGATCTAAGTTGTCATCGTGGTAGATTGTGAGATCTTTGAGTTGCACTTCTAAGTCAAAATTCTCCATGGTTTCGTCGCCTCCTGCGATTTTTCCTTCTTTTGCTTCTGCTAAGCTGACCGGCGAGTTTACCTCGCTAGAAGAGCCTTCTGATGATTCCGACATTGCTACTGTCTCGGGTTCACTTGCCGATGCATCCGTTTTCATTGGATCTAAAAGGCGAATCGAACCTAATGATCCAACACGAAAGTTTAGACTTCCGATCGTCAAATCCATATCTTGATCCATGCTCTCGAATACTTGCGTGAAACTTGACTGGTGAGGTTGAAAATCGACGGTTCCGAAGGGTATCTGAATTTCATCGACTTGCGAGTTGTTGTTGGCTGAAAGCGAAAAAGCCGTCGAGTTCATGATGCCAACGCCTAGACTCCCCACGGTCGGCGCCAATTGATGAGGGTTAAACTCGACAAATGTCCTAGATGAAGGACTTAGGATTGGGGAGATAGGGCATTGGATGAACTCGAAGGTAAACTCAGTCAAACAAGGTGACTATGAAAGTAAATGTGGGTGTAAAACTTGGCTTGCTTTCAATCTCTCCCACACCGTCCCCTCCTGGCCCCTTTTTATAGGTGGCCAGGTCTCGAGGATCGGGTAGAGTCTGATACAAATTACAATATCGACATACGGTAAGAACTCGTATTTCGACTAGTATTACAATTGGGCCTAGCTTAACGGGCCTCAGGGCTACTTAACTGACAGGCTCTATTATCTACTAGATATAGGGGTGCGCCTTGGCGCACGATCCCGTCGATTTATTTCGGATGGTCGTTTTATGTGAAGAAGGTAAATTATAGATATAAATATGATAACACATTGAAAACATTGCTCTTAAGATAAAATCATGAGATGCAAGAGGAGGAACACAAGTTTATATACAACAAAGGAGTCAGGGAAAACATATTACATCATGTAACATTTGGTGATTCGGTACCAAAAGCCTAAAAGAGAAGCAAAGGCAATGACCACATAATCTAATTATGAATAATTCTTGTGATGTGATTTTAATTATGATCAAATCAATTATTTTTTATGACAAATACTTTTTATCAATCCGAAACCAAGGTACATTACCACATCTTAAGTACCCACATCACTGGCATTTTAACCATGAGTAAATCATTTTTTTTGAAATACCGAAGTGAAAAATGTGCAAACTAAAATGAGCTAACAAAAGCACTCAAGAATAACTACACAAGAAAAAAACAACTGAAACCAAATGAAACCAGTATAGCTGATAATTGAAAAGGTGAGTACAGCTTACTCACCTTGAGGCATAGGGATTTGTTTATTATAGCACATAAAACGTTGTGGATAACTTTGCTAGAAGTTCCTAGGAAATTTAGTCTCAAGCCCCATCTAACTTCAGAATTAAATCATAAAAATATGTACTTAAGAAATTACATGTCTACTAAACTATATATATTTTGGAGTAGATCTGAAAATTCAGCTGTGTGGCCCCTCCTTTGCTTTACATCCCTTCTAAGCTAAATAAATATGATCACAAAAGATCCATTTGTAGTCCCAAGGAGGCATGGAGCAGAACTTTTCGATTTTCCATATGCCCTCATCGTGTACCATCTCCTCCCCATCCTCAAAAGCATAAGGGCAGAAGGCCACACCGACCTCCTTCTCGGTTCTTCTTATCTTCTCTTTTTTCCCTCTCTCTCCTCAATATGGGTGGCAAGATTTAGATGATTTAGCTGGCGGTGGACTGATAAATTAGAACATCACCGAAGATCCCCTCCCTCCTCGTGCTTGCCTAGGTAAATAAAATCAATTTCTTCATCTCTATTGGGATTTGGCTGCTAAATTTCAAAATTAGCTAGATACCTACAAAGCCTTTATTTTTCTCTAGGATAGTCATGGTTAAGAGCAAGAATTCACAAAAGAGACCAATCTCTTACTATTTATGCATCTCAGAAAGGGCTTACATGCAGCTCGGTGACAGCAGCAACATTGGTAGCTGGCAACGCTGGTTTCGATGTGACATTCCAGGCAGGAGACATCGATGATGAGGGATTTCAAGTTGCTGGTGTGCTGTTCTATCAGGTCGCCGTCTCAACCAGGTGCATCTTGTTTCTTCCCCTCAGATCTCGCTCAGTTTGGCTTAGCACAGGAAAATTGGTAAATCAAAGGCCGCATGTAACTTCCTGAGCATGCAAACAATGTACGTCACCTGAAACAAAGATGGAGTAGTCAAAAGTTAAGTATGAGCAAAATACAGGGCAAGTGAATGCAAGAAGTTTGCTAATAAGATCATGTAGAAGCAAACTGAGTCATGATGAGATGGTGACTTGGTTCCACTAATCATTTCCAAAATAATAATATGTGCATACAGAAGAAAAGGAAGCATGTTTATTTTGTCAACACATGTGCATGGCAGAAAATTATCCAGTTTGATAGAGCATATTGAAATCTAGGGTTGGCTAAATAATTCATATCGCTATCTAAATCTATGCATGGCTGAATTGTTTCAGCAGACCAAGAACAACGACAGTGACTCAAATAACTTTCAGGCATCATTTAGGGGAAGAAATATTTGGCTGCAAGGACATTGCTAAATTTTTGTACTACACAACCAAACGGATGCAAGTGGCCGATTGCACACTCAGGTTTAATCAAGGCTACTAATAAAATCTGCAAGAAGAATCTACTTGCCCATGAATCTTAATCAGCAATACCAAATGACCAACACTTATTATCTGGCCGTTTGATTGATCATGGGTATAGAAAGATCATATGAATTATAAGAGACCTTAACTGACCTTTGCGTAACTAATCAGATGATGTAAATTTGATTAGACAAAAAATTACATCTAAGCCAGCACATGCAGTACCTATCAGCAGCTCCTGGGTGGAGATGTATCATGCACGTTAAGTCACAACGGTCAGAATATAATTAAAATTTATCTGGTGCTCTGAGAATTCAGTTCTCCTTTTAGTCTGTATTTATCAAACTAAGCAAACCAAATATTAATTGGCAGTGTGACTGATATAAAGCATAATGAGGGGTGGATGTCCAACCTTAAATATCTTGCACTCCTCGGCAGCATAGGGCATAGTTAAAAGACCATGATCATACCAAAGTTACCACCCGATCAGACGAGTGCAGAAGATGATACAACGGAACAATGACTTGATAAAAATGAGAAGTGTGCCTTATGAAGGACATCACACGGGGATAGCATCCTACTTTTCTTTTCTCTTGAGTGGCGCGATAGAGCATCAAGCAGTCGGCCGATTTGGACCTGCAAGGTTGGATCAATCAGAAAATTAGAGCATATACCATAGAATAGAAACAAATTACTTGAAACAAATTAGAGCATATACCATCAAGACTTATATAAGCAGTTATAAATTGGAACCATCCAAAGAACCAAAACACAATCCTGAAAGCAACCTATTAACTGAACATAAACATGTGTAATACCAAAGGATCTAAAAGAAAATTCAGTGCCTTCTAATTTTCTAGAATTAAATTCATGTAGCTCAAGCTTGCCTTGTGCATCACTGGTGTCAGGCAATGGTTTCAAGTAACCATCTCTGGTTGAACCAGCACTATGCCAACATACGCATGTCATCTCCTATATTTTTAATTTCTATTAACCATGAAAAATATTAATTTTGGACAAAAACCTTCAGTAATAGGGCATTACTACATGAAATAGTTTTTTAGAATAAGCAGCATTCTGTGCATGTCAATAAGAGAGTGCCATGCATGTTAATAGTAGAAGGAATTATCATTAGTGGATGCCTCCTCAAATCCTATTTGAAAATTTCCAGATGAAGTAACTCATATATAAGGTCATCGATTCTTTATACATGCAAAATTGTATATTCTGTAGCCTGTCAAATAACTAAGGTGTATGGGTCTCATCTGGCACTCCTCATAAACAAATAATGGATGTCCGTCAGTTTTGAAATCTGGCACTCCTCGTAAGCAAATAATGGCTATCTATCTTAAAATGAAGGAGGCTTATGCAAAAAATAGAGAGGTTATTTATAGCACATATTTATAGCACCAGGCATTAGTATACTGACCTAAAAAGCATATGGAAGCAGGTCACAAAGTCTAATATAGCAGAACTAAAGACTTCTCTGAAACAAAGGGGCACAAAATATGTATAATTGCAGGCAAGCACATAGTAAGAGGAAAGTAATATAACACGCCAAAAGAAAAATCATCCAAGCAAGTCAACCTGAAATTTAACATGCAGGGACAGTAGATATAGTGGTCCTTTCTTGGCCGCTCTGCAGCCACGACACCTCAACCTCGCTGCCCAACCAAGGTGCCATAGTCAAAGAGAAAAACCTGAAACATAATAATCAGTAAATACCACACATTAGATGTCCTGGTAAATGTATAAACACCACCCAATGGCTGCAATATTCAGGTATGTAAAATAGAAAATATTGTTAAAACTTAAAGAGCAAAACATATCAATGTGTCATCTTTCTATCTGTAACCAGTGAAATCTACATAAAAGAATAAACCATATGGGATCCTAGCTGTCATTTGCATCCTACATGCCTCCACTTACTTAGGTTAATTATTAACGCACGTGTGAGAGAGCACGGCCAAATCAACCGACCAATCTAAACAATAAAAATCATTAGCTTGGCAGAATCACCTGGCAAGAGTCAAATGGCATACAAACAACCATAAGGCCCTGGAAAGAGGCAAACGGCAATTGAGAGACCAAAAGACGGTGGGCAGGGAAAGAGTAAATCGAAAGTTAAAGCTTGCTCAAAAAACATGGAAGAAAATTTATTTGATAACCAGTTTGTAAAATGCTGAGGTGACATGTCAAGACAATTAATTCAAATCCATGATATGTAATCATCAAACATGCAACTGTAGAGGAATATATTCCATATAATAGAAGGGGTAGTCTTAGTTAGAGGAAAGCGCAATTGTAGAGATTTCAAGCCACACGCAAGTTGACTTTTGTATTGGGCAAACCATTTTGTAAATTGGTGGCGGATATTGTTTAGGGTGCAAGCGAGTGATCTAAAGATGCATCTAAATAAGCTGACTGAAGATATTACGCTCACATGTTCTAAACGCCCCTGCCCTGATCTTGATCAGCACTACAGTCAACATATATGCTTTAGGGGTGCGCCTTGGCGCACGATCCCGTTGAAATTGATACAATTTAGCGATTATATATGAGTTGTTAGATTTTACCAAATGGAAGAATTACCACTGAATAATTACTATTGAAGAACTGCTGTTTGTACGCTGTTGAAAAATTATTACAGAAGAGCTGTTGTAAAAGGTAAGTTGTCAAAAATTACTGCCGAAAATACTGCAGTGTAGGGATTTGGATAAGAATTCTTTGGTCCTTTTCTTAAAACTATTTCGTTCATACATGAGATTATGATATCATGAATCATTTATCTGGGCATACATAACGTTGAAGGTATGAGTAATCACAATCCATTTTATAGGTAGGAATGGGGCAACTCTGACCGAAGCCCGCACCAGAAAAGTGTGGAACTTTTGCCCGAAATGCAAAAACAAATCTGGAGCTCATTTTTGGTTCAGGCAACATGACGTATGTAGGGGCTTAGGGAGATGAATTCACATTTACATCAGGCCAGTACGCAGAACCACCACAACTCTATCAACCTGATCCCCAAAATAATTGTGAGCATTCAAGAAAAAACCAGAGCATCAATTTCTAACCACGACATAGCATATTGGCTCATACAGCGATGTTGCATCATAGTCTTGATAACACAAGGAAAGCAAAAAACATAACTTCTCAAGCCCAGCTGAAAGTTGCAGCTGGTTCCTCGAAACCAAAAGAGTTACAGTTAACTCGGATTCTCAAAAAAGTTCCATGGACCCAACCAGAAGCACCGACGGGATTTTTGATTGGCGTCGCAGATACTACATATATTTCCTATAAAAGCTATCAACTTGTTCTGGCAACTGAGACTGCAGAAACAAGAAAGTTTCATATCTCTAGTAAGGGCTAAGTGTTGATGTACCAACCTAGTGTTTCTCCTCCAGCCTCTACAAATTCTGGAGAACTTCCACAACCTTAGTAGAGATCTAAAACCCAGTAACCTGACGGGCACTTGTTCTAGGAACATTCATTAGAGCTCTACATTTCTTAAGCTTCTTCCTACTAAGCTGTTTAATCTGCCGATCCTTGTCAACCACTTGCTAGAGGAAGCATTCATTAGCACTGCGTTTTATTAAGGCTATCGCAGCCACAGTCCTGTAGAACTCTTTCCTCAAAGACAGCCCTATGCATTTGACTTTTTCAAACATTATGAACTCAGGTAGGTTGGCTAGAATTCAAATATTACCACTAAAGAATAAATAAAAGAGGATAGATGAAAAGTCATGGATCAAGAAAAGAATATTGAAACACCTGACATCTGTTTACAATAAATTATTATAACACACCAAATAAAGATATAACAAACCAAGAGACAGAGAAGAAACCTTGGCAATACGTAGCATTATATAGGAAAAGCTGGGTAGATAAATACGCTGGAGCATAATGCTTCAAAGGATTTAACTGAACCTGTTGAAATTAAATGGTTACGAAAACATATTAAGAGAGTAAATAAATTTTAGTAGACTAATAAAGCATCAGTTCATTATTTACAATAAATTATGAAGATTTAGCAACTAAGAAAGCATTCCCACAAAAAAACTAAGAAAAACAACCCTTTCCCATTATAATGCTGGGTCCTCACATGAATGGTAATCAAACCAGAGTAGAAATTGCAACGTCAACTGTAATTGCTCAAACTGTCAAAAAAAACTGTAACTACTCAATGCTTCTTTGGACTCCAAATATACTCCATCCATTATATGTCAGCAAATGAAAATTAAGGCAAACCGAAGGCTGAACTGTAATGTGCACACTAACCATTACATGAGTATCTTAATTAGGAATACATGAGTAACTTCTGAACAAAAGTAAACTGTATCCATAATCAAGCAGAGGGGGTTACTCTCTACCACACTGAAAATGCCACTTTCAAGGAGCAAAGGCTAATTGAACAAACACAATGCACTACTTTCCAAATTAAATTCCCGTTGATCTTGAAAAACACAATGCAATTATGCGCTGCTGAAGATAACCGTGGTACTCTATTGTCTACACATTTGAGTAGAAATACGCCTTAGCTTGGGGCACAATTAACACATTGTAAAGACCAAAATCAAAATGAGAAAAGAAGCGAATGTAAAGAGTGGCAGGAGGAAAACACTGAAACTGGAAAGTTCTGCCTCCATCAAAACAGTGCACAGGTTGTGGTAAAAATCTAAGAGGTCATAAAGTGTTTACCGCTGATTACTAAAATTGAATAGAAAATATATGTGGCCATTGAAATCCTGACGCTGTGAACTGTACTCTCCACCACACAGCCTCTGCAATAGCAAAGAAAGAATGAACTTGTTAACAACTTCACCATACATAATAAAGCTTATAGCTTAAAGAGCAAGTCTTCACGACAAATATCCCTAGAAGACAACTATTTATTCAAAATCGCCTATATCTACACCACTGGCCAGTGTTGTCTCGTGGATATGTAATGTATGGCATACCAACTTTAAATGAGATATATAGCACAGAACCAAATATTAACTTGCAGTCGTATATCATAAATAAGATTTAATGGTATCGGACAGAGAGCTCACATTTTTATGAGGCCTAACCTGAATCTAACATGACAAATCTGTGGAAAAGAGGAACTGGAGCTACAAACAATGAAATAATTTTGGAACAGAATGCAAACAAAATTTATGAGGCCTAACCTGAATCTAACATGACAAATCTGTGGAAAAGAGGAACTGAAGCTTACATCTTAGTTAGCTTCAGGACAATCAGATTACTAATAACAGTTCCATCAATAAAAAGGTCCTGTTCAAATGGAAGTGTATATCAGATTGTGCAATCTCACAAATCACCTGTCAGATGTGAAGGCTCTAAGAATGAGCAAATAAATGATCTAGAATCATATGGAAAGCAATATTCAGAGCATCATAATCAACAACAATAAAGAGGTTTGAGGAGAAGAAAAATGGAAAGGTAATATGAGCAATTTATATTTTAGTTCCAGCACAAAACCCTCAGTAAATGGGCATTACTAAATGAATTACTTTTTCAGAATAAGGTGTGTGTTCAGTCTATCGTAATAAGGATAAGAAACCAAGTTTGGTTAGTTTTAAACACTAACCACTCATCCTTCGAGTCCAACCACGAGTGCAAAGCAAGATATTTGGTACCCAGTTCCTGTGGAGGACCGCCTTTTTCGCCTCGTGATGGAGGATGATGGAGAAGGCCTTCCTGGAGGCAATTTTCTGCTTTATCTTTGCTGCCGCTTCATGTCCTTCACCTGCTCCTCCTCCCTAATCCGTTGGCCCCATGGCACGCTGCTGCTTGCGTCACCGCCTCACTCTAACGCCGGGCTCATGGCGTGCTGCTTCTGCTCGCACCTTCCTGTGCAAACCTGAACTGAAATTCTTTAACTAAATAATATATATTCTAACATTTTAATAGTTATCAATGATCTCAATAATCTTTAGAGAAATCTAAAACACAATGCCTCGTTTCCAAGACACCATTCGAAGTTTTGAAGTCGCCCTAACAAACACAAGGTTCTGATCCTTTTATTCTTAGATGAGAAATTGATTTGTATAGGAATAGCTAATTAGTATTGGAAGCATGCACCAATGCAAATTTACAGGAAGCTCTAAACAGAATGCAACCAATCAAATTCTTGGGCAAGAAGAATACAAAACTGAGTCCTAAGAAAGTACACTTGATTACCTGTAACTCGAGAATTTTATTATACAATAAAGAATAATGTCCCTTGGAGAACTGCAATTTTCTAGCATTTGATTAAAGCCGTGTTTCCACCAATATACAGTGATGGTATTGTTCTATGACTAAAATAGTACCACTCAGCAGGGCATACCATTATTTAAATTTCCATCTTGTATTATCAAATAAAACATCTTTGCTATACTTATTCATCAATTGCAGAGAGATACTGCTAGTCCAATCATGAGAAAGGGGAGTCTAACAGCTGAATTTTTTAACCACAAAGAAACTTGGTACTTTGGATGCCGAGCAAGAAAATGCATAGTAATGATAACACAAAAGCAATAAATGAGAAAGGTTTTGCTCTTTTCTCATAACATACTTGCTCATCAATCGCAGAGAGGTAGTATTGATAAAGTAAGAGATAATTTTGCATCAATTGAGCATTTCATTAAGTATAGGGCAGAAACCTGCATAAACTAACGTATATGTTTATATTGCACTTTTTACATACATGCAAGAGAACACTTTTGAAAAAATCCGAACACATCAAAAGACCAAAAGGAGAAGAGGACACAAATCAGAGTGCTCATCATGGTCTTCTGATATATATCACCAGTGACACTCTAGATTAAAAGGTGAGCCGTAACTCAGTTACCAGTTCAAGCAAGCAAAAAATTGTTTGGCACATGAAAAAACAACAGAACTATAGAAGTAAAAAATCTACATAATTGATGCTCAAAGGTAGGGGCTTGCGAGCATGGGATGAAGATAAAGAAGCCGTGACTGGAACCCAAGATACTCCAAAATAGAAATATTGCAGCAGAAGAAATATTGCAGACATACAGACACACCCCCCAAATTAACATTCTGGACATAAGGGTTCAGTTAAAGCATGGCTAGCAGTTGCAAGATCCTCAACACATGTAAAAAATCTAAAAAGCATACAAATAGTTGAGAATGCTACGCTGCAAAACTCACTTGTATGTCTCACTGTACGGCTACTCAACAGATGTCATGATCGATCTTGATAGCATGATGCAATACTAAAGAATTGGAAACTCTGGACCACAAATGCTTACAAATAGTGACAGGATAATATTTCTCAAAAGAAAAAGAAATTAAAATAAGGAAGACCAAATTTACTTACCTCACTATAAGTGAATACAGCAAAGTTATCAGGTTAGGCCTGAACATCAACATGAGAAATCCACCACTCCAATCCTGGCAACCTGTACACCAATACATGTATGAGCAGGCGGGTAAATAAAATTAGAATTTGTTCATGCCAAGTACAGAGAAAAACAGAAAGTAGGCATCTGGATTGCTACACAGCAAACACATGAACGAAAGGGAAATCGGCCACAGCCGAACTGAGTTCTTCATCGCTTCCAGAGGAAAATCCTTGGGAGTCCCAGTAACCTCCTCCTTTACGCCTTCCAAGTTACTGCAGGGACAAGGAGATCCTGAGAGAGAGAGAGAGATAGAGAGAGAGTGAATCTGAAGAAAGTAACCAGTGGAAACTCCTGATGTTCAATTGCGAACTTTTGAAGTGATCTATCATTCTAGCCCTTGGACTTTCCTGCTGAAGAAAAACACATCAAATCCGTTCAGACATGGCAGTCTATATGAATTGTGCAAGCACCTGTGAAAAACATAAAGCATGCCAGTGCTAAGATGCAGCTTGTACAGAGCATAAAAACTCATTCAATCCCAGCTTGTATTTCTACTCTCAACGTAGCAATTGTAGGATAATACGAGTGAAATCAACCTAGATATGATTCTCCATAAAAACTGAAATAAATATCTTATATTGTAGACCTACTTCCTGACACCTTACATCACATAGCTGATTACCATATATCACAAAATCCACCATTAACCTCAATGCTTCAACCACAAAATCCTGCATAAAAAACACCAGAGCTGATTGATCAACTGAATATTTTTTCAAACTATGATATCACGGATGTCCAACTCGGCAACTTATTAGTTGCATACATAAACCTCACTAAAGCAAACATTCCTGAAACATTTTCTAGGAACCGCGGACCAATCAAACAAGGGCCAAAGCGAGGGCAATGACCTGGAAGTTGAGGCGGATGAGAAATCAGTAAGATAACATTGACCTCCTCCTTGTTGCTTTGAACTCCTCCTCGTTGCTAATAGGGATGCACGTGTATTAGTTTTCTAACAAATTCCAATTCCTGGTAGGAAAAAATCTCACACCAGGGGCACCTGGCAGTTTAACAGACCGCGCCTAGATGCATAAAGGTTCCTACTCTCTCCGTTCCATAAAATATGTCGCTAATATGGATATGTCTAGCACTAAAATGTGTCTAGATACATCCGTATTAACGACATGTTTACTGGAACGGAGGGAGAAGTTCCTAGTGTGGTCTGATAGCATCACGTTACACTAAAACCAAATAGAAAGTAACTACCCACAATGTAGTCTGAAAATTCATGAGTTTAGATTAAGCCACAATGTGAAAACACGTCAATATACATTTGGTGAAGGAAAATGTTCATGAAATTATACATCTAGGATGTTTGTGAAGGTAAAAATAACTTAAGACAGAGCTTTACGTGTACATTTGTACCTATTTAAATGTTCATGAAAAAATCAAGCTACCTTCGCAAATAGCAATCTGAATACATGTGCCTAAACCGGGACTGTAAAGTAAGTACCGGCTGTATTGCTGATTCAATTAGTTGCTGGTAAATGCAAGATGATTACAAAACATGGATTTGTATGGAGAGGTAGACCACCTCCAACTTTGATTACAAAATATTAATCAGCTATGGACAAAGCAAGCTCTTGTAGCAAGTGGAGACAGCTGACCAAGCAAGACCGCAAAGGCAATAACTGTAGGCATAGACGCCTCCTATGAAAAATCGACCTTGAGACAGAACCAACAACATACCAATGCATAAAGAAATGCAGCACATATGCATACTTTTCAGATCGCAACACTTCTCGAGCAGGACAGTTTGATTAAGCAAGAGCAAAGAAGCAGCACAATAACCAGAGTAATGCAAACAGGAAAATTTTCAATAAATATATGACCCGGTAGATCCATTCGGTGAGGTAAAGGGATCTTACTAATCTGTCCAAAATACATTGATATCTGCAACATCTATCATGAAGCAACCAAGCACCAACGTCTGCACCAAGAGGGAGAGATCGCATGTCACTATGAGACGGGAAAAGAGAGACGATTCTTATTTTGAGCATGCCTTAGTTTGTGAACGTATGTCAGTAGATTTGAGCGATATGATGGCGCGGTGAACCAAAAAAGAGCAAACTTTGATAACCAAAAGAACATATATGGGAAACAGGTCCAGTTATATTAGAGAAAAATGAGTCAAAAGAAAACTATCCAATCAGTTTTATCAAAGAAACATATTGAGTTCTATACATACCTATTTAAAAGTATTTAACTAAATATTATACATCTCTGGAAGACCATTGGTAAGATTTTTAAAGGCACTCCATTGCACAAATTTGATTGATAAACAAAGAAAAAAAAGGCAAACTTGCAGGAATAAACAGTAGGTCTTCATGTAAAATTAAAATGTAATTGGTAAACAATGCAAAATTGCCATACAGCCTGCAATTTATAATATCGATATTCAGATATGCATACTCATCACCCAAGAGATCTAAATAGGTTCAATAAATGTCGCACAAAACCACAACATGGAACTTGCATGTCTACTGATAAGCTCAGAAACTAAAGGCTGATATTCAGATATGCATACTCACCCCAGTACATCTTCATGCCTTCTTCCACCCCGGCTTCACGTTGATCTTTAGGATCTCTTCTCCCGTGATTGTTTTCCCGCAGATCTGCCATTAGTAGGATTTAGTATTTTTTCACGCACAAAAACATTTGCTCTTTTTCCGTGAACACATATGCCGAAGACTAACGGTAATAATTGAAACTGATGGAGCATGGCAAACTCTAGAGTTGCCTAAATAATTACTAACACTGTAAACCAAGAACACAAGACTGAATTCTTAGATTCAATTATAAAGTTCATTGCACATCTAGAAAAATCTAGCTTCGGTAGACCATGAACAACCGCAGTGACCCAAACAAAATACATGCATCATTTCATGAAATAAGTATTTAGCTGCAAAGGCATCCTTAGGAGCGCCCCTCGGCATTCATTCACTGACTTTCACATTGACAAACAATTCAGCAAGCGCTATATTAACCATATATTAGCTCAAACTTTATTGCCTTTTTCAGAATATAAGTAGCAGATCAGACTTGGCAATAAATGATTATTTGTATCAAGAATATAAGTAGCAGATCAGACTTGGCAATAAATGATTATTTGTATCAAGAAGTTACAGGAGTGATTTTTCCTATAAAAAGGTGTGAACCAACATGTGCTTTCTTCATTTTCCTTACTTTATTTCAACACAGAAAGTATCATTTCTCCCAACAGCCAGGACAATATAGAGAAATAACACAAGTATTTTTGAGAGAGAAAAGAATCATGAGCAATGTTTCAAATTGTTACTCCAAGGGAGGCATATAAACCTGTCATATAAACTGTGAAAAAAATACTAATGTTGTCATGATGCTAAGAGAAGAGAACAGATACCTCGCTGCCATTGAAGAACCAACCACATATGCATTCAAATCATCCTTATGCATCCGATCTGCACATAAAACATGTCATATAAACTGTGAAAAAAAACTAATGTTGTCATGATGCTAAGAGAAGAGAGAAGATACCTCTCTGCCATTGAACAAAGCGGCCATGTACAAAGTCTGCTTCAATCTTTTCATCATTCAAGCAGCTTAGTAGCATCAGGTTATTTCTATTAAAGTATTAAATGATGAGAAGAGAGTTGACTTTCTCATTGACAGAATCTGCACATATATGAAGGATTCTGTGGGAGAAAGAAGTCTAGATAACCCCCCTAACTATCAGGTTTGGGTCAACTAACCCCCCTAACTTTAAACTGGGTCAATTAACCCCCTAACTATGGAATACCAGGTAATTAGCCCCCTGACGGTGGTGATGGCTGTTTAGAGAGCGGTTTTTGACAGCGTGGACAATGGTTTTGGCCAGCTAGACAATGTTCTGTTTCATTAGCGCCAAGCTCATGGCCTCACGGGCTCTCCTGTGCAGTCAACACCATAGCAGAGGATGCGCCACCGCCGTACTCCCCACCCTCCCCAAATCCCCACTCTTCCCAGCGCCACCGCCCATACTCCTCCATCGAGCTCTCACTACCGCAGGCGATGGAGATGAGGACTGCCAGGTGTTCTGGCGCAGAAGTTCCATGAGATCGAGGACGACGGCGACGGGTCGATTCCGGCGAAGTTGCAGGTATGCCAGCGCACATCAGAGGCGGAGAGGGGAGCGGCCACGAAGTCGACGTAGGTGCCGGCAGCCGCGGAGGCGACGCAGATGGCAGCGGCCACTGAATTGCTTCGTGGTTTAGGTGAGGCACCGAGTTCCCGTCTTCAGTCGACATCGGCGGGAATAGGAAGAAACAGGTGTGTATTGGTCCACTTCAAGAGGCTGGATGGAGAAGTTGGGGATGGAGAAGAAGCAGTAATAGGAATCACACTGAATTTACTATGTAGTCTAGTGTAATCAGTGAAGAAGAAGAAACAAGAAGATCATCTTTCTCTGTCAAACACTAGACTAGACGTAGGAGATGATCTTTTTCTCTGTAACGTACTGTACTGTGTAGTTTAGGATGAAATGTACGAAAAGCTTGCTCTTCCCTTCGTCTCTCTGTCTTAGGCCTTCCTGGCATTTTCCTTTTAACTGGTGGAAAAGGCCTAGGGTTTGGTGCTACTGGCCAGCTCTCTTTCCCCTCTACAGGTTGCAATACATGACTGTAAACCTTGTCATACACATCTATCCTGTAGCAAGGTGCAATAAAATCATCCAAATCTTTCTGGACAGTGTATATAGCACTAATAGCATGGCAACATGGTAATCCAGATAAATCCCAATATCTGCAGCTACATGTAAATCTCTCCAAGTTTACTGTGAACCTTCTATGTTGCCCTTCCATTACTTCAAATCCTTCACTGTCGTTGTACAGAACTGTGCAAATTCTTGATCTCTTCACATTCAAATTTAGTTTCTTGAAAATGTTGGGGCATATTGTACCAGACCAACCCTCTGACTTTGCCTTATTCTCTGCTATTCTTGCTGTCACCTTCCTCCTTATGATTTCCATTGAAGAAATTATTGGGTAAAATCTTGCTCTCATAATTGCATTGTTAAATGATTCACACAAATTATTTTCCACTGAATCACAGTAGGAACCAAGCCTAAAAAATGCTCTACACCAATGTTCAGGATCAGTTTTCATCATATCCCTTGCTCCTTCTGGTGTTTTCTGTGCTAGTTTGGCCCTGTTGTAGTTGAACTGAATTTTGTCACTTGATTTAGCACAAGCCCAAAACAGTTTTTGGAAAACCTTGTCTCTGTGTTGCTTTCTCCAGTTTGCATAAATATGCCTTGCACACATTCTGTGTTCTGCATTTGGTATTATCTCACCAACTGCCTTGATAAGGCCCTTCTGCTGATCTGAAATAATAACCCATCCGTCACCTTGGTTATTTATTTGTATGTCCTTTTGAAGAAGTGCCAAAAACCAGTACCAACTGTCATGATTTTCACCTTCAACTGTAGCCCATGCAATTGGATACATCTGGTTGTTTGGATCCCTTCCAATGGCACAGAGTAGCTACCCACTAACTGCACCTTTTAGAAAACACCCATCAAGCCCAACAATTCTCCTACAACCAGCAACAAAACCTCTTTTGCAGCCATCTAAGCAAACATACATCCTTTCGAAGACAGGTTTGTCAGTTACATCAGGATTCAAATTAACTGCCACTGTGCTTCCCGGATTGCTTCTCACCAGTTCAAGATGGTAGTCAAACACTCTGGAGAATTCTCCATTCGTTGTATCTATAATCCTCTCCATAACTATCTTCTTTGCTCTTTTGCACTTGGATTCACTGACATCAGCACACAAGTCTTCTAGCACTGCCTCCTGCATCTTCTCAATCCTCCAACCAGGGTTGTCCTTGATCTCCCTAAAATATTTCTCTGCAATTATTGTACTCGTAACTAGTTTATTGTCCCTCCTTGCTACACAAGTGTGTACGTTGTTGTACCTGCTCACAGTAAACCATTCTGACCTGTTGGGCACAAGTGAGCCATATATTCTCCATGGACAAGAAAGCTAACTGCATTTTGCTAATACTCTGGTTCTCTCATCCTTAGGAAATAATAAGTGATGAATTTTTTTTAATCCATAATTAACTACTGCTTGTTTGAATTCTCTGCTATCATGGAAAGCCTGCCCTAGCTCAAACTCCTTCACATCTGCATTTTCATCATACACTCTATGTTTTGTCTTCCTTGTCCTCACATTTCCTTCACCATCACTGTCTTCTGAATATGAAAGCTCATCTTCACTATCAAAGCATTCACTCCCATCATCTTGTTGTAGGTTGACATTTTCTGGAACAATGAAATCTTCAGGTATATGTGTCGCTTTCATTTCTTCCTCTCCAAGCATTTTTCTTTTAACTCTCTTCTTCAGTTCTAATGCTTGCTTCCTGTAACAAATTGCCTCCTCATCATCAGCACTACTGTCCTCACTATCGGCTTCATGGACAGCATCATAATCACTATCGGAAGTTTCTTCAAAATCTTCTTGTTCAGGTGCAATATTCTGCACACTTTCCTTGCCTTTGTCATGCATAGGTGGCCTAACAATAGGCAATTTCATCATTTTCCTTTGCAATACATTCTCTGGCTCAATTATCTTCTCTACAAATTCTATGGTTAGCTCATGCTGCACTTGAGGCTGCTCAACTCCATGTTGCATCTGAGGCTGCTCGACTCCATGCTGCACCTGAGGCTGCTCGACTCCATGCTGCAACTGAGGCTGCTCGACTCCATGATGCATGTGAGGCTGCTCGACTCCATGCTGCACATGATGAACTCCATAATTTTGCTCTTCATTTGCAAATTCTTCCTCTGCAATTTCTTGATGCACACCTCCATTTTCTTCATCATCCGAACTGTCATCAGTGGCATGCTGTGGTATTCTTACATATATGTCAACAAAACCATCAGCAACTCTTCTCACATGCCTAGCCATTGAGTTGACTGTTGTATTGTCATCAAGAGTACACATAAAATTGCAATTACGCTCCTTTTCAACTAGTCTCCAAGTTAGGCCTGTCTGTTCCAACGCTTCCTCTGAAATGCAAACATGATCAGCTAGGTGCCTTTTTAATGATGCGAGTGACAACTCCGAAACGAACACAGTTGACATGCCACTCTTCCCGCCAATGTACTGCCATTCCTTCCCATCGTGTCGCATCTCCCCACGATAATTAAACCGAACGCACAAACTATCCATCCTGCCAAAAACACTGAAAAAAGAAATTTTTAGCGTCATAATAATAATGAGGATCATACCAGATTTCATACAGTACACTCTTGTTCAAGCAGCGATTTCCGTGAGTTACAATGCTACTGTAACTCACAACAACCGATTCCACTACACCTATCAGCTTTTACAAAATCAAGCTAATTTACTGAACAGACACTGAATTAGAAAACTTAACTGAATTTTACTGTCAAAACCACTCAGAATTCAGTCCAGCCCATTCATGCAAACACTAAATCCATGAATACTGATATAATCAACAGAAAACCATATAGAAATTACCCTAAAAACTACCTACCGAAAACTATGGGATTAACATCCCTAGATCGACCCCCAGGACGAACCCCTCCTCAACCACAAATACCTCTGCCTGCCGCCCTATGTACAGAGAGAGGAAAACGAATTTCTCCTTTAGGGAATAGAATTAACGTACCTGCAGGATCGTTCTGCCGTCGTTGAATCGCTACCTCGAGCCTCTGATCATCTGACACAGGATCGTCTTCCTCGATGCGAGATAGGCGGAGGACGGGCAGGAAGATGGAGGCGGAGGATGGGGGCGCCGTGCGATCTGATAGACTCTCGCCTAGTTTGGTTCGACCAGACCAGGCAGCACCTGGTTAACCACCACTATCCACGTGGACAAAACCGCCCTCCTAAAACAGCCATCACCCACAAACACCACCGTCAGGGGGCTAATTACCTGGTATTCCATAGTTAGGGGGGTTAATTGACCCAGTTTAAAGTTAGGGGGGTTAGTTGACCCAAACCTGATAGTTAGGGGGGTTATCTAGACTTCTTTCGCACCAAAATTAGGTCCTTGTAGAGATTCCCTATGGTGGTGAGAAGAGAATCTTGGTTTCTAATCTTCCCCCTTCCGTCTTGTCTTCCCCGATGCTTGGTTCCATCTTTGATTTCGTGGAGAATCCTAGAGAGAGGAAGAAGACCAGCATAGAGCTACAGAGAAAGGATTGACTGAATCGATCCCCTCACCTGTGTGCTTCTACACAGGAAATAGCACATAACACCACATGTTGGTGACTCTTTTGCACAGAATCACATATTGAACTTGTTTTTGCACAAAACATCATATTTTCTTGTAATTATTGCAAAAAACACAGAAATTATCATTAGCTTGTTTAATAGCAAATTAGGAGACTAGTTCACTACACGAGGTCCATCCCCAAATCAATTAGAACATACAAAATCAATTGGAACATACAGATCTTTGGAAGCTACCATTTACATAATATACTTAGACATATCTGACAAGATTTAAATGTACATTAGATAAGATTTAAACAAATTTGACAAGATTAATCCAAAAGCTTGATACGATCAACGTATTCACATATCCATGACAGACCGATTTGGATTTTGTTTTGGAAAATTTACCGGGCCTACGCGAGATGGGCGAAATTCAGAAATTTTGGTATTTTTTGGGTCAAACCTCGGATGAAAAGAGAGAAACAAAATTTGAATTTTGTATCGAAATCTGACTGGATTTGGTCCAAAATTTGAATTTCTGGACGATTTTTTTATCAAAATTTAATTTTTTAAAAAACTTGGAAAAAATCCCCAAAATTCAGTAGATTTCGTTTGGTAATCATCTTACCGGTCCCGACCAAGATGGGCAAAATTTGGACGAAATCCTATTTTTTGGGCAAAATTCAAATCTCCATAATAGGTTTGGATCACTGCAGTTTATGTCGTTGCAGTCGTGGACAAGTCTTGGACTCTTGGACCGCGGATGGACATTGTTTCGGTGGGCCGATCTCCTCTAATTTTGCTGCTAAACAAGCTAATAAGTTTTTCTGTGTTTTTTGCAACAATTACGGAGAAATATGGTGTTTGGTGCAAAAACAAGTTTAATATGTGGTTCTATGCAAAATAGTCACCAACATATAGTGTTACATGCTATTTCCTCTTCTACAGAGAAAGTGAGGTGTCCTAGTGTGCTACAGTGGCTCTCCTCTGCCAGCTCCTATGGTAATTTTCCTAGAGCGGTGAGGATAGGCTTTGGTAAAAAGAACAAAGAGACTAGCACTTTTGGGCTGCTACAGTACAATATAAATGACGGGATACTTTCTCACATGACCAGGTTAGTACGTGCGGATAAGACATTTGAGCTGCTAACATTTTTCCATCGATGCTATAAATATTTATTCACAGCTGGAGAATTGCATTGGTAACAAATAATTCTATTAGGGAGCTCAATTCATATCTTAGAAAATATAATCACTTTACATTACTCTGTAAAATCAAATTAATTCGTTTCTGCATTCGATGTTAATTTGTCATCGTGACTATTTCCAAATTAGTGGAATTATCAGACTGAAGCAATTATCTTGGCAATTAGTTTTTCACAAGAATATTATTCTATCGAAGATAAGTATTCCGAAAAAACCATGCTCTCGAGCGCACCCTTAGCTATCATGTCACACTCATGTTTTCACCGTTCGGACGACTCAAATATTGCAACACACATGTAACAGACAACTTTAATTGATTAGTGGCATTTCCTTATTAATCTTGTAACTTACTTATTTCTTACACCTTATTCATGTATTGTGATCACTTCGAACATTTTTATCACTTAAAATATATTTCGTGCATAGTTTACAAAATGATCCTAATGTACGAGGCACAAACAAACAACACGGCACACCAACTCAATCAGCCAGGCAATATAATAATTAAATCGCCTCACGCCACTTTGACTTGATTGTTAATTCTTAATGGGTAAGTAAAAATATCCTCATTTTATCGCAATCACGACTTGATGCAATGCATAACAGTTAATAGTTCACGGATATATGGTTATGACCAAAACTGTGATTCGATCTACAATGTTTCCCAGTAGTATCTATAAATCTACCAGGATATAAACCTTAGTAAAATAAAAAAAAAATTGGCCCGTAATTTTTCTTAACTAGTTATACCTCAAGTACTTAGCTTAGTAAATATCTGGGATTTCACAACTAAGGCGAAATGGCAACCACTTCTGGACAATGTGTTCAAGACAGTGCCTGCTTGGCAGAGAGGCATGATGGCCCGAACAGGGCGCCTAACTCTAATCAAAGCAGTGATCTTAGCGAGAGCGGTCCACCATCTGCTAGTGGAAGACGCTCCAGTTTGGCTATTGGAGGAGATAATCAAATGGTTGCGCGCCTTTTTTGGGTGGGCAAGAAACAGGTCGCAGGTGGCCAATGTCTCGTAGCCTGGGTGACAAGGGTATAGCTAATAGAGCTCATTACCTGTGTACCCCTGAGGCCCGTTAAGCCAGGCCCAGGCATAGTCATAGTCGAAATATGAGTCTGTATCGTATAGGGATGTTGTAATTTGTATTGAACCCGACCGGTTTCTTGAGACCTGACCACCTATATATAGGGGCCAGGAGAGGCCGGCCGGGACAGATTGAGATTGAGCCAAGTTCAGTACCACGCTTATTCTCGATACACGTCTTGTTTGACTGATCTTTACCTTTGAGTTCATCCGACACCCTCTTCCCCCGATCCTAAGTCCTTCATCTTGGACATTTGTCGAGTTAACCCTCGTCAATTGGCGCCGACGCTTATTCATGGCAGTACCTCACTACACCTACCTGGTGCTCAAGATGTCAGGACCAAGAAGAATCATCACAGTAAAGGGGAGCTTCGAACTCTCAGATCTATGCGACAAGGAATTCCACAAGATGGCGCAAAACTTTGGCATGATAGCCAACTACGGACAACCCAAGGATAAAATAACAAGCACGACTACAGGCACTACGAAACAACCCGAAGAACACCCAGCGGTGCCAGATGCAAAGAAACTGCGAGCGCAGCCATCGAACCCAAAGGAAGCTATAATAGAGGAGGAGAAGACCTCTACAATATAGACAACAAGCATACGAAAAGTTGTTAGGAAAGTAGAATAGGACAAATAAGGCTACTAAGCCATGAGTTATCAATAGGGCAAGGTCTCTTGGGACATCCCGTGTATTTTTACATTCAGCATAATAAAAAAATAAGTTCCTCCTTTTCGAGCTTACAAGTCTTTTTGCAAAATTTAAACGAATAAATTACAAGTGCTACACCATGAAAGTGCAGCAAACGCACGCACAAATAAAATAGCGCCTTGAGCATAAGTTTCTAACAAAGACATCAGAACACAAAAACTCTCATGTTTACCAAGAGTACACATTACAGCTATACATTACAACGCTGTTTGGTCTGCATCATCCACAAGGAGCGGGTTCAAGTAATGATATTCACGAAAAAAGGCAGCATCTTCTTGAAGTAGCCTGCCAATAATCCTCCTCGTCGGTTGAAGCGTGGCATCCATATGAACTCGCAGCGTCGCACGCCCTGGAGGCAATCTCAGAGACATGGAACTATAATTAAGTCTTGGGTGCCACTTTCGTATCCATCCAAGGGCGAAATTAGCACCAGCCACCAAGTTCAGTTCTATCAAAAGATGAACGCGTCGGCTTGTTCTGAAAACATCGAGCAGTTGCCCAAAATTCTGTGGAGGAGGATTACGGGGAAGCACAACAGAATACATAGTGGTCAAAGATTTTTGACAACCATCGACTGCTTCTCTGATATGTTGAGCACGATCCTGCAAAAGAACGATGGCGCTACGACGACGCGGGTCAATCCAAAAAGTGTTGGTATCTGTCGACGCCCTTTCAAGAGCTGCAATCCGCTCAGAAACCCGACGATTCTCATCGACGGGATTCAAGCAAAAACCTCCAAAAGTACAAATTTTAGCATACAAAATCAAAGGAGCACAGCAAAAAGGCCAAGGGGGCTTCAAGGAAACTCACATTGCAGCTGCTTGATACGTCCATATTGCATCACTATTTTGTATCATAATTTACTATTATTCATTGATATATTTCATATTTAGATATGATACTTATGTTATTTCCTTTGTTTTCACATGTTTGATGATCATTGGAGGATTTGCTGCCGGAGTCAGGATTCTGCTGGAAAAGGACCGTCGAGACACCATATTTCGGAAGATCAGGAAAATTCCAGAAAAATACCAGAAAATTCTATTTTACCAAAAGACTCCGGAAGCTAGAAGGAGAAGGCGAGAGGAGCCAGGGGGCGGCCTCATGCACAGGGGGCGCGGCCTAGCCCCTGGCCGCGCCGGCCCTGTGCGAGGCCACCCTGGCCCACTTCTGGTTCACTACAAGAAATGTGTTGACTAGTGACCAACTCATAGTGACCACAGAAAAATTGGTCATAGATTTATGACCAACTCGGATCAAATGGTCATAAGCCGTTTTGGAGGGTTTAAGGTCTTAATCCTCATGACCAATTTAGTCCAAAAGGTCATAATGCTCAGACACGAAATGGTCATAACCTATATAATCGAATTTAGCACATTATTTTTAATTGATTTTATGCCGATTATGACCAATTTAAATGGTCATACCACTATAACCAGTGTGACTAGATGTCCACCTCAGCAATTTTGCCTATGTGTCAACGTCTAGGTGTCATTAACGCCTACGTGTCAATGTCTAGGTGGCATTGATGCCTACGTGTCAATGCTCTGACAACTGGGACCCATTGTAATATTGACTCTTTGACTAATATGATGGGTGGGTCCCACCCCTACCCCACCTGTCAGTGGGTCCCACCCGCCCTACCCCACCCCTACCCCTACCCCACTTGTCAGGTGGGTCCCACCTGTCCTACCCCACCCCTACCCCTACCCCACCTGTCAGGTGGGTCCCACCCACCCTACCCCACCCTTCCCCTACCCCACCTGTCAGGTGGGTCCCACCCGCCCCCACCTACCAGGTGGGTCCCACCCGCCCCCATGTGGGTCCCACATGTCATATTGACTCTTTGACTAATATGATGGGTGGGTCCCACCCCTACCCCACCTGTCAGTGGGTCCCACCCACCCTACCCCACCCCTACCCCACCTGTCAGTGGGTCCCACCCGCCCTACGCCACCCCTACCCCTACCCCACCTATCAGGTGGGTCCCACCCACCCCTACCCCACCTGTCAGGTGGGTCCCACCCGCCCCTACCCCACCCCTACCCCTACCCCACCTGTCAGGTGGGTCCCACCCGCCCTACCCCTACCCCACCTATCAGGTGGGTCCCACCCGCCCTACCCCACCTGTCAGGTGGGTCCCACCCGGCCCCACCCCCAACCCCACCTGTCAGGTGGGTCCCACCCGCCCCCACCCCATACCCCACCTACCAGGTGGGTCCCACCCTTCTCGCAAAATATGCATCCATGAGGATTCGAACTCAAGACCTCCAACATCTTGGTCATCCACCATCCCCTGCCACTACACCACCAAATCACTTGTGTCAAACAATGCTTTCAGTCCATTATATGCCTAATCGAATCTGTTGGGCCTGGGACTATATAGAACTTGACCGGCCCATCAAGTATCCCCCATTAATAGTATGGGCTGACAAATGATTTCAGCCCAAATAGCTTCCTAAAAAGAATTCATTATGAATAATTTAAGAACTACTTGAGTAATTGGACCACAAAATTTGCATATAAGCTCGGATTGAAATGATCCAAAAAGCAACTTTGTTCAACTCGCTTAGACTCATAATTTTCATGTTGGTGAGTTATTCATATATGTAAGTGTTCTTTTTATCTTTATTAATTCTCTTATGTTGTTTCCAGAATATCTTTAAAATGGTGGGCATGACCACACTTAGCTAGGGGTTTAATCTTGTGAAAATATTTATGGATTTCTATTGAAATAGCAACTTATGCATCTAAAAATCAATTTTTTAAAAAATTATGTGAAAACTATTAAGCACTTGTAGTTCAAATTGGGCCCGCTTCCTACTGAATCAGCATAACAGTGTCAGAAATTTAAAAAATACCTATAAATGGTTTATTATTCAACTAAGTGCTGAATTTTAAACTCTAAGTGTCCTAATATTTTTTGAGATTGTTTTGGCCCAATTTTCAAATTGAATTTTGGTAGCTCCTTCACTAAAACATCGATTTGCGCCACTTAGAAAAATGAAAAATGAGTTTTTCATGCACAGAAAATGAAAACTTCCTTCTACAATATTGTTTGTCATTCCGAGTCGAACACTTTTGCACAATATTGGATCATTTGAACAAACTATGCCATAATTGTGGCTATGACATCGGTAGTTTAGCTTAAAACTCAAGAATCTTTATACATGGTAGCTCTTTTGTAGATATGGGTGGAATCTTGTAAAACTTTCTGTAGATCTCTGATAAATTAGCAACTTGTGAATCTAAATATATATTTTTCAAAAAATTATGAGCAAACTATTAAGCACTTGTAGTTCAAATTGGACCCGCTTCCTACTGAATCGGCAGAAAGTTGTCAGAAAATTAAAAAATACCTATAAATGGTTTATTATTCAACTAAGTGCTGAATTTTAAACCGTAGGTGTTCTAATATTTGTTGAGATTGTTTTGGCCCAATTTTCAAATTTAATTTTGGTAGCTTCTTCACTAAAACATCGATTTGCGTCGCTTAGAAAATAAAAAAAATCACTTTTTCGTGCAAAGAAATTGAAAACTTCCTTCAACAATATTGTTTGTCATTCCGAGTCGAACACTTTTGCACAATATAGGATCATTTGAACAAACTATGCCATGATTGTGGCCATGACATCGGTCGTTTAGCTTAAAACTCAAAAATCTTCGTATATGATAGCTCTTTTGTAGATATGGGTGGAATCTTGTGAAACTTTTTGTAGATCTCTGATAAAATAGCAACTTGTGCATCTAAAAATAATTTTTGCAAAAAATCATGAGCAAACTATGAAGCACTTGTAGTTCAAATTGGACCCGCTTCCAGCTGAATCGGCAGAAAGTTATCCAAAATTTAGAAAATACCTACAAACTGTTTATTGTTCAACCAAGTGCTGAATTGTAAACCCTGAGTGGTCTAGTATATTTGGAGATTGTTTTGGTCCAATTGTAAAATTGAATTTTGGTAGCTCCTTCACAAAAACATTGATTTGTGGCACTCAGAAAATAAAAAGTGACTTTTCCGTGTAAAAAAATTGAAAACTTCCTTCAGCAACATTGTTTGTCATTCCGTGTCAAACACTTTTGCACAATATAGGATCATTTGAACAAACTATGTCATAATTATGGCCATATCATTGCTAGCTTGGCTTAAAAGCCAAGAATCTTCATACATGATAACTCTGTTTTGGAAACACTTTTCCTAAAATAAATTAATATTCGAAGTTTGTTATTTTTTCTTGCAACTAGGTCACATAACATGATGCAATGCGAAGGTTTTTTATTTTTTTTGTTTTTTTTTGAATTTCTTATCACCGTTTTAAAAGGCGGTCAAAACGGTGAGCGCGACCGTTCTTAGATCGGGGTGGAATCTTCTGAATTTTTTTGTAGATCTATGATGAAATAGCAACTTGTGCACCTAAAAATATTTTTTTCAAAAAATCATGAGCAAACTATGAAGCACTTGTAGTTTAAATCGGGTCCGCTTCCAACTGAATATGCAGAAAGTTATCGAAAAAATAAAAAATATCTAGAAAATGTTCCAGGGTCAACCATTAGGTGAATTGTACTTATAATATGTTCTAGTAATTTTAGAAAATGGGTTGGTGCAATTACCAAAGTAGTCTTTGGTACCTCCTTCACAAAAAAACTCACTTTTCGGCACTCAAAAAAATAAAAAATGAGTACTTCATGAATAGAAAATGAAAAGTATCTTTGGCAACATTGTTTGCCATTCCAAGTCGCAAACTTCTGAACAATATCTGGTTGTTTGAAAAAACTATATCATGATTGTGGACATGGCATTGATCTACTTTTGTTCTATAAATGAATTGGAAAATGTTTAAAGGAAAAAACAGCAAAAACACAGCAGCCAATCAGAACTAAGGAATCTCCTCCCCACGGATTGCACCATCGGGACCATCCGAACCGTCCACACACAGATCCAATGCACCGGAATGCCACCCCCCTCGTCCAAACCCTAGCCACCCCGATAGGGCCTCGTCCAAACCCTAGCCGCCCCCATTTCCCTCAGTCGCGCCGCCTCCCTCTCCCTCCAGATCTCGCAGCCGCGCCGCTCGCCTCTCTCCCCATCGCCACCTACCTCCTCCAGGGTTCTGCCTTCTGCGCCGCAGTCCTTCACCTCGATCCAGATCCGCCGCCACCAACCCTTCCGCCTCCGCCTCTGCCTCCCAAGCACGCGTACGAGATCCAGTTCCGCGTCCTCTTCTAGGAAGGCGCCTGCTGGGTCTACTTCGCGCAGGAACTGGATCGCCGAGCGCTGCGGGGCGGTCCCATGGCGCCTGCTGGGTGTACTTCAGCTTCAGGGGCGGGAAACGTCGAGCGGCGGCAGCGGGGACTGTCGGACTGTCGGAGGCTGCTCGCCGCGCTTGGGCTCGCCGACGACGCCATGGGCATCAAGGTACTCTCCTCCAGGGTTTTTTCCGGTTCCCGGCTCCCGTTTCGCTCTCGCTGTGGCGGACTCTCCCTCACTGTCTCTGCGGTTGCCCTGCTAGGGTTTGACGAAGCTGCTGGTGGACCACGCGCCGAGGGCGGCCGTGCTGCGGCGGGTGGGACTACCGGGGTCGCGTCGTTGCCATCTACGCCAGCCTCAGCATCTACCAGTTCCTGGTGAGTCACCTCACCTCCCTGGGGAGATCTAGTGTTGGTGTCGGGTGTGGTGTCGCTTCCCCTGCGTCTGCGCTCGGAAGTTGTTTGACGGAACGCTTCAACAGTCGGGCGTTCCTGACAAGTGGTAGATCCCTTCGCCGTTGGAGTAGAAATAGAATTCTATTGCTACCGGAATTTGGTAGTAGTCATGGCATGTTGGCTTGGTTTGTTATTAGCAAGAGCTTGCTACTCTTTTGGTTCCAGATCAAAATGTATCAGTCACTAACTCTGTGTGGAATTGAGATAATCAGGAGGTCTTTTGAATTTATTAACATTTGGATGGATGTATGCTGTTTGCCGACAGTAATTTTGTAGCTTGTTAGCTTGCTCAAAGACAATAATAGTCGAAGAAGCAGTATCAGTACTGTGACATCTCATGATACACGAAGCAGTAGAGCTGTGTTCGAAACTTTTAATATTGTTATATTCGAGTACATACTCCGTTTATATCTACTGTCTGTTTAGCTATGTACCACGTAATGTTTCGCCTTAATTTGCAGGTTGTCCTCGTGTTGTACTAATATTCCTTGCACTTTCCTGGACTGTCATGTTAGCTTCAGTTAGACATTCCAGGTCTGTCATGTTAGCTTCAGTTAAACTAAATTGGCACTTGTAAATGTATATATATCAATTATTTATTCAACTGTTAGACATTCCAGGAACTGATTTTTTGCAGGGAGTGTTTGATAGCAGCACATGCCATGGTGCGTTTGGTGTTGCGGGGCATCTGACAACATCCAGATAACAACCTTGAGCCATGGTAAGCTTGTTTCATTCGGGTCCGATCTGTCTACTCGGTTTCTTCTGCTACTAGCTTAATATCTACTATCTTATTGCTATAAACTGAAATTATTCATGCAAATGCTACCATGTATCTTGGCATTATTATAACTGAATAATGAGCTTATTTATGGGCAGGAGGTTTTGTTTTGTCATTTGATAATTCTTAGTTTGTGCATGTTCCGAATGTGGTAGCAGTGTAGTTAAACTGCTGCTATGCTGTTTTTATAAAACATGTCCTGATATCCTGCATATGTCCAGGAATTGGAACTTCTTTGCATTTGCTTGAATTTTAGGATTGTTCTCCTTTAAAAGATTCTGAAGTGATAATTTGAATTGCATCTTTTATTTATCTCTCGTTGCTGAGGTTACCAGCAGTTAATATTGTCCCCTGTTTTTCCCCTTTGCCAATATCATTTACGGTGTTACGCTTTTACTAACCTCATGGTTAAGTTATATATCCCATGGTGTGTGTCTTGTTATGATGGTTATTTTGGTGTTTTTTTTGCAGGGAGTGTTTCAGGAAGGCTACTAGGTGAAGCACCCCAACAATAAGCAGGTCTCTGGTAAGCACCCTTTCCTCCACATCTGTCATGTTCGTTTCAATTGTTATGATATTCCACTAGTAGGAATAACTGCAGATTGATGCATCCAAGTTAAATTTTTTTTTGTTAGCATATATTTGTATATACAGTGTAGTTGAACTGCTGCTATGCTAGCGCTTAGCGCTTTTATATCAAATATATATTTACATGATGTATATACTAGTTTATTGACTGTTGGCAGATCTAATTATGTCTTGCATATGGTTATATGATAGGAGGAGGATACCAGCTTGTGACCATCGCTAACAAAGGAGCTCCAGGCTGAAGAAGATTGAAGTCATTGTGAAAATTATCTAGTTAATTTGTAGAGCTAGTTAATTATCTAGTCACTGTGACCATTGTCATTGTATGTGCGTGTGATATATGGTGTAATAAACATATTGTGGCTGTTAATTGAATACTTGTATTTTTTGTCTATTCTGATTTCAATATAATTTTTTCTGGATGATTGGATATCAAAATAGAAGAAAAATGAAACAGTGATTGGACCTATTGACCCAGCTGTGTCCTATTGACCAGATATTCACAGTGGAACCGTTGACCAAATACTGACAGGTGGGACCAGTTGGCTAGATACTGACAGCTTGGACCCACTAGCTACTGACAACTAGGACCCATCATGAAAAGAAAAAGGAAAAGTAAGTAAAATTGTTGGGCCTAAAAGGTGACGACCCAAAACTAAGGAGGCCAAAATTTTGGGCTTGGCCCAACTAGGTGATTAGGATTGACAAAATAAAAAAAGATAAATGGGCTGATTTCTAAGCTTGGCCCATATTATCCACCAAACTGGACTGGGCTAAATTCGTATTACGACCATTTAATTTGGTCACAATTCTGCCACGTAGGATTGGCCACGTAGGATCCGACGTGGCCTGGCCAAATTGCCCGTGACCAATTTTTTGGTCATAATGCTTATGACCATCTATTTTGGTCATAACCGTCTATGACCAATTAGAAAAATTGGTCGTCATAGGCGGTCAGTGACGCTCAACTGCCGACCAAATGTTTTTGGTCAGAACAGGGTCATAAATTGAGCAACAGTGACCATCTAGTGACCAAAATGAAGGGTCACTAGTCAACAGATTTCTTGTAGTGGTTTCGCCCCTTTGCGTACTTCATCGTCCCTGAAAACATAAGTCAAGGGGGGGAGGGGCTCACAGAGAGACACAGCCGCCTCTGCGGGGCGGAAAACACCAGAGAGAGAAAAGCTCTTCGGCAGGGAGAAATCTGCTGGGGAAAATTCCTTCTCGGAGAGGGGAGATCGTCGCCATCGTCATCACCATCGCACCGGACTTCATCGGGATCATCATCATCATCTCCATCACCAGCACCTTCATCTCCACCATCACCACGCCATCCCGCTGTAACATCTTGAGTTGGATCTTGTTATATTCTTAGGGGAAACTTTCCCGGTGTTGATTACTCTTGTAGTTGATGCTATTGAGTGGAACCGTTGAATTAAGGTTTATGTTCAGATTGTTATTTACCATTATTTCACCTCTGATCATGATCCATATGATGTCTTGTGAGTAGTTCGTTTAGTTCTTGAGGACATGGGAGAAGTCAAGATGTTAGTAGTGAATTATTGTTGAGAAATATTTAATGGTTTGATATTGTTGTGGTGCTATTTTACTAGTGGTGTCATGTGAACGTCGACTACATGATACTTTACCATTTATGGGCCTAGTGAGATGCATTGTGTATTTGGCTACCAATTGTGGGGTTGCTGGAGTGACAGAAACCTAAACCTCCGTTGGGAAACCATTGCACCAGGGAGCGTAGGATCTTAGAGTTTAAGGCTGTGGTTAGATTAATCTTAATTACTTTCTTGTATTTGCGGATGCTTGCAAGGGGTATAATCACAAGTGTGTATTTATCCTAGTAAGGGTAGTGCGCTAGCACAGGTTCACCCCCATAACACCTATCAAACCAATAAAGACTATTAGCGGTATGAAGCGAAAGCTCTTGACAGAAACTCCCGTGTGTCCTCGAGAATGTTTGGTTATTATAAGTTACACAACCGGCTTGTCCTTTGCTGAAGAAAGGATTGGGCCACTTGCTGCAATTATTACTACTGTCTTTTATTTACTCGCACTTTATTTATTTGCATTACCAAATACCCCTGAAAGCCCGTTTGCTATTATTTTCAGTGAATCCTTGATCAAAACCACTTATCAACACCTTCTGCTCCTCGTTGGGTTCGACACTCTTATTTATCGAAAGTACTATGATACACCCCTGATACGTCTCCAACGTATCTATAATTTTTGATGCTCCATGCTTGTTTTTACACCATTTGCCCAATGTTTCGTTACACTTCGTGGCACTTTTATGCATTTTCCGGAACTAACCTATTAACGAGTTGCCACAGTGCCAGTTCCCTGTTTTCTGCTGTTTTTGTGTTTCAGAAGTGATACACAGGAAATATTCTCGGAACTGGACGAAACAAGTTCCTGAAGTCTTATTTTATCTGGGAGCTTCCAGAGATCCGAAGGAGAGTAGGAGGGGGGGCCACAGGGGCCCCACACACCAGGCTGGCGCGGCCAGGGCCTGGGCCGCGCCGCCATGGTGTGAGGCCACCTGGCCCCACCTCTGACATCGCCCCTTCGCCTATAAAGACCCCCCAACAGAAAAAACCTAAGTACCCGATCACTTTTCCAGAACACATCGCGATCCGCCGCCACCGTCGACCCGAAGATCGGGAGGGTCCAGAAGCTCTTCCCGGCACCCTGCCAGAGAGGGGAATCGCCACCGGAGGTCTTCTTCATCGCCATGCTTGCCTCCGGAGCGATGAGTGAGTAGTCTACCTTGGACTATGGGTCCATAGCAGTAGCTAGATGGTTGTCTTCTCCACCATGTGCTTCATGTTTAGATCTCATGAGCTGCCCTACATGATTGAGATCACCGTTATGTAATTCTACATGTTTGGTTTGTTGGGATCCGATGAATATTGGTGTTATGATTGAGTTGCTGTACTAAAATATATCTTTTGTTATCTCTATGTTGTTTATGATCTTGCATGCTCTCCGTTGTTAGTAGCTATCTTGGCCGAGTAGTTGCTAGTGACTCCAAGAGGGGGTATTTATGCTCGATAGTGGGTTCATGCCTCTATTTAACCTGGGGGAGTGACAGAAACCTCTAAGGTTGTAGATGTTCTGTTGCTACTAGGGAGAAAACAACATTCATATGCTCAAGGGCATATGCTTTGTTTACATTATACACTTTGCTTAATGCAATTATCTGTTGTTCGCAACTTAATACTTGTGGAGTTCTCGGATTGATTCGCCACAAGTGGATTATTAGTCATAGATGCAGTTGGATGGCGGTCTATGTATTTTGTTGTAATGCCCAGAGTAAATCTCATAGTGATCTTCTTGACATATCACATTTATCTTTATTCTATCAATTGACCAACTGTAATTTGTTTACCCGGCATGCGTTATTTATCTTATGGAGAGACACCACTAGTGAACTGTGGACCCCAGTCCTATTTCCATCATATTGCCATCACCTGTTTACTTTACTCGCACTGTTTACTTTACTCGCATACTTCTACTGTTTTCCACTCGATACGCTCATAACCTTTGTTTCAAGCAAACCGGTGAGATTGACAACCTCATCGCAAGTTGGGAGCAAAGTACTTGGTTGTGTTGTGTGCAGATTCCGCGTTCCAGCTAGCAAGCAAAGCTTGGACGAGGCGCCATATATAAATTGTCCGAAGCTGTCGCAAACTAGCAAGCATCACCTTCAGTCGTTACTGTCTGCTCTTCTCCTGAACGATTAAACCTTGGTTTCTTAATTGAGGGAAAATCTTGCTGCTATATTCATCACACCTTCCTCTTGGGGTTCCCAATGGGCCGGTTGTTTACTTCATCAACTCGGTAGCATCAAGCTCTTTTCTGGCGCCGTTGCCGGGGAAGAGTGGAAGACTTCTGCGAGGGGAGTTTTTGGACGCACATCCTTTACTTTGTTTATTGTTTTGCTTTGCTTTATTTATTTTACCAACATCGTTTTATATCAAAAACCCAAAAAAATTAGAATCCTTGGTAGTTGTTTTTACTTGTTTACTTTAGTTTTGCTGAAATGGCCAATCCTGAAAACACCAAGTTGTGTGACTTTACTAGCACGAACAATAGTGATTTTATCTGCACTCCTATTGCACCACCTGCTACTGCTGCAAACTTTTATGAGATTAAGCCTGCTTTGTTGAACCTTGTTATGAAAGAGCAATTTTCTGGTGCTTGTACTGAAGATGCTACAGCTCATCTCAACAATTTTGTTGAGCTATGTGAGATGCAAAAGTATGAGAATGTTGATGGTGATATTATTAAGCTCAAGTTGTTTCCTTTTTCTTTGAGAGGAAAAGCTAAAGATTGGTTGCTGTCTTTGACTAAGAATAGTATTGATTCATGGGCTAAGTGCAAGAATGCTTTTATTGGTAGATATTATCCTCCTGCTAAGATTATATCTCTGCGTAGCAATATTATAAAGTTTACTCAGTTTGATAATGAACATGTTGCTCAAGCTTGGGAAAGAATGAAATCTATGATAAAGAATTGCCCCACTCATGGACTGACTACTTGGATGATTGTCCAAACTTTTTATGCAGGACTGAATTTTTCTTCGAGGAACCTACTTGATTCAGCTGCTGGAGGCACTTTTATGTCCCTTACCTTGGGCGCCGCAACAAAGCTACTCGACAACATGATGGTGAATTATTCCGAATGGCACACCGAGAAAGCTCCACAAGGTAAGAAGGTAAATTCTGTTGAGGAAACCTCTTCCTTGAGTGATAAGATTGATACCATTATGGCTATGCTTGCTAATGATAGGACTCATGTTGATCCTAACAATGTTCCTTTGGCCTCTCTGGTTGCTCAAGAAGAGCATGTTGATGTGAGTTTCATTAGAAACAATAATTTTAACAACAATGCTTATAGGAACAATTTTGCTAGTAACAATTATAGGCCGTATCCTTCTACCAATGGTAATGGTTATGGTAACTCTTATGGTAATTCCTACAATAACACTAGGGCCGCGCCCTCCGAGCTTGAGGTAATGCTCAAGGACTTCATCGGTAAGCAAAATGCTTTTAACAAGTCTGTTGAGGAAAAGTTAGGCAAAATTGATATTCTTGCTTCTAAAGTTGATAGCCTTGCTCATGATGTTGAACTTCTGAAATTAAAAGTGTTGCCAAATGATGTGAAAGAGAACAATGTTTTTGCTACTGCTAATGCTATTCAAGTTGGAATTGATGAAAATATTAGATTGTTAGCGGAATTGCATGCCAGGTGGGAAAGAGAAGATGAGATGGCTAGAGAGATGAAGGTATATACCATTACTACCTCTAATGTTGTTGCTCCTAATGCTAGCAATCCTCTTACTTTGATTGGTGTAGAGAAAACTCCCACTCCTTGTGTTAAAAAGCCTAAAACTGCCAAAACTTTTTCTCAAAAGAGTGCTGAAATTTTTCGGAGTGTAGGAGATGATAGCTCTACTTCTTTTAATGATTTTGATGTTGATGGCTGCAATATATCTGAAGTTATTTTGTTCTTGCAAAAGCTTGCTTTGACTCCCAATGCTAGTTCTTTAAATATTGCTTTTACTAAGCATATTACCAATGCTCTCATGAAAATTAGGGATGAAAAGTTGAAGCAAAAAGCCTCTGTTCCCAAGAAGTTAGAAGATGGTTGGGAACCCATCATTGATATGCATGTTAATGGTTATGATTGCATGCTTTATGTGATCTAGGTGCTAGTATTTATATCATGCCTAGAAAAATTTATGACATGCTTGATTTACCGCCGCTTGAAAAATGTTATTTTGATGTTCCTATTGCTGATGTTGCTAAGAAGAAACCTTTGGGAAGGATTAATGATGTTCTTATTGTGGTTAACAATAACGTTGTTCCCGTTGATTTTCTCGTTATGGACGTTGAATGCCATGCTTCATGTCCTATTATTTTGGGAAGACCCTTTCTTCGAACTGTAGCTGTTATCATTGATATGAGGGAAGGCACTATCAAATATCAATTCCCACTCAAGAAAGGTATGGAAAACTTCCCTAGGAAAAGAAAGAAATTACTTTTCGACTCTATTCTTAGAGCAAATTATGAGCTAGATGCTTCATCACTTGATATTACTTGATTCGCAATTTTCTGCGCCTAGCTCAAAGGCGTTAAAGAAAAGCACTCTTGGGAGATAACCCAATGTTTTATTTTCAGTACTTTTTCTTTTATTTGAGTCTTGGAATTCATTACTACTGTAATGACCGCTCCTTATCCTTTTTATTTTGTTTTTGTGCCAAGAGAAGCCTCTAATTCGAGTGAGGTAAAGATTTGGGGATGTTGCTGTCCTAAAACTGTTTTCGGTGCTGCACCGTAAAAATTCGTATAAATTCTTTGTATATCTTTTGGACCTGCGATTTCTTGTGCATATGCCCCAGATTATATCCAAACTTTCGTTAGTTGAATACATTTTGATTTGAGCAACATAAAAGCCCTCAAAAATTCGACCTTTGTCATCCGTTCTGTTTTGACAGATTTCTGCCAATATTTGTGTTTGCCGCTTTATCGCTTTCTTTTGAGTTCTTTTGATCACGGAACTTTTGGGGAAGTTGGTACAGTAGTATTTGCTATATATGTGGTGGTTTTGAGTTGAAACCTGAAGCAAAAAGAGGTTGATTATATGTTATGCTTGCACTAATGTTGCTAATAGATTTGTGTTTAGTTTTGTATGAAGGAAGTTTTCAAGTGTAGGGATTGGAGAATGATGAGATGAGTTGAAGAATGGACAAAAGCTCAAGCTTGGGGATGCCCATGCATCACCCCAATAAATATCCAAGAAGTACAAGCGTCAAAGGTTGGGGATGCCCCCGAGGCACCCCTTCTTCATCGGCAAAAATCTGGTCACCTTTGAAAACACTATATTTTTATTGCTTCATGCACTATTTGTTTTTCTTGGAGCGTCAGTTGTTTTAGTTTTCTTAGTTAGTTTAGTTTTGTTTGCTGTAATAAATGGTTGGACCCCAACAAATTTCCTTTGGAGGAGATGTACTTGTTTTCATTTGCCAAGAACACTCCATTTTTCATTCTTACAATTTCACCGGGTGTTCTTCTTTTTCTGCTACTGCTTTTGCTTTTCGTTTTCGCCTTGATTTGCGTTCAGACCTTGTCATATCTTTTCATCAAGGTGCATTTTTGCCTCTGATCTTTATTGGTTTTCATCAAAAGAGGTGTCTTTAAAAATTTCAAATGGTGTTGGAAAAGAGAAAAATCTTTATGCAAAATAGTGGTACAAGAAGGAGCTTGTGTAGACTGCGGCTTAGGCTTTTTCATGTCATGCTTGATGTATTTTTGATAGTATGCTTAGTGGTTTTGCTGTAGCATGACTTGTCTCAAATAACTGAGATTGCTTAATGAGCCTTTGAAAAAATCATGCGTTGGTTTTATTGTATGGAAGCATTATTTTGGTTTTCTCCTTGATGCTTTATTTGGGTTGACTTGGCGCATGCTCACACATGTTAGACTCTTACAAAGTCGCCAATAGCCTCTATGATCATTTAGTTTTTGACTTTTGATGCCATCTTATGCTTCTTTTAATGTCGCTTTGTCGCTTTGCATGATTATGGCCATTATTGCTCTCTTAGTTGGTCGCTCCCAGTCCTTTGCTAGCCCTCGCCTTGTACTGAGTATGAGCTCTACTCGTGCATCCAACTCCTAAAAGCCAAAGTTTTCCATTGTGTCCACCATACATACCTACTAGCAATTTGATATTCCAAGTAAATTTGACTTGCTTTTATTTTCTCTTCAAATTAAACTCTTACCAGTGTTATGCGAAATTCGGTCAGTAAAGCTCTCACGAACCGGAAGGCACACTTTACTTTTTCCTGTTCTTAAAAATTTGACATTGTGGTCTCTTATGTTGAGTTGTTATGCTTGCAAGTTGTAAGTTAGAGACTAGCCCAGCCATGCAGTCATGGACAAGCTTTCAACATTGCACTTCTTATTTGAGTTGATATCGTGATCTTTTGTTTATGGATGCCCGTGGTGTGAAATGAATTGGGAATCTTGTGGGGATCATGGAGTTTGTATATGTGTTAGGGAAACGCCGGGCCGCTAATCTAAGCCATGCATAATTCATGGTGGAAATTTTTAGCATACCCATGGTGAACATTCGACGACGCATCTCACAATAAAAACTAAACAAATGGCAAATAAAAGAGATGTCGAGGTGTTCATTGTCTGCTTGTCCTATCATTTTGGTGTGGGCTTGTTCCATGTCATCGGGCACGGAGGTACCCCATTTGCGGTTCTCAATGATATGCATATATTTACAATGACAAGAGCCTTGCTTGGGACTCTAAGTAAAGTAGCATGAGGTTTGGGTACTCGTATTCACGGGACATGAGGTTTTCAACTTATGATTTGTCAAGCATGTGCATCATAATTGTTCTCGCATTAACTTTAATCATTCAAGATGCTTATGATGGGGGCAATGAGAGCTCAAAGCCGGTAAGTACCATAATTTTTGAAGGTTATAAAACTTGCAATCACTGCTTCCCTCTGCGAAGGGCCTTTCTTGTACTTTTATGTTGAGTCACCACCTTCTATCTTTATGCACCATTAAGAGAGCATAGTTGTCATTCTTAGTATAATGTGCATTGTCCCAAAGTTTTCATTGATTGATTCATATTGTTGGTTTCACTTGTTCTTAAATTATTTGTATCTAGTCGCCCTCTTAAACTTGAAGGTGTCCTATGCATTTATGTTTTGCTCTCTATGAAGGACAAGCTGAAAACCATTTGTATGTTTTTCCTTATGATTTGAACACACGTTTGACTTTCATTGTTTCATTTTCATGATCTTTTGTTTGTGTTCATTTGCATGTTTACAACATGGTTGCTAAGTTTTTATTGTCAAGATTATATCTTCATGCCCATGTTTTAAGTTCTTATGATCCCAGCTCACAAATGCTTACATATATGATCAAGATTGTGTAGGTGCATGTCACCTCAAAAATTATTCTTTGTTATCACTTACCTACTCGAGGACGAGCAGGAGTTAAGCTTGGAGATGCTTGATACGTCTCCAACGTATCTATAATTTTTGATGCTCCATGCTTGTTTTTACACCATTTGCCCAATGTTTTGTTACACTTCGTGGCACTTTTATGTATTTTCCGGAACTAACCTATTAATGAGTTGCCACAGTGCCAGTTCCCTGTTTTCTGCTGTTTTTGTGTTTCAGAAGTGATACACAGGAAATATTCTCAGAACTGGACGATACAAGTTCCTGAAGTCTTATTTTATCCGGGAGCTTCCAGAGATCTGAAGGAGAGTAGGAGGGGGGCCACAGGGGCCCCACACACCAGGCTGGCGCGACCAGGGCCTGGGCCGCGCCGCCGTGGTGTGAGGCCACCTGGCCCCACCTCTGACATCGCCCCTTCGCCTATAAAGACCCCCTGACGGAAAAAACCTAAGTACCCGATCACTTTTCCAGAACACATCGCGATCCGCCACCGCCGTCGACCCGAAGATCGGGAGGGTCCAGAAGCTCTTCCCGGCACCCTGCCGGAGAGGGGAATTGCCACCGGAGGTCTTCTTCATCGCCATGCTTGCCTCCAGAGAGATGAGTGAGTAGTCTACCTTGGACTATGGGTCCATAGCAGTAGCTAGATGGTTGTCTTCTCCACCATGTGCTTCATGTTTAGATCTCATGAGCTGCCCTACATGATTGAGATCACCGTTATGTAATTCTACATGTTTGGTTTGTTGGGATCCGATGAATATTGGTGTTATGATTGAGTTGCTGTACTGAAATATATCTTTTGTTATCTCTATGTTGTTTATGATCTTGCATGCTCTCCGTTGTTAGTAGCTATCTTGGCCGAGTAGTTGCTAGTGACTCCAAGAGGGGGTATTTATGCTCGATAGTGGGTTCATGCCTCTATTTAACCTGGGGGAGTGACAGAAACCTCTAAGGTTGTAGATGTGCTGTTGCTACTAGGGAGAAAACAACATTCATATGCTCAAGGGCATATGCTTTGTTTACATTACACACTTTGCTTAATGCAATTATCTGTTGTTCGCAACTTAATACTTGTGGAGTTCTCGGATTGATTCGCCACAAGTGGATTATTAGTCATAGATGCAGTTGGATGGCGGTCTATGTATTTTGTTGTAATGCCCAGAGTAAATCTCATAGTGATCTTCTTGACATATCACGTTTATCTTTATTCTATCAATTGCCCAATTGTAATTTGTTTACCCAGCATGTGTTATTTATCTTATGGAGAGACACCACTAGTGAATTGTGGACCCCGGTCCTATTTCCATCATATTGCCATCACCTATTTACTTTACTCGCACTATTTACTTTACTCGCATACTTCTACTATTTTTCACTCGATACGCTCATAACCTTTGTTTCAAGCAAACCGGTGAGATTGACAACCTCATCGCAAGTTGGGAGCAAAGTACTTGGTTGTGTTGTGTGCAGGTTCTGCGTTGCAGCTAGCAAGCAAAGCTTGGACGAGGCGCCATATATAAATTGTCCGAAGCTGTCGCAAACTAGCAAGCATCACCTTCAGTCGTTATTGTCTGCTCTTCTCCTGAACGATTAAACCTTGGTTTCTTAATTGAGGGAAAATCTTGCTACTATATTCATCACACCTTCCTCTTGGGGTTCCCAACGGGCCGGTTGTTTACTTCATCAACTCGGTAGCATCAACCCCCTATACTTGTGGGTCATCACTGCTCGCAAGCAGATTCAATAATCCCAGTAAGGAAAGAATCACACTCTTCAAGGTGAAGGATCTTCGCCATCAGGTTAGACACCTGGCTCTCAAGTGAGGACACTTGTTTCATCCAGCCGAAAGATTTCCCAAATTGCTCTATGGCATTCTTCGCCTGGCACTTTAGCAGCGATAATGGACTTTCGAGATCAGAAATCCTTGACAAATACTCAACATAGCGGCAAGAAGCAGATGGAACTTCAGAACTCGATATATTTACAGGAGGTGAGCTACGATCAAAGGTTGGCGATCCACCACCATATCCATGCTGGAAGATGATACGTCTCCAACGTATCTATAATTTTTGATGCTCCATGCTTGTTTTTACACCATTTGCCTACTGTTTCGTTACACTTAGTGGCACTTTTATGCATTTTCCGGAACTAACCTATTAACAAGTGCCACAGTGCCAGTTTCCCGTTTTCTGCTGTTTTTGTGTTTCTGAAGTGATACACAGGAAATATTCTCGGAATTGGACGAAACAAGTTCCTGAAGTCTTATTTTACCCGGAAGCTTCCAGAGATCCGAAGGAGAGTAGGAGGCGAGGGACCAGGGGGCCACACGCACAGGTGGCGCGGCCAGCCCCTGGCCCGCGCCACCCCCGTGTGTGGCCGCCTGGCCCCTCCTCTGGCATCGCCCCTTCGCCTATAAAGACCCCCCGACGGAAAAAACCTAAGTACCCGATCAGATTTCCAGAACACATCGCGATCCACCACCGCCGTCGACCCGAAGATCGGGAGGGTCCAGAAGCTCTTCCCGGCACCCTGCCGGAGAGGGGAATCGCCACCGGAGGTCTTCTTCATCGCCATGCTTGCCTCCGGAGCGATGAGTGAGTAGTCTACCTTGGACTATGGGTCCATAGCAGTAGCTAGATGGTTGTCTTCTCCACCATGTGCTTCATGTTTAGATCTCATGAGCTGCCCTACATGATTGAGATCACCGTTATGTAATTCTACATGTTTGGTTTGTTGGGATCCGATGAATATTGGTGTTTATGATTAAGTTGCTGTACTGAATTATATCTTTTGTTATCTCTATGTTGTTTATGATCTTGCATGCTCTCCGTTGTTAGTAGCTATCTTGGCCGAGTAGTTGCTAGTGACTCCAAGAGGGGGTATTTATGCTCGATAGTGGGTTCATGTCTCTATTTCACCTGGGGGAGTGACAGAAACTTCTAAGGTGGTAGATGTGCTGTTGCTACTAGGGAGAAAACAACATTCATATGCTCAAGGGCATATGCTTTGTTTACATTACACACTTTGCTTAATGCAATTATCTGTTGTTCGCAACTTAATACTACTGGGGTGTTCGGATTGATATCCCCGGGAGTGGATTATTAGTAATAGATGCAGTTGGATGGCGGTCTATGTATTTTGTTGTAATGCCCAGAGTAAATCTCATAGTGATCTTCTTGACATATCACGTTTATCTTTATTCTATCAATTGCCCAACTGTAATTTGTTTACCCAGCATGTGCTATTTTATCTATGGAGAGACACCACTAGTGAACTGTGGACCCCGGTCCTATTTACATCATATTGCTATCACCTGTTTACTTTACTCGTACTGTTTACTTTACTCACATACTTTTACTGTTTTCCACTCGATACGCTCATAACCTTTGTTTCAAGCAAACCGGTGAGATTGACAACCTCATCGCAAGTTGGGAACAAAGTACTTGGTTGTGTGTGTGCAGGTTCCGCGTTGCTACTGGCTGAAGACGAGTCAACAAGTATCGTTAAACGGCGCCCTTGTTGGAGTGTTATTAAGCCAGTCTGCATCACCTTCAGTCGTCGCCGTCTCTCCTCTTCAAGATCGACATTAAACCTTGGTTTCTTAACTGAGGGAAAACTAGCCGCTACACTCATCATACCTTCCTCTTGGGGTTCCCAATGGGCTGGTCATCACCACGCACAAGGACTGTCTGCTCCCACGTCAACTTGGCACTAGCAGCTATTTTTCTGGCGCCGTTGCCGGGGACGAAGAGAAGACTTCTGCGAGGGGAGTTTTTCGCACGCACATCCTTTACTTTGTTATTGTTTTGCTTTATTTATTTATTTTACCTGCATCGTTTTATATCAAAAACCCAAAAAAATTAGAATCCTTTGTAGTTGTTTTTACTTGTCTTGCTTTATCATGCTTTCTATCAATGGTTGGTTTCTTTGAAACTAAATCTTTTTGGCAAGGTGGGTTCACGGAAGAGCAGCAAAATTATTATGAGGAACACCGCTTGTCACAAAAAGGGAAACACTTATGGGAACAAATCAATAGATTATATATCATTGCTAGAGATGTGTGCTCTACTTATAATGTTACTTATTGCTTTGATAAATCTTGTTGCTGTAGGAGGTATAAACACCTCCCTTTTCAATGTGAGTATAATGATGATGTTACCATATCTTCTTATATTAATGGAAATTATGACTTTTATGATGTGGAACAAATTGAAGAATTTATTGCTTGGAAGGGTGCATTCGAACTTGCTTATTTGCTTGAAAATACTGATGATGCACCATATAAATATGAGGTTTATGATATACTTACATTTTGCTTTGATAATTACAAGGAAGAAAATGGCTATATTCTTAAATATCTTAATAGATGCTCTCCAACGGAAGAGACTAATGCCTTGAAGGAGCCTATGGAAGAAGAAATTGCTGAAACTGGAAGCTCATTGGATGAAAAAGAGGAGGAGAGTGATGATCAAGAGGAGGAAGAATGGAGCTACCCATGTCTACCTCTCAATAAGAGTAACTCTTTAACTAATGCCTTATTTGATAGCCCTCTATGCTTAACAAAGGAGGGCGAGTGTGATATTTATATTGTTAAGTTTGTTCATGATGCTACTGAAAATTATTATGAGAGAGGAAAATTTGGTTGTTGGAATTCTCATGTTACTAAAAAACCTCTCTTTATATTGAAAGTTCTAAAGTTGCTCTTGTTTTATCTACCCATACTTGTTACTATGTGTTTCTTTGATTTATTTTCTTACAAGATTCCTATGCATAGGAAGTGGGTTAGACTTAAATATGTTTTATATTTGCTCCTTGATGCTCTCTTTTGCTTCCAATTCATATTTCTTATGTGAGCATCTTCGCAATTTTCTGCGCCTAGCTCAAAGGCGTTAAAGAAAAGCACTCTTGGGAGATAACCCAATGTTTTCTTTTCAGTACTTTTTCTTTTATTTGAGTCTTGGAAGTCATTACTACTATAATGACCACTCCTTATCTTGTTTATTTCGTTTTTGTGCCAAGAGAAGCCTCTAATTTGAGTGAGGTAAAGATTTGGGGATGTTGCTGTCCTGAAACTGTTTTCGGTGCTGCACCGTAAAAATTCGTGAAAATTCTCTGTTTATCTTTTGGACCTGCGATTTCTTGTGAATATGCCCCAGGTTATATCCAAACTTTTGTTAGTTGAACACTTTTTGATTTGAGCAACAGAAAATCCCTAAAAAATTCGACCTTTGTCAGCTGTTCAGTTTTGACAGATTTCTGCCAATATTTGTATTTGCCACTTTATCGCTTTCTTTTGAGTTCTTTTGATCACAGAACTTTTAGAGAAGTTGCTACAGTAGTATTTGCAATATATGTGGTGGTTTTGAGTTGAAACCTGAAGCAAATAAAGGGTTGATTATATGTTATGCTTGCACTAATGTTGCTAATAGAATTGTGTTTAGTTTTGTATGAAGGAAGTTTTCAAGTGTAGGGATTGGAGAATGATGAGATGAGTTGAAGAATGGACAAAAGCTCAAGCTTGGGGATGCCCATGCATCACCCCAATAAATATCCAAGAAGTACAAGCGTCGAAGCTTGGGGATGCCCCCGAGGCACCCCTTCTTCATCGGCAAAAATCAGGTCACCTTTCAAAACACTATATTTTTATTGCTTCATGCACTATGTGTTTTTCTTGGAGCGTCAGTTGTTTTAGTTTTATTAGTTGGTTAGGTTTGTTTGTTTGCTGCAATAAATGGTTGGACCCCAACAAATTTCCTTTGGAGGAGATGTACTCGTTTTCATTTGCCAAGAACACTCAGTTTTTCATTCTTACAATTTCACCGGGTGTTCTTCTTTTTCTGCTACTACTTTTGGTTTTCGTTTTCGCCTTGATTTGCATTCAGATCTTGTCATATCTTTTCATCAAGGTGTATTTTTGCCTCTGATCTTTATTGGTTTTCATCAAAAGTGGTGTTTATAAAAATTTCAAATGGTGTTGGAAAAGAGAAAAAGCTTTGTGCAAAATAGTGGTACAAGAAGGAGCTTGTGTAGACTGCGGCTTAGGCCTTTTCATGTCATGCTTGATGTCTTTTTGATAGTATGCTTAGTGGTTTTGCTGTAGCATGACTTGTCTCAAATAACTGAGATTGCTTAATGAGCCTTTGAAAAAATCATGCGTTGTTTTTATTGTATGGAAGCATTATTTTGGTTTTCTCCTTGATGCTTTATTTGGGTTGACTTGGCGCATGATCACACATGTTAGACTCTTACAAAGTCGCCAATAGCCTTCATGATCATTTAGTTTTTGACTTTTGATGCCATCTTATGCTTCTTTTAATGTCGCTTTGTCGCTTTGCATGATTATGGCCATTATTGCTCTCTTAGTTGGTCGCTCCCAGTCTTTTGCTAGCCCTCGCCTTGTACTGAATATGAGCTCTACTCGTGCATCCAACTCCTAAAAGCCAAAGTTTTCCAAAGTGTCCACCATACATACCTACTAGCAATTTGCTATTCCAAGTAAATTTGACTTGCTTTTATTTTCTCTTCAAATTAAACTCTTACCAGTGTTATGCGAAATTCGGTCAGTAAAGCTCTCACGAATCGGAAGGCACACTTTACTTTTTCCTGTTCTTAAAAATTTGACATTGTGGTCTCTTATGTTGAGTTGTTATGCTTGCAAGTTGTAAGTTGGATTCTAGCCCAGCCATGCTGTCATGGGCAAGCTTTCAACATTGCACATCTTAATTGAGTTGATATCGTGATCTTTTGTTTATGGATGCCCGCGGTGTGAAATGAATTGGGAATCTTGTAGGGATCATGGAGTTTGTATATGTGTTAGGGAAACGCCGGGCCGCCAATCTAAGCCATGCATAATTCATGGTGGAAATTTGCAGCATACCCATGGTGAACATTCGACGACGCATCTCACAATAAAAATCTAAAAAAAGGCAAATAAAAGAGATGTCGAGGTGTTCATTGTCTGCTTGTCCTGTCATTCTGGTGTGGGCTTGTTCCATGTCATCGGGCACGGAGGTACCCCATTGGCGGTTCTCAATGATATGCATATACTTACAATGACAAGAGCCTTGCTTGGGACTCTAAGTAAAGTAGCATGAGGTTTGGGTACTCGTATTCACGGGGCACGAGGTTTTCAACTTATGATTTGTCAAGCATATGCATCATAATTGTTCTCGCATTAACTTTAACCATTCAAGATGCTTATGATGGGGGCAATGAGAGCTCAAAGCCGGTAAGTACCACAATTTTTGAAGGTTATAAAACTTGCAATCACTGCTTCCCTCTGCGAAGGGCCTTTCTTCTACTTTTATGTTGAGTCACCACCTTATTTCTTTATGCACCTTTAAGAGAGCATAGTTGTCATTCTTAGTGTGATATGCATTGTCCCAAAGTTCATTGATTGATTCATTATGATTGGTTTCACTTGTTCTTAAATTATTTGTATCTAGTCGCCCTCTTAAACTTGAAGGTGTCCTATGCATTTATGTTTTGCTCTCTTTGAAGGACAAGCTGAAAACCATTTGTATGTTTTTCCTTTTGAATTGAACACACGTTTGACTTTCATTGTTTCATTTTCATGATCTTTTGTTTGTGTTCATTTGCATGTTTACAACATGGTTGCTAAGTTTCTTATTGTCATGATTATATCTTCATGCCCATGTTTTAAGTTCTTATGATCCCAGCTCACAAATGCTTACATATATGATCAAGATTGTGTAGGTGCATGTCACCTCAAAAATTATTCTTTTGTTATCACTTACCTACTCGAGGACGAGCAGGAGTTAAGCTTGGGGATGCTTGATACGTCTCCAACGTATCTATAATTTTTGATGCTCCATGCTTGTTTTTACACCATTTGCCTATTGTTTCGTTACACTTAGTGGCACTTTTATGCATTTTCCGGAACTAACCTATTAACAAGTGCCACAGTGCCAGTTTCCTGTTTTCTGCTGTTTTTGTGTTTCAGAAGTGATACACAGGAAATATTCTCGGAATTGGACGAAACAAGTTCCTGAAGTCTTATTTTACCCGGAAGCTTCCAGAGATCCAAAGGAGAGTAGGAGGCGAGGGACCAGGGGCCCACACGCACAGGTGGCGCGGCCAGCCCCTGGCCCGCGCCACCCCCGTGTGTGGCCGCCTGGCCCCTCCTCTGACATCGCCCCTTCGCCTATAAAGACCCCCCGACGGAAAAAACCTAAGTACCCGATCAGATTTCCAGAACACATCGCGATCCGCCGCCGCCGTCGACCCGAAGATCGGGAGGGTCCAGAAGCTCTTCCCGGCACCCTGCCGGAGAGGGGAATCGCCACCGGAGGTCTTCTTCATCGCCATGCTTACCTCCGGAGCGATGAGTGAGTAGTCTACCTTGGACTATGGGTCCATAGCAGTAGCTAGATGGTTGTCTTCTCCACCATGTGCTTCATGTTTAGATCTCATGAGCTGCCCTACATGATTGAGATCACCGTTATGTAATTCTACATGTTTGGTTTGTTGGGATCCGATGAATATTGGTGTTTATGATTAAGTTGCTGTACTGAATTATATCTTTTGTTATCTCTATGTTGTTTATGATCTTGCATGCTCTCCGTTGTTAGTAGCTATCTTGGCCGAGTAGTTGCTAGTGACTCCAAGAGGGGGTATTTATGCTCGATAGTGGGTTCATGTCTCTATTTCACCTGGGGGAGTGACAGAAACCTCTAAGGTGGTAGATGTGCTGTTGCTACTAGGGAGAAAACAACATTCATATGCTCAAGGGCATATGCTTTGTTTACATTACACACTTTGCTTAATGCAATTATCTGTTGTTCGCAACTTAATACTACTGGGGTGTTCGGATTGATACCCCCGGGAGTGGATTATTAGTCATAGATGCAGTTGGATGGCGGTCTATGTATTTTGTTGTAATGCCCAGAGTAAATCTCATAGTGATCTTCTTGACATATCACGTTTATCTTTATTCTATCAATTGCCCAACTGTAATTTGTTTACCCAGCATGTGCTATTTTATCTATGGAGAGACACCACTAGTGAACTGTGGACCCCGGTCCTATTTACATCATATTGCTATCACCTGTTTACTTTACTCGTACTGTTTACTTTACTCGCATACTTTTACTGTTTTCCACTCGATACGCTCATAACCTTTGTTTCAAGCAAACCGGTGAGATTGACAACCTCATCGCAAGTTGGGAACAAAGTACTTGGTTGTGTGTGTGCAGGTTCCGCGTTGCTACTAGCTGAAGACGAGTCAACAAGTATCGTTAAACGGCGCCCTTGTTGGAGTGTTATTAAGCCAGTCTGCATCACCTTCAGTCGTCGCCGTCTCTCCTCTTCAAGATCGACATTAAACCTTGGTTTCTTAACTGAGGGAAAACTAGCCGCTACACTCATCATACCTTCCTCTTGGGGTTCCCAACGGGCTGGTCATCACCACGCACAAGGACTGTCTGCTCCCACGTCAACTTGGCACTAGCAGAAGACAACAGAAAAAGGGAAAATAACTCAAACACAAGGGATCCTAGGAATAAGCATTTCATAGAGCGAAATATTTACAGAGTATAAAGTCTCCCGACTAGGCATCGACAAAAGACACAAAAGTCTACTACATCAACTCGAACAATAAAAACTACGGAAGAAGGCTAAAAAGTCTACGCCACCTCAGTAGCAGGCTCCATGGCAGTCGAAGGCACAGAAGCATCAGGGGCGCTGGAAGGAGTCATCGAAGACCTAGGCGCAGAAGTCGAGGAAGCTGCCGACGGAGAAATCAGAGATACAATCTTGGGCGCATACTGCTTCTCCCTCTGGAAGAATTCCTCCATCTTCGAAAGGGGGTGAGCATGGGAAGAACCAACCTTCTCCTAGTCCACTTCTTCGCCATGTGATTGGGCCATGGCGATCGCCCCCTTCAACACCTCGTTTCACAGATGTACGCTTCAGCGCAAGGACAGGGTCTTTGGTGGTCTCGAAAGCTTCAAGTAGCTTCCAAAGATTGTCGCCTGACATCTCCTTCCTCTTCTTCGGCCAAAACCCGACAAACATGTAGATTAGCACGTTGCGAGTTAGCTAGAGGACATTCTGAACAAGTTTCCAATTGGATTCTAGCAAGTCCACTGCAGCCAGTAGAGGATCTTTAGTATTTGGCTGACGAAGCTTCCAAGATTTCCCCAATCTTCTCTGCTGTACCACATATACACAAACAAAATAAGCAGACATATATCAGCAAATGAAAGCATAAGTAAGTATTCAAGAGGAGTGGTGCGACTCTTACTGCCAACAAGGACAGAGATCTTGTCAAGATGCTCAGCTATGGACTATTCCCTCTTGGCTCGCTTCTGATCAGCATCGGCCAGTGCTTTTTCAGCTTTTTAGCCTTATTTTCTGCTGACTTAGCAGCCTTCTCAGCAGAAACCTTGGCAGTGTTGGCACTCTCACAAGCCTCTCTAGATGCCTTCAGTTCGGCTTCCAGAGCTGATATGCGACGTGAGCCATTGATACGTCTCAAACGTATCTATAATTTTTGATGCTCCATGCTTGTTTATGCACCATTGCCTTTGTGTTTTGTTACACTTCGTGGCATTTTTATGCATTTTCCGGAGCTAACCTATTAACGAGATGCCACAATCCAGTTTTCTGCTGTTTTTGTGTTTCAGAAAAGTTACATGGGAAATATTCTCGGAATTGGACGAAACAAAAGCAACAGTTCCTATTTTTCCCGATACGAGACGGAGTCCAAAGCAGAGACGGAGGAGGGCCAGCAGGCGACCGCACCATATGGTGGTGCGGCCAACCCCTGGCCTGCGCCACCAGGTGGTGAGGCCACCTGGACCACCTCCTGACATCGCCCTTCCACCTATATATTCTCCTCGATGAGAAAACCCTAAGGCCCGATCAATTTTCCAAAAACATACTACAAGCCACTGCCATCGTCGACGCGAGATCGGGAGGGTCCAGAAGCTCTTCCTGGCACCCTGCCGGAGAGGGGAATCACCACCGGAGGCCTTCTTCATCACCATGCCTGCCTTCGGAGTGATGTGTGAGTAGTCTACCTTAGACTACGGGTCCATAGCAGTAGCTAGATGGATGTCTTCTCCTCCATGTGCTTCATGTTTAGATCTTGTGAGCTACCTATCATGATCAAGATCATCGTTATGTAATTCTACATGTTGTGTTTGTTGGGATCCGATGAATATGAGTACTTTGTCAAGTTGATTTATTGATTTATCATCTCTATGTTGTTTATGATCTTGCATGTTCTCCGTTGCTAGTAGATATCTTGGCCGAGTAGATGCTGGTGACTCCAAGAGGGAGTATTTACGCTCGATAGTGGGTTCATGCCTCTGGTAACTTGGGGGAGTGACAACAACCTCTAAAGTTGTAGATGTGCCGTTGCTACTAGGGAGAAAACAACAATCTTGTGTTCAAGGACATTTGTATTATTTACATTACACACTTTGCTTAAGGCGATAATCTGTTGCTTGCAACTTAATACCCAACGGTTGTTTGGATGATATCCGGTGGGTGGATTATTAGTCATAGATGCAGTTGGATTACGGTCTATGTATTATGTTGTAATGCCCAAGTGAATCTCATAGTGATCCTCATGACATGTACATGCATTGCTTTGCATTGCATTCTTTATTCTGTCAATTGCCCAATTCTAATTTGTTTACCCAGCATGTTATTTATCTTATGGAGAGACACCTCTAGTGAACTATGGACCCCGGTCCATTCTTTTACATTCATATTACCGTTTACTATTTACTCGCTTTATTTACTTTCTCACAAACTACTATCTTTTGCCACACGATACGTTTAATCCTTTGTTTACAGCAAACTGGTAAGATTGACAACCTCACTATAAGTTGGGGTAAAGTACTTTGGTTGTGTTGTGTGTAGGTTCCACGTTGCTGCTGGTGCAAAGATACGCCCCAGATAAGGCACCATATATAAATTGTCTAGAGCTGTCGCCAAGCCAGCGAGCATCAACCTTCGAAAGTTGGTTATTTCTCCTACTGGTTCGATAAACCTCGGTTTCATACTGAGGGAAGACTTGCTGCTGTGCTCATCATACCTTCCTCTTGGGGTTCCCAACTGGGTGCCTAACAAGCACTATTAAGCAATTTTTCTAGCGCCGTTGCCGGGGAGAAAGAGGATTTCTGCAAGGGGAGTCTCTCACTTCCAATCTTTTACTTTGTTATTGGTCTTCTTATTTTCTTTACTTTATTTTTGCTTGCATCGTTTTATCAAAAATACAAAAAAATAGTTCTTTTATAGTTGTTATTTTTACTTATCTCTTTTAGAATTGCTAGAATGGGTACTCCTGACAACACCAAGTTGTGTGATTTTACTAGCACCAACAACAATGATTTTATCTGCACTTCTATTGCGCCACCTGCTCCTGAGGCAAATTTTTATGAGATTAAACCTGCTTTGTTGAATCTTTTTATGAAAGAGCAATTTTCTGGTGTTAATACTGATGATGTTGCAGCTCATCTCAACAATTTTGTTGAGCTATGTGAGATGCAAAAGTATAAGGATGTAGATTGTGATATTATTAAGCTTAAGTTGTTTCCTTTCTCTTTAAGAGGAAGAGCTAAGGATTGATTCTTGGGTTAAGTGTAAGGATGCTTTTATTGGAAAATATTATCCTCCTGCTAAGATTATATCTATGAGAAGTGATATTATGAAGTTTAGACAGTTTGAGAATGAACATGTTGCTCAAGCTTGGGAAAGAATGAAATCTTTGATAAAGAATTGTCCCACTCATGGACTGACTACTTGGATGATTATTCAAACCTTTTATGCAGGACTAAATTTTTCTTCAAGAAATCTCTTGGATTCAGCTGCTGGAGGTACTTTTATGTCCATCACCTTGGGCACCGCAACGAAGCTTCTTGATAATATGATGGTAAATTATTTTGAGTGGCACACCGAGAGAGCTCCACAAGGTAAGAAGGTAAATTCTGTTGAGGAAACCTCTTCCTTGAGTGATAAGATTGATACTATTATGGCTATGCTTCTTAATGATAGAGCTCATGTTGATCCTAATAATGTTCCTTTGGCCTCTTTGGTTGCTCAAGAAGAGCATGTTGATGTGAACTTCATTAGAAATAACAATTTCAACAACAGTGCTTATAGGAACAATTTTGCTAGCAACAATTATAGGCCGTATCCTTCTACCAATGGTAATGGTTATGGTAACTCTTATGGTAATTCTTCCAACAACACTAGGGGCGCGCCCTCTAATCTTGAAGTCATGCTCAAAGACTTCATTAGTAAACAAACTACTTTTAATAAGTATGTTGAGGAAAAGTTGGGTAAAATTGATGTTCTTGCTTCTAAAGTTGATAGCCCTGATCTTCATGTTGAACTTCTAAAACTAAAGATTTTGCCTCATGATGTGAAAGAAAGCAAGAATTTGAATGCCATTTAGGTTAGAATTGATGAAAATGTTAGGATGTTAGCAGAGTTGCATGCTAGGTGGGAAAGAGAAGATGAGATGGCTAGAAATATGAAGGTTTGTACTATTACCACCACTAGTGATGTTGTTTCAAATGGTAGCAATCCTCTTACTTTGATTGGTGCAGAGAAAATTTCTACTCGTTGTGTTAAAAAGCCTAAAACTGCAGAAACTTTTTCTAACAAAAGTGCTGAAATTTTTTGAAGTATGGGAGACAATAGCTCTACTACTTTTAATGATTTTGATGTTGATGGTTGCAATATCTCTGAAGTAATTTTGTTCTTACAAAAGCTTGCTTTAAGTCCTAATGCTAGTTCTATGAATGTTGCTTTTACAAAGCATATTATGAATGATATCATGCAACTTAGAGAGGAAAAGTTGAAACAAAAGGTTTCCATTCCGAAAAAGTTAGAAGATGGTTGGGAGCCCATCATTGATATGAATTTGAATGATTTTGATTGTCATGCTTTATGTGATCTTGGTGCAAGCATATTTATTATGCCTAGAAAGATTTATGATATGCTTGGTTTACCACCGCTTGAAAATTGTTATTTTGATGTTCCTCTTGCTGTTGTTGCTAAGAAGAAACCTTTGGGAAGGATTAATGATGTTCTTATTATGGTTAACAATAACCTTGTTCCCGTTTATTTCCTTATTTTGGATGTTTAATGAAATGCTTCTTGTCCTATTATTTTGGGAAGACCTTTTCTTAGAACTGTTGGTGCCATTATTGATATGAAGGAAGGCACCATCAAATATCAATTCCCACTCAAAAAAGGTATGGAACACTTCCCTAGAAAGAGAAATAAATTACTTTTTGACTCTATTTTTAGAGCAAATTATGAACTTGATGCTTCATCGCTTGACATTACTTGATTTTCACTTTCTGCGCCTAGCTCAAAGGCGTTAAAGAAAATCACTCTTGGAAGATAACCCAATGTTTTTTATTTTCAGTACTTTTTCTTTTTGTTGAGTCTTGGAAGTTATTACTACTGTAATGACCTCTCCTTATCTTTTTTATTTCGTTTTTGTGCCAAAAAGAACCTCTAATTGTAGGAAGGTAAGATTTGGGGAAGTTGCTGTCCTAAAACAGATTTCTGCGCTGCACCGTAAAAATTCGTGAAAATTCTCAGAACGTCCTTTTCATCTGTGATTTCTTGTGCACATGTCCCAGGTTATTGCCAAACTTTCATTAGTTTTTCACTTTTCGATTTGAGCAACAGAAGATTTAAAAAAAAATCGATATTTACCAGCTATTCTGTTTTGACAGATTTCTGCCACTATTTGTGTTTGCCTCTCGATCGCTTTCTTTTTGAGTTATTTTGATCACGGAACTTTTGATAGAGTTGCTACAGTATATTATGCTTTAATGGGTGTTATACTTGATTTGAAACTGAACCAAAAGAGTAGATTTAATATCGTGCTTACACTAATGTTGCTAATAAAATTGTGTGATGTTTTGTATGAAGGAAGTTTTCAAGTGTTAGGAAAGGAGAATGATGAGATGAGATGAAGTATGGACAAAAGCTCAAGCTTGGGGATGCCCATGTCACCCCAAGAAATATCCAAGAGGTAGACGCGTCAAAGCTTGGGGATGCCCCGAGGCACTCCTTCTTCATCGGCAAAAATCAGGTCATCTTTCAAGACACTATATTTTTATTGCTTCGTATTCCATGCATTTTTCTTGGAGCGTCTTTATTTTCGCATTTAGTTTTCTTTTGTTTTGTTTTCTGCAATAAATGGTTGGACCCCAACATATTTCTTTTGGAGAAGATGCACTCCGTTTTTCATTACCAAGAACACTCTAGTTTTCACTCTTGTCGTTCAACGAGTGTTCTCTTTTTTCTAGTACTGCGTTTAGCATTTGTTTTTTGCCTTGATTTTTGTTCAGATCTTGTTATTTCTTTGTATCAAGGTGTGTTTATACCTCTGGTCTATGTTGATTTTCATCTTAAAGAGTTGTTACAAAAAGGTTGATTGGTGTTGGAAAAGAGAAAAAAGTTTCATGCCTATAGTGGTACAAATGGGAGCTTGTTTAGACTGTGGCTTAGACTTTTGCATGTCATGCTTGATGTTATTTTGATAGTATGCTTAGTAGTTTTTGCTGTAGCATGACTTGTCTGAAATAACTGAGACGGCTTAATGTGCCTTTAAAAGAATCATGCGTTGTTTTTATTATATGGGAGCATATTATTGTGGTTTTCTCCTTTGATGCTTTATTTGGGTTGACTTGGCGCATGCTTACACCATGTTTGACTTTAACAAGTCACCATAAGCCTCTATGATCATTTGGTTTTTGACTTGTGATAACACTTTATGCTTTGGTTAATAATGTTTTGTCGCTATGCATGATTATGGTCGTTATTGCTCTCTTAGTTGCTCGCTCCCAGTCTTTTGCTAGCCTTCATTTGTACTGAGAGGGAATACTTCTCGTGCATCCAACTACCAAAAACCAAGTTTATTCCAAAGAGTCCACTATAAATTCCTATGCATGCTATTTTCAAGCCATTCCAAGTAAATTTTCATGTGCTACCTTTCAAAAAAAAACTTCAAAAAACTTCTCTTTTTGTGACACTGTTTTCAGCTCATGGGGACGTAGTGGTCGGATTTGCTATCTTCCATATTGTATTATTTCAAAAAAAGAAAAAAAAGAAAGAAAAAAGGCACTCCTCCATGGTATGTGAAAGTTGGTGGGCACCCGATGGAATCGGTTAGCCATGGTTTGTGAAAAGAAAAGTGGGGAGGAGTGCCAAGCTTTATAAAAGAGCACCAAAGTGCCAATCTCTCTCAAAACTTGCTTAGTATGGAAGATAGTAAGAACCCTATTACCAATCGTTGACAAGAACAACCACCTCTCAAAATAATTTTTTATCTCTGATTTACAAATGAAAAGCTCTAGCACATGTTTAATCTCTACTTCCCTCTGCGAAGGGCCTTTCTTTTACTTTTATGTTGAGTCTTCACCTTCTACCTTTATGCACCATCTAAGAGAGCATAGTTGTAATTCTGAGTATAATGTGCATAGTCCAAAAAATTATTATTGATTGATTCATGATTATGCTTTTGCTTGTTCTTAAATTATTTGTATCTAGTCGCCCTCTTAAACTTGAAGGTGTCCTATGCATTTATGTTTTGCTACTCCATGAAGGACAAGCTGAAAACCACTTTGCTATGTTTTTCTATATGGTTGAAACACACACTTGATTTTCAATGCATTATTACTCATGATCTTTTGTTTGTGGTACTTTTCATGTTATAACATGGTTGCTAAGTTTATTGTCAAGATTATGTCTGTTATGCCCATGTTTAGAGTACTTTGATCTCAGCACTCAATGCTTTACATTGTTTGATCAAGATTGTGATGGTGCATGTCACCTCAAAAATTATTGTTTTGTTATCACTTACCTACTCGAGGACGAGCAGGAGTTAAGCTTGGGGATGTTTGATACGTCTCAAACGTATCTATAATTTTTGATGCTCCATGCTTGTTTATGCACCATTTGCTTTGTGTTTTCTTACACTTCATGGCGTTTTTGTGCATTTTCCGGAACTAACCTATTAACGAGATGCCATAGTGCCAGTTCCCTGTTTTCTGCTGTTTTTGTGTTTCAAAAAATTTTCACAGGAAATATTCTCGAAATTGGACGAAACAAAAGCCGAAGTTCCTATTTTTCCCGATATGAGACAGAGTCCAAAGCAGAGACGGAGGGGGCCCAGCAGGCGACCGCACCATAGGGTGGCGCGACCTACCCTTGGCCTGTGCCACCAGGTGGTGAGGCCACCTGGCCCACCTCTTGACATCGCCCTTCCGCCTATAAATTCTCCTCGACGAGAAACCCTAAGGCCCAATCAATTTTCCAGAAACATACTGCAAGCCGCCGCCGTCGTCGACGCGAGATCGGGAGGGTCCAGAAGCTCTTCCTGGCACCCTGCCAGAGAGGGGAATCACCACCGGAGGCCTTCTTGATCACCATGCCTGCCTCCGGAGTGATGTGTGAGTAGTCTACCTTGGACTACGGGTCCATAGCAGTAGCTAGATGGATGTCTTCTCCTCCATGTGCTTCATGTTTAGATCTTATGAGCTGCCTATCATGATCAAGATCATCGTTATGTAATTCTACATGTTGTGTTTGGTGGGATCCGATGAATATTGAGTACTTTGTCAAGTTGATTTATTGATTTATCATCTCTATGTTGTTTATGATCTTGCATGCTCTCCGTTGCTAGTAGATATCTTGGCCGAGTAGATGCTAGTGACTACAAGAGGGAGTATTTATGCTCGATAGTGGGTTCATGCCTCTGGTAACTTGGGGGAGTGACAACAACCTCTAAAGTTGTAGATGTGTTGTTGCTACTAGGGAGGAAACAACAATCTTGTGTTCAAGGACATTTGTATTGTTTACATTACACACTTTGCTTAAGGCGATAATCTGTTGCTTGCAACTTAATACCCAACGGTTGTTCGGATGATATCCGGCGGGTGGATTATTAGTCGTAGATGCAGTTGGATTATGGTCTATGTATTATGTTGTAATGCCCAAGTGAATATCATAGTGATCCTCATGACATGTACATGCATTTGTTTGCATTCTTTATTCTGTCAATTGCCCAACTATAATTTTTTACCCATCATGTTATTTATCTTATGGAGAGACACCTCTAGTGATCTGTGGACCCTGGTCCATTCTTTTACATTCATATTACCAATTACTATTTACTTGCTTTATTTACTTTCTTGCAAACTACTATCTTTTACCACACGATACGTTAAATCCTTTGTTTACAGCAAATTGGTGAGATTGACAACCTCACTGTAAGTTGGGCAACGTACTTTGGTTGTGTTGTGTGCAGGTTCCACGTTGCTGCTGGTGCAAAGCTACGCCCTAGATAAGATGCCATATATAAATTGTCTGGAGCTGTCGCCAAGCCAACGAGCATCAACCTTTGGAAGTTGGTTCTTTCTCCTACTGGTTTGATAAACCCCGGTTTCATATTGAGGGAAGACTTGCTGATGTGCTCATCATACCTTCCTCTTGGGGTTCCCAACTGGGTGCCTAACAAGCACTATTAGCCATGACCAAGGAAGCTGTGAGCAAAGGAAAAGACATCGCTAACCTATAGAAGTATGGGTGAAAGCAAGTCAAATAAAAGCAAAGCAAGAATTACAAGCACAAGAGATATACCTTCAGAGGCATCAGCAGTCTCCTGAATCTTGACGCATTCAGCACCAAGAGAAAGAAACTTCTGCATCAAAGCCTGCAAGGTACAAGTTGTATAAGAATCTTAAGGTCAAGAACAAGAAGAATCGAGTATAAGCAGCACTACTCACATTGTCAGAAGAAGAAGAGGGCTGATGAACCTTAAGAGAAGCAGCCACCGCTGCTCCCCTTTTTTGACGCTTTGAAGGAGGGGTAGTCGCTTTCTTCTTAGGAGGGACTGGCGATGGTTTAACCACCATAGCCTCCTCTTGAGAGTGTCCCTCAGGAGTAGCCGAGAAGCCAAAGGGAGGAATTGTAGCAGCATCTTTCTTCAGATTATCATCATCACTAAAGAAGAAATCATTCGACATCAAGAAGAAGGGAAAGAGTCAAGGGTAGAAAAACTAGGAAAGCAAAGTGAAGCAAACTCACGAGTCCAGTAATTCAAACATATCAGGCTCAGGGTCCTTGGCAGCAGCAGCCTCCCCCGATGTTTCTTTCCTAACAGAGGTACTAGAGGAAGCTACATCTCCTGCACTCTTCCTCTTTTTCTCTAGATCTCCATCTTCGGAGACAGCAGGGGGAGGCGACGTAGTATATCCTTCAGCTTCATCTCCGTCCTGGCTTTTGTCAGCCTCGGGGGCTTTAGAACTAACATGAGCAGGATCAGCCTGGTTGGCCCTTCCTCGGGAAGATGAGGACAAGAAACCAAAACTTGATGGTCCTACATAAGAGCATTCGCTGAAAAAGTATCAGCGAAACAATGTACAACACAAGAAAACGGAGAGCAGCAGTCAATACTTTCGAGTGATAAGGCGCATACCGTGGGCAAGGGGTGAGCAGAGTCAAAAAAAGCAGCTATCAATACCGGGATTTCATTCTGTGCACTAAGAGTAGTCAAAGATCGTACCCGTTTGTCGAGACCCTTTTTCTCTAGGTCCTGATCGGACACTCGAGAAGGGTCGGCCGAGCCAGAGTAAGACCATAGCTTCGAAACTCGAGATTGCAGAGGTTGGATGCGCCTTTGAAGGAAGAACGCCATCAGTTGCATCCCTGTCAGTCCGCCTCCAGCTGCACTCTTCAGACTCTGAATATGAGTCAACAAGGGCTTGATATTCTTGACTTCAGCTTCTGTAGGTGGAGAATCCCACGATGTCAGTTTTGTCAGGCTTCTGCTGGCATCAAAGGGAGCGATACCAAACTTGTTAGAGGACATAGCCTTTTGGTCCTTGATATAGAGCCACTTCTTCCTCCAGCCTTGAACTGAGACAACCATGTTGAACTCAAGATAGTGCGACTCAGAGCGCACAGATACAACAGCCCCGCCTAGCTCAGGATTCTTAGCTAACGAAACAATTGTGCGGAGGCGGAAAAAAAACTTCCAAAGAACCTAGTGCGGGTCGATTCCAAGAAAAGACTCGCAAAGAGTGATGAAACAGGCAATGTGGAGAATCAAATTTGGCGTGAGCTAGTGAAGCTGCACGCCATAGACAAAGAGAAGCCCACGAAGAAACTCGTGGGCAGGAAGGGAAAGGCCACGGAAAATAAAAGCTAGGAATATAACCCGATATCTGATACGTCTCAAACGTATCTATAATTTTTGATGCTCCATACTTGTTTACACACCATTTGATTTGTGTTTTGTTACACTTCGTGGCGTTTTTATGCATTTTCCGGAACTAACCTATTAACAAGATGCCATAGTGCCAGTTCCTGTTTACTGCCGTTTTGTGTTTCAAAAAAGTTACACAGGAAATATTCTCAGAATTGGACAAAACAAAAACTGAACCTCCTATTTTTACCGAAGCTTTGCGAAGACCGAAGATGAGACGGAGGGGGGCCAGGGGCCAGCCTCACCACCAGGGGGCGCGGTCTAGGGGCTGGGCCGCGCCCACTTGTGGTGAGACCACCTGGTCCCACTTCTGACGCCGCCCCTTCGCCTATAAAGTCCCCTCGATGGGAAAAACCTAAGGGACGGATCTCTTTTTCACGAAACATACTGCAAGCCGCCGCCGTTGCCATCACGAGATCGGGAGGATCTAGGAGCTCTTCCTGGCACCCTGCCGGAGAGGGGAATCCCTGCCGGAGGACTTCTACACCACCATGGTCGCCTCCGGAGTGATGTGTGAGTAGTCTACCTTGGACTATGGGTCCATAGCAGTAGCTAGATGGTTGTCTCATCCACCATGTGCTTCATGTTTAGATCTTGTGAGCTGCCCTACATGATCAAGATCATCTTTATGTAATCATACATGTTGTGTTTGTTGGGATCCGATGAGTATTGATACTATGTGATGTTGATGTGCTGAATTATATATCTTATGTTATCTCTATATTGTTTATGATCTTGCATGCTTTCCGTTGCTAGTAGCTATCTTGGCCGAGTAGATGCTAGTAACTCCAAGAGGGAGTATTTATGCTCGATAGTTGGGTTCATGCCTCTATTTAATCTGGGGGAGTGACAGAAACCTCTAAGGTTGTAGATGTACTGTTGCCACTAGGGAGAAAACAACGTTCTTGTGTCTAAGGATATTTGCTTTGTTTACATTACGCACTTTGCTTAATGCGATTATCTGTTGTTCACAACTTAATACTCAAGGGGTCCTCGGATGATTCCCCACGAGTGGTTTTTTAGTCATAGATGCAGTTAGATTACGGTCTATGTATTTTATCGTAATGCCCATAGTAAATCTCATAGTGATCCTCATGACGTATGTACATTATCTTTGCTCTATCAATTGCCCAACTGTAATTTGTTTACCCAGCATGTGCTATTTATCTTATGGAGAGACACCGCTAGTGAACTATGGACCCCGGTCCAATTTCCTTTACATTGCTTTACTGTTTTACTATTACTCGCTCTGTTTACTTTCTTGCATACTATTATTCTATTACCACTTGATACGCTCAATCCTTTGTTTACAGCAAACTGGGGAGATTGACAACCTCATCGTCAGTTGGGAGCAAAGTTCTTGGTTGTGTTGTGTGCAGGTTTCACGTTGCTGCTAGGTGAAGAAGCTCCTACGTCAACTATGCACCAGCAAGTTTTCTGGCGCCATTGTCCGAAGTGTTGCGAAGCTAGCAAGCATCACCTTCTAAAGTTTGGCTTTCTCCTACTGGTTCGATAAACCTTGGGTTCACAACTGAGGGAAGACTTGCTACTGTGCTCATCATACCTTCCTCTTGGGGTTCCCAACGGGCTATTCTTACAAGCCATCAAGCAGTTTTTTGGCGCCGTCACCGGGGACCGAAGAAGAATAATCTCCCTCGTCAACTTGGCGCCGTCAACAAGTTTTCTGGCGCCGTCGCCGGGGAGGAAGAAGACTTCTGCAAGGGAGTCTCGCATGCACAATCTTTACTTTGTTATTGTTTTGCTTTACTTTATTTTTGCTTGCATCGTTTTATTAAAAATACAAAAAAAATAGCTTCCTTTATAGTTGCTTTTATTTACTTGCTTTTAGTTTTGCTAGAATGGGTACTCCTAAAAACACCAAGTTGTGTGATTTTACTAGCACCAAAAACAATGATTTTATCTGCACTCCTATTGCGCCACCTGCTCCTGAGGCAATTTTTTATGAGATCAAGCCTGCTTTGTTGAATCTAGTAATGAAAGAGCAATTTTCTGGTGCTAGTTCTGATGATGCTGCAGCTCATCTCAACAATTTTGTTTAGCTATATGAGATGCAAAAGTATAAGGATGTAGATGGTAATATTATTAAGCTTAAGTTTTTTCCTTTCTCTTTAAGAGGAAGAGCTAAGGATTGGTTGCTATCTTTGCCTAGAAATAGTATTGATTCTTGGGATAAGTGTAAGGATGATTTTATTGGAAAATACTATCCTCCTGCAAAGGTTATAGCTTTGCGTAGTGATATTATGAAGTTTAGACAGTTTGATAATGAACATGTTGCTCAGTCTTGGGAAAGAATGAAATCTATGATAAAGAATTATCCCACTCATGGACTGACTACTTGGATGGTTGTAGATGGACTTTCTATGATAAAGAAACCTATTGGATTCAGCTGCTGGAGGCACTTTTATATCCCTTACCTTGGACGCCGCAACAAAGCTTCTCGACAACATGATGGTAAATTATTCTGAGTGGCACACCGAGAGAGCTCCACAAGGTAAGAAGGTAAATTCTGTTGAGGAAACCTCTTTATTGAGTGATAAGATTGATGCTATTATGCTTATGCTTTCTAATGATAGAACTCATGTTGATCCTAATAATGTTCCTTTGGCCTCTTTGGTTGTTCAAGAAGAGCATATTGATGTAAACTTCATTAGAAACTAGCGCAGTGGCCCGTGCAACTGCACGGGCAACACCTGTGTTGTAATTTTTATGCCTTCATTTTTTGACCTTAGTGATATATCTTAGTTTTTCCATAGTTGAAAAAATAGTATCATTGAACCTAGTGGCAAGCTAATATATTACATTTGCCTTAACAATGTTTGTTTACATATTTTTATTATATGTCCCAACTTTTGTTATCACAAATAATGAATAGCTCTTGAGAAACCGACACATAAATTAGTTAACAAAATATATATAATTATATGTACTAATATATTTTATTTACAATAGCCTAACTACTGAAATTCATCCTTGGAACTGAACAACATATTAAATTAGATATCTATGTTTTTTTGTATTTCTCTTGTTCCATTCCTTTTATGAGTTCTCTTGATATTACCTCTGAACAACCCCTTGAGCACATGCTTTGAACTAAATTTATGAAAACAAATTCATCCTACATTTAAATATATGCACCTTGTAATAGTTAAAGAATACATATTTCTACCTTGTGAAAAAAGTGTTGACACGCGACCTCATAATTACTATCGAGTTTTTAATGTATTTTGTACCCTATTTTAATTACAATAGCCTCACTTGTGAAATTCATCCTTGGAACTGAACAACATATTAAGTAGATATCTATAACTTTTTATATTTCCCTTCTTCCATTCCTTCTCTGAGTTCTCTGTATATTTCATCTCTATAACCCCTAAAACACATGCTTTGAACTGTATTATGATAGATAACATCATCCTACACTTGCTATACTCATTGTAACAGTTAAAGGATACTTATATTGTACCTTTGGAAAAACTTGTTGACACCTGAACTCATCATTACTGTCGAGTCTTTGTGTGCGTGGATCTGTAAACTCGTCTTGCTTTATGGGCTCTGCCATTTAATTGCAAGTATCCAACTGTATTGATAGTAAAGAAAGAAAATGCAATGCAATGAGGTTCATTGAACATACGCAAGTGATTATTTCGTATTGTTCATGCCAGTCACTTGGGAAAACCTCAGCAAGTTGATATCTCACTACTACATGTTGGATGGAACCTGAGAGGTAACAAAATATATTTTTTAAATGATGCTCCAACAAAATTTCAATATATGAATATCATAGTTGATGGCATGCTTGTACATAGGAATTCCAAGTCCCAATTTCAAATACTAAATATGGGTATCCTAGCTGATAATTTTCAATATTTTTAAAATAAGAGATAACCAAAGTAGAACTTCACAAATTTTAAAGGAAGGCAAAGTGGGCGCGTTGAATGGTATCGAAGATATGGATACAATGTTCATTCCAATGTTGTATAGTTTCGGACTGAAATATGGTTCTACATACAATGTGACAAACCAAACTACACAACATAAGATAAAGAATTCTGAAAGGACTCTGCTTGGTGAGAATAGTTACTTTAAGATATGCTGACCTAAAATATCCATATGCACCTTCTATGGGACAAACTTTTAATATAAATATGAGATCTATTAATAAGTAGGCATACATGGTACCAGAAAATAGTCCATGAAATACTGCTTAACTACACAAGCAAACAACATTAATCTAAATATTCTTCAAGGTGAAATAGGATTTTCTATTGATATAATTTTATTTTACCCAAGAAAACGTTTAGGTGGTTTCAGCCTTCTCTTATATATTTACATGGTTTTTTTGTTGTATGGGAAAAAGGTTCCATTGATAAAACAACAAAGGATTAAATATTGCTACAACATGGCCAACCACTATTACTTATTTCACAGCTTAAAAATAGTATGGTGAATTTACATCAATGGCAGTTTTGTTTCCGGTAACCCCTGTTATCGCGGAATCTCACATACAAAAAGGTTAACTGTAGCAAGTATTTAGGAAACATGGGATCAGACCAAAAATGTAAGAAACATGTCTTCGACATTGTACTCCCTCTGTCCATAATTACTGTCAGAACAAACCTCTCTAAACTTTGAGTAACCATGTAGGAAAAAATATCAACATCTGAAATATGAAAAATGTATTATTAGAACCGTTATAAACTATATTTCATATTATGTGTATTCTCTATTGAAGATATTTTTCTCTATATGTTTGGTCAAATTTTATAAAGTTTGTCTTTGACTAAACCTAGAATGCAGGGTACTTTCGGACGAAATAAGTAGTGATACGGAAGTAATGATGATAAAGTTAAACAAATTTCATGGATTTTAGTGTTGCTGATCATTAATTGAAATAAGTAGCGCTTGAAAATAATCTTAAATAAGTTATATGAATTTAAACGGTGTTGTTGCCACCAACCCCATGGCGATTAGATTAATTGCAAAGATCGTAAGCACCTATAAACATGTAAAATTGTGTACAAAAATATTGTATCAAGTAATAAACATGAAAGAGGCAAGAGAAAATAATGATTCATGGAATATAACCGAGTGTGTCGGTAATCATGCCAAAGTTATTTCAATGAGCTTTCTCCTTGAACTTCTGCGTCTCTTTCATCATCCATGTCTGATGCCCTAAAATTTAAGCAGGCAGTTAATACGAACAATATAAGTATCTTTGCCTTGTTGATTTTGTTTTTATTTGGATCGGCAATATATCGGTGATCCTAATCATCCTAGAAAGAAAGAGTCTGTATACCCTTTGCTCCACAAACCGAGTCACTGTTTGTAAATAAATTAAGAGTAAGCCATTGAGGAACTCAAGATGAAATAAGAAAGAACAAATATAATAACAGGCCTACTACAACATATTAAAAATACATACTTTGTTATGATTAACGAAACCATGTCCAAAAAATCAAACCATTGATCCATCAATCAATAATAAACTTAATATGAATCTGAAGCATGAATCTGAACCAATAATAAAGGGGACAGGGAAGCAGCTGCATGTCCGTGCGATTTATTACCATCCTGAACGCTGCACCTTAAGCTAGGACTGTGGTGGCTATTCGGCTGATGTTTTACCCTGTGCAGAAGGGCATGCATCGATATTATCTCCCTCATCCACTAAAAAAACATCCGTCTCTGCTAGAGTCTAGATATGTATCTGACACTCATGGAAATCTATCTTATTTAATCTGAAGAAGAGATGACACGCATGAAGCTAGCGGTAATTACTTGCAAGATATCAGAATCAGCTTCTTAGAGTTAGAGTGCATGTACCTAAGCAGTCAACATATGCATCTCGATACATTGTAAGGTCGGCCTACAGCTGACTCTGGTACCTGCAGGCGGAGTAGCTGTGGGAAGGCCACCGGAAAAAACCGAGATGGATGGGGTCAGACTTAAAATCTCCAGGCCAGCGAGAGAAAGCAATGAAAGAAAGCTCACGAATCGGATCAGATCGCACCAAGAGGGCGAGTCAGCTATCTGCTATGATACATGAGAAGTACGCAAGTGAAACTAAACTTCTGACCAGAATCGGTTTTATCATCGCGGCCGGTGGTGGTGTTACCTCCGATCCTTTCCTTGCATCTCCCTTGACTATGGTGAATTGGAACAGCTCTCCAAATCGGAAAGGACTCTAGGATTATGAGGCAATACACCGCATGTATCATTGAATAAAGAAAAGCATCCCGATCCGGAGTTGAGGCTCCTAGGTTTAGCTGCACCGTCAAGAACGCCTCCATGAAGCGGTGGCGGACGAGTTGTCTAGAAAAAGGAAAACAAAAGAAAAGGGTGAAAAGGATACCGGATACGTTATTCAACTCGTAATGGCAGAGGTGGGTAATTTTCACTTAGCTGTACAATCTAATGGTTGAAAATTATTTGTCTATTAAATAAATGGTCAGATGTTTCTGATTAATGTGGTAATTTCTAGCTAATTTCTCTAATTTCTGGTTAGCCCGTAATTTACTTTTAATATATAATAGATAGATAATAATTTCAACAACAATGCTTATAGGAACAATTTTGCTAGTAATAATTATAGGCCGTATCCTTCTACCAATGGTAATGGTTATGGTAACTCTTATGGTAATTTCTCCAACAACACTAGGGGCGCGCCCTCTAAGCTTGAAGTTTTGCTCAAGGACTTTATCGGTAAGCAAACTGCTTTTAAAAGGTCTGTTGAGGAAAAGTTAGGCAAAATTGATATTCTTGCTTCTAAAGTTGATAGCCTTGCTCTTGATGTTGAACTTCTGAAACTAAAAGTGTTGCCTAATAAGGTGAAAGAAAGCAATACTTTTGCCGCTACTAATGCCATCCAAGTTAAAATTGATGAAAATGTTAGGATGTTAGCAGAATTGCATGCCAAGTGGGAAAGAGAAGATGAGATGGCTAGAAAGATGAAGGTATGTACTATTACTACCTCTAATGATGTTGTTCCAAATACTAGCAATCCTCTTACTTTGATTGGTATAGAGAAAACTCCTACTCCTTGTGTGAAAAAGCCCAAAACTGCAAAAACCTTTTCTCAAAAGAGTGCTGAAATTTTTCGGAGTGTAGGAGATGATAGCTCTATTTCTTTCAATGATTTTTATGTTGATGGCTGCAATATATCTGAAGTTATTTTGTTCTTGGAAAAGCTTGCTTTGAGTCCGAATGCTAGTTCTTTGAATATTGCTTTTACAAATCATATTACCAATGCTCTCATGAAAATTAGGGATGAAAAGTTGAAACAAAAAGCTTGTATTCCCAAGAAGTTAGAAGATGGTTGGGAGCCCATCATTGATATGCATGTTAATGGTTTTGATTGCCATGCTTTATGTGATCTAGGTGCTAGTATTTCTATTATGCCTAGAAAGATTTATGACATGCTTGGTTTACCACCACTTGAAAAGTGTTATTTTGATGTTCCTCTTGCTGATGTTGCTAAGAAGAAACCTTTGGTAAGAACTAATGATGTTCTAATTATAGTTAACAATAACCTTGTTCCCGTTGATTTTCTTGTTATGGATGTTGAATGCAATGCTTCATGTCCTATTATTTTGGGAAGACCTTTTCTTCGAACTGTAGGTGACATCATTGATATGAAGGAAGGCACCATCAAATATCAATTCCCATTTTAGAAAGGTATGGAACGCTTCCCTATAAGAAGGAATAAATTACGTTTTGACTCTATTCTTAGAGCAAATTATGAACTTGATGCTTCATCACTTGATATTACTTGATTTGCACCTTTCTGCGCCTAGCTCAAAGGCGTTAAAGAAAAGCACTCTTAGGAGATAACCCATTATTTTATTTTTAGTACTTTTTATTTTATTTGATTCTTGGAAGTTATTACTACTGTAATAACCGCTCCTTATCTTTTTATTTCGTTGTTGTGCCAAGAAGAACCTCTAATTTGAGTGAGGTAAGATTTGGGGAAGTTGCTGTCCTGAAACAGATTTCGGTGCTGCACCGTAAAAATTCATGAAAATTCTCAGAATATCTTTTTACCCTGTGATTTCTTGTGCATATGCCCCAGGTTATATACAAACTTTCGTTATTTTGCACTTTTCAATTTGAGCAACAGAAGGTCCTCTAAGAAATCAACCTTTGTCAGCTGTTCTGTTTTGACAGATTTCTGCCACTATTTGTGTTTGCCTCTCGATCACTTTCTTTTTGAGTTATTTTGATCACGGAACTTTTGGGGAAGTTGCTAAAGTAGTATATGCTTTATATGTGGTGTTTTTAAGTTGAAACCTGAACCAAAAAGGGTTGATCTATTATTATGTTTATGCTAACATTGCTAATAGAATTGTGTTAAGTTTTGTACGAAGGAAGTTTTCAAGTGCAGGGATTGGAGAATGATGAGATGAGATGAAGGATGGACAAAAGCTCAAGCTTGGGGATTCCCATGTCACCCAAAGAAATATCCAAGAGGTACAAGCGTCAAAGCTTGGGGATGCCCCCGAGGCACCCCTTCTTCATTGGTAAAAATCAGGTCACCTTTCAACACACTATGTTTTTTATTGCTTCATGCACTATGCATTTTTCTTGGAGCGTCTTTACTTTTTCTTTCAATTTTTTTTGTTTGCTGCAACAAATGGTTGGACCCAACAAATTTATTTTGGAGGATATGTACTCGCTTTTCGTTTGCCAAGAACACTCCGTTTTTCACTCTTATCGTTCAACGAGTGTTCTCTTTTTCTAGAACTGCGTTTAGCTTTCATTTTTTGCCTTGATTTTTGTTCAGATCTTGTTTTATATTTGCATCAAGGTGTATTTGGACCTCTGGTCTATGTTGGTATTCATCAAAAAAGTTGTTTCAAAGAGGTTCGAAAGGTGTTGGAAAAGAGAAAAAGTTTCATGCAAAAAAAGTGGTACAAAAAGGAGCTTGTTTAGACTGCGGCTTAGACTTTTGCATGCCATGCTTGATGTCGTTTTGATAGTATGCTTAGTGATTTTTTCTGTAGCATGACTTGTCTCAAATGACTGAGATTGCTTAATGAGCCTTTGAAAAAATCATGCGTTGTTCTTATTTTTGGAAGCATTTATTTGGTTTTCTCCTTTGATGCTTTATTTGGTTTTCTCCTTTGATGCTTTATTTGGTTTTCTCCTTTGATGCTTTATTTGGGTTATAGTCGACCGTTTGACCAAAGTAGCTCATTTCATACCAGTAAAGACCACTTACCCTAGTGCAAAGTTAGCCGATATCTACATGAAGAGGATTGTGAGCCTTCATGGTGTTCCCAAGAGGATTGTGTCGGATAGAGGAACTCAATTTACCTCTCACTTCTGGAAGCAACTTCATGAGTCACTAGGAACTAGGTTGGAATTTAGCACAGCATTCCACCCACAGACAGATGGACAAACAAAAAGAGTAAACCAGATTTTGGAAGATATGCTAAGAGCATGTGCTCTAGACTATGGGTCTAGTTGGGATGACAACCTGCCTTACACAGAGTTTTCCTACAACAACAGCTATCAAGCCAGTATTGAGATGGCACCATTTGAAGCTTTGTACGGCAAGAAATGTACTACACCTCTACTATGGAGTGGTGTAGGAGAACGGAGTTTCTTCGGACCTGATATCATTCAAGAAGCTGAAGAAAAGGTTAAATTGATCAAGGATAGACTGAAGATCGCCCAATCCCGTCAGAAGAGCTACGCGGATAGCAAGCGTAGAGAGATCATCTATGAAGCTGGAGACAGAGCCTATCTCAGAGTGTCACCCCTTCGTGGTGTTAAGAGGTTTGGTATTAAGGGTAAGTTAGCACCCCAATTTATAGGACCATTCAAAGTCTTATCCCGCAAGGGAGAAGTAGCCTATGAATTGGAACTACCCGAAATCCTTTCAGCTGTACACAACGTGTTCCACGTGAGCCAGCTAAAGAAATGTCATCCAGAGATGTCAGAAACACCGTTGAACGATACGGTACCCCTCGAGGAAGTTCAACTAGAAAGTGACTTGACTTATGAGGAGAAACCCATTAAGATACTCGAGACAACCGAAAGAACTACACGCACCAAAACCATCAAGTTCTGCAAAGTACAGTGGAGTCATCACACTGAAGAGGAAGCCACTTGGGAGCATGAAGATACCCTTCGAGAAGATCACCCACACCTATTTGCTAGCCTTTCCGAAGCTCGAGGGCGAGCTTCATCTTAAGGGGGTTAGTCTGTAACATCCCAAATTTTCAAATAATAAAATTTTCATCATGCATTCATGGCATATTGCATATCAAGGTCATTTCCAAAGTTTTGAATCTTATTTCTTCAAAGGATATTGTTTCAAATGCCTTTTTCCCAAAATTTTAGAAACAAGAAGGTTTCAGAAAGAAAGTATTTTAAAATGAGTTCCATTGGTAATGGAGCTATTTTATTTTCCCTCTTGTAACTTTTGAAAACCAAATATTGGGAAGTTATTAAATTTAACTTCCTAGTTATTGGACTCTATACTTAAAGTTCTTACAAGTTATTTTGTTTTTCCATCATATCACTAAACCTCTGGTTTATTGGTTGTAAACACACTTTTTAAAAAGCAAAAATGGTCAGCTTGACTTTTATTCAAATCTGAATACAACAGCCTTTTCAAAAACTCAAAGCAGTTTTCTGAAATAAAAGAAAAGGAAAACGAAAAAAAAGGAAGAGACCCAGCAGCCATTTGGGCCCCGGGAGCCAGCCGGCCCAACTCACCCCGAGCCAGCCCAACCCAGCTACCCCTTTCCCTCTCTCTCTCACCGACCGCCCGGCCCCACCTCTCATCCCTCTCCCCGTAATCCCCTCTCCCTCCCAGTAACGCTCGCCGGCGTTACTCCCCCGGCGTTTACTCGCAGTTTAATTGGTCATGAAGACCTCTACTATAAAGCCCCCGCACTCCCCCTCTCGCTCCTCCCTTTCCCCTCTAAAAAGACGCCGCCGGGCTGCTCAAATCGCTCGCCGGAGCTCGCAGTTCCCGCCGCCAGTCATCGTCGATTCCGATGCGGTGAAGCCTCCCCTTCTCCCCTCGAGCTCCCCCTCCTTCTCCCCTCTCTCTGGAGCGTCGATTGATAGCTTGCCCCGCCTTTTTCTCGCAGTTTCTCGAGCCCTCCGACGACTACCGAGGCCGTCGTCGTCTCCAGCACCTCTCGCCATCGCCTCGAGAAGCGCCAGTCGTCAACGACCACGGATTCGAGGTCGCCGTCGTCTGCTGAGCATCGTCCACCACTCCATCACCGACGTTCATCACCAGGAGCTCGCCGCCGTCGACCATCTGGGCGCCTCGCCGGAAAACTTTCCACGCCGGTGAGCCTCCCCTGCTCCTTTTCCTTGCTGCCCTCGGATCTGCATCGCACGGCTAGAAATAGAAACCAGGACCGAATCGGTATCGGCCAATAGGGCTGCGCCATGTCGGCAAGACCAGTCAGCCCCCAGTCAAACCAGTCAAAACTCGTTTCAAATTCGAATTCAAATCCCAGATTTGATACAGATCTTGTAAAATCGATAGAAAATAAAATACTTAGCCAAAAATTACAATTATTACCTCGTTGGAATCCTTAGAATGTGTAGATTCCAGTAGTGCAATAAAAATTGTTATTTTATGGGTTCATTGCGAATCTATTGTCACATCTGAATCAAACCTTGTTTAATTTAATAAATTCATAACTTTTGTTCTGTGAGTCCAAATGCTACAAATTTGTAGTCTATGGAATCCTTGGAACATATAGAACACTCCAGAAGCAAAAGTTTTCAAAGTTGATACGTGCACAAACTTGCTACTGTTAATTATGTTCAAATCACTATTTTCATTACCAATTGAAATCTAAAAACTATTTTTGAGTGAAACCACTTGCAGTGGCTTCAAGTTACTGTCACCTAACCAGTGGTAGCTCAAACTTATTTTTTTTACAGTACATACCAAACCAGAACCTATTTTTAGAAGTGTTACCCTATTTTATCAAATGGAACAATTTTGTTAATGCCTTGTTATTTATTAAATAAAATCCTTTCTAACACCACACTCGTTTTCAAAAGCCTCATGTTCCATCTTATACAACATTTTCACACACTCACTTAGTGTGTGAAATTGAAATGACATTTGCATACATGCATACACGTCTATGTTTGTCATTAGAAATAGATTATTGATTGCTTGAATGTTTGGATTGAATAGATTGTGAAGAGGAGCAAGGCAACTTTTGTGACTGTTGTGAGTGTGCAAGCTGTTACCAAGGCAAGTGACACACTTGTCCCTTTACCCATTTTACTTATGCATTAGTGTATTCACCTCTTGTAGTATGCATGATAGGTGAAATATTCAACTGTTTTATCAAATGCTTAGATCCTAGTAGTGTGTAGCAATCCTTCAAACCCCACCTGTTAGGATGCTAAATACTGTGAAAAATATTGATGCCATGCTTTGATCACTTGTTAAAAGTGTTTTGTGAACAAATTAAGAACTTCAACTAAAATGAAACACCTGGGTGGATTGGTTTGATGATGGAGGCGATGTTGAGTGGCGACCTGGGGCTACACGTTGTGTAGTTGCTGCCTGGGCGTTCACTTGTGGTTTGCCACCCAGGAACAAAGAGGTTACTATGTCTTCCATGCTTAGATGTGCTTCCAGTGCAGCCTTATGACATTATGGGCTCTGTCTTGACTGATTAGATGTGGGAGTGCAACTTGTCGGCAAGAAGTGGTGGTAGTTGAATTGTAGGTTGGGGACGGAGCTTGCCAAGTTAGTTGCCCTCTCCTTCTAAAAGGTCTCGTTTCATTTTATGTATGGGCATAAAATGAATCGTAAGGTGAAAGTGCACAACCCTTGCAAGGTGTTTAAACTAATCGATTAGCCGTGTCCTTGGTTATGGACAATTGCGTCTCTAGACATGGAATGTACGGAAGAATCTCATCACCGATTATGAATGACTAAAATCTGTCTAGGAACCCCTAGGTGGGAACTAAGGACCACACACTCCGAGGGGTGGTGGTGCCTGAGGTTCCAACTTTGTTGAATTGCGCCCAGTGCTACATAACTTGCAACTATGTAGTATTTGGGGGTTACTTCGACCCTTTGAAAAATTAAAACCTTCGAAATAAAATCTTGATTTAAAATAGGACAAAATTGGCTTTATGCAAACTAGCCCAGAGATCCACCAGCCAAATAGCATGTAGCTAGTTCTTTCACAAACTGCCACCAAATATGTGTCAATTGCCAGTACATCATTGTACTGACCCCCATTATGGGGCCGCATAATCAAATGTGCAGGTTCTTCGGATGAGGAGTGAAGTGTTTGGATCTCGAGTCTACATACCAACATGACTGCCTGTGGCGCATGGTGAAGATGGAGACTCGCTACTATTTTAGTTCCGTTGTGTCAAGTTGAACTCTGTTATTTGTTTCAGTCCATGAGACTATGAGGATTTGTAATAATTTGTGAGACCTATGTATCTGGATCTGCGTGTAATCTTGATACTATGCAATGATTACTATATTTTGTTCTGTGGTGCTATCATTGATCCAGGGAATAGCACATAACACAGGTGTTCCACCTTAATCCAAAGGTGGGGCGTCACAGAAACAAGTTGGGAATCTTGCGGGATCATAGAGTTTGTATATGTGTTAGAGAAATGCCTGGGCCGCTAATCTAAGCCATGCATCATTCATGGTGGAAATTTACAGCATGCCCATAGTGGACATTCGACGACGTATCTCAAAATAAAAAGCTATACCAATGGTAAATAAAAGAGATGTCGAGGTGTTCATTGTCTGTTTGTCCTGTCATTTTGATGTGGGCTTGTTCCATGTCATCGGGCACGGAGGTACCCCATTGGCGGTTCTCGATGATACGCATATACTTACAATTACAAGAGCTTGCTTGGAACCCTAAGTCGAGTAGCATGAGGTTTGGGTATTCGTACTTCATGGGACACGAGGTTTTCAACTTATGATTTGTCAAGCATATGCTCGTAAACATTCTTGCATTTACTTTAACCATTCAAGATGCCTATGATGGGGGCAATGAGAACTCAAAGCTAGTAAGTACCATAATTTTTGAAGGTTTATAAAATTTGCAATCACTACTGGCCTCTGCAAAGGGTCTTTCTTTTACTTTTATGTTGAGTCTCCACCTTCTACCTTTATGCACTGTCTAAGAGAGCATAGTTGCCATTTTGAGTATAATGTGCATTGTTTCAAAGTTATCATTGATTGATTCATTATTTTGGTTTCACTTGTTCTTAAATTATTTGTATCTAGTCGCCCTTTTAAACTTGAAGGTGTCCTATGCATTTATATTTTGCTATTCCTTGAAGGACAAGCTGAAAACCATTTGCTATGTTTTCCATATGATTTGAACACACACTTGACTTTCATAGTTTCATTATTCATGATCTTTCATTTGTGTTTGTTTTCATGTTATAACATGGTTGCTAAGTTCTTATTGTCAAGATTATATCGTGTATGCCCATGTTAGAAGTTCTTTGATCCTAGCACTCAATGCTTACATAGATGATCAATATTGTGATGGTGCATGTCACCTCAAAAGTTATTCTTTTGTTATCACCTACCTACTCGAGGACGAGCAGGAGTTAAGCTTGGGGATGCTTGATACGTCTCAAACGTATCTATAATTTTTGATGCTCCATGCTTGTTTACACACCATTTGCTTTGTGTTTTGTTACACTTCGTGGCATTTTTATGCATTTTCCGGAACTAACCAATTAACAAGATGCCACAGTGCCAGTTCCCTATTTTCTGCCGTTATGCATTTTAGAAAAGTTACACAGGAAATATTCTCAGAATTGGACGAAACAAAAACCGAACCTCCTATTTTCCCGAAGCTTTGTGAAGAGCGAAGATGTGACAGAGGGGGGCCAGGGGCCAGCCTCACCACCAGGGGGCGCGACCCAGCCCCTGGCCATGCCCACCTGTGGTGAGACCACCTGGTCCCACTTCTAATGCTGCCCCTTCGCCTATAAAGTCCCCTCGATAGGAAAAACCTAAGGGACTGATCTCTTTTTCACGAAACATACTGCAAGCCGCCGCCGTCGCCGTCGTGAGATCGGGAGGATCCAGGAGCTCTTCCCGGCACCCTGCCAGAGAGGGGAATCCCTGCCAGAGGCCTTCTACACCACCATGGTCGCCTCCGAAGTGATGTGTGAGTAGTCTACCTTGAACTATGGGTCCATAGCAGTAGCTAGATGGTTGTATCCTCCACCATGTGCTTCATGTTTAGATCTTGTGAGCTGCCCTACATGATCAAAATCATCTTTATGTAATCATACATGTTGTATTTGTTGGGATCCGATGAGTATTGGTACTATGTGATGTTGATGTGCTGAATTATATATCTTATGTTATCTCTATGTTGTTTCTAGTAGCTATCTTGGCCGAGTAGATGCTAGTAACTCCAAGAGGGAGTATTTATGCTCGATAGTTAGGTTCATGCCTCTATTTAATCTGGGGGAGTGACAGCAACCTCTAAGGTTGTAGATGTGCTGTTGCCACTAGGGAGAAAACAACATTCTTGTGTCTAAGGACATTTGCTTTATTTACATTACGCACTTTGCTTAATGCGATTATCTGTTGTTCGCAACTTAATACTCAAGGGGTCCTCGGATGATTCCCTGCGAGTGGATTTTTAGTCATAGATGCAGTTGGATTACGGTTTATGTATTTTGTCGTAATGCCCATAGTAAATCTCATAGTGATCCTCATGACGTATGTACATTATCTTTGCTCTATCAATTGCCCAACTGTAATTTGTTTACCCAGCATGTGCTATTTATCTTATGGAGAGACATCGCTAGTGAACTGTGGACCCCGGTTCAAGTTCCTTTACATTGCTTTACTGTTTTACTATTACTCGCTCTGTTTACTTTTTGCATACTATTATTATATTACCACTCGATACGCTCAATCCTTTGTTTACAGCAAACCGGTGAGATTGACAACCTCATCGTAAGTTGGGAGCAAAGTTCTTGGTTGTGTTGTGTGCAGGTTTCACATTGCTGCTAGGTGAAGAAGCTCCTACATCAACTACGCACCAGCAAGTTTTCTGGCGCCATTGTCCGGAGTGTCGTGAAGCTAGCAAGCATCACCTTCTGAATTTTGGCTTTCTCCTACTGGTTTGATAAACCTTGGTTTCACAACTGAGGGAAGACTTGCTACTGTGCTCATCATACCTTCCTCTAGGGGTTCCCAACGGGCTGTTCTTACAAGCCATCAATATCCACTCGGAAGCTTGGGGATGCGCTCGTCGCTGGGTGACAAGGGCATCTAAAGGTATAATTCGTGCATAGACAGCTCGCCTCCACGGCGATTAGCCGTTCTGGACCGTCGGATCGCCACCATGCGAGCATCTCAGCCATTCATTCGCGGGCAGTTTTTTTTCCTGCGTGCTACAGTATTTTTTTTACACCAGACGTTTTTGCTTTTAGGTCGCTAACGAGTGGGCCATATGCTCGGGGGGGCCAGTGGTCATAGGGCAGAGCCCTTCCCACTTGCGCAAGTGGCCGGCGTCCACTTGCTTGCCCACTTGCGTCCCCCGGAGTGAGACAAAAAGCCCTCCCCAATCAGCTCCAATCAAACCCTAGCCCCAATCCCTGCCCGTGCTCGCCCCCCAATCCTCTCCCTCAAACAACGTCGACGGCCCGGCGGCGTGGTGTCCCAGCGGCGCGGTAGCCCGGCCGCGCAGCTGCACGGCGGCGTGGCGACCCGGCGACGCGGCATCGCGGTGGCTCAGCAGCGCGGCGGTCCGGCGGCATGTCGCGAGGAGGACGCGAGGCGGCGGCGGCCCGGCGCGGGGACGGCGTGAGCCGGTGACCGGAGAGCGGATGACGGCGCCGATGCTCGCCGAGAGGACGATGGCGCTGGCCCAGCGCCATCCCAGCGCGGGAATGGCGCGATGCGGTGGGGGCGGCGGCTGGCGCAATCCCCTCGCGTCCTCCTCTTGCAGCCCTTCTACTCTGGTGTCTGGCGATGCCGCTACGTCTCCCTGGCCGCGACCTGTGCCGCCTCCCCGTGTTGCCGTCTCCACTGCTTCCCCCGTCGTCGACATCCCCATCGCTGGGAGTAGCGCCACGGCCACAAGGGGTCGCCAAGGCAGCGCTATGGCCGGCGGTCAGAGCTCTTCCACCGAGCACCCGCCTCTGTAGACCTCGGTGCATCCCGGTGTGAAGGAGGAGCACGGGCGCCAGGTCGTTGGTCCTGCAGGCCTAAGAGGCGTTCGATAAAAACTCCAAGCAGGTTACCCAATCGCCTCCCGTGCTTCTCCTCCCCAATCCCCCCTACACAGTCCACTCCATCTCTGGTGAGAAACGTCATCCCGCTCGTGCCCTATCTCTCTCTAACTCTCTCGCATTATCAGCAGGTTGGAGAGTCTGCCTTGTCATGAGACCACATGGGCCGGTCGGAGGATGCGGAGATAGCCGCCGGCCAGAAGTTGTAACGGCGGCAGCAGGGAGGTTTACAGCCGGGGTGGAGGATGCAGGCCAGAGCACCGCCGGCCAGCAGTTATCTCCTTTACAGGTTTGTCCTCTCTCTCTCTCTCTCTCTCTCTCTCTCTCTCTCTCTCTCTTATCTATGGATCCCTTTCTTCCAGATGAATTAATTTGGTGCAGGTCATTGTATCAGTAGTCAAGAAAGGAGGTGCATGTGAAGGTGTTGATTTTGCACATGTTTGGTTCTATCTTTGACATGTGATTGGCCGTCTCCACTTTGGAGTGAGGTGTGCATTTCTTGCTACAGATTTCCCCCATTTTTTCTTACCCCCTTTTATTTAGTCACCTAATATTTCATCTCTGTTTGTCTAGATTCTTTTTTGTGAATGCCTACAGGTTGTTTGATGTAAATCCAAGTGGGATGCACAGAAAGATTGATTATGTAATAATATCCATTCTACTCTACTAGTCATTAACCCGTGCACCGGCACGGGCTAGTAAATGATAGAAAGGTGTGTGCATTAATCAATAGGAGTTTCAAAGTGTTAATTAGTTTAATTTTCACAAAGTAATTCAAAAAATAGTTTTGACAATTTCAAATATCAAGAAACCCGTAGATTTATGTTTGAATATATTACTCCCTCTGATCCATATAAGTTGTTGCTGATTTAGTAAAACTTTGTACTAACAAATAAGCCGCTACCAATATGAATCAGAGGGAGTAACCTTGAACAATGTATATTCTAGCCCATATGGCAGAATATACTTATTCAGTTAGTTATTGATTAGATACTTTTATTTTCAATAGACATAGACACCATTAATAATTTATTAGAGTTGTATTGTTGCAAGGAGACTTCACAATTATAGGTAATAGTCAAAATGTTCCCTTATCATTATCTCTAGTGCATTCATTAGATTGAAAGAAGCATTAGTAAACTTACTGATGGACAAAGCATGAAGTAGCAGGATAGTATCAGAATAGTCCAATATTAATATCTAGTATCTTATTAATTTAGAAAATATTTCCTTTTTTACATGTTAACTACTATTTCACATGCAAGATGAGGTGTCAGAAAAAACAATCTGAACGCTATGATCAGTTTTACAATTAAGTTTGAGAATAACATCATGTTACTTAATAATCTGACATATTCTTACTTTACATTGATTTGTAAACAGGTTGAAGGAAATAGAAGACACATTTTGTGGCTGATGAGAAGTGAGGAGGAAAAAAATGCTTGAAAGAGAGAAGGAGGTATTGTGGATGTTATGTGAATCTGCATGCGTTTCTCGTATGCTACAGAGCATGCATGATTCACTTCCTTAGATCATTCATAAACTTCTCTAAGTAGAGGTGTTCAGCTCTAGGGCAAACACAGAACTATGGCGTAAATGACCATGAATTAAATCTTAAATATATGAAAATAAAGGAGAAAACCCAGAAAAGAGAGTTAATATTCTAGTTACTACGACGTGCAAACCTCATACTCCTTTATTCTAGTCGTTTCAACTGACAATGCCCATTACTTCTCGATTGTTACACACAGCAATAAAGAAGTCATCAGCAAGAATCCTCTCGCAAAATCAACATATAGGATGACCTTGCAAAATAAGAGACCGCGTGCATTGTATATCCTGTAAAGAAAAAAGAGAAGATACAATAAGAGTTTATTTTTGGGTAAATTCTACTTGCAAAGATCATATACTACTTCAAATTGACAATTTTCATTAGTTTTCATTTATTACTCTGACCATTAAAGAATCATAACCAAGGATCCTCCACCTAGAAAGAAAACCATCATCAGAGCCTGTAATATAACACAGAGTATGAATCGAGTGAAAATATAAATATTAATACCATCACATCACCCTTTTCCACTCAATTTTACCAATTGCAGCAAGTAGATTGCAAATCAGCTATTCATTAGCAAACCAATATGAAAGAATACTTACTAAAACTATGAGGACGTGAGGAGTGGTTGATTACTACAGATGTTCTAACAATAAGAATATAAACCATGAGAAAAATAGAGATAGTATAACCTTTGCATCTGTGGCCCTCAAGACCAGATGATTTTTCCATCCGCCTCGCCACCTTTTGTTGGCCGCTGTAATCTTCCTTGCTAATTAATACTCTGAAGTACGTAGTGATAATACTGACGCAATCTGTCCTAAACTGTCATGGGTACAGCTGCCCATCCACCGGATCAATCGTCACAGAAATTGACCGGACTAAAAGGAGAAGCTAAATTGTAGCACACTCATAATTTGAAAGCTGAAAGAGATTGAAAGTTTACACGGGGATAGGTTCACCGATAGGCTGGATTGGATCGTTTCTTTTCTTTATCAATCTGAAGCTAGCATCAATGGATGAGACCTCATGGATCAGACCTCATCCAATGTATAAACATCCAAGATTGTGAAACTTGGAACATGATTTGGTGATGCTTTTCTTGATGGATCGCAGATCGCACGTAGCATTGAAGTCGAGGAGGGGGAATAGCTGGGAAGGGGTCGCTCTATGACGGGCCAATGGAAAAAAAATCAGCGGAGATAGAGAGATTTCTTTTCGGCAACAGAATCTCCTGGTCGTACACGTGGGATAGTTCGCCAGGACTCCAAAGAACTCCATCCGACGGCCGTAGATACCTAACGCCACGTATCCGACGGATATTTTGTTAAGTTTTCAGGATTAAACGTGGTGCTTCGTATGGTGCCTCCAATTAGTAAATATAAGATAGATTTTATTTTCTAAAATTTAGCTCAAAATATATCTGTTACATGTACAATATATTGCCTCTCTTGATTACTCCTTTGCATCACAAATATGGTGACCGGTAGGGTTAGTGTGTGCATCCTATTGTGTATTACAGCAATCCTTTACATCAAGTTGGTTTAGTATTTTGAGTTACTTTTTAGTCACTGAAGAATTAAACCGTAAAACTAGCAAGAAAAAACTTCAGATTTCAGAGAACACTTAACACACATAAACACATTCAAGGGGAGGGACTAGGGGATAAGAGCTGTAGTAATTATGATTCAACATTCAGTTGCTGCTGATTGTGCTAAATGCTTACTACTTCACTTATTGCATTAATCAGTTCAGTGTTGGAAGTGGAAGATTGGGCCAAAATCATGATCTTCAGGCATGTAAAGGTTTGATATATATGCTTCCAACCATACTACAAGTTGTGGATTTTCTTTGTTCAAGTAAAACTACTTGCAGCTATATTCTCACATATTTCATTAGTTTTATGCGTTACAGATTTATCATGCCTTTAAGTGTAGGTCTACAGGCAGACATTTGCCAGCAGCAATGTGAGAGTAGTATCTATTTTTTCATCTGATTTGGTGGTAGAGCGCAAAAACAACAAAGATGCCATGAATTTTAATTTTCAATATTTTCGCATCTATGGGTGGAATTGTGAAGCACTTTTTTTTGCATGGTTCAGCCCCTCTCAAGAAGCACGTCGACGGTGGTGGAGGTCAGCGATGGTGGTGGAGGACTTGCCCCTCTCAAGAAGCGGAGCAGAACGTCCACCCAACCTTGCAGTACTTGCCCCTCTCAAGAAGGTGAACGCACTCTTCTCCTCTTCCTAATTTTTGCCTTCTCCTTCATCCAATGCTCTTTTAGAGTTTCTCATCTTTGATTGTGCAGATTTGGTTTTTTATGCCTACAAGGTGTTCGGTGAAATTCCAAGAAGGCTAGGAAGGAGGACCTCCATATGGAGGAGGAGCGGCAGTAATAGAAAGAGGTGGCATGGAGCCTCACTCACGTCCGTGCAGCTTCTCTCCCTCCTTTAGGCTAAGGTCAAATCTCATTCTTGTTTGAACCCCTATATAATATCATCTTTGTTTGCCCAGATTTGCTTTTATCTGTGCTTATAAGGTGTTTGAGGAAAATCCTAGCTAAGATTATTGGATGTACTCCTCCCCGAACTACAACAGTAGGGGACTTCCATGTTCACGCTCACATGGAACACAGGTGCCCAGATCTTTCCCCCTCATGATTTTCCTCCTCCCCCATCCATCTCTCCCTCCCCCTCTCTCTACAATATTTAATCCCACAGAAGAAAGAAGTCTAGATAACCCCCCTAACTATCAGGTTTGGGTCAACTAACCCCCCTAACTTTAAACTGGATCAATTAACCCCCCTAACTATGGAATACCAGGTAATTAGCCCCCTGACGGTGGTATTTGTGGGTGATGGCTGTTTTAGGAGGGCGGTTTTGTCCACGTGGATAGTGGTGGTTAACCAGGTGCCGCCTGGTCTGGTCGAACCAAACTAGGCGAGAGTCTATCAGATCGCACGGCGCCCCCATCCTCCGCCTCCATCTTCCTGCCCGTCCTCCGCCTATCTCGCATCGAGGAAGACGATCCTGTGTCAGATGATCAGAGGCTCGAGGTAGCGATTCAACGACGGCAGAACGATCCTGCAGGTACGTTAATTCTATTCCCTAAAGGAGAAATTCGTTTTCCTCTCTCTGTACATAGGGCGGCAGGCAGAGGTATTTGTGGTTGAGGAGGGGTTCGTCCTGGGGGTCGATCTAGGGATGTTAATCCCATAGTTTTCGGTAGGTAGTTTTTAGGGTAATTTCTATATGGTTTTCTGTTGATTATATCAGTATTCATGGATTTAGTGTTTGCATGAATGGGCTGGACTGAATTCTGAGTGGTTTTGACAGTAAAATTCAGTTAAGTTTTCTAATTCAGTGTCTGTTCAGTAAATTAGCTTGATTTTGTAAAAGCTGATAGGTGTAGTGGAATCGGTTGTTGTGAGTTACAGTAGCATTGTAACTCACTGAAATCGCTGCTTGAACAAGAGTGTACTGTATGAAATCTGGTATGATCCTCATTATTATTATGACGCTAAAAATTTCTTTTTTCAGTGTTTTTGGCAGGATGGATAGTTTGTGCGTTCGGTTTAATTATCGTGGGGAGATGCGACACGATGGGAAGGAATGGCAGTACATTGGCGGGAAGAGTGGCATGTCAACTGTGTTCGTTTCGGAGTTGTCACTCGCATCATTAAAAAGGCACCTAGCTGATCATGTTTGCATTTCAGAGGAAGCGTTGGAACAGACAGGCCTAACTTGGAGACTAGTTGAAAAGGAGCGTAATTGCAATTTTATGTGTACTCTTGATGACAATACAACAGTCAACTCAATGGCTAGGCATGTGAGAAGAGTTGCTGATGGTTTTGTTGACATATATGTAAGAATACCACAGCATGCCACTGATGACAGTTCGGATGATGAAGAAAATGGAGGTGTGCATCAAGAAATTGCAGAGGAAGAATTTGCAAATGAAGAGCAAAATTATGGAGTTCATCATGTGCAGCATGGAGTCGAGCAGCCTCACGTGCATCATGGAGTCGAGCAGCCTCAGTTGCAGCATGGAGTCGAGCAGCCTCAGGTGCAGCATGGAGTCGAGCAGCCTCAGATGCAACATGGAGTTGAGCAGCCTCAAGTGCAGCATGAGCTAACCATAGAATTTGTAGAGAAGATAATTGAGCCAGAGAATGTATTGCAAAGGAAAATGATGAAATTGCCTATTGTTAGGCCACCTATGCATGACAAAGGCAAGGAAAGTGTGCAGAATATTGCACCTGAACAAGAAGATTTTGAAGAAACTTCCGATAGTGATTATGATGCTGTCCATGAAGCCGATAGTGAGGACAGTAGTGCTGATGATGAGGAGGCAATTTGTTACAGGAAGCAAGCATTAGAACTGAAGAAGAGAGTTAAAAGAAAAATGCTTGGAGAGGAAGAAATGAAAGCGACACATATACCTGAAGATTTCATTGTTCCAGAAAATGTCAACCTACAACAAGATGATGGGAGTGAATGCTTTGATAGTGAAGATGAGCTTTCATATTCAGAAGACAGTGATGGTGAAGGAAATGTGAGGACAAGGAAGACAAAACATAGAGTGTATGATGAAAATGCAGATGTGAAGGAGTTTGAGCTAGGGCAGGCTTTCCATGATAGCAGAGAATTCAAACAAGCAGTAGTTAATTATGGATTAAAAAAAATTCATCACTTATTATTTCCTAAGGATGAGAGAACCAGAGTATTAGCAAAATGCAGTTAGCTTTCTTGTCCATGGAGAATATATGGCTCACTTGTGCCCAACAGGTCAGAATGGTTTACTGTGAGCAGGTACAACAACGTACACACTTGTGTAGCAAGGAGGGACAATAAACTAGTTACGAGTACAATAATTGCAGAGAAATATTTTAGGGAGATCAAGGACAACCCTGGTTGGAGGATTGAGAAGATGCAGGAGGCAGTGCTAGAAGACTTGTGTGCTGATGTCAGTGAATCCAAGTGCAAAAGAGCAAAGAAGATAGTTATGGAGAGGATTATAGATACAACGAATGGAGAATTCTCCAGAGTGTTTGACTACCATCTTGAACTGGTGAGAAGCAATCCGGGAAGCACAGTGGCAGTTAATTTGAATCCTGATGTAACTGACAAACCTGTCTTCGAAAGGATGTATGTTTGCTTAGATGGCTGCAAAAGAGGTTTTGTTGCTGGTTGTAGGAGAATTGTTGGGCTTGATGGGTGTTTTCTAAAAGGTGCAGTTAGTGGGCAGCTACTCTGTGCCATTGGAAGGGATCCAAACAACCAGATGTATCCAATTGCATGGGCTACAGTTGAAGGTGAAAATCATGACAGTTGGTACTGGTTTTTGGCACTTCTTCAAAAGGACATACAAATAAATAACCAAGGTGACGGATGGGTTATTATTTCAGATCAGCAGAAGGGCCTTATCAAGGCAGTTGGTGAGATAATACCAAATGCAGAACACAGAATGTGTGCAAGGCATATTTATGCAAACTGGAGAAAGCAACACAGAGACAAGGTTTTCCAAAAACTATTTTGGGCTTGTGCTAAATCAAGTGACAAAATTCAGTTCAACTACAACAGGGCCAAACTAGCACAGAAAACACCAGAAGGAGCAAGGGATATGATGAAAACTGATCCTGAACATTGGTGTAGAGCATTTTTTAGGCTTGGTTCCTACTGTGATTCAGTGGAAAATAATTTGTGTGAATCATTTAACAATGCAATTATGAGAGCAAGATTTTACCCAATAATTTCTTCAATGGAAATCATAAGGAGGAAGGTGACAGCAAGAATAGCAGAGAATAAGGCAAAGTCAGAGGGTTGGTCTGGTACAATATGCCCCAACATTTTCAAGAAACTAAATTTGAATGTGAAGAGATCAAGAATTTGCATAGTTCTGTACAACGACAGTGAAGGATTTGAAGTAATGGAAGGGCAACATAGAAGGTTCACAGTAAACTTGGAGAGATTTACATGTAGCTGCAGATATTGGGATTTATCTGGATTACCATGTTGCCATGCTATTAGTGCTATATACACTGTCCAGAAAGATTTGGATGATTTTATTGCACCTTGCTACAGGATAGATGTGTATGACAAGGTTTACAGTCATGTATTGCAACCTGTAGAGGGGAAAGAGAGCTGGCCAGTAGCACCAAACCCTAGGCCTTTTCCACCAGTTAAAAGGAAAATGCCAGGAAGGCCTAAGACAGAGAGACGAAGGGAAGAGCAAGCTTTTCGTACATTTCATCCTAAACTACACAGTACAGTACGTTACAGAGAAAAAGATCATCTCCTACGTCTAGTCTAGTGTTTGACAGAGAAAGATGATCTTCTTGTTTCTTCTTCTTCACTGATTACACTAGACTACATAGTAAATTCAGTGTGATTCCTATTACTGCTTCTTCTCCATCCCCAACTTCTCCATCCAGCCTCTTGAAGTGGACCAATACACACCTGTTTCTTCCTATTCCCGCCGATGTCGACTGAAGACGGGAACTCGGTGCCTCACCTAAACCACGAAGCAATTCAGTGGCCGCTGCCATCTGCGTCGCCTCCGCGGCTGCCGGCACCTACGTCGACTTCGTGGCCGCTCCCCTCTCCGCCTCTGATGTGCGCTGGCATACCTGCAACTTCGCCGGAATCGACCCGTCGCCGTCGTCCTCGATCTCATGGAACTTCTGCGCCAGAACACCTGGCAGTCCTCATCTCCATCGCCTGCGGTAGTGAGAGCTCGATGGAGGAGTATGGGCGGTGGCGCTGGGAAGAGTGGGGATTTGGGGAGGGTGGGGAGTACGGCGGTGGCGCATCCTCTGCTATGGTGTTGACTGCACAGGAGAGCCCGTGAGGCCATGAGCTTGGCGCTAATGAAACAGAACATTGTCTAGCTGGCCAAAACCATTGTCCACGCTGTCAAAAACCGCTCTCTAAACAGCCATCACCACCGTCAGGGGGCTAATTACCTGGTATTCCATAGTTAGGGGGGTTAATTGACCCAGTTTAAAGTTAGGGGGGTTAGTTGACCCAAACCTGATAGTTAGGGGGGTTATCTAGACTTCTTTCATTTTGGTGCCATGGCTGTACTTAGAAGTTGAAGCATCAGGAAGAGGGGAAGCAGATGGATTGCCTGAGAGAGAACCACTGCCGAGGTGGGCAGCGTCAACGGACATCCGTCGGTGACGGCGGCAACCAATGCGAGGCCAGGATGGACACCCAAATTAGCATCAGGAGGTGCGTCGGGCGTTGCGGTGTCGCCATCGTCGCTGGAGCACACCTGCTATCCATGCCGGCGAGGAAACTGCAAGGAGTCCAGGGAATTAGAATCCATTCCTTCACCAGATTTAGACTTCCCCAAATCGCCAACCAATCAGGTACGAGCAATAAAAATCTGAATAAAATTGATTTCTGCCTTGCTTGTTCTTAGTGCATATAAGCAGTGACACAAATTCGACCAGGAACCTGAGAAGTCAGTTTAGTACATCTTGTCCTAGGAAACCGCCACAAAGACACAGCTCTGAACTCATAAACCGCAACTATACATCTACAAAGATACGGTAGACACTTGCACTTGGAGGTTTAAACTGTTACGTTGATAACCTGTAAATCAATACCATGCTTGCTTGTTCAAGTTAGGAGCATAGGTAATAGTTAGGGCTGAACCACATGTATCAGGTTCAGGTTAATCAATCTAGTAGACCACAGCAGATGCACACCTCTGATATTTATACGAAGCAAATATCCCTGTAGTAACAAATTCAGTTTAAGAGTAAAACCTGCTATCATAGTATTATTCATCTCTGAAAATATATGAAACATTTAGTCCTGGACGATTAAAACCATTGTGGTGCTGTCATGTAAATAAGGCCATTAATTCTTGTTTAATCAGGACTTTAGGTACGTATTATACTGAACCATATATAAGATCAAATCCAGATAATTTCATCACCGGAAACTAGAACGCACATATCTAAATCTGTAACTTGCATGGAGCACTGATCTCAAACTGAAAGATGAGTGCTCTGTTTATAAGTGCATCGCATGCATTCTTCCGTAAATATGCCTAGTTGAGAAAAGAAAGGAATTTCATTACTTTAGGATAAGTAGTAACACTGAAGAATTATTTACAGAAGTATCATGTTTACTTCGGTGCCACGAAACTTATTCAACTTGACCATTATCTTATAGATTAGTACAATAAAGAGCTTCAAGTCTGAAATGCACAAGTGGGCATTGTCTTGCTGTTTAGTAGCCTGATACAAGTAGAGGTTCTTCTCATTTTTGTAGTTAACCACTACCAGTCTGATACTATACTGTCAGCATGCACAGGCACAAGTATACTAGATTTCAGTCTTAGTTTTCTGCATAAATATTACAAATAGTTGCTGACTCACATTTAAGTTTAGGAGAAAGAGCTAGAACCATCCGACCAAGTTTAGGTTATGACCTGACCAAATATTCAGAGTAGTAACATCAGGGCAGTAGCATACCTTCAGTTTCCGACAAACGGAACTTGGTTCCATTAAACTTAGTTTCTGTGGAATTAAAATGACCATCATGTGACCACACTATACCGGTTCAGTCTAGAGTCATGTACAGTGTCCAAAATAATTCGTAAGTGTCGCTGACCATCAGATAAGCACTTCAGAAGCAAGATAAACCTAGTGGTCCAGTTTTACTCTAACGTTCTGAATCCTGATCTTCACAACTTGATTTATCATATCTCCAGGTTACCTGTTTCGCATCATTACTGAACTGTGCAGTTCATGAGCAACAAATAGCACTACACCGCCAGCAACAGGACATATATGCTTGGCTTTGGGCAGTAGAGTTAAATATCTGTTCAAATTTCTTTTGGCCATAATTAGTTTCACTATGACCAGATAAGTCCACATATCCATCTTGATCAAGTTAGTGGAATCTAGTTAGCTGAGCCTGCAAAGCTACTCATATGCCCTGTTATATACTTATTTGCAGAGAAGGCAAAGTCCAAAGCTGAAACCCAACTTAATTAATTATATGTGATTAATCATGTGAACTAAAACGTGTTCATGAAATGAAACAAGATTGAGTGAGGTTAATATGAATAATTTGGGATCATCAACATCTAAATTATGTATCCTTATAAATAAATATATAAATCGACTATATCTCATTCCTTTAGTATGTATAGCAACAGCTGGCTAATACTGAATCATAATGTGGTATAATAATTATTTTCTTGATGTCGGATCGTATTCAGTACTAGAATAAGCTTCTAAAGGTAAATAATATGCATAATCAACTAAATGTCTGTCTTGGTGAGTTCTACATTTAAGTTTTGTTCATTGGCTGATGTAATGGACCATCCATGATAAACTAAACAATCAACCGTGATCTGTTCAGTGCGTACAAGTATAGTTGTAGCTTCCCTGTGATGTGCACCTTTGTGTTGGTGTTGATTGGACTTCATTGCATTTTCAGTTTGGATCTTCTTTGGAATTCTTATGGATGAATTGAGTCTTCGGCGTTCTGATTAGCTTCGTGGTATCTCAGGCAAGTCTAGTTCTTGCATGCCATTGATTATTTTTACCAAACTATTTGTGAACTATTATCTATCACCTGCATCAAAGGAAATATGTTTTATAAAGTGAATGAACTTCGAATGATCCTATGGATCACTTTCCTTATCTTATCTTGTGGCTGGTAGTTGGAACCATGGTTGGAGGCAGTCAAGCCTTGGAAGGGGTTCCACTACATGGGATATAATCATAAGGTTTAACAACAAATGCCTTCTTGAGCTCAAGCGTCGTAGTGACCGCGTTGACCACACGACCCTGTGTGGGCAGGGCTGAGCTGAAGTAATTCCATCTTGACGGCATATCTCCCAGGGATGGCAGTTTGGGAGTGGCTTAGGCAACCAACTGTCGGCAGTTCGGGAGTGGCTTAGGCAACCGACTGTCTTGGGTCAGGTAGCTGGTTTTGCCAGCTACGATGTGGGGTATGTCAAAGAAGTTGGGTGAAAAGCTCCGTGACCACGGAAGTGTTAATGAGACTTGCAACCTCGGACACATGGATGTGGGAGTCCGTGGGTAAAGTAACGCACCTCTGCAGAGTGTATTGAATTGTGGCATTGTCACTCCCTGTTCCGGGAAGCCCGGAACAGCGAACGTGGCGAGAAAGGAATCCATCGGGGATTCTAACAGCTCGTGAGGCAAGAAGATCATAGATTTTATAAATAAAACTTGAAGTTTTCCTCAGAAATGATTTGTGAAAATCATTGAGCTTTGGACCCTTGGTCCTAGCTAGTAGATGATAGTGCTTAAAAATGTTTTGTTATACCTGGACTTGTTGAGTACTTCATGTACTCATCCCCTCCTTAAAATCTTCCTTCTTAGGTTGTGAGCCGGTAGATGTGGGAGTGGATTATAGGATGTCCAGGAAGAGGAGTTCGACGAGCAGGCATCAGACGAAAAAGAAGGTGTCGACTACTACATGGAGTTCAACGAGCAACCTAGTGCTGATCCATATAATGGTGGTTTAGATGGTGTCGAGAGGCAGTAGTTGGTAGCTCGCATTGTAGTATAAAATCGTTTCAAAGTTCCTCGTTTTTTTGGAGTTCTCTTGTTGTACTTGGTGTAAGAATCTTTGTATTATACCTCGGTTGTGGTTGAGACAATCTTGTAACTTTGTAATTTGGACCGCTGCAATGCTTGTTGTGCTACTCTGATCGGCATATTGTTCGTGATACTCATTTTGCTTACAATATGTCGAAGACTTGCATATTACTATCTTGGTGATATGTCGGGTCTTTACAGGTGGTATCAGAGCAAGTGTTGAGACCTCTAGGCATAAAAGTCTAGTTAGGAGACCTGTGAGCCTTCGGATGGAAAACTTGACCTGTAATTAGGGTTCGTACTCATCAAGTATTTTTTTGGCAACTTTTACGGTATCTTTTTACTATTCATACTACTCCTGAGAGAAGCAGTAGTATGAAATCAGCGGACGGTTTAGATTTAACAGCGGAGTTTAGGCCCAGCAGGCCCATCAAGCCGTAATTGCTGGAAAAAAAAGGTCTAACAGCAGCTCACAAATCGTATGTTCGTTAAAAAAAAACATTCAGGCGGAGCACGCAGCCGCCACCTCCAGAGGCCGCCGCCACTGCGTCCTCCCGCCGCCACCGCCACCGCCACCGCCGCCACCTCCAGACCCAGCCGTGTACACATCACTCGGCCAGCGGCCAGCGGCCACACGCCCGAGCACGCCACCGCCGCGTTGCACGTCGTCTCCGTCGACGGTGGAGGACGCGCGAGAGCGATGTCTCCTCCTCCAGACCGGAGACAGCATCTCTCGACACCACATGCAGTACGCAGCCGATCCCCCTCTCGGCCTCTCCGCCCTCCAAATCTGTCTGCACACAGCTCCACCCGACATCCAGATCGAGGTAATGTCATATTTTGTTAGATCGCTGCAAATTCTCATAGTCAGCAAAGCAAGCAGCTTGTAATGCTAAAATACAAACTGGCTGAAGCAAGCACCCAATTTGCTGAAGTGTTTAACTTCTCAAGGTGCTTGATGCTCTCTGCAGTTAGGATATGTTTCAATCCTTCGGCATGGAGGAGCGTGAAGAGTATCGCCGCATGGTTGGCAAGACATTTAGAAGTGAGGAGGAAGCATTCCTGTTCTATAATGATTATGCTAAGGTCAAAATATATAACGGAAACGATCTGCAGGCATTTGGACAAGCAAAATCAGGCCCTAATGGAAATAACATCTCAAAATGTCTTAAGAATTGCATAAACTACAGGTGAGCCGCTCAGATACTACTAATTTTTTGTAGTAATCAATTGCTATCATTTTATATAGGTTGAAGAGGAAACAATTATGCACAAGTTGTCTGAGCTGATGTCTGGGAAGGGCTTCTTTCAAAGGTACATCACTGGTGCTATTGCTTTGAATTTGGACTGTTTTATTGGAGCTGTGAGCTTAACATAATTTACATGTAAACAAATTGTTAACTTTATGTATATGCAGTACAATAGAGGACTCAGGCAACAGTTGAAATTTCACTAATAACTGAAATAGATGCTGCATAGAATAGATGATAAATTGTATAGATTAGGAATGTGATGTTAGGAGGAAATAAGCTGCCATACATCTGAGACTATTTCCCTATATTGCTGAAGCCCTTCTATCTTAAGCTGGACAAATAACAAGCAGAATAACATACTTCAGTGAATATGGGTCAACGGAAAAAATTAGAATCTGTTTTTACTGAACATTTGAGTGATATAACTGAAGATACACTGTAATACTTAGCTTGAATTGCTACAAGACATTTTTTAAATTTTGCATCTTCTATTGTTCACTCTGCAAGAGAGAATTGCTATTTGGCTAGGAAATCTTACTTTCTTCACTTATTTCATGCATTCATGAACTTAGGCCATTAGAAACTTTTTCCATGTATTGTGTTTGATTTCTCTTTCTTCTTATTTTTGCTTATTTTACCCATGCTTCTTATTTAGTCCACTTTTCCGTGTTTGCCATCTTAGACGTTCAACTTCATTTCATGCTGCTCTATCTCATTTAACCAATCTCCTAATAATTAATGCAGAACAAGAAAGAAAAGGAAGCTGGAGAAAGCATGGGAATCATTACAGGAAAACAAAGAATGGGAACCATAGAATGTTAATTGTGAAGCTGCCATGTGATATTACATGGGTTGTAAGTTTGGCCAAATAGCCATCCACCAAAGCTTCTAAGCGCTGCTTTTAGATTCGACTCTGATGTATATACCATAGAGAAAAAATGTCTCACTTCCAACAGTTAGTGTGATTTCTTATTGTCGAAACTGCACTATTTAATCTGACTATTGCTCCATGAGAAACCGGTAATCTGTTTTCATCTTGTGCGCTTATGTTAGCCTTCTGACAAAGCAGCTTCGGTCATCTCTTGTATGGAATTAATACTAGATGCATGTTAGCCTTCTGACAGAGCAGCTTCAGTTAAAGCAACAAAATCAGAGTGATCCATAGACCCCAGGGCGCAGCCGCAATATAACTCGTTTTTTGAGTTGCCACCATATAACTCTTGAGGCAACGTGACTATGGGATCCGATGGCAAGTCAGTGTCGCAGTATTGAAACATATACTCCCTCCGTTTATAAATATAAGATGTTTTAGCTTTGTAAAGTAAATGCATCTAGACATCTTTTAGTGTGTAGGTTCACTCGAATATACACACTAAAATGTGTCTAGATACATTTGCTTCACAAATCTAAAACATCTTATATTTATAAACGGAGGGAGTACTTGTTTTCAAATGGTTTCTCTTGTTCCCGGCATGATTTCATCTCTACATGATTTCATCTCTATTGCTTGCAAAATAGTTACCGGTCTGTCAAGGGACACTTCCAATGAGAAAAATTAAACAACACAACTTACCGCAACTCTGGCAAATCCAACTTACCACAATTTCAGCAACTAACCAAATAACCATGCTTTGCCACAAATCTAGGCATGACATAAATCCAAACGGACCCTTCAGTACAAATGACAGCAGCCCAGCACAAAACTGTTAAAGTGAAACCTTATATATACCAATAATGCCGATAAGCATTAGGTTGTTTGTGATCCAACATTACAAGACAGGCAAGTAAAGCCTAAGTCACTAGATATTGTCACAGTTTAAGAAACTATAAACAGATTGCACACAGTACTACATGACTAGACAACGGATCATTGTTAAAACTCAAGATATAAAGCAGAATAGAGATATTGAAACAGGACTACTTAAAGTTACAAGCCAACTTAAACAGGTTCATTAACATACATAGATAGCAACTCAACAGACTAGACAAGGACTCGGCCATTGCTTCTAACCAAGTGCAAAGTGGAGAATTGCTGGTTCAGTTCCCAGTACCCAACACCACTTGGTCGACCTCCACCCCTCTCCTGTGCCACCCCCTTGTAGGCCTCCTCCCCATCCAAAGCAGTTCCACACACCGTTGCCAGTCTCCCTCTCACTTTGTTTAGGCGCCGACAGAACCAACGCCAGCGACCACGTTGCGGTGGCACCCAGGAAATTAAGATGGATTCGCGAAAGAAGAGGTGGGGGATGCGCTCTCGCCAACTCTAACATTGCCATCTACCTTGCAAATGGTACTCCTCTCAATGAAATATCTCGACCACCTGTGATTTCGTCCGCAGCGAAGAATATGCTGCATTTAGTCAATTGTAGAACTTCAAATGCTTCAAGGCATGAAACTTCACAAGAATTAAATAATTGAGATAAGATTCAAACATAATAGGGACCCTATCTCATAGATTATCTCCAAATTTTTTTGGACAAATGAATAAAATTATATATTCATCTCAAAATTCTAAGATATCTACGTACTTTGAGGCTTCAGTAACTTAAAACATCATCTCAAATGTTCAGTCTTAATACTCTTCTCTGGAAGTACCTACAGTTATAACATGGTAAATCACAAGTACTAAGCAATTTGGAGTTCTAAATTATTTGATGGAATAGATAATTGAGTAAATCAGTCTGCACGGTTCAGGTAGTACAGTTCTGGATATTTAGCACGTGAAGTTGACATGAATTCTCAAACAACATTTATAAATAATTCAGCGATCTAAATTCAGAAAACTAAAAACAGCCATTGCATGAAGCAAATGAAACTGGACTGAAGCAGTAAAAATCATGGGCTATCGCAATAGAGTCTATATCAGAACCTGTACTAGATGTTATGTCAGGTTCTGAATCTGGTACCTATTTGCAGGGATAAGAGGATTTTGTTGCATAATAACATAAGATTGAACCGTTTACCACTATGTATTAGATTCATACTTTAGCAAGCAGTGGACCTATTTGTTTCTGAACCAAGTATGAAACAACAAAGTAGTAGACAAGCAACGCATTCCTTTCATGCTAGAAAATCTTAATTTCTATAGTGCAATTTCAGTATTCATTTGACAGTTTAGTATAGATAACTTACATGGAGCTTTGGAGGCCGCTGCCGACAGGAAGATGACCGCCTCCTCCTCCCCCGCGACTGCGGCCACGGCAGGTCGGTCTTGGCGTCACCACCGCTGCCTCTAGCACCGGAGACGTGGATAGCGCCCTGAATTCCTGCGTAGGACATCCTCCGCGGTGTCTGGATAGTACAGGCTCTCGACATTGCCGTCGCCGGGAGTGATCACCACGGCCGCCGCATCCGCCGCGCACTTGCCCATTTCAGGTCAAGAGTGCCGCCATGGCTCTTCTCCAGTCGACCCCGCGCACGGTCACCTCGTGTCCGACGCCTAGCTCCGGTTCCCCGCCTCTCCGCGCGACCTTTACGACTACTCGTCCCGGAGATCCAACCGCTGCCTCTGTTTGCTCAGCCTCCGACCGGCGGCCACACGAAAAGATTCTGCTGCCATGGCCTTGCTCGTGAGGAGAGAACACGGCGGCGACGTGAGGGAGGCGACAGAGCACGAGGGGCCTTCATCGGGAGGGACGAGCACTGATTTAGGGTTAGCGTTTTCCCTTTTTTTCTTTTAGTCTTTTTTTTTCTTTTAGTCGAAGGGTCAACACTCAGGCGCGAGGCGCCTAGTTGGTCCGCTCGGCCGCGGAAGGCCTTTCTACGGCCCATCTACGGGATTTTGTTGTTCGGTGCTGATTTTTTTCGGTAGTATCAATCAAAATATAGCCGCCAGGCATCCCTTGCTCTCAGCCTATGTGAATCCTGGCCGTTGTTCTGACTGACGTGGCCGAGCTTGCATCGTCCGTTTTTCTGATCAAGCAATCCTGACCATCCGATGGCATAGGTGGCACTGCTCATATGGTCCGCGTCGTTCATTCACGCGGTGGCTGGGTGGTGGTTCTGCACGTCCGTGAGGGGCAAAATCGACTTTTCATGTCCCATTTTCTTCACCTCCACTGTGGAGAGGACGGGGCAGGCGGTGCATGGCGACGGCTGCTTCGCCGCCGGGTACGAGGGTTTCCCTGTTGCGCTGGTCATGGAGGGGCGCCTCCTTGCCATGGAAAGGGAGGAGCAGGGGCATCCACTCCCGCATCCTCTATTCTCCCTTTCTCCTACTCCCCTCGAAACCCTAGCCGCCGCCATGGCTCTCCACATCGGCGTCACTGCTGCAGCCCGAGCAGCAGGCCTGGCAAGTAGGGATGTGGCGTCCTCCTCTGAGCGAATCGACCAGGAAGGTCTTGATGCCGAGGTGGAGGCCAACAAATGGATCCTGTGGGTGGCGGCGCTAGGAGGCTAAGGTGGAGGACACGATGGAGGGGCAGCCGGCGTTGACCATGGCGGCCTCCTCGCCGCTCGTCGTTCGATCTAATCGTTCATGCATCCTCGTATCCATCGTGAGGTCCCCTCTCTCTGTGTGTGTGTGTGTGAGGATAAGGTGCAGGCGGCATGGAGAGAAAATTCCCCAATCTGCTTGAAGAGGAGTTGCGTTGTGTACTTGGAAACCAGTAGAAACAGGACCTCCGTCCTCGTCCTCAACCCTGCAACGAGGTGTTTCCTCCATCTCATCCCATCTCCATCTTTCAATTTGGTTTCAGCATCAAAGGACACTGCTATTGATCTAAAAAAGGCCATCTTTTTTGCCAGATGATGAATTGATCTCAGGTTTGCTGATGTGGGAGAGGCAGTGTACTACTCCGTGCAGACACGACTTTCATAGACAAATAAGGACGGGATTCAGAGGCTAGCAGCGTGGATGTTAGATGCCACAACAGGTAGTGCTCTTTTCTTCTTCTTGTATATGCTGCTTGTTTTGTTTTTCATTGAAAGAAATTTCAGCTAGGTCAGGAAGTAGACCACATATCATCACGTAGAATTGTCTCTATAGGTTGTATGGTCCATCATTTCATGGGGATTATGTTTTGAAGTCTTATTTCGTGGGGTACAGCCAGTTCAGCCGCAGGGTGGTTTCCGATTGTTTCTTTTTGCTAGAAATTAGAAACAGAACAGGTAATAATTTACCTTCTGAGCAAACGGCTCGGAACTTTCAAGTTAATGCTCAAAAGGGCTTATGTTGTGTTGTTGTTGTAACTCGGTTGATCTGACTGTTGCAGGTGTGCCCTTCTTCAAGCCTAGATTCATGGGAAATGATCGGAGCAACTGTTTCAGCGTTATGAATGGTGTTACATCTAGCTGCACGATCTAGCGGTTGAGGTATTGCAGGTTAAACCCAATCTCATCATTTTGGCATTGAAAATAATGAGTTTGCTATGGAGTTCACAAGCTAGCAAATTTGATCCGTGGAAGTTTAATTTTTTTTTTAAAATTATTATTTCCCAGGCGCGTCATGTAGTTTTTTTTTAATTTTCTGTTAGAAGTGAACTGAATTATTCGCACTAGCTCCTGAGGTCTTTGCTTCATCCTCTTCCTCGTGTTTATTCAGGTCTTCATCTGTATCTTCATTTCTGTTGTCTGGTCTAGATGCATCATAAGTGGTTTAGCTCACGACTATCGGTTACTGTTCTTCAAACGGATGCATTGCTTGCCTCTTTAGTTGAGGCCTCATATTATTATTCAAATAGAGCGCTCATTTGGTTAGAACATATTGCCTCATTTTATGTGTTCCGGTACTAAGATTAAGGAACTTGTTCCATCAACTAAATATCATCTTCTTTAATACAGAGGCTGTAGCTTACCCCAGACATCTCTCTGTCGCTGCAACATCCCTATATGATAGACACTTTAACTAGAGCAATTCTCCATGTGCACTGTTAATTGGCAGAACCATCACAGTAATCTTGCCATTGTGGATGCCAATATCACTAGCTGTAAGGCACGGGCATATTCCAATGGTCGGCTATGAGATAAGCTTGCAAGTCAGGTTAACAACTTCAGTGTCTAGCATGGTATCTGCATATGTGTATTTAAAGTATTTTATATAATGCAGGCTTTTTTTCCAAGTGAATACGTGATAAGGAACTACATCTAAGTCTGCACCGTTTTGCACAGAGTTCTGCAGGTTACGACATTATTCTCAATCATTAGTGAAGAAGTTTCTTCTAATAGCTCTAAATATAAGCTGTTGACACATTTATTTCCTATAGTTTGGAGGTCTGACTAGTGTTGCACTTTTTGCAACCTTGTTCCTTGGGTTTGGGTCTTTGTCCTTGCTGATTGCTCTCTAGATTGTGCAGTCTCGAGTCTGGATAATGATAATTATGAGAAAACAACGCTCTGTTTCTTAGGTAACTAAGGCATGATGATCTTTCGATTCATTTGGCTACTAGCTATCCTGTATTGTATATAACAGGAATATTAATGTATTGTGCGTACCTGATCAGCATTGGGTATTCTGTCAAACGATTAGGCTGTTGGATTGGTACACCATGAGCTCCTTGATTAGGCACAATTTTGTATGTTTCTGGCCTCTTTTTGTCTTGTGGTTCAGTTATCTGACTCGCTTGATTTGGTTCTCTTTGTGTCTTTTCAGTGGAAAGGTTAGGATTGAGCTCCCCATGGCGAGACCCTCCTGCAGCTACGCGTAAGCTTCCATGGTCGCCGCCGCCGACAAGGCACACACGTTTGAACGCCGCGAGACCCTCCTGGCCGCTCCAAAGGGAATGTGCTGGTCACCACGGCCACCACCAATGACGCACTTCATGCGGCCAAAAATGGCCACACCGCACGCTGGGGGAGCACAACAAGGTTCACCATTGACCTTTACAATATGTTTCCATTTCTCAATCAGAACTCAAGAGTTCAACAATATGATTACAAAATATTGCTTTTAAATATTTGTAGATTGTTTCCGTGATGTTAGAAAGAGGCAAGACAATAACAAAGAGGTACAGTTCTGAACTTATGGTCTATTTTCTCACCATATGATATGTCAATGCCAATGTGCTTTTCTTTTTTACTAGTGCTCATGATATTGTTGTCCTAACTTTATACAATAAAGCTGAAGGTATTTCTGTTTCGTGACCTCTTTATACAATAAAGCTGAAGGTGTTTTTGTTTCGTGACCTATGTGAAATTTATAACCAATCATGTTTGTCAGGAGTACTTAATTTGCACACTAAATCCTTATTCATCTCATCTCAGTTTCTAGACAAACGAGCACTTCATGTCCAGCTATAAAGACTGCATAATATTTGTAGTACAAAATTTGTGTAGTATATTGCTTAAATAAATCTTATTGTGATATAGTAGGTGGAACTTTAGTGACATGATGTTGCAGTGCTTTTGATACATGCTACTACAGGGGAGGGGAGGGAAGCAGAAGCAGCGCCAGGAGCAGCTGGCACTGGTCGTGGCGCCACAGATGGCTGTGCTGTCAGTGTCAGCGGCGGCGACGAAGGTGAGGAAACCCTACACCATCACCAATTCCAGGGAAAGCTGGACGGAGCTGGAGCACGACAAATTCCTCGAGGTGTTGCAGCTGTGAGTTGTCCCAACCCAGCCTCCCCGTCTGCTCTTTGCCTAGCTGCCTCCAGTTCGGAAATAAGTCTCGCGGTTTTGGTCGGCGCTTAGGTTTGGCTTATGTGTCGGTACAGGACCTAGATTTTGCTTGTGTATTTGTACCGTAAAGGTTGAATTTTCCCATGTTGGAGCTCATTTTCTCGGTGGAGCTGATCGATTACTGATATATTTAGCTCGTTGGCTGAATTGGATGGTCGTAGTTTTGCAGAATCCGTTAAAAGTTGCCCCAGAAGCATCCACCCATGCCTAGCATTTTGGATACTTCATGGAATTTTGGGTTAGATTGATTTTCTAGCTGAAATGTGGTAAGAATGTTGGGACTCGGTAAGGGAAAGCGGTAGGTGCGCCGTTTAGTCTGATATGGGAGCTTCATTGGATGTTTGGGGTTTCAAGGGATCTTGAATGAATATGATTAATGTCCAATTGGTGTAACACTTTGATCTGGGATGTAGGTGATTGATTATTTACTGACATCACATATTTAGCTACTTTTGGGTTTGTTTGGAGTAGATGCTATATGTGGGCAGCTAGGAAGAGCAGGTTAACTGTATAATTTTGATAAAGGATTCAACTACTGTAATGGGGTCCTAAACGAGCTGCTGGTTGTGGTTTCAGGGATTCATTTCATTGCTGTTGCCTACTACCTGGGTTGGTATGTTCCTGGGCTCCTTGCTTCTTCTCAGACTGCTCCTAAAAATATGCAATGGCAGTTGGTTATATTCTGCTTACCGTTTTCTTAGTTCCAAAGGTGTAAAATAATAATTAGGAGTAGATCATGTATTGCCAATTTCCCATACAAATTCCTTTAAACACTTTCTAAGAGTCATGTGTGAAATAGTAATCAGGAGTATCCTGCATTATCATGACAAACCTGTTATTGAGTTTGATAATTTGGTTATTAAGTATTTTAATATCTAAAAATGCATATCTGTTCTGTAAACTGGCAGAGTTGATGTCACACCTACACCAGCCTAGCCTCAAAATTCATACCAGTTCTCTTTTGATTTGTAAAATTTCAATACATTTTGGTCATAAGCGTTTGCATTGTTGTGCCATAGAGCATTACATCCTATCTATTTTGCCAGGAGAACTCGGTACTTGTGCTGAGGAAAATGTATACTGATCAAAACTGGTTGCATTCTTCCATTTTGCCTTTAGGGCTCGTTTGGCTCCCATCATTTGGGGTTGGAATCAAATAATTCATTTATGATTCTAATAGTTACTTGTTTGGCTGCCACGGAACTGGTTACGGAATTCATTTGAAATTTCATGTTTTTTCATCTTATGCCTAAGCGTAATACCTAGTGGGTACCCTGTCATTTCTGTGGATTTGCTAAAATGAAATGAAAACATCATGTCACATTTATCTAAATAGTCATCTATTTGCTAGAGTTAGTCAAAAGATTGGAGTGTGGTCTGAATGTTAAAAGGATGCATGGTGTGCTATCCAGGATTCCATGGCCTTTAGTAATAGTGGCGTTTGTATAGCTAGAAGTATTATCTATGTCCATCGAAAGGAAAGGAAGTATTATCTAGGTGTTATTTTGCAGGTTTTAATCTCAATTTTAATCTTGGTAATAGATCTTTGGTCTGAACACCATTACATAAAATTTTTATAATTGTAAATTGATGGCAAATATGAAATCATGATATTTGCCGGCAGTAGTTACTCAAACGTGACTCTTGTGTTAATTGTTTCTTCATCATATTTTTTTGATTAAATTATTTATCTGATGCTACACATGAAAAAATAATGTTGCTAAAGGTTGTTGCTTACTGAAGTAGCTTCACGATGAATGACATACAAGTGGGATCCCACCTAAATCCCACATTCCCACTTATAGTTCATTTTGGTTTTTCTAGTGCAAATTTTGAGGTAAAAATTCATACACTAGAGAAAGCAAAATGAATTACAAAAGGGGCTTAGGTGCGATCCCACTTGACAACTTAAATGACAGGTTCCGAACAATTTGATCATTTTTTTTTTGCATTGACAGGTTCCAAACAATGAAAGTGCCTTCCTACATAGACAAAAGATCTGAACCAATGAATTCAGAGAACATCTACTATCTGCATGTTGTTGCCACGAGGTGAGATGCTCTTTTTTTCGATAACTATTTGTGGTCTGCACATACATAGAAAATGGATTTGTAAAAAGTGTGGAAATTGTTACCAGGTTGTCCGTGAGAGGATGTATTGAAGTAGACAAGGCCTCAATTCATTGAAGTAGACAAGGCCTCAATTCATTCTAAGTTTGGTAGAACCCTCGACTCATTTTGTTGTGGAACTGCTTTATAAAATTAATTGTGATATGAAATTTACACTGCTAATAGTTTTGCATGCTCGGGTTGTATAAATTATCCTTGTGTACTTCAGTGTCTTCACGTTTTTTGGGAGTGTATTCATCAAGCCATTTACGGCTACTGATTGGTTTGTTCAACATGGAACACCTGACAATTTTGATCATTTAATAGGAGTACAATATTTAAGTTGTCCATTTAAATATGTCCACTTGCTACCTTTTGCTGACAAAAAGCATCTTTATCAATTTTTACAATTTTCGTTTTTATCTTGCTTGCCCGGCATCCTCATCAGAGATAAATCTGCTCGATGAAATGACAGAAGAAAGAAATACATTTGTAGGACGTTCTCATCAGAGAGATGATGAAAGAAGAGGTTGCTTTGAAAGGATATTGTTATTAACTTATTGTTGACTCATATTTTGTAAGTTGACCTTTCTTGCCTTACTTTTTTTTCTGTTGGTATATTTTTGTCCTCCTTACTTATATCTGATAGGTTGTAATTTCTTATTTAATGGATGCATGGCGCGGTCCAAAATGGTCAACATTTTTGGAAAATGATCAGATGATTGTTATCTTTAATAAAGTGTATCATTTCTCACTAATTATGCTATTCAGCTTATCATCATTTTTTAATGCATATTACATAGCATGAAATGAACGTATGAATTTCTCTCTCCAACTAGATGTTAAATGAAGATACATATTTTTGTCGATCTTCGTATCAGCTTTGTTTTAAAATTGTTAAACTTGAATGACCCATACGTAGTGGATATACATCATGTCAGCTTACAATACCAAAATACAATACCCTCTTGTAAAAATTCAAGCAAAATAATTTCAAACTAAGATAATCATAGTCAACAAGGCCTTAATGGCTACACATGGGTTCAGCTTTGGTAAGAATAGACTGTCACATCAAGCTACTTTTTCTATAGAATATCTGTTCATTTGCATGAATTCTATTAGAACAATAGAAGTTCATAAATGAATATTTTTTTGTATGTCAGTCTTTTCTGCGGTAAGGAGGGATACTGTTGGCTGAAGGGGTGACTATACAAGTCACATGAATACATGATTCAGATTTCAGACTCTAGAGGTATTTTTCTGTAGTTTCGGTTATTTCTCATATTAAATGTTGGGTAATTAATTTAGATATTTTATCCGGTTAGCATGACGAAACCGTGGTTGCGTGGTCCGAGGGCGGCGACCGGATTATCCTCTCAGCTGGCGAGAGTTCTTGTACGCGGAACAACAAGGCATTTTTTATGCCAGACTCACTTTGCTACCTCCAGACTCCAGATGCATCACTTTTTAAAGAAATGTAGACTGTAAGCTTACTGATAGCGTTAAGCAACTGTTAGTCTGCTATAAGACTGAAACACATAATAAGCTTTTCAAGTAGTTGCAAAACTAAGAGTCTCTTGTTATTTATTTGATATGACTTAAATCATTTGTTACTCCTGCATGGGTAATATATTCGGCATCATTTGGGGATAGTTTTATGTATCTTTGACCATTCATATGCATCTCGAGGTGATAGTGTAAAGAAGAGAGTGCATGCTTTTATACTAATATACATTGTTGTCATGTCTCGATCTACAAATGCATACTCCTTTGTATTAGTGATACAAGTTCACGGTTCAGTTAAAAGTTGACCAATATTTCCTTTGCATTAGTGATATAAGTTCAAGTTCAGTTAACACTTCAGGAATATTTCCTTTGCTACAAGTTTAGTTTCAATGACCTACAAGAGTAGCTTGAATAAATAGTTGTACAGATTCTCTACAACTTGATCCGAGTTATCTTGCTTGATATGTCATTTTGCAGCAACTTGGTAAAGTCAAATTAACTGAAAAATGACAACCTGCAGGGTTATCATCCACAGGTTCATCAAGTTCGCCCTGGGCATCTTGCACAGGTTCATCAAGTTCGTCATGTCCATGCTGATCATGTGGGGGCAGTCAAATGAAGATCAGGAGGCTGATCATGTCTATGTTGATTCATCTTGCACAGGTTCAAACTTGCTGGAGATCGAGGAGATGTCGGCAATCGACGAGCATTGGTAGCTTGAACTTGCTGGAGATCGTGGAGATCAAGCAACGTGGTACTTAGGGAGCTTGGCTTAGGCCCTGGATTCAAGCAGCAACTTGGCACTCAGGTGGACTAGGCTCAAGCTCAGGCCCTGGATTCAAATCAATGGCGAGCTCAAGGGGACGAAGGAGCGAGCGTGGTGGATGGCCGCAACATGTTTTGTTAGCTTCAAACTACAATTCATTTAGTACATGTCAGTTTCTTTTATTTTAATGAAGAAGTATTGCAATATCATTTGTAATATGGAAGCTATTCCTTTAACATCTGAAACTACTATTTACCATATCATGAAACTATATTTTGTGCTTCCTTTTTTTCATTGCGTTTTTTATACCTGCTTGCTCGCCGTTAGGCGGGCAAGCGCGCGGCAAGCCGCGCTATCCTACCTAGTAAATCATACTACTAACATTTTTGGTGTCAGTATGAATTGTTTTGAGCCTTTAGATGCATCAAAATGGATGGTTGTTATTTATTTGAGGGTATCATAAAACAGCTCATTTTTTTAAATCAAAATATGTACTTATAGTTGAGTCATCTCATCTGCGTCTATTTTTAGATGTTTAACTCGTCGTACCTATAGAGCTATCCATGCCTTAGTGGATTCATATTCTTTGGGAAGAGGATGATAAAACTTGATGCTACCACATATCTCATATCTATAGGGCTAACAGAGAGTCGTGGTACAATACTAATAGTTGCTTGAAGAAGGCATGAGAGGTTTCAGAATGGGTAGTAAGTTTGGGTAGATCATTTAAACTAATGTAGATATCTAGAATCTAAGGACACATATCTAGGTTTAGAACCCGATATCGTTACACATTATTTTGATTTTTGTTTGGACACGAGCACATACTATGATTACTATAAGATAGAGCTTGAGTGTTTTATTTGACTTATGGAATTTTTTGGCTGTTTGATTGAGTGCTTTAGAAGTGATTATGGAGATAAAACTTAATATTGGCGCTTAGACTAGTTATTGAGTTTACTTCATATCACAATTGAAAGTACAAGGATGTCGCCTAGAGGGGGGGTGAATAGGCGATTTAAAACTTTTACGAGTGGCTTGACAAATGCGGAATAAAACTAATGTTTAATTTGCCAAGCATACAAAACCTAAACAAACTAGGTTCACCTATGTGCACCAACAACTTATGCTAGACAAGATAAGCAACTATGAGATAGCAAGATATATATAACTTCAAGCACGAAGGCTATCACAAAGTAAATTGCATAAGTAAAGGAGCTCGGGTATAGAAATAACCGAGGGACGCGGAGACAATGATGTATCCCGAAGTTCACACCCTTGCGAGTGCTAATCTCCGTTGGAGCGGTGTGAAGGCACAAGGCTCCCCAAACGCCACGGAGGCTCACCGTAATCTCCTCGATCCCTCCCACCAAGATGGAAGACCCGACCACTATGGGACACGTGAGGGTGGTCACCGAACCCGTACAAGCTTGGGGCAATCTCCACAACTCAATTGGAGGCTCCCAAGAATCGCCACTGAGGCACCACAAAGCTTGGGAAGATCTCCACAACTTAATTGGAGGTTCCTAAGTAATTGCCACGGAGGCACCACAAAGCTTGGGAAGATCTCCACAACTCAATTGGAGGTCCCCAAGTAATCCACTAAGCCACTAAGCCGTCTAGGGTTCCAATAACCCAAGAGTAAAAAGCTCAACGAACTTTTCACCACCGAATCTCTGAGGAGAACTCAAACCGATGCAACCGATGAATGGCAAGAACACACGAAGTGCTCAAAACCTTCTCTCCCAAATCCTACCAAAGTAACAAATGCTATGGAGGGATATGAGAGGAAGAACAAAGGAAGAAATCTACAAAGAACTCCAAGATCTAGATCCAATGGGTTCCCCTCACAAAGAGGAGGAAGTGATTGGTGGAAATATAGATCTAGATCTCCTCTCTCTTTTCCCTCAAAGATATCCAAGAATCATGGAAGGAATTGAGAGATGGGCAAGCTTTCCAAGGTCAACAATGGAGGGAGAGAGAGGGGAAAAATGAGCTAACCCAAGCTTGAAGAAGGGGAGGGGTATTTATACCCCTCCCGGGATTGTAGCCGTTGCAGTACTGCAGGGACCGGATATTCCGGTCCAAGTTTGGACCGGATATTCCGCCCCCCTCGAAAAACTGCTAAGGACTTCGCGCGCGTCGTTCAGATTTTGGGCCGGATATTTCGGCCGGATATTTCCAAAACTGGGCCGGATATTCCGGCTACCCCTAAAAACGGCTAAGGACCAGAAAAAGGCGAGGCGCGCGTCACTCAGATTTGAGGCCGGATATTTCGGCCGGATATTTCCAAAACTGGGCCGGATAATCCGCCCAAGAAAAGCGAGCAACACGAAAACAGCGATAACTTTTGCATCCGGACTCCGTTTTCGATGATCTTGGGCTCGTTGGAATCACCACGATGAGCTCTACACCATCATCTATAGAAACATCACAGTCCAACAAAGGAGGATGAAACCAAATGATAAAAGGTTTGACTTAGCTATAAAGATGAACCGGTAAAACCTCCAAACACTAAAAACGCAATTAGAGTTCCATACGAAATCCGTTTTTGATGAGCTAGAGCTTGTCATGGAAATAACCACAAGCTCTAGAACCTCACATGGATAAAATCCAAATAAGAACCAAGAAAGATAATGCAAAGTATGCAAATGTTTGAGCTCTCTCCGAACAATACGAATAGGTTACTCACTCGAGAGCCCCTCTTGATAGTACGGCTATCGATTCTAAAACCCGGTCTCCCAAACACTATGAGACCGGTAAGAAAGAAACCCTATCAAGATCATACCTTTGCCTTGCGCCTTCCACTTGAGCTAGATAGTGACGATCTTGATCTTCTCAAGTTGGACTACCTTTCTTGATTGCGCTTGCTCGGTGAAGTCTTGTGGATTGCTCCCCCATACTTCACTATGGGAGAGACACTAGTAGAAATATCTTCACATGTCCATTAACACCAAATGGACACCGAGCTTCAAGCAAATGATATCTTCTATATGCCTATCTTGAACTTGCGCTTCGACTTGATCAACATTGGACTTCATCTTCTTCCTTCATAATGATGATGTCTTCTATAGGCTCAACTCCCTTGATCATCACATAAACTTCTTTATTTGCATCTTCTTACAACCTTGAAACCAACATATGGCTCAAGCGTTGTCTACGGGCAAGTCCTACAAATATAACTCGATGCAAACATTAGTCCATAGGGATTCTCATTAATTACCAAAACCACACATGGGGGCAAATGCTCTTTCAACAATCTAGTAGAGGATCCATCCGAGTGAGGAATCATAGTTGGAGATGTTAACTTGAGCATTGCTCTTAGGAGAAAGGGGCAGAGTATGCTCTGAAGAAGACCAAATGCAACAACATCATCATTTGGTAAGAAGTTGAAGAGATCCAAGACATGCGCCTACTTTATCTTATTCTCGTATCATCTCTTATTTATTGTTTCCATGTCATCTGAAATTCCGAGCCAAGAAGTCTTCGGAGTGACAGGAGAGATGCGTTGTGTTGGTAGACTTAGAACTTCGTTGTATAAATTTCGTCTGTGGATCATGAAAATACCTTTTTAAACGCGTCATATGCTAAGTTCCGTTTTCATGACCTTATCACTTACCAATGACATTCTAGGATAATTGATTACATCCTTAACTCCTTAGAAATGGTTGGCATAATATGAACAAAGAAATACATGAAAATTTTGGTTTCTTTATAACATATGCTTAGATGGCATAGTATTAACATGTACAATGCTTATGTGCTGGATGTTTTACTAAGGAGAAAATAGTAATGATAATGTGATGACCAAATGCTTAAATAGCTAAATTTCAAATGATGCACGTGTGGAATTATCCACTTTGATACACTAAAACCTGGTGAACAAGGTAAAGCTAGGACACAAAAATTATTGTGTACCACATATATAGAATTATTACTTGTGCAATGTTATGAAAATAAACAAAGTGACTTCATATTGAAAAGGATGAACAAGAAATTGTTATTTGAAACCTATTTGTTAAGTTAGACTGCTTTTCATACTTATAAAATACTCAAGTCATGTTCTACCATTTCTGTAGCGTGAACAACACTAATAAATACTGTCCAGGCAATTAAACAAATTAGAGATATATATCATTGTCCAAATAAATTGCTGGAACATATACATGATGAAACTTCTTATTTAGGTTTTAGTTTCCATTTAGCTAAAATGGGTAGGTTAACTGATCGACGTAGTGTTTCTTTGCTCATTTGTTTGTTAAACTAGCATTTGTGTCTAAATATTTAAATGTAAATTAACTCCTAAATAAAACCTGATTATGATAAGAGCCATGTATATTTCATATAAGATAAATAGTCATGTGTTGATACTGTAATTTGTTTCTTCTTAAAAAAAACTTAGATGCTGCTAATACATGGAATCTTGTATAGAAAATAAGAGTTGCTACATAGTATCTGAGCTAAATGCTGGTTAATAGAAAGAACGTGTATGTTCTGAATAAAAAAATAAATCTATGGCCCTATCGTAGTATAGAGATCAAATGTAACTACTTCTGCTTCAGTAGTACCCATGTCTAATAGTACTTGGTGTTTCTTCGTCCTTGTTAGGTTCGTTAGGTTCGGTGTGGAACAAATATCCGAAAAGCTGCTGATCAGCGATGGAGCCGCGTCGAGCTCGGGTGTTGTGGTGATCTGTCTTCCGTCCCTTTGGCGTTCGCTTTGGTGGTGTCGAAGGAGGAGGATAGATGCTGGTTTTTTGCATAGGTTTATCCTATCTTTTCAGTTCTGTAAGGTCTGTTCGTTCGTAACTTGTAACTTGTTTTTATCTTATAAATAAAGAGCGGATTACAGTGTCAAAAAAAACAAATATCTGTTGTAGACATGTGGTTCCCATTAAATGCTAGCATATAAGTTCACTTCCAGGAATAATCTTCGTAATTTCAGTTCTTATAGTTCAAAGCTAAATCATGATTTGTAAGAAATGGATTGAGCCAATAACCATTGTCGTGTTTACGTTAACTATTAAAATCTGAACTGTACACCTTATAAGCAAGTGGACCTATACATACGTCTTTCAATGGTAAATAGTTGATACCTAATATGAGTAGATCTCTTCAGTAGGACAAACTACATTGTTAAGAAGACATTGAACTAGAGATATTGTGCTCAATAACTTGTTAGTTTACAAATTGTTTGATAGCACTTCTAATAATTTATCAATTGTTGCAACTTTAAATTCTGAAGGAAAGGATAATTAAATCGCCATGTCATCGGTCCTGTAGTGACAACTAGATACAACATGATTTGATCAACTTGTGGTAATATATGTTTCTTAACAAAAGTGTACGAGCACTCATGTATATCAGGACATTACATAGTATTATTCTTTTATATTACATTATGAGATTTGGATAGGAGACTAGACATAAACTGTGATGACACAAGAAAAAAAGGGGTTATACTTTAGCTGCACCAACATAGTTTGTAAGTTAGTTCCGCTAATACCATTATGCGTTATCAAGTTTATCTGCAAAAAAATAGTTATTCCACTTTCAGATGATTGCTATGCATTAAGTCAAAAGTCACATGTCCATAATGGTTAAGGTCTAATATTTTCCAAATTTGTGAGCTTCTATTGACAAGTTTTTCAGGATTTTCAACTTAGTTATCTTGTATGGATTGCAACATATCCAATATGTAATGATGTTCTCACTCTATAGTTGATGATCATAGTCTGCATTCCAACTTGCACACATCATCCTCTCACTTTAAATTCCGAGGATGAAATTCTACCCTTAAATCCTCCTAGACTACCCGCCTTCCTAGGCTATTCCCGCTCGCCGCGTTGCGTCCAGCCGTTGGATGCGGTAAATTTCTGTAGCTTTTCACCCCACTCCAATTCACCACCGTTCGATGTGGTAAAAATTCCTTCACTTATTGCTTTCACCAAAAGGTCGATAACAGATGGGACCATCTGACGTGCATCCCCGTGTGTCATACAACGGTTGTAGGAGATTGCTGGTACACTAGAAGAAAGAAGTTGAGTAAAGATCTAGATCTCACGGTAGGCAAAAATATCTGCACATCCTCCAACTACTTCCCCGTCTCTCTCCTCTGTCTCATGCGCAGCAACCTCTCCCCAAAATCTTCTCTTCTAGGCGGAATTCCGGGCGGCGAGCGGTGGAAGGGGGCAGAATCCCAGGCAGATTACCGGTGGGAGGCGGCGCACCGGTGGTGGGCGTCGGGATCCATGGCGGCCCGCCGCTAGCAGGCGAAACGCGGCGGGGCTGGAGCCGGAAGTCACGGTGGAGCGTGTTCCCCAGCTTCGTCACGCTCGCCGCCTCCGAGCTCGCCCGCGTCGCCCTCCTCACCACCTCTGTCTTCATCTTTGCCGGTTGCGGCCTCGGGCTCTTCATCCGGCCGTCCCCTGGCCAAGTCGATAATGGCGGTGGCTCCGCGAGCCCTCGCCACGAAGAATCCACGAGAGGAGGGCAGGTGGCCCTCTCTACCACCGCTGGCCTCCTCCCGGATCCCCGTCGTGCCTCAGCCCGCGCGCGACGGGTGGAGGATGGTGGCTCATCCTCTCGTCCTCATGGAGGGCGCGGTCGGGGCGACGCCTTCCCGCGCCGATGTGGAGCCTCTGGCAGCATTCGGGAGATTGAGGCAGCGGTCAACCGGCTCAGAGGTCACCACCCCCCCCCCCTCCGTCGACACCATCCACGCCACTAAGGATGGCAATTATACCCGCGGGTTCTGTACCCACGTGGGTAGGGTATGGTCACACTTTTATACCCATGGGTACTACCCATACCCTACCCGTTAAGTCATGAGTAGGGCACGGATATAGCTTTCTACCCACGGGTATACCCATTTATAGTAACATGTGGATCTAGAGTATCCCAGTAGCGTTGGTGTAATATCCCAGGATTAGAGGTCATAAAATAGAGACAACAGATGTGTGCATTGCATTTCATGCATAGAAAATCCGGGTAATTTTCGCGCATTTAAATAAAACAGATCCAAGTGATTGGAGTTTCACTCGAGTTGATGGAATTGAAGTAGCTCATCAATTAGAGTGCAATAAACTTCAACATGACCTTTGCTAAAACCTTGTTTTGGGTAGTGATAGTTACAACAACTACAAGAGAGTTAAGTGAGATAAAACTAAAATGCTTGACACACCATTTTAGAACCAAATATATATTCATACCAAGATCATCATGGTATTCTTAAACCCTACTTCTTTCATGCTAAAGAAATCAACACAAGTCTGATTCTTAAATCATGATCTATTATATATTCTTATGTTCTAATCTAGAGAGTCCAAATGTGAGAAGTGGATAGGTTAGCTCAATGCCAGTTTGATTATAAGAATTGCCTTAACTCTAGGAGTGATAAATTAAGAACATTAGAGCCATACCTATAAAGGTCAACTATGAGACTTTAGACATTACTCTAAGTCTAACTAGGACAAGTCATTTGATATAGGGGGGTCAAGTCATAAACCCTAATTTTGTTCTAGACTAGAACCATACTTAGAAAGTGACCAATACCTAGACTTATGGAGTTTTGAAGTGGAGTACCCAATATGAATCACACAAAGGGGAGATTATATCCTTAATCTCAGAAGGCAAGTTCAACCAAGAGTTTATCCTTAGATAAAAGGAGAAGATTAAAGACAAGGATGAACCACTAGTAGTATTGTAGATTATGAGTATTGAAGTATCTTAAACTTATAAGTTAACCTTTAGGATAATGTAATGGTGGGAACCACAAGATCTCAAGGTGGTGTATTGGAGGTAGTATTGATCTTAAACCCTTGAGAAGGAGTTGATGAAGGAAATAAGATGATCATCCAGTACCTGATTATGCTTGTTGATGAAAGGTAGTTAGCTTGTCTATGAAGCTTAGTTTGATATGCAGATATCATCCTAAAACCAAGTGTGGAGTAGAAGTCCAACCTAAGAACATCTCAATTAGGAGATAACATCTTGTTAAAGCAATATGAGATACCTTGATCTGTGTACAAGTTCCCATTAAGTTAATCATCTAGTCTATAGGGCTTTTGTTACATTGATCACATATTAGAGAAGAGCAATATTTTCATGGGGAGTGAAATAACATTCTATTCAATCCATAAACTCTTATTCATTTACTTGGGGATTCATTCCCAAGTATCACTCCAACTTATGCATCACATATGATCATAAGATCTATATATCCCCATGCTTTAATCTTGATTTTAAGAATTGTGTTCCAACCACAATTCTTATAAGATACACAACCAAGTCTTTTAACCTTGAGATCAAATCCATACAAAGGTGTACTTTGATCATGGTCTCAAGACGTTAAAGTTTTCCTATAGGATTCTATGATCAATTTTCAAATTATAAAGGTAAATAACCTAGAAACCAATAAAGTCTTGGCAGGGCCCATTGGGCAATTTCATGCTATTAAGAAAAATTGGAGGAGCATGAAATCATGCTCATATGCTCAAGACAAGAAATCCAATGGAAGACATAACCATTAATAGTAAATTTATTTTCATTCAAACACACATTACAATTGCTATATAATCACCTAGCAAATCCTTCAAGGCTTAGTAGAATATTTCGAAAACTAAGATCATGACATCTACAATTACTCCTATTCAAAGACCTATTCACACTTTAATATTTACTTAAAGTATTTTATATGCTTATGCACATAAAAGTTTTATTACTGCATTAAATGATGTTACTAAGTATTTAAATTTATTTCATAAGTAGCCAAAATCAAAATCCTGCAAAACAAAATAGCAAATTTGGATTAGAAATAACAAAACAGAAAATAGGAAATAAAAGAAAAGAATTGAAGTAGAAAAAAATAAGAGAAGCACTTACCTGGACCAACGCCCAACCATGCCAGCCCAGCTTAGCAGCCCATCTGGAACCAGCCGGCCTCGTACCGCTTCGAATAGGCTGAGGAGGCCATCGTCTTCTACCTTTCGCCAAGCAGCTCGGTGGCGCCTGGGATGTCGTCCGTTCCCGTCGACGCTCCAGATGAAGGCCGCCGCCCCTGGAGGCTATAAAAACGTTCGCCGCCACCGAGTGGAAAACCTAGGCCAACATTTCTTCTCTCTCTCTCGAGTTCTTATAGGATACCGAAACCCTAGCTCCAGTCAATTTCCTCGCCGGCGCTAGAGGCCGTCCGAAGCCATGCCGTTCAGCTCCAGAGATCCGGCTCGACGAGGGAAGCATCCTGGCCAAAGGAATTGGATCAATTCGTCCTCAATCGCCGGGAATCCGTCGATTCCTTCCGCAGCAACTCGCCGGAATCGGTGAAACTGCGCCTGCTTCCGGCGACAATCGCCGTCGTCGACCCTCCAGGAAGAACCCTGGTGAGCTAGCGCATCCCTGGACGTCCTCCTTCATGCCTATCGTCATCCGTAGCTCACCGTCACCGTCGACCGCCGTGTACCGCCGCAGTCAAGCTCACCGGAGCAAGCTCCGGTGACCAAAAAATAGCGGCGCATGCACCATAATGCTCCCCTTACTCTTCCGAAGCTGAAGCACAAACTCGTTGCACCCAATTCGGTTTAAATCATCGAATTTGCAAATCATCTGTAAGTTCCTGTGGCCGGTCAATGATTTTGACCCGGTCAAGGCCACCGTGGCAGCTGACGTGGTCATGGCCCATCTGTCAGTGGCGTAGGGTAGGTACCCTTTCGGTACGAATAGTTTTCCAGTTAATTACAAAATTCTAGAAATTTGTAAAACCTTTGTAAATTCATATCTAATTCAAATAAAATCAGAAAAATACAAATAATATACCAAAATGACCACAAAAACATAACCTATCTGTTTAACTTGTAATCTTGAATTCTTGTTTGAAACAACTTTGAATCAAATTAGAAAACATGCCTAAGTAATATTTTGGACTTAAATTAAAAACCAAATTAAAATATTTCAAACCATTTAAAAATATCACCTAAATGTTCTAAACCTAAATAGTACTACTGTACTTAGCATTCCATTATTCCAAGTATAAATTTAAAACTTTTCTATTAGCAATTTAAAACTTAAATCTATTTTTCTTAAATAATTATTAAGTACTAGAATTTAGGAAAAATCTTGATTGTATAAAAACTTGTGTATTAGAATTATTACTTAATTTTAAGTTATTTTCATCCATTGTTCTATTAAGAGGTTAGTTAAAAGTCTTTAATCACTTAAAAATTGGATTCCAACCCTGAAAATCTAGGAACCTAAATAACCAAGCTTTCCTACTTATTTCTGAACAAAACTTGTAACTTAAAATGAGGTTCTAATACTAAAACTTATTAAGGTATGTTCTTCAAAAGTTATTCTTTTGAAGTACATACAACTTAATCATCTACCATTACTCCTTAGTACTAAAACCATTAACTATCTAGTGTGCTAGTTAGCCATACTTCCTAATTCAACTTTTAGTGGTTAGTTTGATACTCCATTTCAACATAGAATACTTTAGTCAACTAACTATTTGCAACACATTTGTTGCAACTTAAAAACTGTTACCTCCCTGACATCACCTAATCACCATTTCTTTAAGTAATAAAAATATCCATTTAGGTTTGTGTTCTTCAAAAGTAATTCTTTTAAGCACACACCAAATAAGCATCACACCCATTCTTGTCTAGACACAACTAATGACTTTTGTATGATAAGAGTATTAACACCTCTAGAACCAACCTTAAACTATTTACCTGAGCACTACTGGCTCATGACTAACTATTTGAGTGCCGATGTTTGTTATAAGAATGTTACCAACTATAGAAAGAACCATATATAGTAATAGCAATGAAAGTTGCTTTGTATAATCATGCCCAACTAATACCACATAAGCAACAAATGAATCTTAAATAGATAACTTGTTATGTTCCATCTATTAACTACTTTGTGAGTAATAAATAAGTATAATCAATCCTAGAACACTAATTCTTATTTGTAGTACTTCTAGTCATTAAGAAACATGTTCTTTAAAAATTATTCTTTTAGGCTATATAACAAGTAGACATTACAATGCCTCTCGTAAGCTTTAAAAGTAAGTAATTAATTTTGAGTGTGCCCATGTTAAGCAATTATGTGCTACCACATTGTTATGCTTTACCATCCTAGATGAATAACATTTCCATGCCTCACTAAAACCCTCTTAACAGTGAATGTAATCTAGCTGGTTATCTTGGTATGCTCAACTAGTATCTACTCTCTGGTTTTGATAGAATCATGCTAAACCCTAGAACACTAAACCTTATGTGTAGTACTACTATTCACTAATAGATATGTTCTTCCAATGTTATTCTTTCAAAAGATATTGAAAGTAAGTAACCAACTATTCCATTAAGCTTGAACAAATATAACTCTATTTTGTGTTAAGATTGTTGTCAACCCTAAGATCAACTGGGTACTCTCATCAAATAAGAATTACTTCAGCTTTGCTTGTCCATAACCAACTACTTGATTGCTAATAATATGATACCACTTAAAAGTGTTACTTTCAAGTTTTCACTTATTGCTATACTAGTCTTTTGCAATAACTATTGTATGAAGCTTTATTCTATTACCTTAAAAGTTAGACAGTCAATCAAAAATCCTTAACAACCTTGTTGTGGAGTGAATCTAAAAGTGCAACTCATATAAAGAAATCATCACAACCTTACCTACTAAACCATCGGGATTAGGTTACGCTTAGAGCGATGCATAGCATATGATTTGCATATCATGCTGCAGTTCTTTTAACATCATCTTTACCAGATGATGGTGCTATTTCAATAATTGGATTTTCTACGTATCGAAGACCTTGACTTGCATAATCTTGCAGTCAAAAAGGCAAGTTTATCTTGCTCATATTCCTTGGTTGCACTGGTTTTAAAACTACTTGCAAAGTGTTGACTTCAAACTCTAACATTTCAAAAAGGATGGAAAATCTATTTTCATAAGTAATATGACTAGTGGTTATCGACCAGTGGTGATAACCTAGGAAGGCTGGCAGGTGGAACCACGGTAAGATTGTGGTGGTGGAGGTTCCACTTGCACGGGAAAGTAAACCTAGGATTAACAACCAATGCCACAGTTATTCTAGCGCCGTAAAAACCGTGTCATCCAAGAGACTTGGAATGGGACGGGAAAGTCAGCTGTATCTTCTCTCGTTCGCATGTCAACGGGCAGCCAGTTGTCGGTCGCAGTAGGTCTTACGGGACTACTTGCATATGGGTGGGACACCTAAGTTCTCACGGCACTGGTGTCTATGATGGTCCGCCAGAGGCGCCTAGGTACTTCATCGTTGGGGGGTGAATATCAGGGGCATAACCTGCTCGCGTGAATTGGGTGGGCATGCGTTGTGCGGAGAAGGCAGTGATTGGCTTGGATCAATGACTGGGCCCCACACCAAAGAAGTGTGGACGAGCATGCAACTCGGATGTGCAACAAGGCTTTGATCTCTTTTGGAAGGACACACCTCTGCAGAGTGTAAAAGGATGTGACATGTTACCCCTTGTTCCGGGAAGGAGCTGCGAACGCCGCAGGAAAGGTGCTCTCAAGGCACTATCCCTGTGTTGGCTGTTGGGCATAGTTTTATAAAGTAAAAACAATCTTTCAAGAAACCCTTGTTAAACCTTTGCATAGGCCTACGACTCTTTTGGGTCTGTGGCTGTAGATAGTGCATATCACACAACTTCTTTCTATAGAAACTTGCTGGGTAACGCTCGTTACTCACCCCAATCTCTTAAACCCTTGCTAGACTATGAAGCATTAGATTGAAGGCAACCCAAGGAGACATCCTCAAGACTTTGAAGATGAAGATGAAGCATTCTACCATCGTCATGATTATCAGCGGAGCCTACATTGGTGTGAAGCTTGGAGAAAAACTAGAATAGGGTTAGAAAGGAACCAGTTTCCTAATCCTAGGGTTAGAAAGGAACCAGTTTCCTAATCCTAGAATCTAGTAGTTAGAGTATTCTGTAGCTGGGTAGTAAGCCAACTGCATTAGTTGTAGTTTAGTTTGGATTAGTCTTCTTGATTCTTTCTCGTTTGTAATCGCCAGGACTAAACCTCTACCTGTTGAGGAGGTTCTGAAGATCTTCTGTATGCTGAAAATTGTAATCCTATAAACATACCGTGGACCTGCGATGTTTCTGTTGTACCACTCTGATGGATGTAATACTAGTGAGACGGTGTTTCATTGGTGTTATGTCAACGACTTGCATACTACACATGCAGTGGTATGCTGGGTCACCACAGTTGGTCGATAGCCAATTACTCCAGTAATTAAGCATTGATTGTAATCCACATGTATCCTAAAATTAAGGAGAACGATAACCCACGTTCTAGCCCCCAATGTATCATCGATGAAAGTAGAATAGTGAGTAACTTCTGTAGTATTTGATCCACCCGTTGGATACCCAATGAGTACGAGTACCCGTCAGGTATGGGTATGGGTAAAGTTTCATACCCATAGGTACAGGTGCGGGTAGAATTTTATACCCATTAACTACATGGGTATGGGTATGGTATTGCTCTATCCTGCCCATACCCTGCCCATTGCCATCCTTACACGCCACCTTGCGAGTCCTACATCTGGTGCTCGGAGCCTTGTCCCGTCTGTGCCGACTAGGAGCTAGAGTTGCGGCCGTCATGTCTAAGAGAAGCGGGTCAAGCTGTATTGGCAGCACGGGTCTGAGGTTCACAGTTTTGCTCCTCCCTCTTCTCTGTCTCATCCTCGCGAGGAAGACCGAAGAGCGGCGGTGGCCGCTGCAGGAAACACATACCCACGCTCACCTGTGTAAGCTCCTCATTCCGCTTCCTGCCTCCTTAATTAATTTCATTCTATTTTGCTCCTAGGGTTTGATGTCAAGTATTCCCGTAATTAATTTCATTCTATCTCCCCTCTAGAGTTTGATGTCAAAGAGATTCCTACACCATTGGTGACAACGTCCAGCAATGATGCTCTGCTGGTACACCCATCTCTCCCCCTCACTCATTTCCCTCTTTATTCCACTGTACTCGTTTTTTATGTTTAACTTTTAGATGAGTGTAATAAGAATGCTGCTATATATCAGTGTAGTATGATATATTCTGGGCGAATATGTTGTATGGCTCCAGATCAACATGTTCATTTAGTGTTGGTAACAAAACTGCAGGTCCAGCCCAGAGATTCGGTGAGATGCACGCCAGGTTATGATGGGAAGAGAACCAGGCAGATTTCTCGATCAGTATAGTTACCCTTTAGTAGCTTCTTATCAGTTGAAATCATAATTTCTTATGCTTGTTGTTCATAAATACTCTCATGACATTTATAAACTTTATCTTGTTGTTTTGCAGCTTGGATTTCACAGTTGAGTTTGGGTGCCCAGAGATTTTGCACCGCTGATGGGAGCGGCAAGCATTGTGTTCGTGGTGTCCTACTGCAGGTATTCATGCTTCCACCTCTCTCTTGTCATACACTCCCTCATAATCTCCAGTTCTCTTTCTTAGAAGGGTGTTCCATAATAATCTTCAGAACTGTGTACGTACTCTTATTTATGTCATTAGGCAACATCGTATAGTGTTGCTACTTGCTAGAATATGAGACACTGAAATTTCATAAATAAGCTCCAAGGAGTTCCAAATCTGGCAGTTTCAAGATGATGGTCTGCTGAAGGACAGAAAATGATTGTGATTCCTTGTGACAAACAACAGCTGAATAACTATACCACATCTACAGTTTTTTTGTCAAAATGATTTGCAATATCAGTTATTAATGTGCTGTCGTTCCACAGGTCTAAAGATTTTCCTAGGATTCACCCTTGCGCGAGATATCTGCCCTTCCCAAGGTTTTTTTTTTGGTGTATATATGCATACGATTTGTATCTTTGTTTCTGGGTAACGCTTTGCTCACTCTTGTCCTTATGCTGCTGATTGTCTCTGTGCTGTGTATATATGTATATGATATTTTCACTACCTAGGTAGTATTGAAATTATAAAAGTTTATCTTTTCTGAAGATTTTTATTTCTAAATGGACGCAGGAAAGGAATCTGCAATATTTTTTGTCCATAGAAGATATGTAAACTGTCTTTGTTGTTGTAGAACGACGAAGAGGGCGGTGGAACACAAAAAGCAAGAAGGTAGCGACTGAAATCCGTGGTATCCTTCTCTATGGTGGCCGGTGACTTTCTTCCTTCTTTGGGTTTCCAAGATTCTTTCATGGCTATTGCCACCCTGCAGGTGTGCTCATGATCCCCAATATATTTCCCTTAATTCTTTGTTGATTTTTTGATGTGTTTGGTTCTTTTTTGAGCAAGAATCAAGGGCATTCTCATAGCAGCCATAATTTGCACATTATATATACTCGCAGTTGTTCATAGATTAAATGGGATGATAGTCGGTTTGACATGGTCAATGTTCACTTTATATGGGAGCTACTTGCTTTATTTTTCTTTCCTTTCATATTCATTATGCGTTTTGCACGTGGTTGTCGTTTCCTCTCAGCTGCAGTACATGGCACTATATATTCACTTGAACTATATTTTTTCTTGCAGAAATTAGATGAGTATGAAACAACAGAGTTGATGCTCATCACTAGATCTTTAATATGTTATTGAATTTCCTGGCAAGGTTGCTTCCTATGTTATGGATCATGTAATAGACAGACTGTATTATGTTGCTTTGGCATCACTAATTAACTGTTAATGTGATTCTTATGCCGAAAGCGACTGAAACATATGATTCTACTGATGTGTTGTGCGTGTCAATTCCTTGGCATTTTTCCATTATGATCTTTATTTTCTTGTGCAAAGAACCAATAGCTCGTTTGCTCCTAACTTCTAAGATTAGATCAGGTTTACTTATGTAAAAGGCTATGAACTTCATATGTGTTACACATAAGCTCTTACATTGTTTCATCACTTTCTATTTCTCATGGTCTGCCACTCTCGGATGCCCTTTGTATACTCATCTATTTGCTGACCTTCCTGCAGGACCCAATTAGCCTCCAAAAAAAGTACGCCTATCCCCTACTAAAGGTTTGCATCTTACCCAAGTTTTTGTTCTTTATAGAGTTAGTGACGAGGGTTGAACTCGACAAATGTCCTAGATGAAGAACTTAGGATCGGGGAGATAGGGCGTCGGATGAACTCGAAGGTGAAATCAGTCAAACAAGGTGGCTATGAAAGTAAACGTGGGTGTAAAACCTGGCTTGCTTTCAATCTGTCCCACACCGTCCCCTCCTGGCCCCTATATATAGGTGGCCGGATCTCAAGGATCGGGTGGGATCCGATACAGATTACAATATCGACATACGACATGAACTCGTATTTCGACTACTATTACAATTGGGCCTAGCTTAACGGGCCTCAGGGGTACGACAACTGACGGGCTCTATTATCTATACCCTTGTCAGTAGCCCCTGAGATTATACCAGAATTGCATATTCGGGTTGAATCTCTAATCTTTAAATCATTGACTTGATTAATTCTTCGACTTCTTCATATCTTCAAATCTTTGACTTGGTCTGTCGACTTATTTTTATTATAATACCTCGCAAGGGGTTTTGATGAACAAGCGACATCTCTGACGGATCAAGAGGCCAGTTAACTGCCGGAACAGATACTTGTCACCTACTTCAAATTCAATCCCCTTGGATTTGAATTCGGGAAACCGGTCAAACTCATTCTTTTGCCGCATTTAGGACTTACAAAAATGAATCCCAGTGGTTCTCAGGGTACCCAGTGCGTCCACCAGGATTTTTCTTCGCGTCGTAGACACGGATACATACCAGCAGAGCGCATCCATGTGCGTATACCGGGCCACACAGGATGAATCCCGGGGTCTTACCTTCGTGATATATTTCAATCACGGCATTCGAATGTCGTCGCGATGACACAACTCGAGAATCATATGTTGCAGCCTTGTTTGACTGATCCAGCGCACAAAATATTCGGGTTATATAACCATGATTAATAAAAACTCACTCTCGATGGTAGTAATGACATTCATCAATTCTTTCTTCGCCTTCCTTGCTCCAGTACTCATGAATAAACATCGTCGGGTGCACGCCCAGCGCTCCCGATGGTAGTAGCCCCCGAGGCTATAGTCGAAAAAAATCTTTTTTCGAGTATAGGCTCAAGTATATTGTACCCTCCTGTAACCTTCAGTTTAGAATTTTTTAATGATAATATCGTCGGGTGCGCGCTCAGCGCTCCCGATGGTAGTAGCCCCCGAGGCTATAGTCGAAAAACTTATTTCGAGTATAGGCTCAAAGAATGATTTCTCTTTTACCGGACTCAATTTTTCGTCGGCTTCCTTAATCTTCCTTTATACAAATTCTCCATATCAGACCATCTTCAGAGTGTTCTTTTTACCAGTGTCCACTGCTACCATAGTCTTTATTTTTGGTTATAAGTACTTTTATGACATCACTAATACCATTAGGCTATTTGTAATTATCTTTTTACTTTGACCATTACCCATGGGCAATACGGTAATTCCTCAATTTATCTGCCCGTTAGTGGGCTACCGTTTCCGCTCCTTGCGCCACGTCTCAGCCCACGTTTCCGTTGCCAGGAAGCTATATAAGGGGAGAGTGGGGGAAAATCACTGTTTACCAGTTCACTGCTTCTGCCGCCGCCACCATTGTTGCGACCTCTGCGTACTTCTGACCTCCTGCATAGCCCCCATGCGCAAATCTTAGATGCGCGTGAAGCATCTGACGCAGAAAAACAAGATGACCAAGGGGAAGACTGGGAACGCCTCGACCAGCTGGGTGCCCTCGGAGTTCAAGCAAAAGGATCTGGAGAAGGCCCAAGCTGATGGCCTCATCTCCAGTGACGATCAGGTTATTTTCCCTAGCATTGATCGCATCCCCAAGCCCCCGAGTGGCTTTCGGGTGATGTTCTTTGACTTTCTCCTGCGCGGACTTTCTCTCCCTGCCCATGAATTTCTTCGTGGACTTCTTTTTGTCTATGGTATGCAGCTTCACCAGCTCACACCAAATTCGATTCTCCACATTGCCTGTTTCATAACTCTTTGCGAGTCCTTTCTGGGGATCGAGCCCCATTTTCTCCTCTAGAAGTATCTTTTTCGGCTCCACCCTAGTGTTTCTTTAACAAAAAGACCTGAACTAGGCGGGGCCATAATTTCTGTTCGTACTGAATCCCAGTATTTGGAATTCTCCATGGCTGTTTCAGTACAAGGCTAGAAAAAGAAATGGTTTTATATAAAGGACAAAAAATCTTCTCCCTCTGACTTATTCGGCATTGCCCCTTTCGATGCCGCAAAAAAGCTGGAAAAATTGGCCTCATGGGATTCGCCTCCCATAGAGGCTGAGATGGAGGATGTTAAGCCGCTGCTAGCGCGCATCCAAGCTCTTAAGAGCGATGACGGTGGTGCTTTAACCAGAACTCAACTCATGGCATTTTTCCTTCAACGTCGAGTTTAACCTCTTCAGCACCGTCCTGAGAAGCTTTGGTCTTTTTTTGGTTTGGGCGATTCTTCACAAGTATCTGATGATCTCTTTGAAAAGAAGGATCTCGACAAGCGAGTGAGGGCTTTGACCATCCTTACGAAAGAAGATGATATTGCAGACTTGACTGCTAGCTATTTCGACGCCCAGCGCCCTTTGCCTGCAGTATGTTATACTATCTTTTATTCGCCTTGTTTGTCTCTTATCATCATTTGCCTTGTAATATTCTGGTTATGTTCTTTTCAGGATCATCGGCTTCTTGTTTCTCGTCCTCCCCTCCTAGAAGGGGGGGCCATTCCAAATGTCCCTGTTTCTGTGGCCTCCGAAACCCCAGAGGCTGGGGATAGCCAAGATGGGGACAAAGGCGAAGATTCGCTGGAAAGGACCAGCTTGATGATGTCACCTCCTCCTGCGCTTTCGGAAGATCTTGTTGTTGACAAGAAAAGGAAGCGCGTCGAAAATTTCGCATCCTCGAGTGCCTCTACTCTTAAAACTGTGGCTGGGGAAACCCCCACGCCAGAGGATGATTTGGAGCTCTTCGACATCATGGACTCGTGAGTGTCATCCTGTTGTATTTCATATATTATCTTTTCCCTGTCGACTTTGATAAGTGACTTGGTCTGGTGAGCTTTTTCTTAGTGATGAGGAGAACCCGAAGAGATTTGTTGATGCCGCCCCTATCACTGATATTCCTGCTGATGTGGGTATGCCCTTTGGGTACCTGCGGATTAGTATACCAGGTCCGGTCCATTATGGAGGTGGACAAGTACAAGGACTCGAAGACTGACTTGGAGATAAAGAAAGGCAACTCTAATCCGTATTCTACTAGGATTCTTGTAAACCTTAGCCTGGTTGCATATATAAAGCCAGGCAGGGGCGCCCCTAGAGGCACAATATCAGAAAACGCAAGATATCTCATAGCATAAAAGATAGATTAGACATAGACTAGATACAATACTTCGCCTACGGCGGCACCATGTAAACACCCTTGTGATCATATACTAGATTGCTAGCAGGATGTAGCGATCCTCCACCGTGGGGACGTGAACCTGGGTACGTCGTGTGCCAATCTCGATCCCGGAATCTCTAGTCGTTGCTCTTCCCCCGATCCTAAGTTCTTCATCTAGGACATTTGTCGAGTTAACCCTCGTCAATTGGCGCCGACCGTGGGGATCGCGGCGACTGGATTTTGTTATCCGGGTGGGATCCTTCAACTTTTTCATCAACAAGATCAGCAAATTTTTTGGCTGCCGACAGCAGTCAGATCACTTCTCGTCGGATCATCAGCTTCATCGTCTTCAACTTTGTCAGCAACATCATGTTCCTGAGATCCCATCTGTGGTGCCTGGTCCAATCCAGAAAAAATCAGACACGTCAACGACTCAAGAACAAGATTTGAAGTTTGCCTACGAAAACCGATCTCGTGGAGACCAATAGCAAGCTGCAGCAATTTCCGCGGAACCGATCAAATCCGAACCGGATTGGAGCAAGTCCCAAACAGTGCTCCCATCGTTGCCGTGTGAAAAAAATTCCAAATACAAATCGCCCGTTGACTGAGACGCTTCGCGAGCAAAGTCAAAAAAAAAGGAGATCGATCGGTTGAGATTTCCGGCAGCATACCGGTACGAGTCTTCAAAGTTGGAAAGTACTACTAGCAAATAAAGCCTCCGCGCAAGGAAAAAAAAGGGCGTCCATCAAGCAACCAGCAAGCAAACGTATACATACGTATTTCGGGCATCAAGACTCGAGTCAGCCAAAGATTCTAGGGATTTCTATTTTCGTGCCCCTGGGTCGTTAGTTGTACTCAGTTTTCCCCAGCCGCTTAACTTTTCCTCAGTTTTCCCCTCGCTCTAGTTTGAAACCCCTCGCAGACGCTCGGACAGGAGGGTTGCCGTCTGGTCAGAGGCCTTAGACCGTTACCGGTGACGGCTAGGGAGCCGCGGTGGTTGTGAATGGACCGTTGCTTTTGAATGGTGTTGACTGTTGACCCAATGAGACACGTCGGACTGGCGGTCACTCACCCAAAGCTTTCCCCTTCGCCCGAGACTGGAAGAGCTCACCGCCCCTCCGCCGCCACGCCGTCCTGCCCTCCTACCTTATGGCGTCGTCTGCCCCCGAGCCGCCCCCGCCCCCACCACCACCGTCGAGAGGCGGAGAGGGCTCCGACTCCACTAGATCTACCCCTATCGCGGTAGAGTTTGTACATCCGTCTGGTGTGCCGATTATGCCCCTCAATGGCGGAGAAGATTGGGAATCAGAGGGATCTAACGCATGGATTCCATCTGGGTAAGCATCGTCTGCCTATGTGAATTAACAGTAGGCAGTTTTTGAGCACGAATCATTGTTGCTCAACTAACTGCGTTGCTTTTCGAATAGGATTGATCCAGCGCTGGCTTTTCGGCTGGTGGTTAGGCTGGATACTAGCTTTTTGCGTGATTCTGAATGCAATGTGAGCGGATTTTCCATCCTAGCGGTGGTTGCAACTACCATCTTGTTGAGGGATTTAAAAGATAACATCTGCGCTTAGTACCCCTGGGGCGCTGGCAATTCAGTTGATTTCCAATATTTCAACAGCACGGAGGGAAAATATGTTCCACTAATTTCCGACGACGATCTGGGAATTCTTTTTGCTTTAAATGATTCTTGCCGTGTCGGTAAAATTTGAATCCATGTGGACAGGGTCCAGGCATCATCTGGTGTTGGGGCATCATCAGGTGGTCGGGCATCATGTCTCTCTAGTGTTGCTGCCTCTGCTAATTGATACGTCTCAAACGTATCTATAATTTTTGATGCTCCATGCTTGTTTTTGCACCATTTGCCTTGTGTTTCGTTACACTTCGTGGCGTTTTTATGCGATTTCCGGAACTAACCTATTGACAAGATGCCACAGTGCCAGTTCCATGTTTTCTGCTATTTTTGTATTTCAGAAAAGCTACACAGGAAATATTCTCAGAATTGGACGAAACAAGTTCCAGAAGTCTTAATTTTCCCGGACGAAGGACGAGGACCGAAAGAGAGCCGGAGGGGGGCCAGGGGCCAGCCTCACACTAGGGCAGCGCGGCCCAGGCCCTGGCCGCGCCCCCCTATGTGTGAGGAGGCCCTGGCAGCCCCCTGACGACGCCCCTTCGCCTATATAAAGCCTCGGGACGGAAAACTCTAAAGGAGTCGGCAATTTTCCAGAAAGAGTTCCGCAGCTTCGCCGCCGCCATCGACAAATTTCGGGGGACATAAGTCTCTGTTCCGGCACCCTGCCGGGACGGGGAAGTGCCCCCGGAGCCATCTCCATTGGTCTCCATCACCGTCTCCGCCGCTTCCATCGACCTTACCGCCATCTCCATTAACCTTGCTGTCTCCTATGATAAGGAGGGAGTAGTTCATCCCCGGGGCTGAAGGCTCTACCGGTAGCTATGTGGTTCACCTCTCTCTCTCCCATGATGTGATCTTTATGTGATCGTGAGCTTTGTATCATGTTGAATAAGTAGATGCTACTCTTCATCATTATGTGTACTCTAGTGGTGTTATTAAAGTAATCTATTCCTCCTGCCATGGTGTAACGGTGACAGTGTGTGCATCGTGGTGGTACTTGGTCTAGGCTACGATTGTGATATCTTATGGATTATGAGAATAATTATCACTATGATAGTATTGAAGTGATCTATTCCTCCATTCATGGTGTAATGTTGACAGTGTGTGCACCGTGTTAGTACTTGGTCTAAGTTGCAATAATATTTATCTTGAGTTGTGATTTGATTTGGATATCTCTATGAGTGGTGTTTGTCAAGTACTTGATGAACTTTAAGGGGTGCTTCTGTAGCCACTATGCAATGATTAGTGTTATTCAATAGGAGAGTAATTCAGAGTAGCATAGTGAAGAGAAGTTATTTATTTGTTCAATTATGTTATATTTGTTGGGAGTGTGTCCACTAGTGAAAGTATGATCCCTAGGCCTTGTTTCCAAGCATTGCACACCGTTTACTTCCTGTTTTGTTACATGTTTGCTCGCAGCGATACTTATTTCATATTACAGTTACTACTTATAATCATCTATATCACTTGTATTTCACTATCTCTTCGCCGAACTAGTGCACCTATACATCTGACAAGTGTATTGGGTGTGTTGGGGACACAAGAGACTTTCTGTATCGTAATTGCAGGGTTGTTTGAGAGGGATAGCTTTGACATCTTCCTCCCTGAGTTCGATAAACCTTGGGTGATCCACTTAAGGGAAACTTGCTGCTGCTCTACAAACCTCTGCACTTGGAGGCCCAACACTGTCTACAAGAACAGACGCGTGTGTAGACATCACTAATCGTGTGCGCCGCCCCGCTCCTTGTAGGTCCACAGCAGCACCATCTGTCCCCAGTGCTAGTGGTAGTGGTAGCCAGATCATTCATGCGGTCGATGTGGAGGACGATGCAGAGATTGAGGATCCGTCTCCTCAAGATGATGAGGATGAATTGATGTTTCCTGAATTGGTAGATCGATGCAGTAAGCAGGCAATGGAGGATCAATACATGGAAGATATTGCACAAAGTGCCATATTTGATGACACTGATGATGAAGAGAAGGATGAGAATAATGACAGCCTCGTTTTAGCCGATTACGAAGGTGATGACTTGCCAACAATTGAGTGGAACAGGGAGGATCCTCAGCTTGCAGAAGGCACCGTATTTCAAACGATGATGGACTGCCGTAATGCAATTACTACATATTGCATTCTCACCAAGAATGATTATGTGGTTATTAAAAGTGAGCCAGGTAGGTTCACAGTTAAGTGCCCATACAAGAGGTGTAAGTGGAGGCTGCATGCATCCACAATGCTCAGAAGCACCGTGGTTTAGGTACTACGCCAACCAGTTGTGTATTTTAGATCACGGTGTAAAATTTGTTAACTGTTACTAACATCCCTTATAATTATGTTTCAGATAAAGAAGAACTCAATCGACCATACTTGTCCACCACGAGCGGGAGCGCCAGAGGAGAAATCAAAGCTAGCGAAGACTAGGTGGTTGGCAGATGCAATCATAGATTGGCTGAGAGAAACTCCATCACTTGGTCCAACAGCACTCATAAAATTGATATCTGATAAGTTTAATATAAAAATACCTTACATGAGGATGTTCTATGCAAAGGAAATGGCTCTTGATAGGATCAATGGTCCATGGAATGAAAGCTTTCAGTTGCTTTACACTTTCAAAGCTGAAGTGGAGATGGCTAGTCCAGGCAGTGTTGTAGCGATAGACAAGCATGCAGTTCCCTAAAAATTGAAAAGCAGGAGGATAATGCAGAAGGAATGTTTTAGAAGGGCTTTTGTTTGTTTCAAAGCTTGCTGGAAAGGCTTTCTGGATGGTTGCGGGCCTTATTTGGCCATGGATGCAACAACTCTTCATGGCAGGTTTAAAGGACAGCTAGTTGCTGCTACTGCAGTTGATGGACACAATTGGATGTTCCCTGTTGCTTATGGAGTTTTGAAGGTTGAGTCAGAGGAAAGTTGGACTTGGTTTCTGCAGAATTTGCGCGACCTTATAGGTCATCCACCAGGACTTGCTATCCACACAGACGCTTGCAAAGGTTTGGAGAGTGCAGTAGAAGCAGTATTCCTTGGAGTGGAGCATAGGGAATGTATGCGATACTTGGTACAGAATTTTACAAAGAAATTCAAGAGTAAAGTTTATACTGACAACCTATGGCCAGCTGCATACACATGCAGCATTAGGAAGCATCTGTTTCATTTGGAAGTGTTGTATAAACAAAAACTTAGGGTGAAGGAGTACTTGGATGAACATCATGGTAGGGTGTGGTCAAGAAGCCAATTCAATGAAATTTGCAAGGTAGACTATGTAACAAGTAACCTTGCGGAGAGTTTCAATGCAAAGGTCAAGTCATTGAAAGGGCTTATGCTGTGGCAAATATTTGATAAGATTAGGCAGATGATCATGATAAAGATCGATCTGCGTCCAAGAATTGCAGCCACAAAATATGTTGGCCATCTCATGCTCCCATCTTTGATTAAGTTTTTGCATGCCAAGGCAAAACAATTGAAGATGAAATGCATCAGAAAAGGAATGGAGGCTGAGGTAACCTACACTGATAGTAAAAACAGGCAGTGGAGGTATCCAGTGAGTTTGGTTGATAGGACATGCCATTGTAGGCGATGGCAGATCCGTGGGATACCCTGCATACACGCATTGTTTTTCATGAGTGTTATAGCGGGTGCAGAAGGTGAAGTTGATCAGTATGTGTTAGAGTATTTCTATGTTGCCAAATTTAGGGCTGCATATGCTACAAATGTTCCTACCTTGTTGGGAAAAGACCAATGGATGAAAGTCGGTCCAGGCTTCAAACTGTACTCTCCAGTTTTGACTAGATCGGCAGGTAGGCCGAGGAAGAATAGGATCAGAGCTAGTGCAGAGGGTGGTGCACCGATTCGACGACGTAAGTGCAAATGTTGTGGAACCCCTGGACACATTGCTAGGCTTTGTAAAAATCCAGTTGACCCAGCTTTTGGAATGGAAGATCAGGCGGGAGCAGCAAATGCAGAGGAGAATGAAGCAGCAATTCAACATGAGGAGATTGAAGCAATGAATCGAGAGCTGCTTGAATCGATGGATCGAGAGCTACTTGAACCGATGGATCAAGAGCTGCTTGAACCGATGAATCGAGAGCTCCTTGAACCGATGGATCGAGAGCAGAGAGAACAGATGGATCTAGAGGCCGTTGAAGCAATGCATAGACAGCTGAGTGAAGGAATTGATCGAGAGCTGGGTAAACCGATGGATCAAGAGCAGATTGTAGAAGCAAGGGAAGAAAATGCATTAGAAGAAAGATCACAAGCTTCGTATGATATGGTTGTCTCGGTCTTGGCACAACCCGAAGAGAAGAAGAAGAACAAGAAAGAGGGCAAAAGGAAGGTAGACACCGGTAATATCCCTGGTAGGGTTACCCAGAGTAAGGTGGTGGACCCAGCGAGTCACACCAGGAGCAAGAGAAAGATTTTATTTTGAACAATTAATTTGAATGTATGTGTTATTGCAAGTTTTCTATGGTCATGCACCTCGAATAAGTTCATCGCTTAAGCCACATTTATCATTTTCTAAGTGACTAAACTCAAAAAATATAGTTTTGGGTTTAGTTTAATTCAAAATAATTCAAAACATGGTGGAACCGTCCCATGGAGTCTTGTTATGTTACCTACAACCTAGAGAAATAATAATGGAAAAGGAAATTTATCATTTTCTAAGTGACTAAACTCAAACAATATAGTTTTTGGTTTAGTTTAATTCAAAATAATTCAAAACATGGTGGAACCTTCCCATGGAGTCTTGTTATGTTACCTACAACCTAGAGAAATAATAATGGAAAAGGAAATATAGAGATGGGAAATTGTGGGATAGCCACCCGGCTAGCTATGCACCCTCATCCAACCATTGAATAATCACTACAGAAGATTTGACACCATTGGATCAATTGTGTATGAAATTACCCAACTGACGCCGTCATCCCATCGACACCAACTTCTTGCGGTTATTTTTTTTGTCCGACCTCGTGGTCCAGATGTTACGTGGCATAGCCACTATCACCGCACATAGCCTGTACTGGGGAGAGAAATTTCCCCACTCCCTTTCTCATCCACCCAGAACATGGCCGGACGGCGAGCAGGCCCTAATGGCTGCCCGCACATCTTCCTCCACCTGGTTCCAAATCGAAGAGAGGTGCCGCTCGCGATGCAAGGGGTTTGCGCGCAGTCTCCTCAGCTCGACCTGGCGTCATGCCCCTCCCCTGTAGGTTCCTGCATCTTGGTCGGCGGCGACCTGGCCCGAACTGCAGATCCCTTGCTCGGCGCCTTGGTCTGGTGCACTGCCGCGGAGTCCCTGGCTTCCTGTGCCGACACTGGACGGCGCTCCACTGGCGGTCGTCAGCGTTGTTGCCTGGCCTCATGGCCAAGGCGGATTCCGAGCTGAAGCCCCCCTGGAGGTGGCTGCTGCCCCTGTCCTTTGCTCCACCTCGCTAGGGCTGCCCGACCTCGAGCCGACCGTGTACGGGCAGGGCTACCGACGGATCCAGATCTTCATTCAAATAAACGGTAGAAAATTATGGGGGAAGGTACTAGTAATTATGTCGCAATACTTTTCGATCCAGATCCAATGTTCATCAAGTATTTAAAGTTTTTGGGGATTGGTTCTGGTCGGTTTTGATTTTTTAAGTTTTCGTTGACGTCGTGTACTCTGTTCTTATCCCCATCTGTTCTCTATCTTATCTTCACTGATAAAGTACAATCCGTGATGATTTTTTGTGTGTGCAGAAAATGTGATTGTGCTGGTCGGTTCTGATTTCAAAGTTTTTGTCGATGCAGTGTACTATGTTCTTATCCCATCTGTTCTTTTTCTTATTCTTCACTGATAAAATGCAATTCGTGAGAGAATGGACACAAGTTGGAGAACAAGAACTAATGCCAGCAGCCCAGCATATTTCCCCCCTCTGTTCTTTTCTATGTTTTCGTCTATGCAGGTCGTGCCGTCGGTGGTCGGGAAACGGCGGTGGTGCTTGCTGAGCCAGCCGGGAGACGGAAAGGCCACACCTGGTCGCCCACGACGGCGCAGACTGCCTGCCTCCTTTAGGCTTCTTCCAAGGATGAGAGCGCCTCCATTTCCGACCCCCCACGTCTTCTAGATCCGCCGCCTCGATTATTTTTTTCATTTGTAGTTCGGTTTTATTTTTCAAAATTAGTGAATCCAGGTCCGATTCTTTGGGACATGCTCTCAGAATGGAAAATTATCTTGCTAGGATGATGCATGGACATTTGTTGGTCCAAATTTGACATAATTATTTGCTTATCTTATATGTTGTTTTGTTCCAGTGAAAATATGTAATTTCTTAACTGATGGTAGAGAGATCTATTGGTCCAATATTTGGGGAATCAAATCAGCACGGTGTACCACAAAAAGAAATAAATAAGACTCCATGGAGCAGGTGGGCCAAGGTAGGAGTGGATTTCTCCGTGTTTTGTTTTTCTACTAGATGGTAAAGATGCCTTTAACATACGCCTAACGCTGTTAGACGTGCATAGCTAGCCACCCAGTTAGCAAATCCGCGTCGATATAGAGATATGAAGTTTTTCCCAAAACCACTCCCTAGTCCATGAGCTACTAGCTATGAAGATGCAGGGCTTTCTACTCAACACACCTCCCAAATACCCACTATGCTTATAAACTTTGTCCAAATGAGTCCAAATTCGTCACACTTGTGTATCTTTGAATTGCAAACAATATCACATCGGCCAAAATGTACTATATTGTTCAAATAACACAATCTAACAATTTTTATGCGAAAAGCTTCAATTTCCCTTACTCCCTTTATTATTTGGGTGCCCCTGTTTTACTTAGTTTTACTCAGTTTTCCCCCTCCGGGTCCACTTGTTTTACTCAGTCCTACTCAGTTTTGCCCTTCCGATAAACATTTCCTCACTTTTTCCCCTCTTAGTTCTACTCAGTTTTCCTCACTTATACTCACTGGCTGATCTCTGATTGGTCGAGATGTATGTCACACGGATCTTGGTTGGTTGATAGCTCAACGTACGCTTGCACCGTGGGATCATTTATGATCGGATGGCCTATATATCTCTCTCTACCTTGATGGACGCATACGGAGAGAAGAGCAGAGCACATACCTACCAATCCTAGCAGTCGCATCTTCCTCTCTTACTCTGGCGGTCGCGGCGGCGCGGATCTGCAGCGTGCGTGCGTGCGGCGGCGCAGATCTAACTGTGCGTGCGGCGGCACGGATCTAACCGTGCATGCGGCCGCGTGGAACTGCAGCGTGCGGTGGCGCGGATCTAACCGTGCGGTGGCGCGGATCTAACCGTGCGGCGGCATGGATCTAAGAGTGCCGGTGAGGATCTAACCCTCAGAAATAGTTGAAATGTCTCTCTCTGTCTCACTTTCGTTTATCTTCTCAGATATGTTGATGATGAAGAACACCAAGACGGTGGCTGTACCGACAGTGCTCACCGATGCCAAGACAATTGAAGCCATCGCCTACAACATCGCTGCGACGGCGCAGATCCAGCCTTCAATGTCGGAGCATGCCGATGTTTCACTTCCGTTACCCTCCTCAGATCTGTTGCTGATGGACACCAAGATGGCGGCCGTGTCGACAGTGCTCATCGATCGTCTTGAAGCCATCGCCTACAACATCGCTGCAACGGCGCAGATCCAGCCTTCAATGTCGGAGCCTGCCGATGTCTCACTTTCGTTACCCTCCTCAGATCTGTTGCTGATGGACACCAAGATGGCGGCCGTGTCGACAGTGTTCATCGATCGTCTTGAAGCCATCGCCTACAACATCGCTGCGATGGCGCAGATCCAGCCTTCAATGCTGGAGCCTGCCGATGTCTCACTTCCGTTGCCCTCCTCAGATCTGTTGCTGATGGACACCAAGACGGCGGCCATGTCGACAGTGGTCATCGATGCCAAGATGATTGAAGCCATCGCCTACAACATCGCTGCGACGTCGCAGATCCAGCCCTCCTCCATATCCGAGTTTGCGGATGGCGCAGATCCAGCCACCAAGACGGCGGCGGTGCCAAGAGTGGTTGCAAAGCCGCAGATCCAGCCCTCCTCCATGTCCGAGTTTGCGGATGGCGCAGATGACCACCCCTCAGCCGCCCGTCGTCCAGGCCCTTCTAGCCCATCGGTGCGTGGCCGTGTTCGACGCTGCAAATTGGGATAAATTATGATAAATTTGTATTTTTCAATTTCAATTTGGGATAAAATTGTTCGAACTACTACCTCCGTCTCAAAAAAAAGCTTCTCCACTTTCTCGATGTGTCCCTGTACATCCGAATGTATGATTTGAATTCTATCCCAACTTGATTGGGAAGATTGATATGTATTTGATCCGAGAGGCTGGTACATGCTTTCACTTTTGGGATCCCTTCACTTTTGGAACTCATCCAAATTCACTTTTGGGATCCCTTCACTTTTATAAGATGTTCATGCACGCTAAAATTATCGCGCGCATTACTTAGCACAACTAGGAAATTGTACGCCAAAATACAGTGGTTAGAGCCATCTACTGAATAACAATTCTATACTATCTAAATCATCTACCACAACCACATAACTGCTAGGATAGGGATGACACCTAATAAAACTGCCCAGATGAATCTACTTTTCGCCTCTCCCATCACTTGAAGTTCATGTTCCAGATTTTCTACCACTTGATCAGATACGGCAAGATCTGTCTCAAGTATCAACTTCTCCTTGCGAATAAGCTCTAAATTCTTCTTTTCTTCCTCCATAGTATGCTTCAGCTCGAATATCATCAGGTTTTTATGGGCCAATTCATCACCTAAATTTGCCACCTTCTCCTCCAAATCCATCCTCTGGCTACACCACTGGGTTGATTCATCTTGGTATGCAATGTACCATGGATCATTGGCTTGCCTGGCAAACTGTAACAATAATGGAAAAAAGAATAACTGAAATCACTCCAACAGGCCATGGCGGCACTTCAAATTCAACGGTAGTACAGAGAGCAGAAGCTAGATACCTGCACTTCCGACGAGGTAGGAGAAGTAGAACGTGGCCACGACATGATCGAATCCCCACCCTCGCCGGTGTACCCGCTACGATCAGACATTGAGGACTATTTCGCACCTGCAAACTCCAATAAATTATGGGAATCGAATCGATTAGGGGGCGGGGGAGGTGGAAGCGGAGGTCTTACCAAGCTATACTACCAATTGGTGCGCGGAACAAATCCCGGTCGTCGTGGGCGGCGAATCTGCTTGCGGCGGACTTTCCTGCGGTGGGTACAATGCGTGCGGACGAAATAAGTACTGGAGCCGTGGTTGACGTGCAGCGCCGCAGTCTGTCCGACGCCGCCGGGGGACAGAGCCGGTAGCGCGACGAGGCGCCGGCAATGGCTGCTCCGTCCGAGGGTGGGGAACGAGCTGCCAGCGGTTCTCCGATGACTAATGAGATACACAACACTAGGTTCCAGCCATGTTTAGCATAAGATTCACTTTAGATTAAGCTGCGAAAATAGTCACCTGCTGGGTCTAGCTTAAGAAAAAATAATTAGCAAACCTGTTGCTTCTCTCTAGCGAAAATAGTCACCTGCTGGGTCTAGCTTAAGAAAAAGGTCGACCCCAGCGGTCATTGGCTGAGGCGGCCCCACAGAGCGGCTCTATATGATTTTCTCTAAATAAATAGATGACCCCAGCGGTCATTGGCTGCGGAGGCCCCATAGAGCGGCAATATATGATTTTCTCTAAATAAATAGACGACCCCACTGGTCATTGGCTGCGGCAGCCCCACAGAGCGGCCCCATTGGTCATTGGCTGCGGAGGCCCCACAGAGCGGCAATATATGTCTTTTCCTAAAAAATACACGACCCCACTGGTCATTGGCTGCGGCAGCCCTATAGAGCGGCCCCATTTGTCATTGGCAGCACCGCGTATACAATCAGGAAATAAAACGGCCCACACGTCAGTGATAGATGGATGGCTACTCTGACGTGTCTCCTGACCCTACCCGTCAGCACCATTCAAAAGCATCGGTCAATTCACAACCACCGCGGCTCCCTAGCCATCACCGGTAACGGTCAAGGCCTCTGACCAGATGGCAACCCTCCCGTCCGAGCGTCTGCGAGGGGTTTCAAACTAGAGGGAGGGGAAAACTGAGGAAAAGTTAAGCGGCTGGGGAAAACTGAGCACAACTAAGGACCCGAGGGCACAAAAATAGAAATCCCAAGATTTTATCGGCGAATTACCAGATATTTCGACTACGCTGTTTGGACAACCCGAAGAAAATATTTCGACTACTTCGTCTTTAACGTCGTCGACTGCGGCTTACCACGCTCAGGGGCTCTCCGTCGTGCACTCGCGCAAACTATCGGCAATGCTCGGGGGCTTGACATCAACTCGCCCCTGAGTGCGGACGCTCATACTCAAGACCTACGATTTCGTCGACATCAGCAACGCAATGATCCCAACAGCGCTCGGGGGCTCGACAACAACTTCGCCTTTGATCGTGATTGTGATTCTACGACAACAACTCGACTACGTCATCGTCGACTACGCCACGCCGACCACGCTGCACCAGATAAAAGCTAAGTTTTCCTCTTCCAAGAATCAATTTTTATTTATCTTTCGCGCACCCGACACTCGGGGGCTCCATCATGAAAAATCATCTTGCATATCATTGACTTCGAAAAATTGCGAAAGCCCTAGTAGATGGCGTTCCTTGTCGAATACTTGACAATTTAGTTTACAGTCGCAGAAGCTTGACTAACGGTTGGCAAGGCACAAACCTTGGGCGTCAGGCTAACAAAAAGGCTTAGCAAGTATCTTGAAATTCAGATGCGACAAACGCGTCACATTACGTCTGACCTGAGTAGCTGATCGAGCCGTAAAGTGCATCAGACTAACAAAAGGGTCTTACGTACAAGCAACAAAATTGCACAAAAACATCGAGTTTTTATTTTACATACTACAGCATCATTACAATATGCAAACGCAATATTTCTTCGAGAGACAAAGTATTTCACAATTATTCATATTTTCTGTAGGAGTCGACAAAATCATTAAGTCCTTCAATAGGAGTCAAACTTCTTTGAGTTGTACAACTTGAGTCTATGCCCGGTTACAAGTACCCGAACATAGACTCGGGGGCTACTCCCATCGGGAGCGCTGGTCGCGCACCCGATAGAAAGAAAATTTCGAGAAAGAATTCGATAAGAAGAGAAGAAGAAGAAACTTGGAGCCTATGATCGACTACAAGTATTCGACCATAGCCTCGGGGGCTACTCCCATTGGGAGCGCTGGTCACGCACCCGATGAAAAATACTTCGAGAAGAACGAGAAAGAAAATTTTGAGTCCATCATTGATGGCAAGCACCAGAAAATGAACTCAACATTTACTCCCATCGAGAGAGCGGGTTCAAGAACCCGACGATTTCAGCCATTGCATTAGCAAAATCAAAGATTGAAGAAGTTAGAGAATTGAAGAAGTCGAAGATTTGAAGTTTGGAGACTCAACCCGAGTCTGCAACTCAAGTAGAGTCTCGGGGGCTACTGACGTGGGTATGCCCTTCGGGTACCCGCGGATTAGTATACCAGGTCCGGCCCATTATGGAGGTGGACAAGTACAAGGACTCGAAGACTGACTTGGAGATAAAGAAAGGCAACTCTAATCCGTATTCTACTAGGATTCTTGTAAACCTTAGCCTGGTTGCATATATAAAGCCAGGCAGGGGCGCCCCTAGAGGCACAATATCAGAAAACTCAAGATATCTCATAGCATACAAGATAGATTAGACATAGACTAGATATAATACTCCGCCTACGACTTCACCATGTAAACACCCTTGTGATCATATACTAGATTGCTAGCAGGATGTAGCGATCCTCCACCGTGGGGACGTGAACCTGGGTACGTCGTGTGCCAATCTCGATCCCAGAATCTCTAGTCGTTGCTCTTCCCCCGATCCTAAGTCCTTCATCTAGGACATTTGTCGAGTTAACCCTCGTCACCTACTGTTGATGAACCACCGCCACAAGAGGTTGGTCCAGCAGCGAAATCTTCAAAAGCTTCGAGGAAGCCTGTTAAGAAGGTAGTCGTTGTTCGTAGTTCTCCGCGCGTGAAGAAATTGTCAGACGCCGGTGCTTCTCTTGAGGCCCATCAGTCCACAGGCTCCTCCGACGATGTGCATGAATATACTGGTACGTTTACTTCTTCTTTTGCGTGTTGATACTCACGTACTATTTGTGTACAGAATTTGATGAGGAGATTCGTCGCCCTGGGCAATGAATGTGTCGAGTACCTAAAGGCCGCTGAGGCCTCTGAAGGTAAACTTCTTTTCCTATATTTGTTTTCCTGTACGCCTTTCTTTGCTTCTTTGCTTGACTTTCTCGTTCCTCCCTTGTGAACTGCAGATGCTCTAGCGACAGCCAATGCTCGCATTTCGTCGCTGGAAGCTGAACTCAACGCTTCCAGGAAAGCTTTTGATGCCGCCACTGCCGCCAAGGTTAGTGCTGAGAAGTCGACTAAAGCATCACTGACTAAGGCGAAGAAAACAGAAAAAGCCTTGGCGGATGCTAACAAGGAGCACCTCTAGCGAGAACAAGCCGTGACTGAGCGGCTGAATACAATGTCTGCTGCCGCTGGGGGTACGTAATATACCTTCCTTTCCTTTTGCTCGATTTGGTCATTCTCTTATGCTTGCTGATACCTTCATTCTCTGTTGTTTTCTTTTTCTTTGGTTTTGTAGAATATACAGAGGTGTCCTCATCGACTTTGCAACCAGATAACAATCCTCTCATGGCCGCAGTTAGCTTACTGGAAGCAAACTAGATATCTATCCGGGAAATCTTCGAGTTAGTTAACCGCGTTCTTACGCGGATTTTTATCGGGTTGTGGCCTAAGCAAAAGGCGGAGGTGCCGGATAATGATGTGAAGAAACTTGCTCAGGCTTTCGACACCATTGACGATCCCATCCTTCATATGAAGGGCCTCTCTTTGAAGCGAGGTGCTGAGGGGGCCATTGCGCTTTCATATGCACATGGTGAGGAGATCGACTGGGAGAAGGTGAGTTCTTCCCACGGCCGTCCTCAGTCAGAGCTGAAGGATTTCCTTGAGAAGGCGAAGAAATATGCGCTAGGCATCGTGTCGCTGATTTCTCCTTCAGCAGCTTCTGCGACCGCTACTACGCCACTTTCTTCGACTCCAGCGACAAGTGGATCCGTGCCTCCTCCCAAAGCTTGTGATGCTTCTGCTACGCCGATGTCTGCCGCGGATCGTGAGGCTGAGGTGGCGTAGACTTGGCCCCCTGTTGTAATTTTTAGTTTTGTTCTGATGTAGCAAACTGTTAGTCGCATGTAGCCCGAGAACTTTAGTCAGAGGACTTGCACTTTTGTAAATATTTCTTCTTTTGCGAAATGTCGTGTTCGATTCAGCTCCTGAGATGCTTCTCTTTTCTTTTCTTTGTGCTTCCAGCCTATGCGTACTGGTAGATTGTCGGGTCGCGATCAGGCTCCCTCTCCTGCTGATGTTCTCGACTCCATGACTTCGTCGCCTCCTCGTCCTTCTTGCCGATGTGCAGAGTAATCCTCGAGGATTGCAGACCTTGAGAGCCGCTTGACTTTGGCAAAACGCCAAGCGCAGATGGCTATGGATAAAGCCAGCAAATCTTGCGGTTTTATGAAGTAGATATCCATACTTGAGGATAAGGTGTTGGGTTTGACAGCTAAAATTGTACATCTGGAGGAATGCGACTCCTTTCTCGTTGGTATTCTCGAGTCTGCTTGTGAGTTGCTGCGATGTAAGTTTTCTTGCTACTTTCCTCTTTTTCTTTTCTACTACAATGTTGCTGGCCAATAACTTTTATTACTGTAGGTACTTGCTTGGACTTCATCGGTGAAGCTCGCTGTGTTTCTGAACGGATCACGGCTCTTGCGAGATCATCAGAGGGAGTCAAAACTTTTTGGTCTGATCCCCGGCGTCATAGTGCTATTGTGCTTCTCCAAGATCGTGCTCAGCACATTGGGGAAGTAGTTGATGGTTGTCGAAAATCTCTGACTACCATGCATTCCGTGATGCATCCTCGTAACCCTCTTCCTGGAACTTTTTCACAGTTACTTGCTGTTTTAGATCTACTCAGCGCATTCATCGTCTGATAGAACTTAATTTAGTGGCTGGCGCCAATTTGGCACTTGGGTGGACACGCAAGTGGCACCCGAGGCTTAATTTTATTTCCATGTCACTAGGCTTGCCTTTAGGGGGAGATCAGCTTCGAGTTCATATGGATGCCACCCTTCAACCAGCGAGGAGGCTTATAGCTAGATTGATTCAGGAGGATGTCATGTTTTTCCGCGAGCATCACTATTTAGATCCTTTGGGCGTAGATGATTCTGATCAGCCACTGATGTGACATGTGTATGTATTCTTGTGTGTATAATGCGAGAGTTTTCTGCTTTCCAACTTTTTGCGTCAGAAGTTATATCCTTAGAGCATTGCACTTTATGCGTATGTTAGTGCGTTTACCGCACCTTTTTGGAGACACGTAAGCTCAAATAAGAGGAACTCTTGTCTTTTATTTATGCATATAATGTAAGATATATGAGATAACCCGAGAGATCCGGCCAATGACCTGTGTTCTGGATCTAGAGGGTATTGCCCTGGAATAACTCGTGGCTTTTACAACCTTATTTTCCTACTCTACTTATTCACCTATGTCGCTTGAGTCTTCTCTTCTTCTCCTGTAGACTTCTCTTGCTCTGGTGGCTGCACCCGAGGTTTCTTTACTTCTGGTTCCTTGGGGTTTCCTTCGAGTTGCTGCGCAACTCCTGTAGTCGTGCTTTTTGTTCTGCAGTTAGGTTCCCCGTAGCTTGCCATCATGCCAAAGTTTTGAGCCATCTTGTGAAATTCCTTGTCGCATAGGTCTGATAACTCGAAGCTTCCTTTGACCGTAATAATTCCTTTGGGTCCTGGCATTTTAAATACCAGGTAAGTGTAATGAGGCACTGCCATGAATCGCGAAAACGCAGATCGCCCGAGGATCGCATGATACTATGATGGCCAGTCCATGACTTCGAAGTCGAGTTTCTCCCTTCTGTAATTTTGCCGGTTTCCAAAGCAAACGTTGAGTGCTATTCGACCAAGTGGATAGTTAGCACTTTCTGGGACTATTCCATGAAAGGAGCAATCAGTTGGTTTCAGGAACTCCAATGAAATGTGCATTGCCCGTAAGGTCTTTGCGTATATAAGATTTATCCCGCTTCCTGCATCCATAAATATTCTGTCGACATCATATGTCCCAATTTGAGCTTTGAGTACCAGGGGCGCATTTCCTGGCCGAGGTACTGTTATTGGGTGATCTTCTCTGCTGAATTCTATTGGTTGCTCTGACCAATGTAGATATTTCGTTGTTGCTGGAGGTGAAGTTATTGCGAGGTTAACTTGTCGAGTTATGCTTTTCTCCTCTTTGTTTGACTTGGGCACTGGCTGTATCATTGTTGTAATGTGCCCTTTAGATGGAACATATCATTCATCGTCGTCGCGTCCCTGGTTTGATTGGTCTTGGCCCCTGGGAGCTCCACTGTTTCCTTGTTGGGTTGTAGGTGCGTTGCTTATGTTTCCCTCGTATCCCTGGCATTTTGTCTCGGCTTGCTTGTTAAGTGCTACTTCTTGTAGTTTCAAGAACGTAGTGCAATCTTTTATTGCGTGTCTGGATACTCGTTTCCCATCGCGAACGTAGAGTGAATATGACATGGTCCGTTGAGCATATCTTCTGGTGATGGGTTGTACTCTCTGGATTCCCTTGGCGGAAACTTTTTGTAATCTTCTCTGCCATAGCTACGGTATCCCGAACTTTTACGATCATTGCCTTGGTAGCTGTTATCTTTATATCATGCGGCTACTTGGTTGTGGGAGCCGTAGTTGTCATAATTGCGGGATCTTCTCCTTTGACCTCCATATCTGTTTCCTCTATCATCTTCTGGCGATCGCATGTGTTTATTGTTGCACACATCTTCTCCATCTGTGAATCTGTTTACCACATCCATTAGATCTGATACTGTTTTTGGCTTGATTCTGCCCATCTCTTCGACTAGGTCTCCTCGTCGTAACCCGATTATGAATGTGTCTATTTCTCTTTCATCCGAGACTTCGACTGCCGAATTTTTGATTATACTCCACCTTTGGATATATGCTCTTAATGTCTCCCCGTGTTGCTGTACGCAGGCTTTGACTTCTTCTATGGATGCTGGCCGCTTGTATGTCGACTTGAAGTTACTTGTAAATTGTTTTGTGAGATCCTCCCAGCTTCCAATTGTTTCCTTTTCTAATTTGCTTAGCCATGACCTTGCTGCGCCGGTGAGGTGTAATTGCAAACTTTGCATTGCTGTTTCCTTGGTTCCTCCTAATATTTTTACTGCTTATAGATAATCTGACAGCCATGACTGTGGCTCCTGAGATCCGTCGTACTTTTGTTGGTCATGGGGTAGTTTGAAACATTTGGGTACTGGCGTGATGCGAACCCTACGGGTAAAGCATGGCGTCCCCATCTCCTTTTCATCGTCTTCGTAGTCATATGTTCTGTTGGGAGTTCTGGATCATCGGGTTCCTTTGTTCTTTGGACTATTGTATCATCCGGGTGATGGCGTCCTAGATCGGCGACTTCCACTTCTGTGCCGAGGACTATTGTGATGGCGTGGTGATCTTGGTTTATGGGTTCCTTTATTGCGATATGCCTCCTCCTCTTTTGCTGATAATTTGTTGCCTACCATCTTCAATCCATTTAGCGCTGCTCGGTGCATATGTTCCCTCGGGTCTCCTGGATTTGGTCGTGTTGTATGCAGGTACGCTTGAGCTGCCACCAATGCTGCTTCAGAAGTTTTTGGTATAATATTTCCTTGCTCGTCGACCGATAGGAAGGACGAGTCGAGGTTTTTCGAGATACTTTGCCTTTCTGAGTACTCTAGATTCTTATATCTTGACCCATGTCGATGATGCCTTCTGTTTGTGTACGACGCGTCACTACGTGCTCTACGAGCAGCGTCGCTTGTTGCAATGGCTGAGTCCTTCCTTTTCTGTATTTCAATCTTCTCATTTGCTAGTTGCTTCGCCAGTTGCCTTAGGGCGTAATGATATCCCAAAAGCATGTTTTGGCTGGAATTTATTGGTATTGGCGTGCCGTGTTCCACGGCTGTCTTGATTTCTCTCCACTCGTCGGCTGATAGTCGAACTTTTACCCTTGTTGCGAGGGAGTCAGCGGTTTCTCCTTCTACTAAGTGATTTGCCCCTCTATTTATGTTTACTGGATTAAGCACTGGGTTGTTGTTGTCGTCGAGTTCTTCTGAATTATCTCCTGTGATTGCGAGTATCTGGTATCGATTGTCGAGTTTGCCGTTATGACTTAAGAAGATCGAGTTGTCATCTTCAGAAAGTTCTAGTCCCGTCTTCCAGGTGTCTGTTGATTGATCTGAGGTGACATTGTGACAGATCATGAGATCTTCGAGTTGCACTTTTAAGCCAAAATTCTCCATGGTTTCGTCGCCTCCTGCGATTTTTCCTTCCTCTGCTTCTGTCAAGCTGACCGGCAAGTTTACCTCACTGGAAGAGCCTTCTGATAATTCTGACATTGCTACTGTCTCGGGCTCACTTGCCGACGAATCCGGTTTCATCGAATCTGATAGGCGAATCGAACCTAGCGATTTGATGCGAAAGTTTAGACTTCCGATCGTCAAATCCATATCTTGATCCATACTCTCGAATACTTGCGTGAAACTTGACTGGTGAGGTTGAAAATCGACGGTTCCGAAGGGTATCTGAATTTCATCGACTTGCGGATTGCTGCTGGCCAAAAGTGAAAACGTCGTCGAATTCATGATTCCAACGCCCAGGATCCCTACGGTCGGCGCCAATTGACGACGGTTGAACTCGACAAATGTCCTAGATGAAGGACTTAGGATCGGGGAGATAGGGCGTCGGATGAACTCGAAGGTGAAATCAGTCAAACAAGGTGGCTATGAAAGTAAACGTGGGTGTAGAACCTGGCTTGCTTTCAATCTGTCCCACACCGTCCCCTCCTGGCCCCTATATATAGGTGGCCAGGTCTCAAGGATCGGGTGGGATCCGATACAGATTACAATATCGACATACGACATGAACTCATATTTCGACTAGTATTACAATTGGGCCTAGCTTAACGGGCCTCAGGGGTACGACAACTGATGGGCTCTATTATCTATACCCTTGTCAGTTAGTGTTTGTATGTTTTTAATGGAATTCTAATAAATTTACTGAAATACATTTGCTCTGTCTCCTCACTTCATAGGGTATAATGTTTTTTCCAGTCTTCAGTACTTGTGTTCTTTTTAGGGAATTCAGTACTTGTGTTCTTTTTAGGGAATCCAGTACTTGTGGTTAACTAGGTTTGTTTGCTTAACTGATTCTTTTGAGAACTGCTGGCTGCAGGGTTTGCAATGTTACCGGTGGTCTGAAGCTTTTATAGAAGCATTTGTGTGTCTTGAGCTTTTAGGAGTTAGGAGTTCAAGGGGCAGTGATAGAATTTTGTATCTGCTATGCTCTTGCACTCTATTGATCTGCTGCTGAAGAATGATCCTTAGTTTCATCAACTATCTTGATGTATTCTTTTTGAGGGTATGTTTGGAGCTTGCGTCAACTTTTATCTGTATTTCCTATTGTCTTTGGATTTATGTTTCTGTTTTTCAGCAAAATTGGGAATCTTTGTGCTCCTTGCTTAGCTCCTAGTCGAAGCTCTTTTCAGCTTAGCTTTCTCTATTATTTTCGTGTAGTTTTACGGGCAGTTCATTTTTGTAAATCATAGTTCTTATGCTCCAGTATATGATGTGCTGGTATTTCAGATCTGTTCTTGTATATTTGAGTTTTTAAACTTATATATATGTTGGGTCAACGACAAGCAGATCATAGCGAATATATGAGTGGTATTCTTGCTTAGGCGATTTCTCAATATCTTCCTTCGGTTTTACGTGCACCATACTGTCATTTACTGTTCTCGGTGCAAAGCATGCTGATCTGATCCTTCCATTCTTCATATCTTTACTATTAAAGCGAAAAGCGGTGTCTGGTGTCACATTTTTAGTTTCCGATTTTGCCCTTAGATAAAACATCAAATTACCCATCAATGCCATCCCGCTTATCTATACCCGTGCCACCGTGCTTCCTCCTAATCCCATATTCTACCGCGCTTCCTCCTGATCCCAATCTCTCGGTCGTCTGTTTTTCCGTTGAAGAAGTTAGATCACCCCGAGTTTTATGCCTGCAAACCGGACCAGATCCTCTCCTCAATCTTAGGAACATAATATGGGCACCGTCTCTCCCCGATCTACTCGCCTTGTTTACACACAACCTTGACATTGTGCACTTCCCCTCCCTATGGACAACAAAGTGGACACGTGCATCTAGGTAGCAGCCGCATCACATCTCTCTCCATTGCATTATTCGCCAGAACTTCTCTACCAGTTCGTCAATGCCGTCCACAAGATCTCCCATGGTTTCTCGCCGGTTCCTGCCTTTGATATGTAGCCGCGCCGCCTCGACATCGTTCTCGGTGCTCGCCGCCACGAAGGAAGACGATGTGAAGAACAGCGCCGGTTCTTGGGTCCTGGGAGCTGCCCAGTCCTCGTCTTCTTCCCAAGTGCTTGCGCCGCCCCCGCCCCCGTCCTCCTTGACCCCTGCCCTCGTCGCCGCCCCGAGCTGGAAGAGTGGCCCTGCTCTCACCTGATTCGTTCTTCCCAGCGCCACTTCGTGTATGCCACCGCCTCCTGCTCCATCGCCACGTCGATAAGGACGAGATGGCGTAGCTCGATAAGCTCGCCGGCCTCATGTCGCCTCCGTACCTCAACGCGCGGTGGGGCGCTCACGTGTGAGTTGCCGCCGACTCGGAAGATGAGCGGCAACTGGTGGCGAGAAGCTAGGAGGATCCTAGGAGGCGACGGCCTCGAGTCTGATTTGCTCTTCCATTTCTGTTTTATTCGGACTTGCTTTATTTTCCATTTCTTCTTAGTTTTGTGATGCTCATGGTCTAGATGCTCGCACTCCCATGTTTGTATCCATAGATTTTTTTCTCTCTGTATTTTGGCTCCAGTTTCATGTTCCTGATTATGTTCATGATGGAAGTCGTTTTTTCCTATTTCGAGGTGTATTCCTGTTTCGATGTGTATTCCTGTGATTCTTGAAACAGTTAATCTGATCTTCAATTCTTTCCTATTTAGAATCTTCTTTTTCTAGGGCAATCTGGAGATTTGCTTTTCATTTCTTTCCTATTTAGCCTCTATTTTTTCTAACACAATCTGACCTAGATCCTTATGCGTGCCGGAAAAAAATCTGGTCCACTTAACATATACTTGATAAATTTGTCCAGGTCAAATTAACGTGCTGAAAAAGAAGCTTAACGGAATTTTTTATCGGTCCAGGTCCAATTAACATAATGTTGTGAAAATGGCTAACGAAAAATAATGTACTAAATTGTAGGCTAATCATGGACTAATTATATACTAACTGCTCTACTAAATATGGTGATGATTATGAGAAGTGTGAGGAGGACAGGTATCTCAAACTAAATAGTCAGTAGATTAGAGCTATTTTTATGCTGAACAAAAAAATGTGAAGGGGTTTCTTGCAATGTGCACACCTAGCTACACGGATCTCAAATCATAAATGGACGTCCGGGATACCCACATATATGGAGACTAGGATTTTTGGCGAACTTAGGTGAGGGCACCGGCGAAACCATCGGACATGTCGTCGAGCTTGCATCTCCTTGTACATGTCGTCGAGCTTGTACAGACCACTGAGCTACAGGCACTAGTGGAAAACAGGGCATCACTCCCGGTTGGTTTTGGGCTTTAGTCCCGGTTGTGCAACCGGGACTGGAGCCCTATCTTTAGTCCCGGTTGCTATACGAACAAGGACTAAAGAGCAACCATGTGGCAGGAGCCAGGCGCTCGTGGGCGTAGGACCTTTAGTCTCGGTTCGTGTTACGAACCGGGACTAAAGAGTCCACACGTGGCAGCCTCTGCTGCTTCTTTATTTTTTTGGATTTCAATTGTTATTTAGGGGTTTAGGGTTTATTTGTATTTTGCTCCATTCAATTTTTTGATTCATTTCAAACAAGTTTTCTTATATACTTATTCATACAACATTACAACATAATATACAAGCCGATACATATATAATATATTTGATCCGCCGAGTATATACATACAAGTATATATACAACTTGTTCACACACATACGATCACGACTTGTGTTTAATTACACACATTGTCTAATCGAAACTGACATGAAATTCACCCTTTGGATTAATGACATGGTCAAGCAGAAATCCGGCTATTTCCTCTTAAATTCCTACTATACGTTCAGTCGGTGAGAGCCGATTCCGCTTTGCTTCAAACTACGAAGAAGAAGATCAATATGAATATGAATCATCATAACAAAATTGATGCCAATAAATGAATTTGTCAGTATATTGTTTACTTACTGTTTGAAAATCAATTCCTTCAGTGACCTCCGCACGAAGGTTCTCGCAAGCATAGTATGCACATAGATTAGTCCCCGATGGCTGCCTCGCACACTTTACAAGAATAGATTTTAGTCAGTGACATATCAAGATTGATATACTTAATGGTATTTGAAACTAGAATTAAAGGGATGTGTGGACCTAGCTCGTACGACTTACCTCGATCGAACGGTAAATCAGCTCATTTTTCCATTCACCTTTTGCTATGCGTATAAACTGTTTCCAAACACTGCCGAGCAAACAAAATGAATAGATGAGTTATAGATGAACGAAAGAGACCGATATAATGCCGTAATGATTGAAATTACATATCCATCATATCAATGATGCTTTGGTATTTATTAAGTTTTTTATTCAACGAGTCAAAGATTTCAACCTTTCTATAGTCAAGTTCAATCTTTAGCAAAATCCAGTGGTAACTGCGTGCAGGTTTAATTATATAAGTTAATAACTCATCAATTACACTTATAACATCGAGTAAGGAAAAGTAACTGTGTATAAGATAGTAACACTCATCTGAAGTTGTACGAAAATAGTATTCTAGCTCGGGATTCCTGCGTAAGTAGGAACTCTAGCAAGATATCCTCCGCCTCCTTGCGTTTGTTCTGTATCGTCGCTTCGTTAACTCGATTTGGATCAATGAATCCAACTTGGAAGTCATTCCTTTTCTTACATTGCATACTCTTCATTCTGCATAATAAACAGCGTAGTGAGGATAATTACATGCAAAGAACGAGTTGAGCTAGAGACTTATAGAAATAATGAATCACTTACAGAACATAGGCACTGATGAGAGATTTGTCGAGCGCGTCTTGATTGAATAGCTGAAAGAATTCATCAAACTCAATATGCACCAAGTCTTCACCTAAGAAATGGAGCTGTGTGATTTTCATAAGGAGAAATTCTTGCGTGCCCTTTGCGGCTTGCATGTACCACTTATGCAATTTTCGTATTTGTGTTGGTAGATTTATTTCAATCTCAGGTGGGACCAGACTCTTTCCCTTTTCATATTGCTGTGCTATAGGCGCTTTTGGGATATCTTCATGTATCAATTAAGAAAGAGTCAAACCAGCTTCAGTAGCAAAGTCGGCGGGATTGGGTTGAGAAACACTCCCACCAGCATCACTAGCAAAGACCTTTAGCGGGGAGATCGATTTTTTGTCTGTGCTCCAAGCTGGGCAACGTCTCTTTTCCCTCTTGCAGTTGCGCTTGTCTTATTAGCTTCTTTTTTGCATCTACCTGCTTATCCAAACAACGCTTGTAGTCATTTGGCTTACGCAATTCATATTGCGAAGGTTGGGTAAGCATATCAAAGGCCCACTCCTTCTGTTCCAGAGTATATACCTGCTTTGGGGTAGGGGTCGGGCGTAGCGCTGCGAGCTTTCTTTTCACTTTGGCTCTGTCCTCCGCCTCAATTTCTTCAGCAGTCTTCTCGACAGGAGGAGGCGGCACCGCCTTAACTTTCTTGGCCCGTTTCTTCGGAGAGACATTGCTAGTGGACATAGCAGCGAACTTGCCATAACTCTGGGACTTACGAGTGGGCAGAGGCGGCGGAGGTGGCAGAGGCAGCTGACATTGAGGCGGAGATCGATGTGGACTCGGGGTATGGTGGTAGTCGTCCCTGTCGTCGTTGGAAGGTGGTGAATTGCGAGGACTCGGAGGAGAGGGTGGCCGCCTTGGCGCTGAGCCTGGAAACATGATGTGTTTCTTATCCCAAAGAATGATACCACCCAATACTTCTCCAAGTGTTGCCTCCTCTTCAGGTCCAGCGACGTCAAGATCGAGGGACTCATACCCCCTTTCAATTGCATCCACCCCGACCTTAGCATAGCCAGCTCGAATCTCACGGCCATGCCAGGTTTGTCCAGGTCCAGATGGTAACACATAGCCAACCGCCACCTTCATCGATATGTTCTTCATGGGAACATGCAGCTCACAGCTTGTCTTCTTGGTGATATCATCCACGGGGTAGTGATCCATCGGTACCTCCGTGAAAGCCACGCTGCTTCTCCACTGAGATCGGTCGCCTGATGCATGTTCTAGTTGTTGTTGATGCTGAGTTGCCCCTTGCGACTTTAATTCCTCCAGTGCCTTCTGCTGCAGTAAATACAACTCTCTCAGCTCAGCCTGTTGCCTTTCTATGCTCTCTATCTATGTGGCCTCCTCCTGCGCCTTTCGCTTCTTCGCTCTCTCTCGGCTTCTATAAGTCTGGCTCTCTTCGGCGAACCCAGACCTCCACAGAATGGCAGAACCCAGACCCCGTGTTCGTCCTGTGTATTCTTTATTCCCGAGGGCCTTTGTCAGCTCGTCGTTCTCTTTGTCCGGCTTGAACGTCCCCTCTTGAACCTCGGCGATTGTATTGACAAGTGCTCCCAGGGGTTCATCAATTTGTTTCTTCTTTTTGACTAATTTCCCTGTTCTCTCATCATAGACAGCCCTATGGGCAAGTGCCCAATTTCTTGACCTTCTAGGTCATTGTTCTATTTCTGGTTCGATGCCTTTTTCTCGTAGGGCGGCCTCTTGCATATCCCACTTAGGCTCGGCCCTTTTGTAGCCACCTAGACCCAACGTATGGTGATATTTCTTTTTCGCGGCATTTAACTGATTTTTCTGACTCCTTAGCTTACCCAGTTCGGACTCCTTGTACTCCACAAATGCGTCCCAGTGATCCCGCAGGAACTCATTGGGGCCAGTAAATTCTAGAGCTTGTCGATCGGTGTTGACATAGGCGTTCCATAACCTCTTCTTGTGGTTATTGAACTGTGCAGCCATCTTCTTGAGAGCCCACTCCCTGACTTTCTCCTTCTGTTTCTCTACGTCTTCCAGGGACTCGGTGACCGGCAGATTGAAATGTGGAATGAGGGATTCCCAAAGTCTGTCTTTCAAGACCTTGGTGACATAATTGACTGCTGCACCCTCTTCTGGCTCTGGCTCTGCTGGCTCTCCATTTGCCGCCTTGGGCTTATACCAATATTGAATGCTTATCGGTACCATGTTCCTGACAAGACATCCACATTGATGTGTGAACGCATTTGCGACACTCTTGGGTTCCAACGGTTCGCCTTCATTTGAGAGACGCCCAATCGTGTAATGCTGATTGGATGCCACCGGTTGGCCGGGCCTCGCTTCTTTCTAGAAGATTCAAAGGTCTAAAAGAAGAAAACACTCGTTAATATATATACCACATAATGCATCGTCATCTACTGATTCATGAATAGAGTCTTCATATATATATATATATATATACCTCGTCGGACCGTGTTATTAAGTCACGTCCAGTCCCTTGTGAGCCGTTCTCGCAATCATCATTTTCCGATTCATGCGGCTGCTCCTCCTCCATTCCCTCACCCGTCTCGTTCAAAAATTCTGAGCCGTCTCCTTCTGCACGGGTGGTGCCCTCTCCTATAATATTCAACAATTCTTCTTCACCTTCTCTTCCGGCGCCAAAATCCATAACTGAAATCCATAACATAGATCAACAACATTACTCTATATTTTTATATTACTATTTCTATTACTAACATTATTACTAACAATTTCTATTACTAACTACTATTTCTATTTCTAACTCTATATCTATTATTATTTTTAACTATATTGCTAATAATTTTTCTAACCCTAAATTTGCATTTTCTAACTCTTATTGCATTTTCTAACTATTGCATTTTCTAATTCTAACTCTATTTCAAATAAATTCCTATTACTAACAATTTTTCTATCAAGCCCATTTCTAACATTTCTATCTATTCACTTTCTAACTCTATATATCTAACATAAATAAAATCTAACATAAATAAAATCTAACATTTCTATTTCTAATAGCATTTCTATTTCTAATAAAATCTAACCTAAATAAAATCTAACATAAATAAAATCTATATAGCATTTCTATTACTATTCATTTTTAACATATCTATATATCTAACATAAGTAGCATTTCTATTACTATTCATTTCTATTATGTCTATATATCTAACAAGAATAGCATTTCTAACCATGAATAGCATTTCTATTACTATTCATTTTTAACATATCTATATATCTAAGTATTAAATTAATAAATTCTATTACTATTTTCTATATATCTATATATCTACATTTCTATTACTATTTTCTATATATATATCTATATATCTAAGTATTAAATTAATAAGTTCTATTACTATTTTCTATTACTATTTTCTATATATCTATATATCTACATTTCTATTACTATTTTCTATATATCTACATTTTTAACATTTCTATATATCTATATATCTACATTTCTATTACTATTTTCTAAGTACTAAATTAATAAATTCTATTTTTTACCTTATAGCAGGGGGCGGCCGGCGTTGCGCTGCAGGGCAGGGGTGGGCGGCCGGCGTTGCTGCAGGGCAGGGGGTGAGCGGCGCTGCTGCAGGGGGCGATGCACGCGGGCGGCGTTGCTGCAGGGGTGGTGCTCGGCCGGCGTTGCTGCAGGGGGCGGCATGGGCGGCGCGGGCTCGGGCGGTGGCTCGGGCGGCGGTCGGGCGCGGCACGGGTGGCGGTCGGGCGCGGCACGGGGCAGCGTGGGCTCGGGGGCGATGCGGTCGGGCGATGCGGTCGGCGGCGGCGCTCATGCAAGGGACATCCGGCGGCGGCGGCGGTCGACGGATTCGGGCGACCACAACGTTGTAGAGCTCGATCTGCTCCGCGGCCGGAAACTGCTAAGTGTTGGGGGAAGAAGATGGGCGGCACGGCTTATATACCCGCACCCTTTTAGTCCCGGTTGGTGGCTTCAACCGGGACTAAAGGGGGGTCTTTAGTCCCGATTGAAGCCACCAACCGGGACTAAAGACCCCCCTTTAGTCCCGGTTGAATCCACCAATCGGGACTAAAAGGGTGCGGGTATATAAGCCGTGCCGCCCATTTTCTTCCCCCAACACTTAGCAGTCTTTAGTCCCGATTGAAGCCACCAACCGGGACTAAAGGGTCTTTAGTCCCGGTTGCTGGCTTCAACCGGGACTAAAGACTTTTCGGCGGTTCGCGCCCGAGTCCCAGACCTTTAGTCCCGGTTGGTCAAATGAACCGGGACTAAATGTGTAATAAATGCGCGCCAATGGACAGATTTTTTCAGATTTCATTTGAAAATATGAATTTTGAATTTAAATTTGAATAACTTCTATATATTTTAGAATCTGACAAAACTTCGAATATGAAAAGTGTTTGAAATTTAATAACTAATTCAAAACTATTTTCTATTTTCAAAATCAATTATTCTAACTATTCAAACAATTAACTACTTTGCCATTTTCAATTAAAACAATATTAATTAAAATTCTTTTTGCATATTTTAGAATTTGATAAAACTATGAACATGAAAAGTGTTTGAAATTGAATAACTAATTCAAAACTATTTTCTATTTTCAAAATCAATTATTCTAACTATTCAAACAATTAACTATTTTGCCATTTTCAATTAAAACAATATTGATTAAAATTCTTTTTGCATATTTTAGAATTTGATAAAACTATGAATATGAAAAGTGTTTGAAATTGAATAACTAATTCAAAACTATTTTCTAGTTTCAAAATCAATTATTCTAACTATTCAAACAATTAACTATTTTGCCATTTTGCATACTTCTGAATCTGACAAAACTTGGAATATAAAAAGTGTTCGAATTTGAATAACTAACCCAAAATCATACATTTACATAAAAGGTTTAATACATTATTACACATCACCAACATCCCCATCTAGTGTTGGGGTTTCCTTCTGCATCGTAACCATGGAGTATCTTCTTTGTTTAAGAGGATGGTTGGGTCAGTGTTCACTCTGAAGGGCGGAATTTCATCAAACTTGTTATAATCTTCTGACATATCTGTCTTGTCCTCCACTCCCATGATGATTCTTTTCCCTGAGAGAACAATGTGTCACTTTGGATCATCGTGTGATGTATTTGTTTTCTTATCTTTTCTCTTTCTCGGTTTTGTAGACATGTCCTTCACATAGAAAACCTAAGCGACATCGTTGGCTAGGACGAATAGTTCGTCCATGTACGCAAGATTGTTGAGATCCACTGTTGTCATGCCGTACTTTTGGTCTACAACTACCCCGCCTCCTGTCAGCTTGACCCATTTGCACCGAAACAAAGGGACCTTAAAAGACGGTCCATAGTCAAGTTCCCATATCTCCTCTATGTAACCATAATATGTGTCCTTTGTCCCATTGTCATGTACTGCATCAAAGCGGACACCACTGTTTTGATTGGTGCTCTTTATTATTTTGGGCGACCGTGTAAAATGTATTCCCATTTATCTCGTAACCCTGGAAAGTCAATATAGTTGAAGATGGTTTCTTGGCCAACATGGACAGCTCATATCCAACAGTGGCGTCATTTATGAGAAGTGTTTGCAACCAACCACCAAAAGTCGCCATGTGCAACTTTGTAATCAAGGAGTCAGACTGCCCCGGGTTTTCCGAGCGCACAATATTATTGTGTCGCTCCATATACAGCTCCACCAACGTGGAATTTCATAAAACTGTGTAGTGTGCTTCACTCAAATAATGTCCGTCTATACAGTATGTTGATTTCATTCCTAGCGTGCCTTTTCCACTCAGTCTCCCATCATGCCACGATTGAGGAAGACCAATCGGGTTCAGGTCAGGAACAAAGTCAACACAAAACTCAATGACCTCCTCTGTTAGATAGCCCTTGGAGATGCTTCCTTCTGGCCTAGCATGGTTATGCACATATTTCTTTAAGACTCCCATGAACCTCTCAAAGGGGAACATATTGTGCAGAAATACTGGACCGAGAATGGTAATCTCTTCGACTAGGTGAACTAAGAAATGCGTCATAATATTGAAGAAGGACGGTGGGAACACCAACTCGAAGCTGACAAGACATTGGGCCACATCATTCTGTAACCGTTGTAGCTCTTCTGGATTGATTACCTTCTGCAAAATTGCATTGAGGAATGCACATAGCTTCACAATCGGTACTCGAACATTTTCTGGTAGAATCCCCCTCAGTGCAACCAGAAGCAATTGCGTCATAAGCACGTGACAGTCATGAGACTTTAGGTTTTGGAATTTTTCTCTACCATATTTATTATTCCCTTTATATTTGACGAGAATCCAGATGGGACCTTGATACTGCTCAGGCATTCAAAAAAGATTTCCTTCTCTTCTTTGGTAAGTGCATAGCTCGCAGGACCCTTAGAATCCTCCGGATGCATACCGTCTCTTCTTTTCATACGGTGCTGGTCCTCACGTGCTTCCGGTGTATATTTTGTCTTCCCATACAAGCCCAAGAATCCTAGTAGGTTCACGCAAACATTCTTCGTCACATGCATCACGTCGATTGCAGAGCGGACCTCTAGTAATTTCCAATACTCAAGCTCCCAAAATATAGATTTCTTCTTCCACATGGGTGCATGTCAGCTAGCGTCATTCGCAACAGATAGACTGCTAGGACCCTTTCCAGAGATTACTTCTAAATCTTTGACCATATCAGATATATCATCACCAGTATGGCGTTTAGGCTTGCCCCGGACTTCTGCCTCGCCATTGAAATGCTTGCCTTTTTCTTCAATTGATGTTTGGGCGAAAGAAATCGACGATGCCCGAGATACACCACCTTCTTACTTTTATCCAAATATATACTATCGAACTCACTTAAACAGTGCATGCATGCATTGTATCCCTTGTTTGTCTATCCTGAAAGGTTACTAAGAGCAGGCCAATCATTGATGGTCACGAACAGCAACGCTCGTAGATCAAATTCCTCTTGTTTGTACTCATCCCACACACAAACACCTTCAGTCTGCCACAGCTGTAAAAGTTCATCAACTAATGGCCTTAGATACACATCAATGTCATTGCTGGGTTGCTTCGGGCCTTGGATAAGCACTGACATCATAATAAACTTTCGCTTCATGCACAACCAATGAGGAAGGTTATAGATACATAGAGTCACGGGCCAGGTGCTATGACTATAGCTCTTCTCCCCAAAAGGATTCATGTCATCTGTACTTAGACCAAACCTCAAGTTCCGTGCGTCTTCCGTAAACTCTGGGAAATCTCTGTCGATTTTTCTCCACTGCGACCCATCAGCGGGGTGTCTCAACATCTCGTCACTCTTACGGTCTTCTTTGTGCCACCTCAACAACTTGGCATGCTCTTTGTTTCTGAACAAACATTTCAACTGTGGTATTATAGGTGCATACCACATCACCTTGGCAGGAACCCTCTTCCTGGGGCGCTCGCCCTCAACATCACCAGGGTCATCTCGCCTGATCTTATACCATAATGCACTGCACACGGGGCATGCATTCAAATTCTTGTACTCACCGCGGTAGAGAATACAGTCATTAATGCATACATGTATCTTCTGCACCTCCAATCCTAGAGGGCAGACAATCTTCTTTGCTTCATACGTACTAGCGGGCAATTCGTTATCCTTTGGAAGCATCTTCTTCATAATTTTCAGCAACTTTTCAAATCCCTTGTCAGATAAACCACTCTTTGCTTTCCATTGCAGCAATTCCAGCGTGCTTCCTAGCTTTTTCTGGCCGTCTTCGCAATTTGGGTCCAAATCCTTTTTGTGATTATCTAACATGCGTTCCAACTTCTCCCTCTCCTTTTCACTTTCACAGTCAATCTGTGCATCAACAATGACCTGACCAAGATCATCAGCGGGCACATCTGATGCCCGTTCTTCACCTTCTTCTTCTTCATTATCTTCCATTGCGGTATCGGTGGTTTCAGGGAACTCAGGATAGTTGTCATCATTCTCTTCTTCATCGTTGTCTTCCATCATAACCCCTCTCTCCCCATGCTTGGTCCAACAATTATAGCCGGACATGAAACCGAACCGGAACAGGTGGATGTGAAGGGTCTTTGTGGAGGGATAATCCTTCTCATTTCGACAAACATCGCATGGACAACACATAAAACCATTCCGCTTGGTTGCCTCAGCCACATTGATACGTCTCAGATGTATCTATAATTTTTGATGCTCCATGCTTGTTTTCACACCATTTGCCTACTGTTTCGTTACACTTCGTGGCACTTTTATGCATTTTCCGGAACTAACCTACTACCAAGTCGCCACAGTGCCAGTTCCCTGTTTTCTGCTGTTTTTGTGTTTCAGAAAAGCTACACAGGAAATATTCTCGGAATTGGACGAAACAAGTTCCTGAAGTCTTATTTTTCCCGGAAGCTTCTAGAGATCCAAAGAGGAGTTGGAGGGGGGCCACGAGGGCCCCACACACTAGGGCGGCGCGGCCCAGGCCCTCGCCGCACCCCCTATGTGTGAGGTCGCCTCGTTCCACCTCTGACGATGCCCCTTCACCTATAAAGACCCCCCGACAGAAAAAACCTAAGTACCCGATCAATTTTCTAGAACACATCGCGATCCGCCGCCGCCGTCGACCCGAAGATCGGGAGGGTCCAGAAGCTCTTCCCGGCACCCTGCCGGAGAGGGGAATCGCCACCGGAGGTCTTCTTCATTGCCATGCTTGCCTCCGGAGCGATGAGTGAGTAGTCTACCTTGGACTATGGGTCCATAGCAGTAGCTAGATGGTTGTCTCCTCCACCATGTGCTTCATGTTTTGATCTCATGAGCTGCCCTACATGATTGAGATCACCGTTATGTAATTCTACATGTTTGGTTAGTTGGGATCCGATGAATATTGGTGTTATGATTGAGTTGCTATACAGAAATATATCTTATGTTATCTCTATGTCGTTTATGATCTTGCATGCTCTCCGTTGTTAGTAGCTATCTTGGCCGAGTAGTTGCTAATAACTCCAAGAGGGGGTATTTATGCTCGATAGTGGGTTCATGCCTCTATTTAATCTGGGGGAGTGACAGAAACCTCTAAGGTTGTAGATGTGCTATTGCTACTAGGGAGAAAACAACATTCATATGCTCGAGGGTATATGCTTTGTTTACATTACACACTTTGCTTAATGCAATTATCTGTTGTTCGCAACTTAATACTCATGGGGTGTTTGGATGATATCCCCGTGAGTGGATTATTAGTCATAGATGCAGTTGGATGGCGGTCTATGTATTTTGTTGTAGTGCCCAGAGTAAATCGCATAGTGATCTTCTTGACATATCACGTTTATCTTTATTCTATCAATTGCCCAACTGTAATTTGTTTACCCAGCATATGTTATTTATCTTATGGAGAGACACCACTAGTGAACTGTGGACCCCGGTCTTATTTCCATCATATTGCTATCACCTGTTTACTTTACTCGCACTGTTTACTTTACTCGCATACTATTATCACTTTCCACTCGATACGCTCATACCCTTTGTTTCAAGCAAACCGGTGAGATTGATAACCTCATCGCAAGTTGGGAACAAAGTAGTTGGTTGTGTGTGTGCAGGTTCCATGTTGCAGCTAGCAAAGCAAATGGACGAGGCGCCATATATAAATTGTCCGAAGCTATCGCTAAGACAGTCTGCATCACCTTCAGCTGTATTGTCTGCTCTTCTCCTGATCGACATACCTTGGTTTCTTAACTGAGGAAAAACTTGCTGCTATATTCATCAAAACCTTCTCTTAGGGTTTTCCAACTGGCCGGTCATTTACTACAAGTCAACAAGTTTTCTGGCATCATCATCACCGCGCCCACATCAAGTTTTCTGGCGCCGTTGCCGGGGAAGAAGTGGAAGACCTCTGCAAGGGGAGTTTTTCGCACACACATCCTTTACTTTGTTTTAAGTTTTGCTTTACATTATTTTTACTTGCATCGTTTTATATCAAAAACCCAAAAAAAATTAGAATCCTTGGTAGTTGTTTTTACTTGTCTACTTTTAATTTTGCTGAAATGGCTACTCCTGAAAACACCAAGTTGTGTGACTTTACTAGCATGAACAATAGTGATTTTATCTGCACTCCCATTGCGCCACCTGCTCCTGCTGCAAACTTTTATGAGATTAAGCCTGCTTTATTGAACCTTGTTATGAAAGAGCAATTTTCTGGTGCCAGTACTGAAGATGCTGCAGCTCATCTCAACAATTTTGTTGAGCTATGTGAGATGCAGAAATATAAGGATGTAGAAAGTGATATTATTAAGCTCAAGTTGTTTCCTTTTTCTTTGAGAGGAAAAGCTAAAGATTGGTTGCTGTCTTTGACTAAGAATAGTATTGATTCATGGGCTAAGTGTAAGGATGCTTTCATTGGTAGATATTATCCTCCTGCTAAAATTATAGCTTTGCGTAGCAATATTATGAAGTTTAGTCAATTTGATAATGAACATGTTGCTCAAGCTTGGGAAAGAATGAAATCTATGATAAAGAATTGTCCCACTCATGGACTGACTACTTGTATGATTGTCCAAACTTTTTATGCAGGACTAATTTTTTTTTGAGGAACCTACTTGATTCAGCTGCTGGAGGCACTTTTATGACCCTTACCTTGGGCGCCGCAACAAAGCTACTTGACAACATGATGGTAAATTATTCCGAATGGCACACCGAGAGAGCTCCACAAGGTAAGAAGGTAAATTATGTTGAGGAAACCTCTTCCTTGAGTGATAAGATTGATACCATTATGGCTATGCTTGCTAATGATAGAACTCATGTTGATCCTAATAATGTTCCTTTAGCCTCTTTGGTTGCTCAAGAAGAGCATGTTGATGTGAACTTCATTAGAAACAATAATTTTAACAACAATGCTTATAGAAACAATTTTGCTAGTAACAATTATAGGCCGTATCCTTCTACCAATGGTAATGGTTATGGTAACTCTTATGGTAATTCCTCCAACAACACTAGGGCCGCGCCCTCTAAACTTGAAGTCATGCTCAAAGACTTCATGGTAAAACAAACCGCTTTTAACAAGTCTGTTGAGGAAAAGTTAGGCAAAATTGATATTCTTGCTTCTAAAGTTGATAGCCTTGCTCATGATGTTGAACTTCTGAAATTAAAAGTGTTGCCTAATGATGTGAAAGAGAATAATGTTTTTGCTACTGCTAATGCTATCCAAGCTGGAATTGATGAAAATATTAGATTGTTAGCAGAATTGCAAGCTAGATGGGAAAGAGCGGATGAGATTGCTAGGAATATGAAAGTTTGTACTATTACTACCTCTAATGATGTTGTTCCTAATGCTAGCAATCCTCTTACTTTGATTGGTGTAGAGAAAACTCCCACTCCTTGTGTTAAAAAGCCTAAAACTTCCAAAACTTTTTCTCAAAAGAGTGCTAAATTTTTTCGGAGTGTAGGAGATGATAGCTCTACTTATTTTAATGATTTTGATGTTGATGGCTGCAATATATCTGAAGTAATTTTGTTCTTGCAAAAGCTTGCTTTGACTCCCAATGCTAGTTCTTTAAATATTGCTTTTACTAAGCATATTACCAATGCTCTCATGAAAATTAGGGATGAAAAGTTGCAGCAAAAAGCTTCTGTTCCCAAGAAGTTAGAAGATGGTTGGGAACCCATCATTGATATGCATGTTAATGGTTTTGATTGCCATGCTTTATGTGATCTAGGTGCTAGTATTTCTATCATGCCTAGAAAAATTTATGACATGCTTGATTTACCACCTCTTGAAAAATGTTATTATGATGTTCCTATTGCTGATGTTGCTAAGAAGAAACCTTTGGGAAGGATTAATGATGTTATTATTATGGTTAACAATAACCTTGTTCCCGTTGATTTTCTCGTTATGGACGTTGAATGCCATGCTTCATGTCCTATTATTTTGGGAAGACCTTTTCTTCGAACTGTAGGTGCCATCATTGATATGAGAGCAGGCACCATCAAATATCAATTCCCACTCAAGAAAGGTATGGAACACTTCCCTAGGAAAATAAAGAAATTACTTTTTGACTCTATTCTTAGAGCAAATTATGAGCTTGATGCTTCATCACTTGATGTTACTTGATTCGCAAATTTTCTGCGCCTAGCTCAAAGGCGTTAAAGAAAAGCACTCTTGGGAGATAACCCAATGTTTTATTTTCAGTACTTTTTCTTTTATTTGAGTCTTGGAAGTCATTACTACTGCAATGACCTCTCCTTATCATTTTTATTTCATTGTTGTGTCAAGAGAAGCCTCTAATTTGAGTGAGGTAAAGATTTGGGGATGTTGCTGTCCTGAAACTATTTTCGGTGCTGCACCGTAAAAATTCGTAAAAATTCTCTGTATATCTTTTTGACCTGAAATTTCTTGTACATATGCCCCAGGTTATATACAAACTTTCGTTAGTTGAACACTTTTTGATTTGAGCAACAGAAAACCCCTAACAAATTCGACCTTTGTCAGCTGTTCTGTTTTGACAGATTTCTGCCACTATTCATTTTTGCCGCTTTATCGCTTTCTTTTCGAGTTCTTTTGATCACGGAACTTTTGGGGAAGTTGCTACAGTAGTATATACTTAATATGTGGTGGTTTTAGATTGAAACCTGAAGCAAAAAGAGGTTGATTATATGTTATGCTACACTAATGTTGCTAATAGATTTGTGTTTAGTTTTGTATGAAGGAAGTTTTCAAGTGTAGGGATTGGAGAATGATGAGATGAGTTGAAGAATGGACAAAAGCTCAAGCTTGGGGATGCCCATGCATCACCCCAAGAAATATCCAAGAAGTACAAGCGTCAAAGCTTGGGGATGCCCCCGAGGCACCCCTTCTTCATCGGCAAAAATCAGGTCACCTTTCAAGACACTATATTTTTATTGCTTCATGCATTATGTGTTTTTCTTGGAGCGTCAGTTGTTTTAGTTTTCTTAGTTAGTTTTGTTTTGTTTGATGCAATAAATGGTTGGACCCCAACAAATTTCTTTTGGAGAAGTTGCCTTGCTTTTCATTTGCCAAGAACGCTCTAGTTTTCATTCTTATCAAAAACCGAGTGTTCTTCTTTTTCTAGAACTGTGTTTAGCTTTCGATTTTCACCTTGATTTGTCTTCAGACCTTGTCATATCTTTTCATCAAGGTGCATTTTTGCCTCTGATCTTTATTGGTTTTCATCAAAAGAGGTGTCTTAAAAAATTTCAAATGGTGTTGGAAAAGAGAAAAAGCTTTATGTAAAAAAGTGGTATGAGAAGGAGCTTGTGTAGACTGCGGCTTAGGCTTTTTCATATCATGCTTGATGTATTTTTGATAGTATGCTTAGTGGTTTTGCTGTAGCATGACTTGTCTCAAATAACTTAGACTGCTTAATGAGCCTTTGAAAAAAAATCATGCGTTGTTTTTATCGTTTGGAAGCATTATTTTGGTTTTCTCCTTGATGCTTTATTTGGGTTGACTTGGCGCATGCTCACACATGTTAGACTCTTACAAAGTCGCCAATAGCCTCTATGATCATTTAGTTTTTGACTTTTGATGCCATCTTATGCTTCTTTTAATGTCGCATTGTCGCTTTGCATGATTATGGCCATTATTGCTCTCTTAGTTGGTCGCTCCCAGTCTTTTGCTAGCCCTCGCCTTGTACTGAGTATGAGCTCTACTCGTGCATCCAACTCCTAAAAACCAAGTTTTCCAAAGTGTCCACCATACATACCTATTAGCAATTTGCTATTCCAAGTAAATTTGACTTGCTTTTATCTACTCTTCAAATTAAACTCTTACCAGTGTTATACGAAAATTGGTCAGTAAAGCTCTCATAAACCGGAAGGCACACTTTACTTTTTTTTCTTGTTCTTAAAAATTTAACATTGTGGTCTCTTATGTTGAGTTGTTATGCTTGCAAGTTGTAAGTTGGATACTATCCCAACCATGCTGTCATGGGGCAAGCTTTCAACATTGCACTTCTTATTAGAGTCGATATCGTGATCTTTTGTTTATGGATGCCCGCGGTGTGAAATGAATTGGGAATCTTGCGGGGATCATGGAGTTTGTATATATGTTAGAGAAACGCCTGGGCCGCCAATCTAGGCCATGCATAATTCATGGTGGAAATTTGCAGCATACCCATAGTGGACATTCAACGACGCAACTCAAAATAAAAAGCTAAACAAATGGCAAATAAAAGAGATGTCGAGGTGTTCATTGTCTGCTTGTCCTGTCATTTTGATGTGGGCTTGTTCCATGTCATCGGGCACGGAGGTACCCCGTTGGCGGTTCTCGATGATACATATATACTTACAATGACAAGAGCCTTGCTTAGGACTCTAAGTAAAGTAGCATGAGGTTTGGGTACTCGTATTTACGGGGCACGAGGTTTTCGTCTTATGATTTGTCAAGCATATGCATCATAATTGTTCTCGCATTAACTTTAACCATTCAGGATGCTTATGATGGGGGCAATGAGAGCTCAAAGCCGGTAAGTAACATAATTTTTGAAGGTCTATAAAACATGCAATCACTGCTTCCCTCCGCAAAGGGCCTTTCTTTTACTTTTATGTTGAGTTACCACCTTCTATCTTTATGCACCATTAAGAGAGCATAGTTGTCATTCTTAGTATAATGTGCATTGTCCCAAAGTTTTCATTGATTGATTCATATTGTTGGTTTCACTTGTTCTTAAATTATTTGTATCTAGTCGCCCTCTTAAACTTGAAGGTGTCCTATGCATTTATGTTTTGCTCTCCATGAAGGACAAGCTGAAAACCATTTGTATGTTTTTCCTTATGATTTGAACACATGTTTGACTTTCATTGTTTCATTTTCATGATCTTTTGTTTGTGTTCATTTTCATGTTATAACATGGTTGCTAAGTCTTTATTGTCAAGATTATATCTTTCATGCCCATGTTTTAAGTTCTTTTGATCCCAGCTCACAAATACTTACATATATGATCAAGATTGTGTAGGTGCATGTCACCTCAAAAATTATTCTTTTGTTATCACTTACCTACTCGAGGACGAGCAGGAGTTAAGCTTGGGGATGCTTGATACGTCTCAAACGTATCTATGATTTTTGATGCTCCATGCTTATTTTCACACCATTTGCCTACTATTTCATTACACTTCGTGACACTTTTATGCATTTTCCGGAACTAACCTACTAACAAGTCGCCACAGTGCCAGTTCCCTGTTTTTTGCTGTTTTTGTGTTTCAGAAAAGCTACACAGGAAATATTCTCGGAATTGGACGAAATAAGTTCCTGAAGTCTTATTTTTTCCGGAAGCTTCCAGAGATCCGAAGAGGAGTTGGAGGGGGGCCACAAGGGCCCCACACACTAGGGCGGCGTGGCCCAGGCCCTGGCCGCGCCCGCTATGTGTGAGGTCGCCTCGGTCCACCTCTGACGATGCCCCTTCGCCTATAAAGACCGCCCGACGGAAAAAACCTAAGTACCCGATCAATTTTCCAGAACACATCGCGATCCGCCGCCGCCGTCGACCCGAAGATCGGGAGGGTCCAGAAGCTCTTCCTGGCACCCTGCCGGAGACGGGAATCGCCACCGGAGGTCTTCTTCATCGCCATGCTTGCCTCCAGAGCGATGAGTGAGTAGTCTACCTTGGACTATGGGTCCATAGCAGTAGCTAGATGGTTGTCTCCTCCACCATGTGCTTCATGTTTAGATCTCATGAGCTGCCCTACATGATTGAGATCACCGTTATGTAATTCTACATGTTTGGTTTGTTGGGATCCGATGAATACTGGTGTTATGATTGAGTTGCTATACTGAAATATATCTTATGTTATCTCTATGTTGTTTATGATCTTGCATGCTCTCCGTTGTTAGTAGCTATCTTGGCCGAGTAGTTGCTAGTAACTCCAAGAGGGGGTATTTATGCTCGATAGTGGGTTCATGCCTCTATTTAATCTGGGGGAGTGACAGAAACCTCTAAGGTTGTAGATGTGTTGTTGCTACCAGGGAGAAAACAACATTCATATGCTCGAGGGCATATGCTTTGTTTACATTACACACTTTGCTTAATGTAATTATCTGTTGTTCGCAACTTAATACTCATGGGGTGTTCGGATGATATCCCCGTGAGTGGATTATTAGTCATAGATGCAGTTGGATGGCGGTCTATGTATTTTGTTGTAATGCCCAGAGTAAATCGCATAGTGATCTTCTTGACATATCACGTTTATCTTTATTCTATCAATTGCCCAACTGTAATTTGTTTACCCAGCATGTGTTATTTATCTTATGGAGAGACACCACTAGTGAACTGTGGACCCCGGTCTTATTTCCATCATATTGCTATCACCTGTTTACTTTACTCGCACTGTTTACTTTACTCGCATACTATTATCACTTTCCACTCGATATGCTCATACCCTTTGTTTCAAGCAAACCGGTGAGATTGACAACCTCATCGCAAGTTGGGAACAAAGTACTTGGTTGTGTGTGTGCAGGTTCCACGTTGCAGCTAGCAAAGCAAAGTTTGGACGAGGCGCCATATATAAATTGTCCGAAGCTGTCGCTAAGCTAGTCCGCATCACCTTCAGTCGTATTGTCTGCTCTTCTCCTGATCGACATACCTTGGTTTCTTAACTGAGGGAAAACTTGCTGCTATATTCATCAAAACCTTCTCTTGGGGTTTTCCAACTGGCCGGTCATTTACTACAAGCCAACAAGTTTTCTGGCATCATCATCACCGCGCCCCCATCACACATTGAGAAAAGAATGCACGCCTTTAATGAAATCTCCAGAGCGTCAATCGCGTACATCCATGCTCGGCTCATCTGCATTATATAAGTACATATCAAACGCAAATCAAATATACAATTTCTATTTCTATCTCAAATTTTAGTTTGATAAGTTAGAATAAGTTAACAAAACTTTAGTCCCGGCTGGTGGGTACAACAAGGACTAAAAGTGGTTTTTGTGTCATCTAACAAAACTGTCGGTGGGATAAGGACATGTGGGTAACCTTTAGTCCCGGCTGGTGGGTACAACCGGGACTAAAGGTGGTTTTTGTGTCATCTAACAAAACTGTCGGTGGGATAAGGACGTGTGGGTAACCTTTAGTCCCGGCTGGTGGGTGCAACCGAGACTAAAGCTGTCGGCAGGATAAGGATGCGTGGGTGGATGCACTGCTCGATGAAATAAATCATGTAGCGCACGACGCCCCTATCGGAGGAACAAGACAAAGTAGAAGCGGCACCGTGCCTATAAAAGGAGCATCGATACGCCATGGCAAGCAGCTCGAAGGTAGGGAGAGTTTCATCCCCATGGATGGAGGAAAGGGTTGGGAAATCTCCCGTGGCGGAGCTTCTCGAAGATGTCGTTGGTGCTCATGCCCTACGGCATCTTCGGAAGCTCCGCCTCGGAAAAATTTCCCTGCAAGCCCGTGAAAGACTCCATCTCCTCTAACAGTGTTGGGTATAGGGTTGGAAATCTCCCGTGGCGGAGCTTCTCGAAGATGTCGTTGGTGCTCACGCCCTACGGCATCTTCGGAAGCTCCACCTCAGAAAAATTTCCCTGCAAGCCCATGAAAAACTCCATCTCCTCTAACAGTGTTGGGAAAAGGGTTGGAAATCTCCCGTGGCGGAGCTTCTCGAAGATGTCGTTGGTGCTCATGCCCTACGGCATCTTCGGAAGCTCCGCCTCGGAAAAATTTCCCTGCAAGCCCGTGAAAGACCCCATCTCCTCTAACAGTGTTGGGTAAAGGGTTGGGAAATCTCCCGTGGCGAAGCTTCTCGAAGATGTCGTTGGTGTTCATGCCCTACGGCATCTTCGGAAGCTCCGCCTCGGAAAAATTTCCCTGCAAGCCCATGAAAGACTCCATCTCCTCTAACAATGTTCGATAAAGGGTTGGGAAATCTCCCGTGGCGGAGCTTCTCGAAGATGTCATCGGTGCTCACGCCCTACGGCATCTTCGGAAGCTCTGCCCTACGGCATCTATCTCTATTTCTATCGCTATTTCTATTTTTCTATCTCTATCTCTATCTCTATTTCTATTTCTATGTTAGCTATGTCTACTTCTATTTTTATTTTTAATTCTATCTCTATCTCTATCTCTCTATCTTTATTTTAATTTTCTATTTTATATTTCTATCTATATCTCTATCTCTACCTCTATCTTTATCTACTTCTACACATAATCAAATGAACATCTAAATAATTGCTCTCATAAAAAAATCACAAATCTCTCTACTTCTAGAGCATTAAATGAGCTAAATTACCAATGAAAGACAAAAGCACAAAGTTCCTCACCTTTTAGTCCACTTAGATTGAAGTGGAGACACCAATTTGTGACAAAAAATGGTAGTCAAAGAGGATGAACTCGAGCTAGCTTTGTTGCATGAAGAACACTTGAGAGTGGAGAGGGGGAGTGGCTGGCTCGGGGAGGAAGAAGGAGCTGTTTTATATAGAAAACCCATTAGTCCCGGTTGGTAATACCAACCGGGACTAAAGGCTTGGTCTTTAGTCCCGGTTGGTGTTACCAGCCGGGACTAATGAGTCTGGCAACGGTCGGATTCGACCCCAGAGCCTTTAGTCCCGGTTCGTATTACGAACCGGGACTAAAGGTTCAAAACGAACTGGGACTAATGGGTTCTGGGGTCCTGCGGCCGAAAAAGCAGTGGGGCCCAGGGCATCAGTCCCGGTTCATAGTGCAACCGGGACTAATGCCCTGGAATATTAGACCGGTTTTCCACTAGTGAGGTCCATGAGCAATTCTTGACGACACCGTTTAACTCGCCATGGACTTGTGAGTTAGACATCCAACATTTTCTCACGTCAATTTTTTTATTATGTAAGCTGATAAATATTCATTTCTCCATTTTATTTAACATTTATATTTCTTCTTGGATCATATGAACTTATGGATACAGTAAACCCTCACACCACTGACATTAGAAGGGGACAAGAGATGCAATATTTTAGATTAAAATATATACGCTCCAAATTTGTAGATCATGGGCTGGACAGAGAGACAGATGCAGATGATCCTCTGAAAGAACCCACCGACATAGGCTCCGATGCCATGTTGATGGAAGTGTAAGAGACAGAAAACTCATCGAGTTTTACACAATCAAATGGAGGTGATTTTATTCAACTCATGTTTCCATATGATAAATTTATTTCTATATTATTTATATAAATGTTGCTTTTTGCAGGTCATGAATAATATAGAAATGGATGTCGATGTTCCAAAAGAAACCACCACCATGGGCCCCGATGCTATCTTGATGGAAGGGAGGGTGACTTAGTAAATAAGGGGAAATGTGTCAGTCATTATATTTTATAGACATTGCATTGAATTATGTGAGGTAAAAATAATTTTAAATATTATGTGTTTTTTCAATGTAAAATTTACGTGCATTATTTACACTTGTAACATGTCTAACACTAGACATAAGGTAAGGAGCCGTGGCAACGCACGAGCATCACACTAGTGCCTAATGAAGGTTGGAATGTTTGCTAGGTACAGATCTGGACTAAAAGGAAAAGGAGTGAAAGATCTTGTCTAATACTTGATGTACCAGGTATTTTAATTTATGCCCAATATTCAGTTTACCTTACTGAATTTTTAAATAGCTGTATTCTCTTTACTTGTAAACGTGCTTGTAATTGAATTTAAGAACATCAGGAGGTATAAGAAAGTTGGCTGCTGGGATCTTGTGTTTCATAACAGTTAGATGGGTACAGTTGTGTACATTGAACTGCCCATGTAATGTTCTGTTTACCATCCTATGAAGGCAGCTGCTTGAAATTAGAACTTGGTTATAACTCTCTGTTTGACAAATTCACAGAGATGTTGAATACTGAATGCTATGTTGCCGTCTCCCAATTTAGTGGTACCTGAATTATTTTATCTGAATCTTCTGATCAAGCACTATATAATTTATACATCAAATTATATAATTTGACAGAACAGGAGTTCACAATGGAATAGAACATGAAGTATTGAGTAATGTTGGACTACTTTTGGCTATGCTTCTGTTTACCATTGTGTATAGGCAATTTTTAAAGTAACATAACTGAATCATTTCAGGTCAGATGAAGTTATGGTTTTATCTTCTAATTGTTTATAAGCAATTTTTAGAGTTAGATTATTTCTTAATGATATTGGTCTACTTTTGGTAATGACACTGTTTTCCCATTGTGTACAGGCAACTAAAATAATTTAATTATTGAGGCTAAGATGGTGTTATGGTACAACCTTGCAAGGAAAAGGCTGGCATTATATCAATTTTGCAAGAGGTAGGTATGTGTAACTAACAAGCCTGCATTTCATAGGCCGGCGATGTGTAACTAACAAGGCTGCTAGACCATCATTTGGCAAGCCTTATATGGTCATGTGCGTTCCACAAACTATTACCCAGACTTGAATTTACAAAAACAAAATTATACACACCGTGGTAGCTACGCACTACCTTAGAAACCGACACCTATCTAACGTCGTCAAATATCCATCCACCCTACCCACCACCGCCCTCTACGGCCCACAACACTTCCCTCCAACCTTCTCCTCCCCTACACCACACACGATGGTCCTCTTTCTCCCCTCATCTGCCCCCAAACCACGATAAGGAGAAGCAATCGGCGGCGGCGGCGGTCTAGTCTGGGGCGACGGCGTGTGGTGTCCTGGGGCGGCGCGCCGGCTGCATACCATGGCAGCGGTGTTGGGAGCGCGACAGCGTGGGGCGCATCGCGGTGCGGCGGCTCGGGGTCTGGTTGCTTGAGAACCTTCTCGGCTGGACTATCGCCGATTTCAGGGCTGGGCGGAGGTGGACAACGACGGTTGGCAGAGGAGCAGAGGAGGGGGACGGGGGCGGAGGAGCAGCAACCACGACCTGCTCGTCCCCACCATCCACACCGTGGCGTCGACCTGCGGTGCTGCTGCACGGGGAGGCAAGCAGAGAAGGCAGAGCAACGGGCGGGCCCGGTGGTTCCTTGGTTGCAATCCCTGCGCCAGTGCTCCGGCGCTGCCTCCTCCGCCTGGCCGTCTTACGCCTCGGTCGCCGCCTCCCCTCCCCCGCCCCCAGCTCCAACGCCGCTGTCGCCGCTGGCCGTCCGGCCCACCCCCAGCTCCAACGCCGCCGTCGCCGTTGGCCGTCCGGCCCGCCACTGCGCCACGCCAAGGATCAGGCGCTCGCTCCCCACCTGCTGCATCTTGCGCTGGGCGGGTCGAGCGCGAGCAGGTGGTGGCCGAGGCAAGCTCGTCTTCTTCAACTCCGGCGTGCACGTCGAGGGCATCTTGCGCTGGGCGGGTCGAGCGCGAGCAGGTGGTGGCCGAGGCTCCGCTCCGCCCCACCCCGCTTATCGCTGCTTCCGGCGAGCAACCGTCGACTCCCCCGCCGCCGCGTTGGACCGGACTCACACGGCCACGAGCGCCACCGGCGAGGCCGGGAAGTCGCCGCAGACAGGCTTCCCAGCAAGCTCTGATGCCGCCCCGACCTCGTTTTTGCTCATAGCCGGAGGACAGGAAGGCCGCCCGGAGCTCCGGTGCGCTCCGCTCCGATCCTATTCACCAGCGACATCACTACCCGCCCACCCAGTGCTCCGCTCCATGGCGCTCTTACTTCATCCGCCGCGCAGCCATTGGCCCTCCTCTGTCTTGGAGTGTCCTGATTCATCATCCATTTTTTGTTATTTTTTTGATTTGTTTTTGATTCATTTCTTTGTGCCCCGACGGTCGAGAGGCTCTATGGAACCATGTTTAATCAGTCGCTAAATTAGTGCTGCTAAATTAGTTGTTTTCAGATACCATATGCTAACCGCTAAATATTTTTGTTGAGCCCTACCACTACGGGATGGAATCGCATCTCGCGGGCAAAAAACGACAGGGACAACACACCTATTCTCAGAATAGTACTTTGAACCGTTTAGCGACCGTGTAGTGACCGTGAGTTCCGGAAGAAATCCAACGGTGATAAACATGATCCAACGGTGATGCATGGGTGTGTAGGTACTCAGGTGAGCACCAAATCCACTCTCCTTGAATTTATGTACCTCTATGAATGGAATGAACTATTTCCATAATTATCTGTGTCCGCCAATATCTACATATGTTTTGGTTCGCTGCTGTAGGCATAGCTTGTTTTGCGTTTGGACAAAATGCGAGGATTATCATGTCCACATTAGGTCACTGTTCTATCATAAATTGATTGATCTTTACTAAATTGCTATGATAGAAACTTTTGGAAGAAATGCAATTGGTATGAAGATTTTCTGTCGAAAAACAAAACATCCTAGAGTTTCCGATGATAGTAAGAACAATTAATTAAGGGAGATGTATCTTGTTTAACTGACCAGGTTTATATTTTTGCACACGCTCTTTCTCCGATAAATGAGTTTCAGCATGTGACCTTTTAAAATTCTATAAATAACATATAATGTATTTCATTATCCCTGGGATCAAATTTTCATTAAAATACTTTTCAGAGCTTTTGATTTCGTCCCTAGCGCACTGTACTTCTCGTTGCTGGCCGAAGGTTATTGCAAGTAGCCGTTCCGCCACTCTCAGCCTGATCTCCTTGCTACCACATTTGCTCCATTTGCTACTCCCTCCGTTTAGAAATATAAGATGTTTTAGCTTTGTAAAGTGAGTGTATCTAGACATGTTTTCGTGTATAGATTCAAACGAACCTATATACTAAAACATATCTAAATACATTCCCTTCACAAAGTTAAAACATCTTATATTTTTAAACGGAGGGAGTATTTCATAAGACAGGTAATTATAACTATCTTTGCTTGCACAAGTGCAATCAGTCCAATCCGACGTCAGCATGTGTGGAACCAGATGCACATCTCCTGCCTGCAGTAGCACATTTTCACACTCGCTCTTCACCTCCTCACAACAAAAATGGCTTATATCAGCCAACTTTGTTCTAAAACATTCAAATGCAAATTGTTGTAGTGCAGCTGCAGCGGCTTCGCTCTCTGCCTCAAATAGAAAAAAAGAACTTGTTCCCAGCTACGCTGACTTCCGCGACCTTCATCCCAAAACTATGATGCGGCAATGTATAACTGACACGCAACTGCACCATAGAATCTCCTGTATCTTCCTTCGTATACACCTGCTCCGGTCCACCAAAAGCAGAAACCCCAGCGTGCAGAATTGGTGTTCACCTGATATGCACCTCATACTGGCAACCCTGTGGAGAACAAAGTAATTAGCACACCACCATGGTATTATAACTTACCAGGTCAAGGAGAATACTAAGCCCATTGATAGATCAAATGGCCAGCCAGCCAATTTATAAGACTGAGCAATTTATCTGCTGCACTTTAAAATGTTGCCGTTTGCAGTTAACAAACCCAAAATATAAATCAGAATTATAAAAATGCTCCTTGTATATTTATTTTACAATCTCATAGCCTTTAAATTCGTTTATTGCTCTCCGATGTGTGCTATTCCAAAGTAATACAACTATCGTATCTTATTTATTAAGAATTGGTACTCTTATTAGCTTTAGGCAGTATGGACAGAAATGGAGAAATAATTATAGTCAATTTTCTGCTTTGTAAAAAGTCTTGGTTGTAAAATAATAATGTCTTGCTTACGGCTTTGCGACAGTGGCGCAACGGGTTATACGTGCCCTTTCCGCCATTGTCTTTATGCACAACCTTACCTACTTAATGTTTATCTGTAATCACGTCTTTGTCTTCTCTTATTCATTCAGTTCAGATCTATATGAAATATTGTGGTTGCAGATGTATTTACAATTTTATTTGACACTTTCTTTTTATTAGAATAACTCCAGTTATGAAATTGCCATATTAAGAGAGCTGGGGCATGATGCCGCACGCCACTTTCTTTTTTATTTTATCATTTGTCTCATCGTTATGTTTGTAGGTTCGTCTTCAACAATATATCTATATTATCAGATGCTCTTTGGAGGATTTTCATACCATGTGCCTTTAAATACATAATATTTGTGTGATCAATCTATTCTTGCTGCATATCTATTTCTTGCTTATATGACTTCTGTCCAGTTCTGTAGTACTCCATAGCATATTGTCTAATTTCTTAAAATTCAGGGCTACGGATATTAATCATGGATAACAACATATATCATGTGCCAGTGGATTCAGTTAAACACACTCAGATTTTCTTGATGACTGGACAAAAACCCACAAGTGGGATCGAGGTGTTTGAACATGTGGATTCAGTTAACCACACTTAGATTCTCAATTACTTTCTTTATGGCTGGAAAAAAACCCATTGGTGGGATCGAGGTGCTTGAACCTACATCTAAAAACTTGCATACCATTAGGTTTTGAAGACTACTATTGTTATTTAAATTAGAATAATTTATATTTTATGGCTCTAATACCGCTTTGGATTTGCCTTTGCACCGGTGCGCAACGGTCTCTCCTATAAAGAATACTGGCATACCCGGCCAACCAGGACATCCTCGCGCGCACGTCTCGTTCAACCATTAGATTCATGCAAACAGTTCCGTTTTCACTCCCGCAAATAACTGCAGCCGTTCGATTTACCTTTCCTCTTGTGCACCTATGGAACATGGGCAAACGACCATGACTTTTGGGCCCGTTTTAGGTGGGAATGTGTTTGTGAAGTGGGAGTTCTTTCGATCCGTGTCCCTCGTTTTCCTACCGAACCAGTAAAACCTACTAGATCTCACAGGGGGAAAATATCTTGCCTCGCGTCCTTCTCTTCCCAGCCCGCGCCTCCTCCCTCCTGCTTCCGTGCTCACCTCCACCCTCACCAGCACCAGCTTGCCGCCGCCTCCCAGCTCGCCTTGTTTTCCCTCGACGCCCTCCGTGTGGCCGCGCCGCTCCTCCTTCCCTGCCCTGGAGCCGCGCGCGCCCTGTAGCGGCATCAGCAGGTTGGCCTTCCAGACGCGGCGGCACGCCGGAGCCGGAACGGAGGGACCTGACCAGCGAGGAGTGGGAGAAGCCGTTCCACGTAGGAGGTCTGGGATGAGACTGGTCTGTTTCGTTCTCACAATCGGACTCAGGGAGCCAGGGTTCGAGGCGATTGGAGGCACGGGATGGCGGCGTCGTTGAGGGAGATCGACAGGGGAGAAAGCGGCATGGCTGGGGTGGCCGGAGAGCAGCGAGGATGGGGCAGCGAGGCTGGGTTGGCCGGCCCGCCGGCAGCGCGAGGATGAGGTGATTGTGAGTCCCTCCTCATTCTTCTCCACCTGCCACGTTATCAGTTTCTTCTCCTCCGATATTCCTCTCCTTCCTTCTCTCCAAATTGCCCCTCTGCAGCTCGTTGCTCTCCCCCTCCTATTTCTCTTGCCATGGTCAAATCTTGTAGGTGAAATCTGAGATGTCTCCCGTTGTGTGATTAACTTGTTTTTTGTTTGAAGGTTTAAAACAGTGGGGGTGGGATTAACTTGTTAGGCACCTCCTAATTTGTGTGATGAAATTATGTGGTAGATTTCTTTTGGTAAATCTGACATGCCTTTGTTTAATTTAATGCAACTTACCAGTGATGTTTTTGTCAGTAACTTCAAATGTTTAGTTAGATGCCATGTCATTCTTCTGAAATATTTGAGAGCTGCAAATGATGTTTGTATCAGATCATATATTGAAAAGGGAGCACCCTATGTGTTTTAGGTACGACCACAGCCGAACGGGGTTTGAGGCGAGACGCAAGGCTAGATGGAGCTTTGAAGGCCTCCGCCGGTGGAGTTGTCTCAGACAACATCACATCTATTTATATTTAGTAGAAGGACTATATGTGATTTTCCTGTTGTACTAAAGGTGATTACTGCATCAGTAGCTCTGTGCTAAATCATTAGGACAGTGGCCTTTTCTTGTGGTTTTGTACCACTTTCTTCGTCCCTTTCTATAATTTCAGAGTGACAATATTCATTCCTCATGTTATGTCTAGGAGTAAGGCATCGGTGTAGGCCTAGGGTTGCAGCGGCCGTGGCAGAAGGCAGCCCGCGATTGATCCTAAGATCGCGTCGACCCTGGGTTGAGGAGGGCGCGGGCGGGGAAGGCCGACATTGCTGGTGCGTGTGGTATGATCAAAATATTAATAATTTCCATCTTGTCTTCTTGGGATACTCATAAATTTGGATTAGCATTTCAATTTTTTATTTAGAGAATATTTGACTTCTAGATACCTTTTGGAAACAAGATGTTTATCTATTGTGGTAAGCGAAGTGAGAGCAAGCGCTCCTCTGGAACTCAATTATATTATTTGTTCATTTCCATATCTAACCATACCCATTTGCACTACACAGCCACATTGTGTTATGACCAGAAAACACTCTTGTGCGAGTGTTCAATGGCTACAGGTCAAGCTAACATTTCTGGGTACACACATAAATATATTGCTTTGAATCTTACCATTTGCACTACGTAGCTACATTGTGTTATGACCAGAAAACATTTCTTGTGCGAGTGTTTAATAGCTTCAGGTCCAGCTAACATTTGTAGGTATAATCTTTGTGTTTGGGATTTTTTTTGCTGTCTCATGATCACCAGTTGACAAGAAATGACAGGCACCATCTATATTCATTTGACTGTAACTGAGTCAAATTCTGATTTGCAGGGCGCCTGTTACAACAGAAATAGACCTGAAGCTTTCACAGTATAAAAAAGAGATGCCAAATTTACATCAAATGGTTGAAGAGTTGACATCTAAGCAATATTAAGATATTGCTTATCTGAGAGTAAAAGATGCATGCTTGTGTGTTGTGGGTGTTGTTTGGATTTTTTATTTGAATTGTCAGGTAGTGTGTAAACATTGGATCATGAGGTGCAGATCAAGGCTTTGCTTGAGAAGCTCGTGGTTTTCATGCCCAACTGAGGGTATTGCATCCAAGGTATACTATGTAATCTGACAGTAGCTACTCCTAAATTATCAGATCATGTCGTGTGTCTATGAGTGTAGATTATCATGGTCTTTCATTGGCAGTCTGAATTTTGGAAGACAATGATATATGTGGTCGGTAATCTGATTGTCCGAGCGATCAATAGTTGAGTGCAAAGCTAAGCTGCCAAGCCTGACACAGCATTGGAAGACAGTGAATGCTTGATACGTTTTTTCCTTTTAATATGTCTAGCAAACCAAATTTAGAACAATGGCTTATTCAGTAGCGATTTTCTCTTGCCTTCCCTGAACTTGTAATTTCAGAAGTAAATTATAAATGAAGACCTTTTTGATTGAAAAGGCGTGATTATGATCTTATTGTTGTGACACCATTGTGGAAGCTTTCTTGTTTTCTGTTTTTTGGTTTCTGCATTAGCGTTTTATGGAACTTGCATTTCTTGTGGGTTCAATAATTGCTCACTTTGGGTTTTCTCTATTTAAGTGCCCTCACTCTGGGTGCTGAGGTGCTACCTCAAACTACTGAGATTTGATACTTAATATTTCAATTTTCATTTGGATAGGTAATTTTTAGCATTAAGTGGTGTGGTTTGAATATGAGAACAGAGGCCAAGTACTGCCAAGACGTGCATTGCAATTCGAGTTGTCCAGTTTCTATCAATCCCGTTGCTATTATGATCTTTTCGTAGCTTCATATAAATGAGTGTTGACATGGCCATTTTACAGTTAAAATTGAATCTTTGTTAAAAAAAGGAAATTCTGTAATGTTTGGGCATAATTTGTATACAGTTGAATACTGCACATTATTATTGATGTCATAAATCTGGATTATCATATACCTGAAAAGATATATGCATCTCTTGGCCCATCCATTTCTTAGTATTTGTGTAATTTTCCTTGGCAAGATAGTTTGGCATCAATAGTACTAAAATATTATGTTTATCCATGTTTGAGTGGAGATACCATGTTTGAGTGGCATCGAGATAGTCTTTGGGGGAGTTATTCATTTTATTCCACCTTTTAACAGGACTGTACCCACTGCGACTATTCTGTTACTCTCCTACTTAGGAGCATCTACTCTAGAGATCCTGGTATCTTGTTGGCCATTCTGTTCTAATGATGTAGGATCCTTTTTCTTGAACCACCCCTCATGCTCCTACATTTCTGAAAAAATGGATTAATGGTATGTAGATATCTTTGAGCCCAAAGCTCAGAGTTAATTAACAGCAGCAGAAGAAACAAAAATAATGGTATGTAGATGCTTCTCACTCCTGGTCCTGTGCTTCAGAGCAAAATTACTTGTTATGCATCTTTATGATTTCCACATTGTTTGCCCTGTGGTTTTACCCATTGCTTGTTCTGTCCTGTCTGTTTCACAAGAACTCCAGTACAGCATTGCTGCCATGGTAAACCGACATATAATTATTCAGGTAGTATTTATAAGAGGGTGGAGTGTATAAACTCCACCAAATCAGAGCTACGCGGTTTACTTATATTGGATCATACCTTAGTAGAATATAAAGTTATATTTCTTCAGCAAAAAGTATCTAGCGGTATTTATTACAATTCATTTGACCTAGACAGGATCTGAGGACAAAATCATATGGTTGTCCATCTGAATTTCCTAGACGTTTCCACTTTTTTTGTTCCATAGTTGAGATTTTGAGGCTTCACATGCCAAGATTTAATGCTTGTTATGCTAAATTGCAGGATACACATGACACTTCTCCTTCTGTTTGGGTCAAATTATGAAACTTTTACCAAATATTGGCTTGGTAGAACATGAGGTATGTCTCTGTTTATTTTTGTAGCTCAACATTTAGTCTATGGTATTGTACTATAATAGTCTTTTAATTGTCAGATCAGGGTTGCGATATTACAGAAAATGGGCAGTTCCGTGACGCCTTGGTTAAGGTTTTGAAGCCAATGAATTGGATATCAGATAACTGACCATAAAAGAGATGCAAGGAGGACACAGAACTATACATCTGGTACTTGCCCATGGAGAAGCGAAGGTGGATATCAAATTCTTAATGTGAATGGGACTTATCTCTCTGTGACCATCTGAAGGGTGCGGCGAAGTGAAGTTTTAAGTTTCTAAACTGATGTGATCTTGGTGTGTTCTATGTGTGTATGAATCTAAATGTTCCGTTCCGTGGGGAACACTTGGTGTATTGGTCATCTTAACAACTCCAAGTACCCTAACTGCTGTAGTATTTTTTTTTTTGAGGTAAAAACAATATATTAAGCTAGCAAGCCGCCTCATTAAAAACCTTCCAGTCCCCTTAGGTACCCTGGTAAGGAAAAGAGTGCGTCTGAAATTTGCTGCTTCGATCAAAGTATAGTTACATCGTTTACGAGTCTATCAAGGATAAAGCTAGGGGGCTCATCGACTCAATTACATGAAGATTTATCAAGATAACAAACTCTAGCTAGCTCATGAGCTACTCCATTTGCTTCCCTCGGGCAGTGTATAAAAAGAACTTTGTCAATCTGAGTTTTTAGATCAACACAATCAGCATAAATCGCTGTAGAATCACCCCACCATATCTCTTCTCCTGTGCATGCTTGAATCGCTTCCAAAGAATCAGACTCCACCACAACATTGTTGCACCCCATGCGAATAGCTAAACTTAGCCCTTCTCTCAAAGCCATTGCCTCAGCCGCAGTTGCAGAAGCAAGGTTTGGAATAAATATTGTGGAGGCCATCAGAAATTGTCCTTCATAATCTCTTAGGACTGCACCTGCAGCTCCAGCATTACTATCAGCATGAAACGATCCATCAACATTTACCTTAATCTCTTGAGGTTCTGGTCTGGACCATTGAACGTTTTCTCCGCTTGGTTTCATCATCGATTTTGCTGTATTCGCCGCTATAGATAACACCGACATTCTACAGCGGTAGATCGGTGGGACACTTTTGTTGTGCGTATGCTGGCGCCTCATCCACCATAAATACCAACACCCTACAGTTATAGTTTCCTTTAGTCCAAGAGATTGGAACCCCGGAACGATAGAATCATGCCCCCTCAGCAGAAGTTCCAACACCACTGACCCAGAACGATCAATCGATGTTGCTTCATCAATAATAGTACTCAGACCCAAAGACTCCCAGAGAGCAACGGCCATAGGACATTTAAATAATAGATGTATTATATCTTCTGCCGCCTGACTACAAATGGGACATTCTCCACTCGTGCCCACATGATGATTTACCAATATCGATTTTAGAGGCAGTATACCATGCAACGCACGCCATGCAAACACTTTAATCTTACTTGGAACTTTTAGACGCCAGAGCTCCTTCCAAACCGGATTGTTTATTGAAGAGCCTGGGAGAGAAAGTTGAGCTGCTCTTGCACCAAATTGATGTCTCCATTGAAGGTGATATGCGGAGCGAACAGTAAATCGCCCGTGCTTAGTAAACTTCCAGGCTATAAAATCCTCAAAACCATTATTATGCAAAGGGATTTGCAAAATACGGTTTGCATCAACATAATTGAAAATATCTCGGATTAAGGTTTCATCCCACATACCCGTTATAGGATCTATCAGTTGAGAGACCTTAGTATATACCACATTGTTCCTTGGGGAGATAATCATTCTGTCCGGGCTAGACGGTATCCATGGATCCGTATAAATATTTATCTTTTCTCCAGAACCCACTCGCCAAATATAGCCGCGCTTGAATGTAGTCACGCCAGCCAGAATACTTTGCCATGTAAAAGAAGAACCATTCTTTGGACCTGCCTTGAGTATATCTCCATTAGGGTAATATTTAGCTTGCAGAACTCGAGCGCATAAAGACTCCAGTTCATTTATAAGTCTCCAAGTCTGTTTGGCCAACATCGCGAGGTTAAAAGAGTGGAAGTCACGAAATCCCATACCGCCTTCTTTTTTAGGGTAACAAAGTTTCCACCATGCAAGCCAGTGCATCTTCTTGCTATTCTCGTCATCACCCCACCAAAATTGAGCTATAGCATCTGTCATACGCTTACAAACCCCAATAGGTATTTGGAAAACAGACATAGCATAAACTGGAATTGCTTGAGCAACTGCCTTTAAGAGGATCTCCTTTCCTCCAATAGATAAATATTTTTCCTTCCAACCATTAATCCTCTGAATTATACGTTCCACAAAATGAATAAAGTTATCACTTCTATCCGCACCCACAATGGCAGGAAGGCCGAGGTACTTATCAGATAAAGCTTCAGTGTCAATATGGAGCGTCTCACAAATTTCTGCTCTCAATAACACATTAGTATTAGGAGAGAAGTAAATACTTGATTTTGCCAAACTCACCAATTGTCCCGAATTTGCGCAATAGGTATCCAACACTTGTTGCAAGGAAGTTGCATTAGTCATATCCGCCTTCATGAGTATAAGGGAATCATCAGCAAAAAGTAGATGTGAAACTGATGGTGCATTTCTGCACACCCTTACCCCATCGATGCCACCAACTTCTTCTTCATACAACAGGAGACTAGATAATCCTTCTGCGCATAGAAGGAACAAATAAGGAGAAAGGGGATCCCCCTGTCGGAGTCCCCTAGTGGGTGTAAACATCTCAGTTTCCTCAGAATTAAATCGTACTTGATATCTAACTGAGCTAACACAAGCCATCATTAAAGAAATCCATCTTTCCGCGAACCCCAATTTCCTCATCATATTTTCCAAAAAAATCCACTCAACACGATCGTAGGCTTTATGCATATCTAGTTTAACTGCACAAACTCCATTAGATCCAGACCTCTTATTTTTAATAGTATGCACACATTCATAAGCAACCAGCACATTATCTGTAATGAGGCGACCTGGAACAAAGGCACTTTGCATAGGAGAAATAACCTCCGACAGAATTTGCTTCAACCGTAGAGCTAACATTTTAGATATAATTTTGTATATCACATTGCATAAGCTTATTGGACGATATTGAGTAACTACCTCTGGGTTATCCACCTTAGGGATGAGAACGACGGTGGTGTCATTCCACCCTTCCGGTATAATCCCTGTATGCATCGCCTCCAGAATCTCGCTTGTAATATCAGCCCCACACATATCCCAAAATTTCTTGTAAAAAATCGCATGAAGACCATCATTTGATATTACTGATTACTTTGCTTTGACATGCTACTGCGATTCGGATTTAATAGCTTCCAATTTACCAAGGATAATTTAATGTTTAAAGCGAGTGCAGCATATACTCTTAGTCGCATGAATCCATCTGGTCAAGGATACTTCTGGTACCGATATTGCATAGAATAACATGCATTGGCACTAAAACAGAAACAAAAATTATGGCTTAAATACTCTCTTGATTTTGCCACTTGCGCCTATCGCGCAACGGGTCATCTAGTTTTTCTTAAGGGTGGTAGGATGTGAAATCCCAGATATTTACTAAGCTAAGTACTTGAGGTATAACTAGTTAAGAAAAATTATGGGCCAGAAAATTTTGTTTATATTTTACTAAGGTTTATATCCTGCTAGATTTATAGATACTACTGGGAAGCATTGTAGATCGAATCACAGTTTTGGTCATAACCATATATCCGTGAACTATTAACTGTTATGCATTGCATCTGTAAGAGACTACTAGTATTTCTACCTTGATTGAACTAATTCGAGCTACAAGGCATAGATTTCAGAGAAACAGGTGGGGATCTAGGAGGAAGAAGAGGACCAAGCTACACAACACATGCAACCCTCGCCTAGCCAGGCGCCTCGGCCGAAGCCGCCTTTCCGTTCTGATCCAAGCCAATCCATTCGTATGGCCTCTCCATTGTATTTGTAGTGGTTCCCGGTGTCTTCAGGGCAGGCCAGGCCCAAGAGTGGCGGCCCAGTAGAGAGGTCGCTGACAATCCCTCCTCCTTAAAAGTCGGCTTGACCTCAAGCCGACACCACACGAAACCGCCAGGGTCCCATGGCATGACAAGCCAGACAAGAAACGCCATCGCACAGAACTGCAGCTTGACGCCTCCTGGGTCCCATGTCAAGTGAGATAACTGCAATTGAGTGATATTCCAGGTTGCAGTAAGATCATGGACTAAACCTCCCGGGTCCCAAGGAATGAGCACTTGTTTAGCACATGTCAATAGACCATCAGTACTTGTAGTTTCCCAAGGCATCATCTTCGTCCCACAGTGTGTAATACTGCAATGAGGAAGATAGAGGACCCATACGTGTGACAGTTGACTGCACAACAATACTGCCACTGAAACAGGATTCCCAAACTCCGACGTTTGTAGCGTGAGACTGAACATACTAACAATTTGCTTGATCGTTGGCATACTATCGATAGTATTGTCTACGTCCCAGCTTTTGATTTTCCAATGACCACTAGCTGAACAAGAATCCCACTGAATGTGCCATCCAAAGAGTTGTTGGCTAGACCTTTTGCAGCAAGCAGAGCATTCCAGGTCAAGTAGCCTGATGTTTTTCCAGTGAAGTAACTCGAAATTCAGACTATTTAGCATCTGAAAAGGCTGCTTGAATTTGTCAACAAGGTTTGAATATGATTGAATAGTAGCAGCTTGCTTCTTCCAGAAAAGAAGGTCGCACTTTTCAGTAATGTCAGGAGGCTTGGCAGGCAGTAGAGAGTAACAAGGAATTTTGGTTGGCTGCAGGTCCACAGTCTCAATGTACGGAATAGATATGTGATTGATGCCCTTCAAGATTACAACCGAGGTGGCCAAAATATGGAAGGCACCCAAACTTCTAACCAGAGCAGCAAAGCATGAGAGAAACTGAAGCCATCTGAATGTGGGTTCATCAGAACCAGCAGCACTGTGAGAATTCCAAATTACAGGAGAGCTGAATAACAAGGGAAATTTCCATTGCATGAGCTCAAAATCTCTCTGAATAAAATGACTAGCGAGAGAAGTGAAATTTTCCATGAGATAATGTCCTGGGCTGTCATCTCCTGGTTCCCACGGTATTGTCCAATGCTCAGTGACAAATAGCCGTGCAGGAAATTGGTTAATTCTGAATCTGGACGATGGCCATGGAAAAAATGGCAGTAGCACTTGTCCATGTTGTTCCTCAAGTGCCCAATTAGTACTCCCAGAAAACTGATGTAGATCATGCAACTGCAGAATAGTAGTGCTGGAATGGTACTCACCATGTGAACTTCGACACCTCTGGATGGCAAACCAAATCCACCAGAATATACATGCATCAGGTCCACCATCGAAAATACTTTGACAGACTGCCCAAGAGTAGAGACCAGAATTCCATAGTTTCATGTCAATTAAGGCCAGGCCAAGTAGTCCTGCAATTTCCCGTTGGCATTTTCCAGAGCTAGTTAGAAACACCATTCGAGTTGAATAAGGCAGCGACCAATCTTCCAATGAAGGGCAGCTGAACAACCATGAAACTGATAGATAGAAATGATATCTGACAGACCATGCAATTAGGACCCTCGTACAGGAACAATGCTGCTGCACTTTAGCTTCTCCAATAAAGATGACAATGAATCTATTGGAGATGGAATACTTCCTCACTACAATAGAACTGGTATACCTGTGCACTACACTTGTCCACTGAATTTGCACCCTTGCAGAATGGCATTGCAGGAACACCCATGTATCTGGAGATGAAAGAAGCATGCCCCAAAGTGTTGTAACCAAATCAGTACTTGCCAGAAAACGACACAGGTGAGCAAGACAACACCAATTCCATGCAGTATATGGGGCTCGCCATGACAATAAGAAATTCAGCTTCATGTCCAGACTAGCGTTTGTAGTGAGCATGTATGTGTCATAACAAAGAAGGGCTGACCACTTGAACACGGTCGGCTGCAGCTGTGCGCTCTGTTCTCCAGGGGCAAAAATAATCACAAGGGTAACTTTGCTCATGTTTGGGAAAGGAGGTGGCCATGGATTCTTCGCAGCGTTCTGCATCAGCTGCGTACTCTCAAAGATAAAACCACTCATGAGCAACGCTTGGGTCATATGCCTGTACCTGATTATGTACCCTGGTGGAGGCCATGGTGGGTGCAGGGTGAGATTGTTGCCGTCCTCGAGCAGGTCGCCCACAGCTGGATCCATTAACTCAACCGAGACTGGAGGTGGGGAGTTCTCTCTTGCCAAGTAGATGGCAGCCGTTGGTGGAGTGTCACCCGGGATGGCCATGTAGAGTGCCTTGTCGGCGACCTCGAGTTCAGGTAGCTCAGGGACAATGCTGCCAGTGGTCGTAGACAACTTGAGTGTTGCAGACGGGACGAGTGCGGCCCCATATACAGTTGTGTCGTGGCTTTGGCATTCTGCCGAGCAGGTGGTGGGCGCCGAAGCAGTGAGGTTAGCAGCGCCAACATCGACTGCATATTGGACGTCCTCGACCTCTGTACTGGAAGGGAGCACGGTGGAGACCTCCAGGGTAGCCGGGGCTTGTGATGCTGAGCCGCAAACGAGGAGATCGGAGATGCCTCCGGCTGCCGAAGTGAGGTTGTCCTTGGTGATGTCGTCCTTGGTGTCGGAGGCGGGTGTCCTTGGGTTGACGATGGCGGCGGTGTCGCGTGGTACACGCAAGGACGCGGTCGAGCTTGTCAGGACAGTGGCCGGTGTAGAGTCCAGCGACGGTGCCGCTGCGGAAACGTTGGAGGACGTGGAGGTCGTGGTCGATCTGGTGCTGGAGATGCCTTGCGAGGCAGAGACCGCGGTGGAAGTCGCAGTGGCTGGCTCACCGGAGGCGGAACCGCTCGGGACGCGCAGGGCCGCAGTCGAGCGCGCCGTCGATCGAGCCGTTGCCGCTGCTGCTGCCTCCGCAGCGAGGTAGGATGCGAGCTTGGCCTCGTAGATCTCGTCCGTCTCGGACTTGAGTATGTCGTAGATGAGCTTCGCCCCTGCTGAGAGTGATTTCATGGCTAGTTGGTGGTGGGGAAAAATTGGGAGGAAAATTTTGGAGAATTTAGGGAGGGATCGATTGGCTCTGATACTAGATGTAAGAGACTACTAGTATTTCTACCTTGATTGAACTAATTCGAGCTACAAGGCATAGATTTCAGAGAAACAGGTGGGGATCTAGGAGGAAGAAGAGGACCAAGCTACACAACACATGCAACCCTCGCCTAGCCAGGCGCCTCGGCCGAAGCCGCCTTTCCGTTCTGATCCAAGCCAATCCATTCGTATGGCCTCTCCATTGTATTTGTAGTGGTTCCCGGTGTCTTCAGGGCAGGCCAGGCCCAAGAGTGGCGGCCCAGTAGAGAGGTCGCTGACAGCATCAAGTCGTGATTGCGATAAAATGAGGATATTTTCACTTACCCATTAAGAATTAACAATCGCCGAGCTGATTGAGTTGGTGTGCCGTGTTGTTTGTTTGTGCCTCGTACATTAAGATTATTTTGTAAACTATGCACGGAATATATTTTAAGTGATAAATGTTCGAAATGATCATAATACATGAATAAGGTGTAAGAAATAAGTAAGTTACAAGATTAATAAGGAAATGCCACTAATCAATTAAAGTTAGGACGATGCTACACGGTGCCCAGGCACTAGATAGTCTTCGGCGGTGCCCCTCCCAAAAATAGAAAGAAACGGTTGGATAGGTCCCACACGTTACCAAAATAAGAAAGTTTGGTCCCGCGTGCCCTCGTTGCACCAGCGCAAATGCAAACACCAAAAGGAGTGCATTCTCCGACGCCATGTTACCATGCCAGAAAAACAGTGTAATTGTTTAACGAATTCATTCACATCTGTGGCTGGCAAAATATAAAAAACACACAGGTACAACAGCGCCGTTATTCTTTTACCGTAATAAAATACATCGCTTGATTTGCACGTCATAGATGCAAATTTGGCCTGATCGACAAAAAGTATCCTCCAGGCTTTACACAGGCCTCTCCTTCCTGCCATGTAGATGTAAGTATATCACCATTATACTTATACATCTGCGTGTTAATCTTGCGTTTAAGAAAATGCAGGCAAATAAAATGTGTTAGATCTGTACGGTGAAAAATGAGAGTATGGGAATAAAGTACATCCTATGGCTATGATAATACATCCAGATGGGTGTTTTAGTTGTAAACATACATCCTGTTGCATCGATAGTAAAGTTCAGAAAAATCACTACAGACTACTATCTCCAAAAAAATAGAAGGAATTAAAAAATACGTCCTATGGCTATAATAATACATCCCATATGCGTATTTTAATTGTGAAAATACATCTTGCTGGATCAAAAAAAAAGTTCAGAAAAGTAGCACTACCGACTAATATCTCCAAAACTAAAAGGGATAAAAAATACGTCCTATGAGTATAATAATACATCCATATGAGCATTTAGAGTATAAAAATACATCATGTCCCATTTTAATACAAAAAGTTCAGGAAAGGCCAGTATGATAATACATCCCATAATCGCGCTTTAAGAATAGGTAGGAATAAACAGGTATTTAGGAACAAAAATTAACATAACGTTTGCTCTCAAACTAAATCATTTTATGTACGACACACTCCACTCTTGTACAATGGTTCCCTACAGGCCTCTACACTATGATGTCGCGTGTAAATAAAAGTAACATGAGGACATGGATGCGGGTTAATTAGTTGAACACAAAAATACATTCTAAGATGCAAAAGTAAATCTCAACTCAACACACACAAAACTATAAGGAAAAGAAGCCCCTTCACCTAGCTTAGATTCAGAGCCTTATCATCACACAAAAATGGCAGGGCATAGCTACCGGGATCGCATGATCTATGTGTAGGCAAAATACATTGCAACCGTTAATAACAGGGCGTATTTCACTGCCTAATATTTAAATCATACGGAATAAAGCAGAGACCCAACAAATGTATAATATGATCAAAAACTACAGGTGAAAAATAAACATAGGGCATACTTACTGCCTAATATTTACATCCTACGGATTAAAGTAGAGACTCAACTAATGTATATAATTATCAAAAACTACAGGTGAAAAATAAACTTACACACTGTGTAATAAAATAGATGGGGTAGTCCGGTACTGGAATAAGTGGTTCACAGGATGTAGAAAACGTATGTAGCCTACTAGCTTCCGCCCACAATTACATCGTGTTTGTACTGGACTAAATCATCTGTGCACATTAGCATGAATCAAACAAAATATAATGTAAAAGCACAAAAAGAATTTGATGCAAAATTACAGATGAACTGCGCTGAAATATTGACCCAACTCTATTTGGATTAATACATCCTAATTAAACCTACTGAGCACACGTATATGTAACTATTCCATAAAATATACATCAATTCAAACCTACCGAGCACGCATGTATGTAAGTATTGACTCAATTCTATTTGGATTACTACATCCTAGAAAACAGCAACACCAAGCATGGATAGATTACAAACACTCGGTTATGATTATGAATCATGTCATCGTAACACTGCAGCAGCGATACACACAAAACGGCAGGGGGACAAGCGAGATTGGAGAACTTACAACTCAAATGTACACCCTCTCTTGGACACAGCACCGCAGCAGCGATACACACAAAACGGCAGGGGGACAAGCGAGATTGGAGAACTTACAACTCAAATGTACACCCTCTCTTGGACACAGCACCGCACAGCCGACGCTCTCACCGCGAGTACTCCCAGCCCAGCAATCAGCGTCAGATGCGTCGAATCGCGAGTCCTCGTCGCTGATACTCCTCCACGACAGGTACCCCGCCTTGGAGGCGTCGATTCGCGGGTACCGCCGCCGATAGTCCTTCACCGCCTCGGTGAGGTAGCAGCGGAGTAGTCGCCGCGGGTGCCTGTCCCCGGACGCCTCCGACGCAAACCCACCTCCTTGGCGCGTCGATCTGCGCGTCCGCGTCGTCGACGCTCCCCCGCTGCTCCCATCCACCACGACAACCACCCGCTTCTCCCCTCCCCAGACCTCTCGCCACGGACGACCTGCCGTCTCCTCCATCCGCATCCCCGCCCGCGCCGCCAAGATCTCCTGCGCCACGGTCACCGCGCCTTCCGCCGCCTTTAGTGGCCGCTGGCGAGCGCGGCGTGTACAACTTCGTGGCGGATCCCGCCGCTCTCCAGCTCCCCGTGTTGCAGAAGGCGCAGGCGGAGCTCGTCGACTACCGCGGCTCCGGCATAAGCATCATGGAGGGGAGAGGGGAATGGGGCAGAGGGTACTCCCGACGAGGCGACGACCAATACGAAGAAGCGGTGTTTCGACCGGTTCGTCTGATCCCCATCCGACGGACGAGAGCAGTGAGCACTGTGTAAGACCATACGGTGCCCAGGCAAGAATTAGAAATTGCGTTAAAGTTATCTGTTACATGTGTGTTGCAATATTTGAGTCGTCCAAACGGTGAAAACATGAGTGTGACATGATAGCTAAGGGTGCGCTCCAATAGCAACTGCGTCTTGCTTTTAGGGATCAACAAGGTGATTATAGCTCTGTTTAGTCTCGCGAAACCTCGTCCATCTCCCACCCCTAATTTCAGCGGCCGGCCCTGTCATAATGTCCTGCTTGATCACCGGCCACGCGCGCTCATAGAAAGCCCCTATGAACCCATCTGGCCCGGCGCTCTATCTGGGTGCACTTCTTTGATCGTTTCCCAAACCTCTTCTTCAGTGAACAAAACCTCCAGCTCTTGCAAGTTTGCTGTCTGAATACTGAGCCTGTCCAATTCCAAGCCGAACTGCCTATTCTGAACTGAACCCAGCAGCTCTGCGTACGCGTCTGTGAAAGCTTGCGTCTTCCTCTCCGGATCAGTGATTTTGCAACAACAAATTATGTCGAACCAGGATACAATTTTCACATTTGTCTCACTTTGCGGCAGCGATGCAGCCGGTCCCACTTCAGCCGTTGTCCCGACCACGTGTTCCCACCAATCGCACGACGCCATCTGTCATCCAGTGTCACAATCTCGCACGGTCACACCTCCCCACATTCAGCACACCGGCCAGCCGACCCAAACTCGACTCTCCACAACCGCATCAAACTCCACCCCGTGCTGCCGCCGTTATCTCCGCCTACTTCTCCCTCAAACCCCACCCCGTGCTGCCGCCGCTATCTCCGCCTAGCTCTCCCTCCACCACCGCGCCCCCTTCTGGTTCCATTTCCTCTTCCCTGCGGCCTGCGGGCTCTCTCTGCTGCTACCACCACCACCGCACGGTTCGGCTCCACCGGCCTGCTCAGCTCGGCCTCATCAACCCCCCGCCGGCCTGCCTTCCGTCCGCGTCCGCGTCCGCGTCCGCGTGAACAACATCCCCGACAGCCAGCCGTGAAGGTATCTCCGCCTACCTCTCCTCCCGATTTCCCTCTACGTCATCGTCCTTGAGCCAAAACCGCGCGGTAAGATCCGTCCGGGCCGCAATCTCCTTGAGATGGCGGCTCCGAACGTTAGCCGTCGGCATGGATCAGGCTAGGGCCGTCCACTGGGCCCCCCTCCACCGTTTCCCTTCCTCGAGGCCTCCAATCGCGTAGTCGTTGGTGGTTGCCCTTGTTTGGTCAGATAGAATTAGAGTGATTTTTTGTAGGGGCATTTTGCTGGCATATTGCAATACCCCCTGCGATGTTTAATTCAAGCTATAATGTAGTTGGGTTGGTTTTAAACAATTTTTCTCGGACATGAATTAATCATTAGTATGTGGTATGGGATGGAGGGTATAGAACAGAAATCATATGAAAAGCATGTAGGCCCAGCAGGTAATTGGTAACATTATTTAGTTCAGCTGTTAAGCACTTTGTTAATTGTGTAACTGATTTGTTCCAAGTATTGTGAATCAACTACTCCTATATGATTTCTGCTGCACACATGTTTATTAACTGTTACTGGATGCTTACGTTCTGGATTGGTAGCAATGCCATGTTGCAACTTTCATCAGGCGTTAGTAGGTAGCAGAGATATGTCATCAGCTTAGCTGTTCTATGTGTGCTGGTTGCCACAGAACTCACGGGGATGCAGTTGTTCTGGTGTCTACGCACACGGGGAAGTCTTCCCTGTGTTTTTTTGCCCTTTCCTGTATGTTCATGGGGCACCGAGAATTAGCAAAACCTGGTAGTAACTTACGGTATGAGCTAACTTGATGTACTAGCTAAATGTGTTAGGTCGATCTACCCTGAGTGTGGTTTATTTGCTGCATTTGCTATATATCTCATGCATGCATTGTTGTGATTTGGTTCTGCATAGTTTGGTTAAGTAGTTCAACTAGCTTATCTTTGGTCTTGCGAAGAAAGGATCCTTGCTGTATAAAAATGTTCAGTTGTGTTTTCTGCCTTCTTTCTCTTTTCCTTTTCGTTTTTCTGTGGTTCTGAAAACCGTGTATAGATTAAAGATTTTCATACGTATGTGATCATCAACTTGTTCTTTCTCTACTTTCATTTTTTGTGTAGATGAATCCGTCTCTTGATGATGGTCAAAGAAGGCGCACTCGTGCAATGGTTGCACGCGAAAAGGCTGCTTGTGCCGCTGAGAAGGGCGCCACCAATAGAGACAGCACCGCTGGGACGGACCCCATCAGCATGGATGCGGGAGCGAAAGGGCTTGGTGTCAACAGCGGCATGGGCGATAATTGCTGCATTAACAATGGTGAGCATTGTTGAGTATATATTTGCTGCATTAAGTTCCGAACCTTAATGTGTTCATGCCCAGTAGTTTTATTTTTGCTTTCTTTAGAAGTACTGTCTCAATGACATAGCTATATGTCGGAGTATCTATGGTGTTCTGGCAATATCCTGGCGTTCAGAGAGACCCATCAAAGTAGGAAATCAACTATGGATGCTTGAAATTAGTCAGTCATTGATAATAGTTGTATAGATAGATGTAAATTTTATACTGTGGGCTTTACAAACCCTCATAGATCGCCCATTCCTTTTTGTGACTTCTGTTATAAGCTATACTATTAACAAGAGTGGTATTTCTGCGTGTTATTGATGATTTGATGTCCTGCCTCGTTAATTATTAATAATAACATGCCTGGTGACTTTCTGCAGAAAATGGAACAAGAGAAGCTATAGAAGCTCACACGTCTCAGGATGCCGGTGAGAGAAGGCGCACTCGTGCGAGCAACATGCCTGGCTTTGACATGGTTGCACGTGAGTCTCAGGATGCTGGTGAGAGAAGGCGCACTTGCACGAGCAACAAGCCTGGCCTTGACATGGTTGCACGCAACAAGGGTGTTTGTGTCGTTGAGAAGAGCGCCACCGAGGGAGAGAGTGCCCTTAGCACGAGCAACATGCACGATGTCAAGAGGGACCCCATCGCCATGTATGCGGGAGAGAAAAGGCCCAATGTCGACAACGCCATGGATGATGAAGGCTGCATTAAGAATGGTGAGTTCACTGTGTTGATATATCTGCTGTTGATTCAAGTTTCCAATTTGTTGCAAAAGGTTTCATGGTTTTCATATATGGTAATGACCATATGAATTGGTTATGTTACTTTGTTATCAGCTTTTACTTGAAATTCTGAACCATAATGTGTTTATGCCCAGTAGTTTATTTCTTGCTTTATTTAGCTGTACTGTGTCAACGGTATAGCTATATATATTGGAGTATCTATGGTGTTATGGCAGTTATTTAGCCTTGTAATACTTAATAATAACATGCCTGATGACCTTTCTGCAGAAAATGGAACAAGAAAAGCTAGAGAAGCTCAAACACAAGGTATGCAAGCTGAACCACTGAACTGGATAGTGGATAGTGGCTGTTGACCCTCGTGGCCAAAGTTATAAACACAATGGTTATACTGTTTTTGCAAAGCTTATGTGTTAACAAAATTTACTTCCCCCCCAATGATGCGTTTTAAATTTTTATAACCAAGGAAACGAGGACGACATGAATTGCTACAGACTTGAGCCAATTGGGTTTGAGGAGAAGCGGCCATTTATCCTTCCTGGTAGCCTATTTCAGAAGTTTTTACCACACCAAGTTGAGGGAGTTGAGTGGTTGTGGGGTATCCACTGTCAATATCCCGGTGCCATTCTCGCTGATGATATGGGGTTGGGAAAAACATTTCAGGCATGTTTTAGTTTCAGTATTTGTTTCAGAATTAGCCTACTGCCTAGAACTTTCTGAACGACTAATTATTTCATACATCCCTATTTCGCATTTCTTTCAGGCGGCAGTGTTCTTGTCAGGACTGTTGCGCTCCAGTATAGTCAAGCGAGCCATACTTATCGTCCCAGTGAGTGTTTTAGACCAGTGGCGAGCTGAGCTTACATGGGTAGGAGTTGAAGACTTTGTACAAATATACCATGATTGTGATGATACTGGGCTGAAAACAGTCATCAAGGTTATATTGCATTCTTATTGAGGGTTTTTAAAGTCAACACTTGCAATATGTTCTAAGAAATTTAACTTCTGATTACTTTTTCAGCATGGAGGCATTCTGTTGACGACATATGAAACTTATGCCAGTAAACACAAAAAGCTGACTGGATCATCAAAATCAAGTTGGGATTATGCAATACTAGACGAGGCACATCGCATTAAGAACCTCAAGTCCCAGATCACAGGTTTTATGAATAAAATTCATAGCAAGAAAAAGATCCTTTTGACAGGGACACCAATCCAAAAAGATCTGATGGTACTTGTCTATATTGATTTTTTCATGTATTTATTGCACAATACTGCATTTGTAAATGTTGGTTGGAATTTATAGTCAACTTATCTGTGTCCTAGTCACAAACAGTACCAGATACATATCATAGAAATGGAGCTTTGTGGGAATAAACTATTAGAGCTGAACATTGTAAGTATGATTTGCTTAATGAACTCTGTTAGCCAGTACGATGAGATAAAGTCGTCCTCTGCATCACTTAATTCGTTGTTCTGCATTATCTCTCAAAATTAGAGCAATTCTTCGAGCGCTTCCTATGGTAGGTTCACTTTTTTTTGATATTTCAAATGGCTCTATTATAATGAAGCAAAACTAATGTTTTTATAGTGCAAGATGCCAAATGCCAGTTCAGGTCATGCATAAAGCGAAAATTAAAAGAATATGAGTCTACTGCTCACCAAACTCTTAAGCAGGAAAATAAGGGGAAAGCAGTAAAAATATCTGGAAAAGAGTAACACGAAGTCTTTCTGGGGGTGCACCAATCAGCACGTCCATTTTCCAGGAGACATTTGCTACTTGTTTCCTGAGTTCTCCTTAGCATTTATTTTTTTCTCTTGTAGGCCCTGTTTCATTGTCTTATTTTTTTTCCTGAGTTCTCTTCAGTATGACTTATTCCGGGCCAACCAAATTGCCCAACAGAGGGTTGTTAAGTTCACATTGACAGAAATTAATCAGTCAAGTTACAAGAAAATGTTTTGTTTTCATCGCAACCTATTTTCTTTTAAACAGTTATTATCCCTAGGATCAATTGCATGATGTCAAGTGAGCCATAGCCAAACATTTTTGGCTATTCACAAAGTTGACAATTAATTATTATCTATATGTACAGGATCTCTACTCCCTTCTGAATTTCATAAGTCCTGGTCTATTGGGTGACGTGGCAACTTTCCGTAAGAAGTATCTACGCCCCGTCAGTCTTGGAAAGTATGAAAATGCCACAGAAACTCAAAAGGAGGAATACATAAGTTCTATTGAGGTGAATTTTGCATCTAATTGTGTATTATGCGACACTCCTGTGTTCATATTAATCTGACCTTGTCATTGCACAGGACGTAAGAAATGCAACAAGTACGTATGTGTTGAGAAGGGAAAAGAAGGTATTAATTGAAAGTGGCCATCTAATCTGCAAAAAGCATGATATGGTAGTTTGGTTAAGACTCACCAACCTACAGGTAAACCCCTTCTAGTTTGGAGCATTATCATGTAATACTCATGTGTGTGGGTGGATGGGGTACTCCCTCCTGCATTCTGATCTTGAACGTACAAAACACCTTTTTTTGTCACACTCCTGTTTTACTGGATCGCTAACTGTCAACAAGAGATGTAGTTAATTAAAACATAACAAGGTTTCTGATAAATTTGACTTTATATGTACAGTTGTGTACCTTCCCAAAGTATTGTGGCAAGTAATACACATGGGTGTGTTTAATTGGTTGCAACAAATACTTGGGATTGTTTGAAATTACTCCATGCTACTCCAACTGCTGCTTTAATTGTTCTGGCAGACCATGCTCTATAGGAAGCTTGATAAAATATGCTCGAGTATAGATGCTCCGAAAGGCGTACTGACGATGATTAAAGTAACGGTAGGCCTAAATACATTATTCAGTATTATCGCAAGTTTCTGTTGCATATTGATGAGTTCAGGGGTCTTTGTTAAAATAGATATGGCAAGGTATTTGCAATTCCCCAGAAGTGTCGTTCGACGTCCAGATTCAGGGTGATAATGAAGAGGAGACAATTCTTAAAAGCGTGAAGAGGAAGCTTTTTCATTCATTGGATGCTGAAACATTGGGTGCTAAACACAACTCCTGCAAAGCAGTGTTCGTTGCGGATCTCGTTGTGCGTACCCTTTAATCAATATGTTTGCTATCTAAGCTCATGTTTTGGGTGGACAATAAATTTCTTTCTTATTGCAGAAAGAGATATTTGAGGAAGAGAAGAAAGAAAAAGACGAGGAAGAGAAGAGCAAAGAACACAAGGTTCTGATACTATTTTGATCTATTACAGTTCTAGACGCATTGAAATTTTGTAGTAATCATTTTAAACATAACCCTTCCTAGTGGAAGCAGATGTGAAACATGATCAATTGTTTGAACTTCAGGAGTTCTGTTGAGACATCCTTATATTTTTGTTGCAGAACAAGAAAGAGCAAAGAAAGGTGCGCAAGATACTGATCTTCTCTCGATCACTCAAGATGTTAGATCTGATACAGGTGATATGTCTACCGCTTTTTATAACTTCCTGTGTTAACATTTGTTGAGTGGCATTGGCTAACTGCCATCGTCAAAGGTAAACTAGTCATTGTAAGTGGCATCCATGCTGTCTCCATCACCATTTTCATCCTCACATGGTATTCTTGCCTCAGCAAATGGCAAAGCCCACTCTTTACCCACAGCATCTCTATCTGCCTTAGTGTTTTGTGCTAGACTACATGGTGCTGCGAGAACAACCGGAGCGCCTGTTCATCTACAACATCCGCTGGCTTCTTTCGGAGCATGGAAATAATGGTCTTGTGGTTACTGTTCGTCTTCTTATTGGCTGCAACAGCAAGCTGGACAGCAGCTTTGCCCTCCTTATTGGCTGTCTCAGAACTTGGTTTGGGGCAGGGTGTTGTTGAATTAGCTTCTACCTCCCGTCCTCCACCACCTCTTCCTCCTCTGCGACCATCATCATTGCACAATGGCCTCTTCCCCTCCCTTTTTGCAAACCTTCTTCCAACTCAAGTTGGTTTGCAGTTGTTGTCTTGAGAAATATCAAGGAATCACCATAATCACCTGCAAGATGCTCCTTCAACCTTGTTATACCTCCTATCAACTTCCTTCTACAAAGATTGCATGTGACAGCATCTAGGCTCGGAGGATAGGTCCAATATCCATACTTCCATCCGGGATCATTTGATCTGGCCGGCTTCCGTCTAGGATCAAGCATTGGGTCCATCTCAGCCTCACTGCATCCTCAACAACTGCATCTGCCATTGTGGCGAACTGCACTTAAGCACAAGCACCAAGTCACTAACAATAATGGTTACTTTATACCAGGGAGCACTAGGGAGATACTAAAATAATTAACATGCAGAAAATTCAGCATAGAGCAGTGAACCTAGCAAATTATCAGTACACACGGGCATGGCAATTACAAACTAAGCTTGAGCAAACACATCAGTACATCTGGCTTAAATACCAGAGTTGGCAAGTATTTTTTTGGCAAAATGGATGTATTTCTCAATTTTTATGGTAATCAGGTAAAACATATTCCATCTTTGAAACCTAGGCTATTTCTGCACAGTAGAAAAAGATCTCACGTAGTAACAATCAGTTTATTTTTGTAGGCAAACTACAAATCAGTTTATTTAAGACTACGATGTCATATTACCTAAGTATGAAACAGATCTTACAGACATGTATGGTGAACATGCCATTAGCATTTCATGTGTCATTACAGACACTTAAGCTTTTATAATTAGTTTTGATAATTTAATACTCTATTGCATGCCATTCAGAGGTGTCTCCATGAAATTGTGGAAGATGACGAGATTATTCGAATTGATGGGTCTGTGAAAAGAGATGGACGGGATGGACTCATCAAGGTTGTTACTTTTTGCAATTGGCATAATACACCTTTTAGTTGATTATTGTTTACTAATAAAACTTTATTATGCAGAGGTTCAAATCTAACGATGGACCAAGGGTTTTCTTGCTAAGTGCAAGAGTAGGCGGTGAAGGTTTAAATCTAACTGCAGCTACACGAGTTGTTATTGTTGATCCATCTTGGAACAGTAGGTTAGTATCTTCAAGAAAATGGTTAACATGTGGCAACTTGTTAATAAGATAAAAGTATTTATAAGACTGTTCCATATTTCATTTCCATCTCATCTAAAAGATGCCATTTTTCACTGACATCTGTGTCACTTCATTTCACAGTGATGATGATCAGATATCTGATAGAGTCTTCAGAATGGGACAAACAGAAAATGTTTTTATTTATAGGCTGGTAACTTGTCGTACTGTTGAAGAGCATGCATACAAAACACAGGTGATGGCCGTATAGTATTACTAAAGAGTAAAATACACCACATTAAGTTTATTTTGTTGTTATTACAAGTGAAAGCAAATACATATCCACTTCAAGGAGCCTAGATTTCCTAGAGTTCAGTATGTAGAAAATTAGGACCATCATTTGGAATTGTACTCTGAAAACCTAATTCATGGGCTTTGTTATTACAGCTCTTGAAAGGTGCGCTGGGTCGAGGTATTACTGAAGGCGTGACATGTGCTTCATCAGTGCAGAAGAAGGTGATCTAATCATGACTTTGTTTTGAATAGATACATTGTTTGATATCTGAATATGCATTCCCTGGCGTATTTGTTTACTTTTACGTTACTAGTAACTGTGCACGTGCCACGCACATGTTCAATATAATAATAAATACAACAAAATTAACTTTTCAAACGATGATGAGTTGTCGGTCGATGTTAAGAAGTTAATTCAATGCATTCACAGCAATAATATTGAGAAAGGAAAAAAAATTACACATGTCAGAATTAAGTTTATACATGCATTTATATAAAAAGCCATGCAAGAAAATAAGGAAATTCCACAACGTGGGAGGTGTTTTTAGTCGATACCCATCATGCCAAACATATTTAGTAGTGCTTCTTACTGTAACGGACTTGTCTTGTGTGCCCTGCATTTTTTGCATAAGAAAGCACCCCATTTATTTTTTCTAAAATTGTCACTTTTATTCTCCTTCCTCACGTCCAACAATACATGCTCCTCCACATCTACCTCGGTCAGTATTAGAGCTCTTTACATCGTTTTAGCAAATCCATATGACAATACCTGCAAATGTTCCAATCTCTTTTCAAAGTCTGGACCTTTAAGCTAGGAATCAACACAACGTAAAGCTTCAGAAAAGGCACCATGACCAACAACAGCTTTCCAGGGGATTATACTTGAGTTACGACCAATTGATAGCATAAAAAGGGGAAAAAGCCAGATAGTAGACTGGTTCCCCTTTGAGTATGTCATGCATTTCTTCCTCTGGTCAAACAAATTCAAAGTTTCAAATACACCCTACCGGACCTCAAATAGAACAGCCAATCAAGGGTGCTGAGAAGAAAAATGACCACATCAAGGTAGTAGAGAACAGCACCAGGCATAATTAAGACGCATAGCATACCTCAAGCTCGTTAGCACAGGAGGCAGGCGCAGAGGAGGCCGGTGTCAGGTCGGGCAGCGTAGTGCACCGGCGGCGTGCAGTGATGCATCCTGCAGTGCGGCGTCAGGCGTCCGGCGCGGTGGACCTTGCGGCGTGCGCGAGGGCGGCGGCATGAGCGGGGTGGCGCTGCGGTCCGCGCGTGGGGCGGCTTTCAAGCGGTGGCAGTAGCTTGCAGTTTGCGCGTAGGGTGGCGCGTCGTTGCTGCTCGTTGCCCGCCGCCATGCTCTGCGTGTGAGTGCCATCGCCAACAACAGTGGAAGCAGAGGAGGATATCATGCTAGAGGTGGAGTGCAGGGGGCGCACGTACGCGCTAGGCCTCATTCATGGTTGCGGCAAGGAGCACCATGGCGAGGAGGCGAGGATGGAGGTGCGTGAGGGCACGAGGCGGGGATTGCGATAGTGATCAGGGGAGGTCTTTTTCCCTGGTCGTGCAATTGATCAGTGGCAGTTTTATCGGATGATTTGTTTGGAAGTACACATCATACAACAGTGGGAATATGTGGGCTGTTAAATTTAAGCTTGTTTATGGCTGAGATTGCTTGGATCTGACAGACTCGCTCTTTTTATATCAGTGGAGATTTTTTGATATATACTTTTATGTTTTTTGTAAACAGGAAGGAAAGGTCTTGTGTTTGCCAGATTTGAAAGTAGGTTTCAATTCCTCTGAAACACATCAATTGCTGGAACATACGAAGGCCAACAAACTTGATTTGTAAGAGGTTTATTAATATGGTTCAAGTATAAACATAGAAGTGTCTTCTCAACTTCTTTCCTCCGTTTTATTTTCGTTGAGTGTTTGAAAAATCATTTACCAGCATTTGGAGTTCTTGACGAATCATCAGTTTGTCTCCGGAATAACAAATCAGAAGTTTGTACTATCAAAAGAGGAAACTTCACTAAGTGAATTACCACGAGATGAAAGGTAGGTGTATGTCTTTTATGTGCATAAAGTTTAATTTGGAAATAACCATTTTAGATATATTACTAGAACATTGTATGTGCAGCAGCGATGAGTTAAGTGATGCTGAAATTATTGAGGAAGAGAAGAAAGAACAATATGTGCAACTTTCAGTCACTAGTACTCATCTGAACAAGAGAAACGCTGCTGTGTTGAAGCAGAAGGTTCCAACCAATAGCATACAAGTTCCAAATGCCTCAGATGTATCTCGCATTATGGAAATTCCAGATAATAAGGTTCTAACTAGTTTTTCATTTCAATTTATTTTGTTATGAGGTAATGTAAATTTACTGTCTTGAATATAGAAGTATTCAAAATGCTGTATGTTGAAATTTTATGACATACCTATTTTGATGCAGAACTAAATGATAATTTACTTGAACCATGTAATTTCTTTGAACTATGTCAATTATTTCATTGTGTCTGTGACTTATTTTTGATGTGTGGATATGTTAGCTAATTTCTAGCACTTCAGGTCGGCTTACTTATAGGCACAGATGGACATATGATCAGAAAGATTAGGCTCTCCAGCTCCACTCAGATTCTTGTGGAAAATCCTAGAGTACCAAGGTCATTTCAGCGATCCGTAAAAATTGTGGGTACCATCGAAGGGATAGAGAAGGCAGAGAAAATGATCACAGATGCCATTTTTGAGGTGTGTGTGTTATCTTTTAGGTTAATCGCATATATTCGACTTAACTTGGTTAAACATGCAAAGTTCTTCCGCAGGTTGATAAAGAAGAAGAATACTTGTATGTCCCAGCCAATAAGGTGAGCGTCTAGTTTCATTATACCCTGTGATGTGGCAGTTTTGAGCTACATCTGTATATTCATTATGCACAGGTTGGCGCAGTAATTGGGAGCGAAGGGCGAACTGTAAAAGACATAAATCAAAAATCAGGCGCTTATGTTCGGGTATCTTTTAACTGGGTTTGTCTTTTGTTCCATTCTCCAATACGTACACACTAAAGTATTTTCCTTTCAGTTCGTAGATCATACGAAAGGGTTTAGGCTCACTGGAAGGAAACAGCAAATTGATTGTGCCAGAGAGATTATTCAGAAAATCATTGATAAGGTGACTGTGGCTCAAATATTGTATTTGGTTTATTATTAAATTTGGTCCTCAGTAATTAATGATCCGTGACCTGAAATTTAACCCCACCATTTGCTTCCAGACTGACGCCAAACTTGCTGAACCTCAAGGGAAGTATGTAGCTGTCCCAGAAACGAAGGTGAGCCAACTTTGCAAATTTATTTCCCTGTGATTCTTCTTTAACATTACTGCGTGTAATGTTATGCAGATAGGACTAGTGATTGGGATGAAACATAGGACGATCAATGAAATTAAACAGATATCAGGTGCCTTCGTTCAGGTATCATTGATCCTTTAGTCGTTTTTTTCAATTCTTGTACTTTTAGAGAAAGTCTGAGCCCCACTTTTTCCTCATGTGCACCTTGAAAAACTTTTTGCAGTTCATAGATCGTCAAAATGGGTTCTTGCTCAGTGGTAATACTCAACAGATAGATAGTGCTGAAGCACTCATCTCAGAGATCATCAATAAGGTGGGTGGCTGTTAATGACTTATCTATTCATTATCAAATATTATGGTTAACTTGCATGGTTATGGTTAGAAGTTGTTGACTGAGCTACCATTTTTGGAATGAAACTTCCAACTATTAGATTTGTCTCGCAACCACATTTGTATTCATCTCCTGAAGTGACAAACTTGGGCACCAGTAGCAGCGTATTTGCAATGATGAAGATGCTCAAAATACAATGCTAGGAAATCTTGTATTGTCCTAGTAGTCTTTAGGAAGCCATATTTATTCTTGTTTACCATGGAATCTCCTTTTCTAATACATATCCATTAGGCAAGGTGTGAGGGGACGATCGAGGCTTAAAATATCAGGATGACGAGTAGGAATGGAACATATGGTGTAGAAAAGCCTTGGTTATCCCCTACTTGGCGATTTTGCTTGACTGGTGAGCTTGGTGTCACCGATACGAGTGTAGTTCTCTTACTGGAATCTGCTGCATGAACAACGACCCACTGGCTGTTTGGCTCCTCATGTGTGGCCTTTAAACTCTGGGACTCGACAAAATCAAGGCGTCGGCAAGTCGAGCTTCAGGGATGCGGGGGCGACCTGGTGTGGTGGCTGTCCATCTCCTGAGCGGTAGTTGCCTTGGTACTGACCAGGTTCTGCCTAGTGGGTGGCAGCGGCAAGGTGGAACTCAGGGACACGGCAAGCTCAAGGTAGTGGCGGGATGTGCTTTGGTTTGGGAGGCAGGGGCGATCCGGTTGTTGGGGCTTCCTGCGGCACCGCCCTGGCTTGCTTCCCCACGCGCCTCAACGACCCTCACCGGTGGACGGCGCCGGCAATGGGAAGTTTGGCAGCGATAGGTGTAATGTGTTGCAGGCTATCAGCCTTGAAATTCCATTGCATCCAAGGGTGTTTTTGCAAATTGTAGGACGCATATGACACTAAGGCAGATGAAGTGCTTATTTTTGGTTTTTGAGGTGTTCAAATGCAAATTTTCTACAGTTGATTTGAATACAATACTAAAGTTCTGATTTAGTTGCATGTAATCAGCCTTGCAGACGAGGATCTGGCCATCCACAGCATGGAGGCCACATGCCAACCTCAGGTGTCGTCATTGCTGGGTCGGATGGACCTCAGCCAAGAGAAAAGCCATCACAGCCAGTCGCTGCGATGTTCAATAGGTCGGAGTACTATGGAGAAAGGGGCTCGCCGGAGCAGAGATACTATACTCGAAGTACCTTGAGAAAGTGAACAACGTATGTAGTGTGAATTCTATGTCCTTTCGCTTCGATATGCAAAATATGATATCTTGCAATAGATTACTATGCAAAATGGAGAAGATGGATTACTGATTACTATTGTAATACATTAAAGAATTTCAGATTAACCAGTTCATTTTCACTGTTCATATGGATCATAATAAATCAAGCTTATTGTTGGTTGTAATTAACTCAGTTTCGTTTTTCTAGCTAAGTGTTTCCTGGAGAAAAATTCTACGGGGTTGAGACGCACCATCTCCCTAGGGCCTCTCCTGAGATTTTGTCACCTTGCATACATGTCAAAGCAGCCCTGAAATCTCCTAATCAGTTCGACGAGACCCTAGCTTTCTCAGCCACCATACTCCCCTCTCTCTCTGCCGGTGAAGGTTTTGCGCCCTTAGGGCTTGTTTGGTTGTTGGGGTTGGTTATCCCTGGACAGTAAACCCCCACGCGGGAATACCTGGACACAGGAGATTCCTCTTGTTTGGTTGTTGGGGTTGGTTATCCCTGGACAGTAAACCCCCACGCGGGAATACCTGGACACAGGAGATTCCTCTCCCGCGGTGGAAACCACGTTTTCCCATTTGGACACCAAAAGTTAGGAATGAAAGTGAACGGAAGGGAATGACAAGCGGACATGCGAAGGGTTTTCCCATTTGGACACCAAAAGTTGGGAATGAAAGTGAACGGAAGGGAATGACAAGCGGACATGCGAAGGGACTGTCTAAATAACAGTTCGCTGTTTTCTAATTCGTGCACAATCACTTTTTTGGCCAGTAAGAAGATGCCGCGTTGTCCTCCTCGTTTGAATGTTTCTGATGTGGGAAGGCTATTCCCGGTGAGCCCGTACATGTTGGAATTTTTTTCAACGCCCACAAGCTCACCGGACCGTAAATTTGAGCCCACAAGCTTTCTTCAATAGCCCACAAAAATTCGACAGTATTTTAAAACGAGGCCTTTCTGGACCATTATTGCTGCAGCCCATCCTTCCCCGAGCACAAAGGACATGACGACCCACCCCCTGTCCATCCCCTACCTACCCCCGATTGGAGAGCTTCTTCTTTCATAAGTAAAAGGACACAGAGCGATTCCCCATCGAATCAAAAGAAACAGAAAGAAAGGATCCACTCAGACATGAGAAAAAGGAACCAAAAAGAAGGGGAGCAAAACATGGATGATGAAGAAGAAGATCACAGAACAAAACTCATAGGTTCTCGTGATGACCTATCAAGAAAAACGGGATTAGCATCTCTGCAGGTCAGTTCCTCTGTTCTAAAAAACCTGACATTAAAATCTGGTTTCCCCTCTGAGATTCAACATTTACAATATACTGTACCCACTGCTTCCCACAAAAACAAGATTGGAAAAAGCAATGAGAACAAATTTAAAAACACCATACTTAACAATGTGACACATAATTCTAGGTCAAATAAAAATCACAGTCTGACACAGAATAGTCCTTAATAGAGTGCATATTGCATAAAAAATAGAGCATGGTGCATATTAGTTGTACTAGATATATGACATGTTCGAATAAACAAGGCACTAACACACCTTCAGGTAGACAACAAAATATAGCCTGCCCCAAAACACAACTAGGGAGTGGACATCTGGAACACACCTTTTGATATGGTCACATGGACCTACAGAATATTAAAAGATATGTCCACGAATCTGCAGCCATCCATCCTGAACAGGATTAGAACCACAAGCCGAGCCCTGAAATCGTGATCAGAGACGAACTTCCCCCACCCAGATTTGATATGCATCCTACCATCAGTGCACGTCCCAAAAATCTGACTGACACTTGTTGTTTTGGTTGCCCATCCCAAGGATCACCCAACCCCTTTTTGCAGTCTTCAATGCCTTTGCTATTTCTTTTGCGATGCGTTGTAGACAAAAAACACAGTGAACCAAACTGATTAAAAATCTAACAAAAAATAAACAACATGATATAAAATAGGAAAAGACAACAGCAAAAAATACAACCAGAAACTTATACCAGTCCACTGTGATTCATGTCCGTATTGGTTAGTTCATGCACAAGAACAGCTCCCATCCCTAGACCACGCTCAGCAATGATTTGATTCAGTGTACCAGTTTGTGATGTACTGAGGTTGATCCCATTTGAGTAAACAACAATAGATGCATTTTCTTCCCACTTCTCAGATTCTGAATAACAGAAACAGTGTATGAATGGATAGAGAAAAAATAACTAGTAAAAAGATGACAAAAATAGACAAAACATTGACATAATTTGGCGCTACTGTCGGGCTTCTAACATAAAGAAAAGATACAAAGAAAGAAAAAGTAAAATACAAACAAAAAATTTACCTTGCACCTTGGGAAGATCACAACCCATTTGGCATTCTGGAAAAATAGTAAACTGCCCAGAATGATCCCACTTAAGCCTAATCCTCTCTCCAACATACATGTCATAATCCCTCATTAGCTCCTGGTATGCAGTTCCAAAAATGCAAGTCTTGTACTCACTTTTCTTAACATTGAGCCTGTACTCCTTTCCATCAGTACCAACAACATCAAAGACATTCCCAACAAGATTGTTGAACTGCCTTCTGACAAAACATGTAGCGATTTCCAGAACAAAGTGTAAAAAAGGTGCTTGTTCAAAACTATCCTGTGCCTTTTCAAACAATCACAAAGCAAACACATAGATAGAAAAAGTTTCCTAAAAAATAGAAGAGACTAAAGATGAAATGCAATATTTGGGTTCTTTAGAAAAATCTTCCCGTGACTAATCTTTTCTCAATATTTGGTAGATTCAAACAAAAATAAATAGAGGACACTAACTATCTTTTCTACATAGCAGATAAGCTACCTAAACAAAATAGAGGATAATAATAGTGTGAGTCAAAGAGCTAATATCTGCTGTAACTTCTACTTGTGAGCACTTAATAAAAACACAGAGGTCAAACCATATGGGGGGGGGGGGCAAAATTCAGTACCTAAAAAAAGCAAAAGGATAAAATCTAAGAAAGAAGTTGGGAACAGGAAATAGAAAGAAGAGCCTCAAATATTTTCCAAAAAAGCAACCTGGAAGACTCACAGAGATGGCCAGTACCTCCTCTCCACCAAAGACTTAGTCCAAGACACCCTCCCTCATCAGCTTTGCCTGCCCAGATAGAAATGAGAAGAGAGATAGAGAGATGGAAGAAGATAAGGTAGAGAGAAGTGGAAAGTGCTGTAGTAGTAGTAAAGAATGGAGAGGGTGTAAGTGCGATGGGTTGATGGTGTGAGAAGTAAAGAATGGAGTTACTAGTTACAGACCATTTAAGAGGGTTGATGGTGGGTACTTGTCTTGTGAGTGGGGTAGGTGACCAAATAAAGTAAAGTAAAAATAACATACATAAAAATGATCAGATAAATGAGGCAAATGCAGAAATGTAAAAATTGGTAAAAGAAAAAGTTATATTAAACTAAAATATAAATAACAGGAAATTCCTAAAAATTCAATATATTTTGATATTATATTGAAATGCAAAAAATGATGTTGTCTTTGCTTCACAGGTTGAAGATGTTGCTAGTTTAAATGATAAATCAGCAATGACTGGTTGTGAAAATGATGAAGACATCCTTCTACAGGTACCTTTCTTTCATAAATATTATAGCTAACAAAAATAAACCCTGCAAAAAAATAAATACATTTTTAAAAAATTGCAGGGTGATTTTACGTTCACAACTCTCCTCCAAGGTCAATATGACACAATGCTGTACACTCCTGCCATTGCAGCAAAAAGGGTGAGTGAGATAGCATGTAATGGACATGAAAACAGACAGAAATTTGAAAAAACAAACTGCAAACATGAATATATATATTGATTGTATTACAATTGGCTGCAGGGTTTGCAAGATGATCCCTTATCTGCAGGAGGTAGTTGCTCTGGACAAAAGTCTAAAACAATCAGAAGCATGAGCTGCGGAACCTCGCAATCCTTCCAAGCATACAGTCATGTGAGCAAAACAAAAAAAGACAATGTTGATACAATTATGATTATAAAAGAAAAAAGAAGTAATGACTAACATAAACTCTTGGTTCCATTTTAGAATCAAACATACTCAGACGACAGATGTGATGATGATCCGTGGAATAGGAATTTGTTTGAGAACATCAGTCTAGATGAGGTGAGCAAAGAAACAATAATTTTCTTGCTTAAAATATGATACAAGAATGAAGCCTGTAATTACTCAGGGTATCTTTTTACCAGATCTGATTTTTCTAAAAACAACGGCTTATTTTGCACTTTTTGTAGCAACACAACTCATTTCAGATCCATCTATTGCAAGTTTCGGAGAAAGCAACGACATCTCCGTTGAAAACTCAAACATCAACACATCGAAAGAATATCATCAATTTAACAATCAAAATGAAGAAACAGAAAAGGAACTCTGTGAAGAAGACATAGAAAATTTCCTAAAAAATGATAATGATGGAATAGGAGCAAAATGGTGAATCAGAACTGACCAAGTTGAAACCTGAGGTGGGGATGAAATTCAGCACAAGAGAAGAAGCACATAACTTCTTCAGCTTGTATGCATTTGCAGCTGGTTTCTCAATTGCTATTGTCTCTGCTTACCGAACTACAAGCAAGAAAAGGAGCAATGAGATAACAAGAGTAACTATAAAATGTAACAAATTTCGACACAATACTGAGGCCGAGAAAGAAACACTGATTTCTTAGAGATAAAGCACAGTCATAGTAAAAACAGATTGCAAAACTGAGATGATCATACATGAGAGAGATGGTGTGTGGATAATTGATGTCTACGCATGCTTCTATTCTTGTAGACAGTGTTGGGCCTCCAAGTGCAAAGGTTTGTAGAACATCATCAAGTTTCCCTTAAGTGAATCACCCAAGGTTTATCGAACTCAGGGAGGTAGAGGTCAAAGATATCCCTCTCAAGCAACCCTACAATTAAGATACAAGAAGTCTCTTGTGTCCCCAACACACCCAATACACTTGTTAGGTGTATAGGTGCACTAGTTCGGCGAAGAGATAGTGAAATACGAGTAATATGGATGATTATAAGTGGTAATTGTAATCTGAAATAAAAATGGCTGCAAGCAAATATGTAGCAGAACTGGTTGTAAATGGCGTTTCAATGCTTAGAAACAAGGCCTAGGGATCATACTTTCACTAGTGGACACTCTCAACACTGATATCATAATTGAATACATAAATATCTTTTCTTCACATAATAACTTTCAGTAGCATCATGAATAAAATTAACAATATAACTATCACATAAAACATTCTTATCATGAGCCACATGCATAAAATAATTATTACTCTCCACATAAGCATAGTCATTCTTATTAATCATAGTGGGAGCAAACTCAACAAAATAGCTATCATTATTATTCTCATCACCATAGTCATCAAATATAGGATGCATATTGTAATCATAATTAATTTTCTCCTCAATAGTAGGTGGACTAAAAATATCATATTTATCATTGTAATCATCATATATTGGAGGTATAGTATCATCAAATAAATTTTCACCTCCGTGCTTGGGGGACTAAAAATATCATGCTCATCAAAACCAGCTTCCCCAAGCTTAGACTTTTCCATAGCATCAGCAATAATGGTGTTCAAAGAATTCATACTAATAACATTGCTATTAGCATGCAAATAAAGTTCCATAGGTTTTTTAATTTTCTCTTCAAACAATTCATGTCCTAACTCAAGATAAATACTATAAAGCTCTCTAATTTTCTTGTTGTTTTCCATTAAGCCTAACTAGTGAAAAAATAAAAATAAGAAACAAAAAGATATAATTGCAGAATCTAAAGGAAATAACTTCGAGCACTCACACACCAGCAACAGTACTAGAAGATAGCTTAGTAGCCAGAGGATGTGAGTACCTTTTACCTTACCTCCTCGGCAACAGTGCCAGAAAAGAGCTAGATGTCTACGCACGCTTCTATTCTTGTAGACAGTGTTGGGCCTCCAAGTGCAGAGGTTTGTAGAACAGCAGCAAGTTTCCCTTAAGTGAATCACCCAAGGTTTATCGAACTCACGGAGGTAGAGGTCAAAGATATCCCTCTCAAGCAACCCTACAATTAAGATACAAGAAGTCTCTTATGTCCCCAACACACCCAATACACTTGTCAGGTGTATAGGTGCACTAGTCCAGCGAAGAGATAGTGAAATACAAGCAATATGGATGATTATAAGTGGTAATTGCAATCTGAAATAAAAATGGCAGCTAGAAAATATGTAGCAGAACTGGTTGTAAACGGTGTTTCAATGCTTAGAAACAAGGCCTAGGGATCGGTAGTGGACACTATCAACACTAATATCATAATTGAATACATAAATATCTTTTCTTCACTATGCTACTCTGAACTACTCTCTGGTTGGATAACGAACACCAATTCACCGCGTAGGGCTGTAAAAGCACACCTTAAAGTTCACATTCCCCATCTAGGTAACCCCACACTGTCACCTTGAGCGTCCTAGATGGTTCCAGACAAACACCACAATTTCATAGAGACATCCAACTCAAATTATAACTCATGATAAGTATTTCTGTAATCTTTAGCCTAGGAGCCGCACATGATGCGCACATTGTCATCTTCACATTGTGGGACAAGGTGTCTCCGGAGATCACATTAATAAAAGCACTTGAGTAGCATAATAGATGAAGAGTAACATCTACTTATTCAACTAGATTACAAAGCTCATGATCACATAAAGATCACACAATGGGAGAGAGAGAGAAAAACCACATAGCTACCGGTAGAGCCCTCAGCCTCGGGGGAGAACTACTCCCTCCTCATCATGGGAGTCAACAACGGCGATGAAGATGGCGCTGGAGTCGATGGAGATGGCTCCGGGGGCAATTCCTCGCCCCGGCAGGGTGCCGGAACAGAGATTTCTGTCCCTCGAAAATTGTCTTCAATGGCGGTGGCACTATGGAACTTTTCGTGGATGGAGGCTTCACGATTTAGGGTTTTTGAATCGGGGGAAATATATAGGTAGAAGGGCAAGGTCGGTGGACGCTCGAGGGGCCCACACCATAGGGCTGCACGGCCAGAGGTGGGCCCGCGCCACCCTATGGTGCGGCCGCCTCCTGTCTCGTCTTCGTCTCCCCTTTGGACTCTGTCTTTGTGTCAGAAAAATAGGAACTTTGGCTTTTGTTTCGTCCAATTCCGAGAATATTTCCGTTGGCAAAAATCTGGAATAGAAAAACAGCAGAAAACATGAACTGACACTATGGCATCTTGTTAATAGGTTAGTTCCAGAAAATGCATAAAAAATGCCACAAAGTATAAACAAAACATAAAGCAATTGGTGTAAAACAAGCATGGAGCATCAAAAATTATATATACGTTTGCAACGTATCAATAATCAAAACCTTGTGTGTTGAACATAATCACATCCTTGACCCCCAAAGAAGGTTCTTCAGGTCTCATGCCTACATGACAAAAGAAGAAAAAGCTATGATAAGATCATTGAAAAATAGCAACATTTAGACAAGACAGATTGTTTCAGTACTGGCTTATCTGAGAGGGGGCTCAGACCAACTACCATACAACAAAAAGATGGTCAGCAATTATGGCACAAGCATAAATAGAGAACTAAGTAGCACTGACACGGTGGAGGTGCAGTCATTTTTTAGCAAAAAAGCTGAGGACCCATGGTTTTATTCTTCCTACCAGCTTGACAGTCTCAACAGAGTGTAGAGTGTGTTTGGGAAGATGCTAAATCCAGGTCATACTATGACGCATGTGGGGACTACATTAGCTTTTACACAACCTTCCTGACAAACAAATATAGTCCACCGTTCGCTCCCATTGTAGGTGTATCCCCCCATGGAAACACTTACCTATTTGCGTGTGCTCTAATTGGTAATGAGAGAGCGGACAATTTCAAATGGGTTTTCTCAAAATTCCTATCAGCAATGGGCGACAAACACACACAGACAATAATAACAGACCAAGATGCGCTATGCAGAAATCAATAGAAAAGATCTTCCCTAACACTATACATAGATCATGCTTGTTCCATGTGAAGAGTAAGGTGGAGGACAAGCTCTTCCGGTGCTTCCAAGCAAATGAAGGGCTTTATGAAGAATTCTAGGACATAATAGACAATAGTCTAACAGTGGAAGAATTTGAGTTGTTGTGGAGACGAATGATTGAGAAGTACAAATTGGAAAACATAAAGTATTTTCAGGACTTGTGGTCTTCAAGGCAAAAATATGTTCCTGTCTACTTTAAGACAAACTTCTTTTCCTCATTACAGACTACAACAAAGAGTGAGGGGACAAACTCTCTTTTCAAGAGAGGAGTGGGAGCAACATACAACATGACAAGCTTCCTAAGGGAATACCAAATAATTATGGACTCAATCCATTCAAGGGAGGATGAGTCAGAACATAAATCAAGACACAAGAAAGTCTCAGAAAAGAAATTCATAACAAAAATATTACATTGAGATGCAGGCACATGATCTTTATAACCTGTACATATTCAGAAAGTTCCAAAAAATTCTGAATGATGTCACACATCTTCAAGTAAAAGAGAGCATCCAGGTGAATTATACGTTGTGTGGCAGGTGATACGTCCCAAACGTATCTATAATTTTTGATGCTCCATGCTTGTTTATACACCATTTGCTTGTGTTTTGTTACACTTCATGGCATTTTTATACATTTTCCAGAACTAACCTACTAACGAGATGCCACAGTGCCAGTTCCCTATTTTCTGCTGTTTTTGTGTTTCAGAAAAGCTACACAGGAAATATTCTCGGAATTGGACGAAACAAAAGCCGAAGTCCCTATTTTTCTAGACATGATACGGAGTCCAAAGGAGAGTCAGAGGAGGACCAGGGGGCGGCCACACCATGGGGTGGCGCAGCCTGGCCCTGGCCCATGCCACCAGGTGGGGCCACCTGGCCCACCTTCTGACACCGCCCCTCCGCCTATATATTCTCCTCGACGAGAAAAACCCTAAGGGCCGATCACTTTTTCCAGAAACCTATTGCGAGCCACCGCCGTAGTTGACCCGCGATCAGGAGGGTCCAGAAGCTCTTCTCGGCACCCTGCCGGAGAGGGGAATCACCACCGGAGGCCTTCTTCATCACCATGCCTGCCTCCAGAGTGATGTGTGAGTAGTCTACCTTGGACTACGGGTCCATAGCAGTAGCTAGATGGCTGTCTTCTCCTCCATGTGCTTCATGTTTAGATCTTGGGAGCTGCCTATCATGATCAAGATCATCGTTATGTAATTCTACATGTTGTGTTTGTTGGGATCCGATGAATATTGATACTATGTCAAGTTGATTTGCTGAATTATTATCTTTATGTTATCTCTATGTTGTTTATGATCTTGCATGCTCTCCGTTGCTAGTAGCTATCTTGGCCGAGTAGATGCTAGTGACTCCAAGAGGGAGTATTTATGCTCGATAGTGGGTTCATGCCTCTAGTAATCTGGGGGACTGACAAAAACCTCTAAGGTTATAGATGTGCTGTTGCTACTAGGGAGAAAACAACAATCTTGTGTTCAAGGATATTCGTATTGTTTACATTACACACTTTGCTTAATGCAATTATCTATTGTTCGCAACTTAATACTCAACGGGTGCTCGGACGACACCTTGAGAGTGGATTATTAGTCATATATGCAGTTGGATTATGGTCTATGTATTATGTTGTAATGCCCAAGTGAATCTCATAGTGATCCTCATGACATTTGTATGCTTGATTTATTCTATAAATTGCCCAACTGTAATTTGTTTACCCAACATGTTATTTACCTTATGGAGAGACACAACTAGTGAACTGTGGACCCCGGTTCATTCTTTTACACTGTTATTACCGTTTACCATTTATTTGCTTTATTTACATTCTTGCAAACTATTACCTTTTACCACTCGATACGCTTAATCCTTTGTTTACAGCAAACCAGTGAGATTGACAACCTCACTGTAAGTTGGGACAAAGTACTTGGTTGTGTTGTGTGCAGGTTCCACGTTGCTGCTGGTGCAAAGCTACACCCTGGACGAGGCACCATATATAAATTGTCCGGAGCTGTCGCGAAGCTAGCGAGCATCAACCTTAGGAAGTTGGTTCTTTCTCCTACTGGTTCGATAAACCTTGGTTTCATACTGAGAGAAGACTTGCTGCTGTGCTCATCATAACTTCCTCTTGGGGTTTCCAACTAGGCGGACATCTACACGCCATCAAGCAATTTTTTTGGCGCCGTTGCTGGGGAGAAAGAAGATTTCTGCAAGGGGAGTCTCTCGCTTCCAATCTTTTACTTTGTTATTGTTTTGCTTTATTTTATTCTTGCTTGCATCTTTTTATAGAAAATACAAAAAATTAGTTCCTTTATAGTTGTTATTTTTACTTGTCTGCTTTTAGTCTTGCTAGAATGGGTACTCATGAGAACACCAAGTTGTGTGATTTTACTAGCACCAACAACAATGATTTTATCTGCACTCCTATTGCGCCACCTGCTCCTGATGCAATTTTTTATGAGATTAAACCTGCTTTATTGAATCTTGTTATGAAAGAGCAATTTTCTGGTGTTAGTACTGATGATGCTGCAGCTCATCTCAACAATTTTGTTGAGCTACGTGAGATGCAAAAATATAAGGATGTAGATGGTGATATTATTAAGCTTAAGTTGTTTCCTTTCTCTTTAAGAGGAAGAGCTAAGGATTGGTTGCTATCTTTGCCTAAAAATAGTATTGATTCATGGGCTAAGTGTAATGATGCTTTTATTGGAAAATATTATCCTCCTACTAAGAGTATAGCTTTGCAAAGTGATATTATGAAGTTTAGACAGTTTGATAATGAACATGTTGCTCAAGCTTGGGAAAGAATGAAATCTATGATAAAGAATTGTCCCACTTATGGACTGACTACTTGGATGATTGTCCAAACCTTTTATGCAGGACTAAATTTTTCTTTAAGAAACCTCTTGGATTCAGCTGCTAGAGGTACTTTTATGTCCATCACCTTGGGCGCCGCAATGAAGCTTCTTGATAATATGATGGTAAATTATTCTGAGTGGCACACCGAGAGAGCTCCACAAGGTAAGAAGGTAAATTTTGTTGAGGAAACCTCTTCCTTGAGTGATAAGATTGATACTATTATGTAACATCCCAAGATTTTATCAAATTTTGGGGGGAAATTTTTGTTTTTATTTTGCTTGTGTTGATTGAAAATTCACAAAGATTTAAAACTTTTTGAGTCTATTTGAAAGCCTTATTAGAAAACTATTTTAAACTTTCTATTATTTTCTTGAAGAACTTCTTTGAGAAAGATCAAGTATCAAAATACTATTTTCCATCCTTTATTCAAACCTATGCAAGCTTGCTTGCAAAGGAGAGAATCACAAATGTGTTTTATTTAGTAAAGATTGTATTTTAAAAACTAAGTTAGAAAGATAATTTCAAACATTATTTTATAAAGTATTATCTCTTATTTCAAAGGATTTACTTTGGAAACCCTAAACTCTATTTTGGATTATGCTAGTGAAGTTCTTTGGCTAAGATTCACAAGCATTATGGAAAATCATGTTTTATTCTGAAAACTTGTCTCTTACTGTTTTGTATTGTTTATTTGAATTTTAGAAAAGATTAGAAATTGGTTTGACATTGTTTGAAGATTATTTGCAAAAGTTATTAGAGAATTGGTAAAATAGAAAAGGAAAAAGAAATCGAAAAAGGATAAAAGGCCCCGGGGAAGCCATTTGGCCTAGCTTCAGAGGAGGCCCACGGCCCAGCCGGGCAGGAAACCCGAAGGGGTATGCTCCCAGACGCTGACGCCTGGACCCCACCGGTCAGGTTCTTCTTCCTCGCGTTAATCACGCCAGTAACCGAGTCTCCGCCGTTACCCCCTCTTAAATCCTCCTTACTCCATGCCTTAATCAATGCCTAACCGCAGCTATAATACCCCCTCGCCGTCCTCCTCCATCTCCCTTTGCTCCTTCTCAGAATCGTCGACGAGCCTCAGAGAAATTCCTCGCCGGAAAAGTTCCAGTACTGCGACGAATTCGAGCCCTCGCTGTCGATCCAGTGAGCCCGTGCCCTTCCTCTGGCCTTTCCCTTCATCTCCTCCCTCTGGCGCATCGCCCCATGCCCTTTGGCTATTCGATTTTGCAGAGAAATCAACGCCTCACCGCGACCCGAAGGTCACCGTCGTCCTCGCCCGCCTCCAGTCGCCGTTCATCGTCGCCCCAGGAAACGAAAGACGACGCCGACCAAGCCCCCTAGTTCACCGTCCTCCTCCGCGTGTCGTCCACGTCACCATAACCTCCGGACACCTCCAGAACCTCGCCGGCGTCAACTCCCTGTGACGCACCTCGCCAGAAACCTAGCCACCACGGTGAGCCCTCCTCCCATCTCTTCTCGTCCGTGAGATCTAGATCCAGTGGCTATGACAAGATCACTTAGCCGAACAGTTACGGGATGATCTGGACCGTTGAAGCATCATAAGATCCTATGGCTCTCAATCGCAATCCGGCCGAAATGGTATCCTCCAGTACCGTAGCGCCACGTGGCCTTCCCAGATTCAAACAGATTTTAAAACAGAAATTTGAATCAGATTTCAACTCAATCTTACAAAATTCATATCTTTTGATCCCTGCATCCAAAAATAACAAATGATATACCGTTGGAATCCTTAGAACATCTAGAATCCAGTAGTACAATAAAACTTCATATTTTATGGGTTCAATTTGAAACTATTTTCAAATTGGAATCAAACCTTCTGTTAGCTTGTTAAATTCATATCTTTTGTTCTGTTGATCAAAAAATTACAAATCTGTAGTCCTTGGAATCCTCTCAACTTGTATAACATCATAGGATCAAGAAAATCCAAATTTGATACGTGCACACACTTTGTGCATTCAAATCTGTCCAAATCACTATTTTGGTGATAATCCAAATTCTATAACTTATTTTAGAGTGATTCCAATTGCAGTGACCTCGTATTACTGCAAGCTATCCAGTAGCATCACTCCCATAATTTCTTGAACCACTTCACAATTATTCAAATTCTAATATGAGGATTTGAGTAATTTCTACCATAGGAATAAAACTAATTCTTTTAGCAATGTTCCTTTCTACTTTAGTGAATCCTATATTCATACCTAGTCGATCAATGTTATCTAAATAACCTCTTGATCAAGATCATATCTACTTAGACCTATCTTGTCTAGTTCACACATATTCAAATTACAATTGTGTTGTTTGAGTAAAGTGTGATACATCTCAATCATAGATTCTATTCTTGCTATCTTTGTGGTGTTGATCTAATCAACATTATAGCACCCATCCAATACTCCATGCACCCAATAGAAACCTTAAACCATAATCTCAAATGTTATCTATCCCTACTCAATCCTCTGTCCACTTGATCCCGATTTCATGTGTAGAACTATTCAATTACCAAATGAGTTAATTGAGTAACTCAATGCTTCATGAACCCTAGCCCATTGCCTAAGTGTAATATATACTATTTAAGAATAATTGTTGTCACACTTATTCAATAGTATTGCTATTACACTATTTTGTCTCTTATGTGATTTACCCACATGAGATATTCCAGGATTCAATATGCTTTGATAAAGCATAAAGACCTCACTCATTATTTTGTCTAATTCATATATGTACTCAAATTGCATTTGTGCTACTTGGGTAGAATATGAATTCATCTCAAACTTAGGTTCTATTAATGTGAAGTTGTTATAACCCGTACCATAGTATGTGTTATACACCATGTTGATTAATGAACCATTTGAGCCATGTCCTCAAATATCAATCATTCATACCCAATCCAATGCCTACTTAGTTTTGATCACATGTATTGAACCATTCAGCTTGCAAATGTGCTAATTGAGTAGTTCAAGCATTCTTAAAACCTAGCCTAGTTCCTAAGTGCAAAGATGCTATTCAAGAGTAATTGTTGTCACATTTACTCAATAGTGTTGTAGTTGCACAAATTGACTCTTGTGTAATTTATTTCACATGAGCTATTCCTAAAACTCATATATGCTTTGAGAAAACATAAAAACTTCATCAATTATATTTGCCTGGTCCAATTCTCTCTCAAATCATATTGATCTCTCCCAACTAAGCTCTCCGATTCATATCTCACGAACCTTGATCCTTTGCCATATCTTTCTTGTCATAACATCTCAATAAATCTAAATTGTTAAACAAATACTTTTCAATTGTTTGAATTGTTTGCTTGTGTTTGAATGATATGTTTATGTTATGTTATTTCTGTGCTATAGTTTGTGCGAAGAGCTACGTGCTTAGTTGAGAGAAGTGAAACATCGTGATCTTCAAAAAGGCAAGTGACACACATTCTTCTACCTATTTTTACTACTGCATTAGTGTTTTTCAGTAGTATGCATGATAGGTTGTTTTCAAAGAAGCTTATGAAATGCTTAGAACCTAGTAGTGTGTAGCCATCCTTTAAACCCCACTTGATAGGATTGCCAATTTACTTTGGAAAGTGATGCCATGCTTTATTGATGATTTACTCTGAAAATTAAACTACAACTTCAATGAACTACCTGGGTGGATTGGTGTGGCTTTGGGTGTGTTGAGTGTCTACTTAGGAGTCACATATCTTGGAAGTGAAAACCATGGTATGTGTTAGTGGCCTAAGTAGTACACTTGTGGTTTGCCACTCAGGATTAAAGGGATTAATATGTCTTCCATGCTTAGAGTGCTTCCAGTGCAGCCTTATGACAATATGGGCTCTGTCTTGACTGATTAGATGTGAGGGTGCAACTTGTGTGCAAGAAGTGGAGGTAGTTGAATTATAGGTTGGGAACGGATCTTGCCAGTTGGTTGCTCTCTCCTTCTAAAAGGTATCGTCTCATTTTATGTATGGGCATAAAATGAGTCTTAAGGTGAAAGTGCACAACCCCTGCAGGGTGTCAAAACTAATCGATTAGCCGTGTCCCCGGTTATGGACAACTTGAGTCTCTAGACATGGAATGTACGGAAGAATCTCATCACCTTTTTGAAAATAACTAAAACTTGTGTAGAAAGTGGAGATGCCTCAGGGCTACATGCCTGGCCGTGAAAACCATGGTATTGTAGTAACTTGAGAGATTAACCTAGTTTTGAAGAGTGACTACCCGGGGCTACATACTGGCAGTGAAAACCATGTATGTGGTGGTGACCTAGGAGTTATCTTGATATTTGAAGAGTGACTACCCGGGGCTACATACTGGCAGTGAAAACCATGTATGTGGTGGTGACCTGGGAGTTATCTTGATATTAAAGAAAAATCAGAATGCTTTAAAATGTTTTGGTTTGGAAAATATAGGATAAAACTGCTTTATGCAAATTAGCCTTTGAGATCCACCAGCCAAATATCATGTAGATAGTTTTTTCACAACAGCCACCAAATATGTGCCATTTGCCAGTACGTTGTTGTACTGACCCCTCTGGGGCTGCATATTCAAACGTGCAGGTTTTATTCCGAGTAAGGAACCAGGAGTAGGATCTCGAGACTACATTCCAACATGCCTGACTGTGGCACGTGATGAAGAATGGAGGCTCACTACAACTATGCTTTATGCTGTGTACTCGTAAGGTTGAAGACCTATGTAACTGGATTTACGTTGTAATATTGATGCTATTGCAATGATTACTATATTTTGTACTGTGGTGCTATCTACTGATCTAGGGAATGGCACAGATACACAGGAGTTCTGTCTTTAGCAAAAGGCAGGGCGCTACATATTATGGCTATGCTTGCTAATGATAGAGCTCATGTTGATCCTAATAATGTTCCTTTGGCCTCTTTGGTTGCTCAAGAAGAGCATGTTGATGTAAACTTCATTAGAAATAATAATTTCAACAACAATGCTTATAGGAACAATTTTGCTAGCAAAAATTATAGGCCGTATCCTTCTACCAATGGTGATGGTTATGGAAATTCTTATGGTAATTCCTCCTACAACACTAGGGGTGCGCCCTGTGAAGTTGAAGTCATGCTCAAGGACTTCATTAGTAAACAGACTGCTTTTAATAAGTCTGTTGAGGAAAAGTTGGGTAAAATTGATGTTCTTGCTTCTAAAGTTGATAACCTTGCTCTTGATGTTGAACTTCTGAAACTAAAAGTTTTTCCTAATGATGTGAAAGAAAGCAAGACTTTGAATGCCATTCAAGTTAGAATTGATGAAAATGTTAGAATGTTAGCAGAATTGCATGCTAGGTGGGAAAGAGAAGATGAGATGGCTAGAAATATGAAAGTTTGTACTATTACCACCTCTAGTGATGTTGTTTCAAATTCTAGCAATCCTCTTACTTTGATTGGTGTAGAGAAAACTCCTATTCCTTGTGTGAAAAAGCCTAAAACTGCAAAAACTTTTTCTACAAAAAGTGCTGAAATTTTTTGGAGTATGGAAGATAATAGCTCTACTTCTTTTAATGATTTTGATGTTGATGGTTACAATATCTCTGAAGTTATTTTGTTCTTTCAAAAGCTTGCTTTAAGTCCCAATGCTAGTTCTATGAATGTTTCCTTTACTAAGCATATTACGAATGGTCTCATGCAAATTAGGGAAGAAAAGTTAAAATAAAAAGCTTCTGTTCCCAAGAAGTTAGAAGATGGTTGGGAGCCCATCATTGATATGAATGTAAATGGTTTTGATTGCCATGCTTTATGTGATCTAGGTGCAAGTATTTCTATTATGCCTAGAAAGATTTATGATATGCTTGTTTTACCACCGCTTGAAAATTGTTATTTTGATATTCCTCTTGCTGATGTTGCTAAGAAGAAACCTTTAGGAAGAATTAATGATGTTTTTATTATGGTTAACAATAACCTTGTTTCCGTTGATTTCCTTGTTTTGGATGTTGAATGCAATGCTTCATGTCCTATTATTTTGGGAAGACCTTTTCTTAGAACAGTTGGTGCCATCATTGATATGAAGGAAGGCACCATTAAATATCATTTTCCACTCAAGAAAGGTATGGAACACTTCCCTAGAAAGAGAAAGAAATTACTTTTGACTCTGTTCTTAGAGCAAATTATGAACTTGATGTTTCATCGCTTGATATTACTTGATTTGCACTTTCTGCGCCTAGCTCAAAGGAGTTAAAGAAAAGCACTCTTGGGAGATAACCCAATGTTTTCTTTTCAGTACTTTTTCTTTTATTTGAGTCTTGGAAGTTATTACTACTTTAATGACCTCTCCTTATCATTTTTATTTCGTTTTTGTGCCAAGAAGAACCTCTAATTTGAGGAAGGTAAGATTTGGGGAAGTTGCTGTCCTGAAACAGATTTTTGTGCTGTACCGTAAACATTCGTGAAAATTCTCGGAATATCTTTTTGATCTGCAATTTCTTGTGCATATGCCCCAGGTTATTTCCAATTTTTTTTTAGTTTTTCCCTTTTCGATTTGAGCAACAGAAAACCCTCTGAAAATCAATCTTTTTTAGCTGTTCTGTTTTGACAGATTTCTGCCACTATTTGTGTTTGCCTCTCGATCGCTTTCTTTTTGAATTCTTTTGATCCAGGAACTTTTGAGGAAGTTGCTATAGTAGTATATGCTTTAATATGTGGTGTGTTGAGTTGGAAACTGAACCAAAAAAGTAGATTTACTATTGTGCTTACACTAATATTGCTAATAAAATTGTGTGAAGTTTTGTATGAAGGAAGTTTTCAAGTGTAGGAAATGGAGAATGATGAGATGAGATGAAGTATGTGATGTCTACGCACGCGTCTGTTCTTGTAGACAGTGTTGGGCCTCCAAGTGCAGAGGTTTGTAGAGCAGCAACAAGTTTCCCTTAAGTGGATCGCCCAAGGTTTATTGAACTCAGGGAGGAAGAGGTCAAAGCTATCCCTCTCAAACAACCCCGCAATTATGATACAGAAAGTCTCTTGTGTCCCCAACACACCCAATACACTTGTTAGATGTATAGGTGCACTAGTTCGGCGAAGAGATAGTGAAATACAAGTAGTAGTGATGATTATGAGTAGTAAACGTAATCTGAAATAAATATCGCTGCAAGCAAACATGTAACAAAACTAAATGTAAACGGTGTGCAAAGCTTGGAAACAAGGCCTAGGGATAATACTTTCACTAGTGGACACACTCTCAATGAATATAACATAATTGAACCAATAGATACTATCATCAATATGCAACTCAAAACAATTCTCTAATGGAAAACGAACACTAATCATGCATAGGGCTATGAAGCACTCCTCAAAGTCCGTATGTATCCAAACTAGATTGTCCCACACTATCACCATGAACGCACTAGATGGTTCCAACAAACACCAACAATTCATAGAGACATTAACCAAAAAGATACACATGATGCGCACACTAGTCACCTTCACACCATGATACAAGGTATCTCTGTGGCAGATTTTATCGAATCTGATGATCGATTTAACCTTTTTGCTCTACCCCTATCTACTGAAGCATTTGAAGAACTTTCTGATGCTCTGAGAATTACTCAAGATCTCCAATTGCAACCTGATGCTATGGATGCTAGATCATTATGTTGGGGCGGCACAGCATATACCTCTGCTAAATATTATAAATTCGTTTTCGATGCTATTCCGACAAACAGAGCTCTAAATTCAATATGGGAATCTCAAGGTTTTCCTTTGGCTTGTTATGATGGATAGGCTCAATACACAAGATCTAATGCTTCGGAAAAATTGGACAATAGATGGTGACACCCTTTGCGTTATGTGTAACACGCAAGCTCTTGAAACCTCCCATCATCTGTTCTTTGAGTGTCCGTTTGCAGTGAACTGCTGGCAGAAAATTCAGATTACTTGGGATACTTCAATCGCTGTGCAAGATAGAATTCTTCTAGCTCATAATCAATTTACAGGCCCTTGCTTTACGGAAATTATGGCATGCGCTACTTGGAATATTTGGAAGGAAAGGAACGACTTCATTTTCAGAGGCCAAGACCCTAGCTTCCCAAGATGGAGGGTGCGATTTAGCTCTGACCTCAGTTTACACAAGTACAAGATCAAGGAAAATTTAGTACAGCCTCTCGCTGATTGGATTCAGGAATGTCTAGCATAGCTCTCTGGTTTCTTCTCTTTCTTTTGTTTTTCTTCAGCTTCTTCCCTCCTTGATTTTCTTATACTGTTTTTAGGCTTGCTTAAGCCTTCTTTTGTACTTGTAAATATTTTCCATTATTGAAAAATAACACCGTAGGGGCTTCCCCTACGGTATCCCTGTCAAAAAAAAAACAAGGTATCTCCGGAGTTTACAAATATAAAGCACGGGAGTAGCATAATATCTGAATAATAACATCTACCAATTCAACTAGATACAAAGCTCACGATCACATAAAGATCACATCATGAGAGAGAGAGGTGAACCACATAGCTACCGGTAGAGCCCTCAGCCCCGGGGGAGAACTACTCCCTCCTCATCATAGGAGACATCAAGGTTGATGGAGATGGCGGTGAGGTCGATGGAGACGGCGGAGACGGCGATGGAGACCGATGGAGATGGCTCCGGGGGCACTTCCCCGTCCCGGCAGGGTGCCGGAACAGAGACTTCTGTCCCCTGAAATTTGTCTTCGACGGCGGCGGCGCTGCGGAACTGTTCTGGGAAAAACGCCGATTGATTTAGGGTTTGGCCTTCAGAAGGCTTTAAATAGGTGGAGAGGCGGTGTCAGAGGGCCACCAGGGGGCCTCACCACCCCTGGGTGCGGCCAGGAGGGGGGGGGGGGGCGCGCCCCCTCATGGTGAGCCTGCCCTCTGGCCCCCCTCCGACTCTCGTTTGGTCTTCGGTCCTCTTCCGGGAAAAATAGGGGTTCTGGAACTTGTTTCGTCCAATTCTGAGAATATTTCCTATGTAGCATTTCTGAAACACAAAAACAGCAGAAAATAGGGAACTGGCACTATGGCATCTTGTCAATAGGTTAGTTCCAGAAATCACATAAAAACGCCACAGAGTGTAACGAAACACAAGGCAAATGGTGTAAAAACAAGCATGGAGCATAAAAAATTATAGATACGTTTGAGACGTATCAGTATGGACAAAAGCTCAAGCTTGGGGATGCCCATGTCACCCCAAAAAATATCCAAGAGGTACAAGCGTCAAAGCTTGGGGATGCCCACGAGGCATCCCTTCTTCATCGGCAAAAAACAGGTCACCTTTCAAGAGACTATATTTTTATTGCTTCATATTCTATGCATTTTTCTTGGAGCGTCTTTACTTTCGCTTTAAGTTTTCTTTTGTTTTGTTTGCTGCAATAAATGGTTGGACCCCAACAAATTTCTTTTGGAGAAGACACACTCCTTTTTCATTGCCAAGAACACTCTAGTTTTCACTCTTATCGTTCAACGAGTGTTCTCTTTTTCTAGTACTGCGTTTAGCTTTTGTTTTTCGCCTTGATTTTGGTTCAGATCTTGTTATATCTTTGTATAAAGGTGTATTTAGACCTCTGGTCTATGTTAGTTTTCATCTTAAAAAGTTGATTCAAAAAGGTTGAATGGTGTTGGAAAAGAGAAAAAAGTTTCATGTCTATAGTGGTACAAATGGGAGCTTGTTTAGACTGTGGCTTAGACTTTTGCATGTCATGCTTGATGTCATTTTGATAGTATGCTTAGTAGTTTTTGCTGTAGCATGACTTGTCTCAAATGACTGAGATTGCTTAATGTGCCTTTGAAAGAATCATGCGTTGTTTTTATTATATGGGAGCATATTATTATGGTTTTCTCCTTTGATGCTTTATTTGGGTTGACTTGGCGCATGCTTACACCATGTTTGACTACAAATAAGTGGCCTCTAGCCTTTATGATCATTTAGTTTTTGACTTGTGATACCACTTTATGCTTTGGTTAATAATGTTTTGTTGCTATGCATGATTATGGTCGTTATTGTTCTCTTAGTTGGTCGCTCCCAGTCTTTTGCTAGCCTTCATCTGTACCGAGTATGAGCTCTACTTGTGCATCCAACTCCTAAAAACCAAGTTTTTCCAATGTGTCCACCGTATCTACCTATTAGCAATTTTCTATTCCAAAGTACATTCGTCTTGCTTTTATCTATCCTTCAAATTAAACTTTATGTGTTATGTGAAAATTAGTCAGTAAAGCTCTCACGAACCTGATGGCACACTTTACTTTTCTGCTTTAAATAAATTTGACCATTGTGGCTCTCTTGTGTTGATGTTATGCTTGCAAGTGGTAAGTTGGAAGTTAGCTCAGCCATGCCATCACGGGGCACACTTTCAACATTGCACTTACTCTCATTTAGTTGATATCGTGATCTTTTGTTTATGGATGCTTAAGTTGTGTGAAAGGAATTGGAAACTTGTGGAGTTCATGGAGTTTGTGTATATGTTAGAGAAACGCCTAGGCTGCTAATCTAAGCCATGCATAATTCATGGTGTAAATTTACAGCATGCCCATAGTGGAAATTCGACGACGCATCTCAAAATTAAAAGCTATACCAAATGGTAAATAAAAGAGATGCTAAGGTGTTCATTGTCCATTTTTCTTGTCATTTTGATGTGGGCTTATTCCATGTCATCGGGCAGGAGGTACCCCATTGGCGTTCTCGATGATACATGTATGCTTACAATGACAAGAACTTGCTTGGGACCTAAGTCGATTAGCATGGTTTGGGTACTCGTATTCACAGGACATGAGATTTTCAAATTATTACTTGTTAAGCATATGCTTCATAATTGTACACTCATTAACCTTAACCATTCAAGATGCCTATGATGGGGGCAATGAGAGCTCAAAGCTAGTAAGTATCACAATTTTTGGAGGTTTATAAAACTTGCAATCAATGCTTCCCTCTGCGAAGGGCCTTTCTTTTACTTTTATGTTGAGTCTTCACCATTTGTTTGTGTTACTTTTCATGTTATAACATGGTTGCTAAGTTTTTATTGTCAAGATTATGTCTTTCATGCCCATGTTTAGAGTACTTTGATCTCAGCACTCAATGCTTTACAACGTTGATCTAGATTGTGTTGGTGCATGCCACCTAAAAAATTATTGTTTTGTTATCACTTACCTACTCGAGGACAAGCAGGAGTTAAGCTTGGGGATGCTTGATACATCCCAAATGTATCTATAATTTTTGATGCTCCATGCTTGTTTATACACCATTTGCTTTGTGTTTTGTTACACTTCGTGGCATTTTTATACATTTTACAAAACTAACCTACTAACGAGATGCCACAGTGCGAGTTCCCTGTTTTCTGCTGTTTTTGTGTTTCAGAAAAGCTACACAGGAAATATTCTCGGAATTAGACAAAACAAAAGCCGAAGTCCCTATTTTTCCAGACACAAGACGGAGTCCAAAGGAGAGTCGGAGGAGGACCGGGGGGCGGCCACACCATGGGGTGGCGCGTCCTAGCCCTGGCCTGCGCCACTAGGTGGTGGGGCCACCTGGCCCACCTTCTGACGCCGCCCCTCCGCCTATATATTCTCCTCGACGAGAAAAACCCTAAGGGCCGATCACTTTTTCCAAAAACATATCGCGAGCCACCGCCGTAGTCGACCCGAGATCGGGAGGGTCCAGAAGCTCTTCCCGGCACCCTGCCGGAGAGGGGAATCACCACCGGAGGCCTTCTTCATCACCATGCCTGCCTCCGAAGTGATGCGTGAGTAGTCTACCTTGGACTACGGGTCCATAACAGTAGCTAGATGGTTGTCTTCTCCTCCATGTGCTTCATGTTTAGATCTTGTGAGCTCCCTATCATAATTCTACATGTTGTGTTTGTTGGGATCCGATGAATATTGATACTATGTCAAGTTGATTTGCTGAATTATTATCTTTATGTTGTTTATGATCTTGCATGCTCTCCATTGCTAGTAGCTATCTTGGCCAAGTAGATGCTAGTGACTCCAAGAGGGAGTATTTATGCTCGATAGTGGGTTCATGCCTCTAGTAATCTGGGGGAGTGACTGACAAGGGTATAGATAATAGAGCCCGTCAGTTGAGTACCCCTGAGGCCCGTTAAGCTAGGCCCAATTGTAATGATAGTCGAAATACGAGTTCTTACCGTATGTCGATATTGTAATTTGTATCAGACCCTACCAGATCCTTGAGACCTGGCCACCTATATATAGGGGCCAGGAGGGGACAGTGTAGGCCAGATTGAAAGCAAGCCAGGTTCTACACCCACGTTTACTTTCATAGCCACCTTGTTTTACTGATTTTACCTTCGAGTTCATCCGACGCCCTATCTCCCCGATCCTAAGTCCTTCATCTAGGACATTTGTCGAGTTAACCCCTCGTCAGTGACAGAAACCTCTAAGGTTGTAGATGTGCTGTTGCTACTAGGGAGAAAACAACAATCTTGTGTTCAAGGATATTCGTATTGTTTACATTACACACTTTGCTTAATGCAATTATCTGTTGTTCGCAACTTAATACTCAACGGGTGCTCGGACAACACCTCGAGAGTGGATTATTAGTCATAGATGCAGTTGGATTACGGTCTATGTATTATGTTGTAATGCCCAAGTGAATCTCATCGTGATCCTCATGACATTTGTATGCTTGCTTTATTCTATCAATTGCCCAACTGTAATTTGTTTACCCAACATGTTATTTACCTTATGGAGAGACACCACTAGTGAACTGTGGACCCCGGTCCATTCTTTTACACTGTTATTACCGTTTACCATTTACTTGCTTTATTTACATTCTTGCAAACTATTACCCTTTACCACTCGATACGCTTAATCCTTTGTTTACAGCAAACCGGTGAGATTGACAACCTCACTGTAAGTTGGGACAAAGTACTTGGTTGCGTTGTGTGCAGGTTCCACGTTGCTGTTGGTGCAAAGCTACGCCCTGGACGAGGCGCCATATATAAATTGTCCGGAGCTGTCGCGAAGCTAGCGAGCATCAACCTTCAGAAGTTGGTTCTTTCTCGTACTGGTTCGATAAACCTTGGTTTCATACTAAGGGAAGACTTGCTGCTGTGCTCATCATACCTTCCTCTTGGGGTTCCCAACTGGGCGGACATCTACACGCCATCAGCAGGCCAGTAACTACTCCATCAAAGAGTACAGGCAAAGGACTTATGCCGTCCAGGTTGAAATGACAAAAGAAGAGTACAACTGCATCTGCTACAAATTTGAAAAAGATGGACTGTTATGCTATCATATACTGAAGGTTATGGTTCAACAAAACGTTGACAAAATTCCAGAGAAATATATCATTGAAAGGTGGCGCAAAAATGACAAGAGGGCATTACCTTCTCTTCACATAGAAAAATTTGCAGACAGTGACACACTAAGGTATAATGTGCTGACCAGGAGATTAGTGCGCACTTCCTCCAAAGGATCCACAAGCAAGAGAAAATATGAATATCTTTTGAAAGAAATAGATAGAGTAGAATCTGAGATAGAGAAAATTGATGATCATTCAGAAGAAGGGTTGAACAGCCAAACACCGTTAAGGACAGTGGTGAATCTCACAACTACGTCAAACGAAGATAACACAAGCACAACTATTCATCTCCTGGACCCTTTGGTTTCTAAAACAAAAGGAAGACCAAGGCATATGACAATTAGAGAAGCTATCAAAGCTAACAAGTTTTACAAATGCAGTCATTGTGGGGATAAGAATCATACTTTGAAAAACCGTCACAACAAGCATCTGGTGTTTGACTTGCCAAAAACTAAGAAGCCTCGAAAATCAAACAAAGTTGTACCAGGTGAGATTAATGACACTAAGAATATAACAGTTAAAAAAGTGTACACAACTAAAAAATATATACATGACACTGTTGGTCTCTCAATTTATAGGTAACCAAGAGGCCAGCAATGCCTCTATGGTGCCCTCGATGGTGCCTGCCCCTACTAAAAACCAACAAAAAGACGGGAAGGATCTTCAAGTGTTACTCCCAGCAACACAACTCATATTCTGATGGACAACAATAACAGCAAAGAGAACACCATACCGACACAAGGTCAAACCGAGACAGCAGAGCGGTGCTGAATAACATGCTTAGATTCCCCCTTGTTTCCCTAGGAAGAACAGAAAGAAAGCCAATATGGTTCCCTAGAAAGTAGTATGGTGTTGGATGTGTCATGTACAATATGCAATTTATGTTCCAAGAGATACTTGTTAACATATTGTATTGCTTATGTGTGATGACATTTTCAGAAAAGAATGTGGCCCCTCCTCCTTTTCTCCGGGCATGGGACCAGCTACCCAATATAAAAGAACATGGCATACATAGAGTTACCCACCCCTAACCCCGTTTTAGAAAATCAATTAAGCAAGACAAAATGAAAATAATGAAGAAACCACCAAGAAGTGTGATGGCGCGGTGATGATGATGCCAGAAAACCTGATTGTGTTTGATGGTGCCAGAAAACTTGTTGGCTTGTAGTAAATGACCGGCCAGTTGGAAAACCCCAAGAGAAGGTTTGATGAATATAGCAGCAAGTTTTCCCTCAGTTATGAAACCTAGGTAGTCAATCCAGGAGGAGGCAGACAAACGACTGAAGGTGATGCCCACTAGCTGCGTGATGCTCTAACAAGGGCGCTGTTAATGATTTCTTGTTAGCGCGTCTTCAACCAGTAGCAACGTGGAACCTGCACACAACACAACCAAATACTTTGTTCCCAACTTACGATGAGGTTGTCAATCTCACCGGTTTGCTTGAAACAAAGGGTATGAGCGTATCGAGTGGAAAGTAATAGTAATATGCGAGTAAAGTAAACAGTGCGAGTAAAGTAAACATGTGATAGCAATATAAAGGAAATAGGACCGGGGTCCACAGTTCACTAGTGGTGTCTCTCCATAAGATAAAATAATACATGCTGGGTAAACAAATTACAGTTGGGCAATTGATAGAATAAAGACAACGTGCATATGTCGAGAGGATCACTATGAGATTTACTCTGGGCATTACAACAAGATACATAGACCGCCATCCAACTGCATCTATGACTAATAATCCACTTGTGGCGAATCAATCCGAGAACTCCACAAGTATTAAGTTGCGAACAACAGATAATTGCATTAAGCGAAGTGTGTAATGTAAACAAAGCATATGCCCTTGAGCATATGAATGTTGTTTTCCCCCAAGTAGCAACAGCACATCTACAACCTTAGAGGTTTCTGTCACTCCCCCAGATTAAATAGAGGCATGAACCCACTATCGAGCATAAATACCCCCTCTTGGAGTCACTAGCAACTACTCGGCCAAGATAGCTACTAACAACGGAGAGCATGCAAGATCATAAACAACATAGAGATAACATAAGATAATATTCAGTACTTCAACTCAATCATAACACCAATATTCATCAGATCCCAACAAACACAACATGTAGAATTACATAATGGTGATCTCGATCATGTAAGGCAGCTCACGAGATCTAAACATGAAGCACATGGTGGAGAAGACAACCAACTAGCTACTGCTATGGACCCATAGTCCAAGGTAGACTACTCACTCATCGCTCCGGAGGCAAGCATGGCGATGAAGAAGACCTCCAATGGCGATTCCCCTCTCCGGCAAGGTGCCAGGAAGAGCTTCTGGACCCTCCCGATCTTCGGGTCGACGGCGGCGGCGGATCGCGATGTGTTCTGGAAAATTGATCGGGTACTTAGGTTTTTCCCGTCGGGGGGGGGGGGGGTCTTTATAGGAGAAGGGGCAACATCAGGAGTGGGCCGAGGCGCCGTCACACATAGGGGGCGCGGCCAGGGGCCAGGCCGCGCCGCCCTGTTGTGTGTGGGGCCCTCGTGGCCCCACTCCGTGTCCTCTTCAGTTCTCTAGAAGCTTCGCTGAATTTCTGGATGTTCGGCTTTTGTTTCGTCCAATTCCGAGAATATTTCCTGTATAACTTTTCTGAAACACAAAAACAGCAGAAAATAGGGAACTGGCACTGTGGCGACTTGTTAATAGGTTAGTTCCGGAAAATGCATAAAAGTGCCACGAAGTGTAACGAAACACTAAGCAAATGGTGTAAAAACAAGCATGGAGCATAAAAAATTATAGATACGTTTGAGACGTATCAGCATCCCCAAGCTTAACTCCTGCTCGTCCTCGAGTAGGTAAGTGATAACAAAAGAAATAATTTTTGAGGTGACATGCACCTACACAATCTTGATCATCTATGTAAGCGTTGTGCGCTGGGATCAAATGAACTTAAAACATGGGCATGAAAGATATAATCTTGATAGAAGAAACTTAGCAACCATATTGTAACATGAAAATGAACACAAACAAAAGATCATGAAAATGAAACAATGAAAGTCAAACGTGTGTTCAAATTATAAGGAAAAACATACAAATGGTTTTCATCTTGTCCTTCATGGAGAGCAAAACATAAATGCATAGGACACCTTCAAGTTTAAGAGGGCGACTAGATACAAATAATTTAAGAACAAGTGAAACCATGATCATGAATCAATCAATGAAACTTTGGGACAATGCACATTATACTCAGAATGACAACTATGCTCTCTTAATGGTGCATAAAGGTAGACGGTGGTGACTCAACATAAAAGTAAAAGAAAGGCCCTTCGCAGAGGGAAGCAGTGATTGAAAGTTTTATAAACCTTCAAAAATTATGGTACTTACCGGCTTTGAGCTCTCATTGCCCCCATCATAAGCATCTTGAATGGTTAAAGTTAATGCGAGAACACTTATGCTGCATATGCTTGACAAATTATAAGTTGAAAACCTCGTGTCCCATGAATACGAGTACCCAAACCTCATGCTACTTTACTTAGAGTCCCAAGCAAGCTCTTGTCATTGTAAGTATACGCGTATCATCGAGAACCGCCAACGGGGTACCTCCGTGCCCGATGACATGGAACAAGCCCACATCAAAATGACAGGACAAGCAGACAATGAACACCTCGACATCTCTTTTATTTACCATTTGTATAGCTTTTTATTTTGAGATGCGTCGTCTAATGTCCACTATGGGCATGCTGCAAATTTCCACCATGAATTATGCATGACTTAGATTGGCGGCCCAGGCGTTTCTCTAACACGTATACAAACTCCATGATCCCGCAAGATTCCCAATTCATTTCACACCGCGAGTATCCATAAACAAAAGATCACGATATCAACTCAAATAAGAAGTGCAATGTTGAAAGCTTGCCCCATGACGGCATGGCTGGGCTAATTCCCAACTTACAACTTGCAAGCATAACTGTCGTGGTTTCGTCAACAGATCTGCCATAGAGGTAGGGGTATGGCGGTTTGTGGAAGGGGGTGAACACGGAGGAGCGATCCAGGACGGTGGTAGCACGAGTTTACCCAGCTTCAGATCCCGCGACGGTGGCGAGATCCTACGTGCTGCTATAATTCACTATATGGCAACAAGTGCTCGGTTACAATGATGAGGTTGGCTGTTTCGCTATGCGATTGGCCGTATGATTGGTCTGCTTGCCTCAAGGGTGCTCCACGCCGGGCTTATAAAGGCGCCTGGCGTGGGCTACACGTTGGTACCAGAGCGGATACAACTTGGAGTCCTAGACAAAGTCCTATGCGTGTACTACAAGGTCACCCGCCATGGGCCGTCACCGGATCCGCCATGGGCTCGCCGCTAGTAGTCCGCTATGGGCTTGTCTCTGGATCCGCCATAAGCGCCTGCGTCCAATACCGCCATGTCAACTTCAGCAACTGGGCCGCCCGGTATGGCAAATCCGCCATACCACCCCTGCTGGGCCACCCTGGCTTGCTGATTTAGGACTACGTCGCTGGTATACCTATTTGGTATATCCCCAACAGTAGCCCCCAGGGAACTTCTAGATCGCCATCTACATCCGCCATGCATGTTCTTGGTGAGTCACTTTCCGCCATAGCTCTTCTGCGCCGCGATGGCGGTAATCTTGATGTTCCTTCTTTCGTCTATTAATCCGCCGTAAATATCGGATCAAGCGACATAGTTATCTTAGCGAGATTTTCGGGATCCAGCGGATCATACCGTTGAAATCCGCCATAAATTTCGGCACACAGTTCCTTCTAGGGCAAGACTTACAGTGCACGCACTATTTTCACCACCGCGGAAAACCCCGCCGCCGGTAGCATTTTCCGCCACAAGCTGGCATCGTCTTCCTCGTCTTCGCTCGAAATCCTAGAAGTCATTACCGCCACGCCACTGGCCGCCATGGAGCCTGAATCACCTCGCCAAGCCTCCAAGTCCGAAGCTGCTGAAGGTTCTGCGCGGTCCTCTGATACCGAGTCCGCCATGCCCGAAACCTCGGGAGGAGATTGGGACCCTTGCAACATGAACGAGGAAATTCTTTCCTCCTTGGAACAAGAAGGTCGCATAGCTGCAAAGGAGATTTCTAGATGGCGGGTCGAGCCTGGTGCAACAATGCCAGCTCCTTCAGAAGAGGAGGTCGTCATACTGAAGTCTCACATTGATCGTGGCCTCAGTCTTCCGCCATCCTACTTCCTGAAAGGCGTTCTTCGGCACTACAGGTTACAGCTACACCACATTGCTCCAAATAGCTTCACTGCTCTAGCGGGATTCGTCGCGCTATGCGAGGGGTACCTGGGCATCAGCCCACGCGGCGATCTATTCCGCCTATACTTTAATATCCGCCATAACCGGGATGCGAACGGGGATCCTCGCAATTGCGGATCAATCTCCTTTGTTCCTCGGAAAGGGAAATCTTACCCTTACATTGTCCCTCATGACTCTGCAAAGGGATGGCAGGGATCCTTCTTCTATCTGGCTGACCAGGCCCCTCCTGAAAGGAAGTTTGGCCTGCGGTCTTTTGCTGATGGCCCCGCCGAGGAGCAGGATAGCTGGGGCGTCATGGACGATTTTACAATGGATGATGAATGCCAATTATGCTCACGGCGGATTTCGAAACTTGTCTTCTCTGGACTGACAGGTGCTGATACCATCCACTGCTGGGTCTCACGGCGGATTCAGCCTCTTCAATACCGCCCAACCCTGATGTGCGAATATAGCGGAGTTGATGATCCCCAGCGCTATTCCAAGGAGGAACTATCTGCTGAAGAGATCGAACTTTGGATCCGCAGTATCATTAAGGTGGGGCGGGACGAGCCTCTGAAGCTGAAGATCCCAATGTATGAGAATGGCAGTTGTCCAAAGGTGAGTGTTTTCTCCTTATTCCGCCATAACAGCTAATTTTTCTTGAATAACTTCGCATTTCTCCGCAGTTTTCTTCCCTGCCGCCATCTGAGCTGAGCGGTCTCGTCCGCTATCCTCGGACGAAGGATCTTACTGACGATGAGGACGAGACATACTCGTCTCCCAAAAGATAGAAGGTGGCGGAGGAAGAGGTAGTGGCGGATGAACCTATAACGGCGGTTCCTCGTGGCGTTCGCGGTGCTGGCGGGCGCATTCGCGGGCTAGGCAAGAGAGTCATCTCTCGCCATCCGTCCCCTGCCCTTCGCGGCCATCTGGACACCGTGCCCGAACACTCCACCACTATAAATCTGCCAGAGCGGAAGTAAGTATAATCATAACTTGCCTTCATACCATGTATAATTTGACTATTCTAATCTCTGTCTGTCTTCTACACACAGAAGAAGAAAGGTTTCTGGCCAGAAACCTCCAAGGGCCAAGCCGTCTCCTGCTGCCATTACACCTACACCGGATGCTCCTGCTCGCCCAACTGGGCCTTCCACTTCTTCCCATCATGCTAGCAAGGTGGCGGATGCTCCAGAGAATACTGGACCATTGGACCGCCCCGCTAAAGGTGCCAAGAAGGTGAGTTTTAGCAGAAAAGCAGTCCAGATGGATGCAGGGGCTGGGGAGGCCTCAAAATGGAAGAAGAAAACAGAGGCCCTTTTCCACCTTGATAATCTACAAGAGGAGGCCAGTAACCATGTATCATCTGCTATGGCAGCATTTGTTCAGAGAACCAGTCTTGTTAAAGAGGTATGTACTCCTAGTAGCCCCCGAGCGCCATGGCGGATTTGTAGATTCAATCCGCTATGGGGCTCCAAGGTTGACTTCTGTAAGTTTTTGAATAGCACAGCCCCCGAGCGCTGGTAGTTCACACAACGCTCTATAGAGAACCTTTTTTTAAATTTTCATACTGAGTAGCCCCCGAGCGTTATGGCGGATGACTATCCGGCATAAAGCTCTTAGGAAGACAAAATCAACATAAGTAGCCCCCGAGCATTGTGGCGGATTCTATCCATCATGATGCTCTAAGAGTAACTAAAAAATCAACATGAGTAGCCCCCGAGCGTCATGGCGGATTCTATCCATCATGATGCTCTAAGAGTGACTAACACTTCAAATTTTGCCAGAACTATAAGAAGGTGGTGGAGGACCTGGTCCAGGTCATCAGCTCGCAAGAGAAGGAGCTGGCGGAAAAAAGCGCTCTTGTGGCGGACTTGCAGCAGCAGCTTGAGAATAGCGGTAATTTACCTTAAGTTTCCTTTCCTTTATGCTTATTCAATCAATGCTGAGCTGACAAAATTCCGCCATGCAGATGCTGCCAAGCTCAAGTCCACCCTTGAGGGGATGAAGAAAGGCCACGCCATTGCGATGGATGGGCTGAATGAACAACTCCGGAAATCACTGGCCGAAAACGCCACCCTCGAGAGGCAGCTAAAGGACCAGGAGAACCAGGGCAAGAAGAAGGACAAGGAGATAGCGGATCTCCGCAAAGCCGCCGCTGATTTTGAGAAGCGGCGTGAAGGCTTTAACGAGCTCCTCCATCACTTCCAGGACAACTTGCTAGGTACCATTTCTTCTTATAGCGTAAAGTTTCTTCAATTTTCTGCTATGCCGTGCGTGACGCATCTTCTTTTTCCGCCATGCAGTCGCTTTGGGGCAGGGCGAGATGGACACCGCTGAGGGCTTGCGCATGGCCACCGACGCAGCGAGGAAGGAGCTTGATGGCCTTCTCAGCGCTGGTCGCCAAGCGTGCGGGAGCCTGCAGATAGCGGGTTCTTCCAACCTTTCCGCCATCGCGCTCACACAGAAGCTGCTGTTGGTGCCAGGGCTGGTGGCGGACTGGAAACTGTCCTCTGCTCGGGGTGGTACCAGGACAGCGTTGACCTTGGCGAAGGCCCACTATCCCGAGATGGACCTGGACCAGCTCACCTCCAGCATCCCGGAGAGCGGCGAGGACGGCGCGCCGGTGGACGAGGCCGCCATCCGGCAGAGCGTGCTTGGATACGATCAACTGTGTGCCCTTGGCACTCAGTTGAACGTATACTATGAAGCATACGAGCTGCCAGGGTCGCCAAGCCAGGCTTCGGCATCAGCCTCCGCGGCTACAGCAGGTGGTGATGGCGGTGATGAGGTGTCCTCCAAGGTTCCGCCATCTTCTTGAGATGTGCCCTGCAATATGGCAGGAAAAAATACTTTGCATCAATTCGGCCCCTGAGTGGGTCTGTAAGTTAAACTTAAACTGCGTGTGAATGCTTGTGCACTGTGACTGATCTGCTTGTGGCAGATCAGTGAAATGCTTTTGAACTCTTGCAGTTTGTTTTTTATGAAGTGGTTTAATTGCGCGAAGAAACTGCCAGGCCTAGTTTTATGCAACTTGCAGTTTTTGCCATGCCCAAAAAACAACACTTTGAAAAATTTTCACGCGTAGGATTATGCGATCCGCCATCCGGCTCTCTGTGCTTGACTTTTCGTGAGATGGCGAAATCTTCGCACGAACAATCCGCTAGGGCGACGATACTTAATAGCAACCGTCCAAAACCCTGAGCAGATGGCGGCTTAGATCGTCAAAAAGTCACTACTCGGGAATCCACACAGAAAACATCGAATGAAGATCAAAACATAAAAAAGCTACGCGGACCGCTTATGGCGGATTTAAAAGAGACGCAAGTGCAAAGCACAATTGCGCAAAAGGTTCTATACGATCAAAATGAACAATAAAGGAGGTAAAAGACTCAGAAAAAATCAAGAGTGAACAAAATGCTTTATTTCATTGATCATATAGAGGTGCCTATTACATAGCTAGGTAAGTGCTAAGTGTAGAAAGGACGTAGCTGTGCGATGTTCCATGGACGATCTGTCTCGTCGTAGATATCGTCAGGGTCTCTTCGTTTGCGCTTCTTACTTGGTCGCTTATCTAGCTCGCGAATATCAACGAGGTAGTAGGAACCATTCAGTAGAGCTTTGCTGATGACGAAGGGTCCTTCCCAAGGCGGGGATAGCTTGTGGGACTTCTGCTGTTTCAGACGTAGCACCAGGCCACCTTCTTTGAACGAGCGTTGGCGAACTCGCCGGCTGTGATAGCGGCGGAGATTCTGCTGGTAGATGGCGGATCTCTGGGCTGCTAGGTCCCGTTCTTCTTCCAGCAGGTCCACAGATAGTTGTCTGGATGCTTCTGCATCTTCTTCCTTGTAGGCCTCGACTCTTGGAGAATCGTACTGAACATCACTTGGCAAGATTGCCTCTGCTCCGTAGACTAAGAAGAAAGGGGTTAGGCCAGTTGATCTGTTTGGCGTGGTCCATAGACTCCACAGCACAGATGGCAACTCCTCTGCCCAAGCTCCAGCTGCTCTGTGCAGCGGGGCTTCTAGGCGTGGTTTAATCCCTGACATGATTAGTCCGTTGGTCCGCTCAACTTGGCCATTAGACTGTGGATGTGCCACAGATGCTAGGTCAAGGCGGATTCCGTTGTGATGGCAGTATTCTTCAACTTCTCCCTGAGACAGGTTAGTGCCATTATCGGTGATGATGCTATGTGGGATGCCGAATCTAACCACAATGTCCTTGACAAATTTGAGGGCAGTTTTGCCATCAAGTTTTCTGATGGGCTTAGCTTCCACCCACTTCGTGAATTTGTCTACCGCTACCAGGAGGTGCATAAATCCCGAAGGTGCTATTTTTAGCGGACCCACCATGTCCAGGCCCCAGACTGCAAAAGGCCAAGTTATGGGGATTGTATGCAGTGCTGTGGCGGGCATATGGGTTTGCTTGGAGTACATATGGCAACCATGGCAGAGCTCCACAATGCGGTCTGCATCTGCCTTGGCTGTTGGCCAGTAGAATCCATGGCGGAATGCTTTAGCTACTAGGGATCTGGCGGCGGCATGATGCCCACATTCGCCTTCGTGGATCTCTCTTAGTATTTCGATTCCATCCACTTGGGATATGCACTTCATGAAAATTCCCGAGGTGCTTCGTTTGTAGAGTTGGCCATCTATGATGGTGTACGATTTGACTCTATGCTCGATTTGTCTTTTTTGGACTTTGTCTCCGGGAAGCTTCTTGTTCATCAGAAATTCCAGGTAGGGCTCTGCCCATGGCGGATTTCTTGGCAAAACCGCCATAACAGGGGAGCTCGCTAGCTCCGGATTTTCTGGATCCACCATCTTAACTGATGATACGCGCAGATGCTCGAGGAATACGCTTGGCGGAACTGCCTTACGGCTGGATCCCAGTTTGGACAAGGTATCGGCCGCCATGTTATCTTCTCGTCGTACGTGTTTTATGTCGTAGCCGAGGAAACTTTTGGCCATCTCGTCCACTTCGTCTCTGTATGCCGCCATGACTTCGTTCCGAGCTTTATATGTGCCAGCCACCTGCTGAGTCACAAGGTCAGAGTCTCCACAGCACATGATGTGTTGTACGCCGATCTCCTTTGCGACGCGTAGCCCGTGCAGTAAAGCTTCATACTCCGCGATGTTGTTGGTGGTGGGGAAGTGGATCTGGAGAACATAGCTTAGCTCATCTCCCTTGGGCGATTTGAGTGTCACTCCAGCCCCCGAGCCGTGTAGCAACTTCGAGCCATCAAAGTGCATTACCCAATGCTCCGGTTTCGGGACGGGCGTAGTTTCCTGCGCTTCCTTCCAATCCGCCATAAACTCCGCCAAAGCCTGAGACTTGATGGCGGTGCGAGGCTTGTAGTCGATGTCGAAAGAGGCCAATTCAATACCCCACTTCGCAACTCGTCCTGTTGCGTCGCTGTTGTTGATGATGTCCTTCAGCGGGGCTTTGCTCACCACTGTGATCTTATGGTCATAGAAGTAATGCCTTAACTTACGAGAAGCTAGGAAAACTCCGTATGCCAATTTTTGGTAGTGAGGGTAGCGCTGCTTGGATTCTGTCAGGACCTCGCTGACATAGTAGACTGGTCGCTGTACGCCATACTCCTGCGCTTCTTCCTTACGCTCTACCACCATGACGATGCTGACCACCCTGTTGGTTGCCGCCATGTATAGTAACATGGGTTCCTGGTCTTCGGGAGCCGCTAGGACTGGTGCAGTGGATAACACTCTCTTTAGATCCTTAAGTGCAGCGTCTACCTCATCGGTCCAGACGAATTCGTCTGATTTCTTCATCAGCTTGTAGAGTGGCAAAGCCTTCTCGCCAAGACGACTGATGAATCTGCTCACTGCTGCCACGCAGCCTATGAGTCGCTGTACGTCTTTTAGGTCTATGGGCCGGGAGATGTCGAGGATTGCCTTGATCTTCTCCGGGTTAACCTCAATTCCGCGGTGGGAGACGATGAATCCTAGGAGTTGTCCAACTGGGACCCCGAAGACACACTTCGTGGGGTTAAGCATCATGTTGTACTTCCTAAGATTGTCGAAGGTCTCTTGCAAATCCGCTATAAGGCCATCTTGCTTCTTAGACATAACTGCGATGTCATCCACGTATGCGTGGATGTTTCGTCCAATTTGATCCGCCAGGCACTTTTGCATAGTGCGCTGATACGTTGCTCCTGCGTTTTTCAGACCGAATGGCATTGTGACATAGCAATATGTGCCATAAGGTGTTACGAACGACGTAGCGAGCTGATCGGACGTTTTCATCTTGATCTGGTGGTATCCTGAGTAGGCATCTAAGAAACACAGCAGCTCCGATCCCGCCGTCGAGTCAATGACTTGGTCAATGCGAGGCAAGGGAAAAGGGTCTTTTGGATATGCTTTGTTCAGGCCAGTGTAATCTACACACATGCGCAGAACTTTTGTGTTTTTCTTAGGAACTAACACCGGATTTGCCACCCACTTGGTATGGATCACTTCCTTGATGAAGCCTGCTTTCAATAGCTTGGAAATTTCCTTTGCTATGGCGCGGCGCTTTTCATCTCCGAAGCGTCTCATGGCTTGTCTTACTGGCTTGAAGCCAGGAATTATCTGCAGAGCGTGCTCGGCGAGTTCCCTGGGTACACCCGTCATGTCAGATGGCTGCCATGCGAAGATGTCCCGGTTTTCACGAAGGAACTCGACGAGCACGCTTTCCTATTTGGGGGACAAGTTTGTCCCAATGGCGGTGGTCTTGGCGGCATCACCAGCGACAAGTTCCACCTGTTTTGTATCGACTGTAGGCTTGAAGGTGGGCGGGGAGGCGGAAACCTCCTGCTTGGATGCCGGCATCTCCGCGGGGTTTGTAGCGGCGTGAATTTCTTTGAACTCCTCGCCGAAGAACACTGCTTCCGCGAAGGCGGCTTCTCCTTCCTCGCACTCCTTTGCCTTTCTGAAGCTGCCATAAACGGTGATTATGCCATCCGGTCCTGGCATCTTCAGCTGATTGTAGATGTAGCATGGCCTGGCATGGAAGCTGTGGAAGGCGGGGCGCCCGAAGAGCACGTGGTAAGTGCTTTTGAACGGGACAACCTCAAAGGTTATGGGCTCTTCTCTGTAGTTTTCCTCACTACCGAAGGCAACCTTGAGTGTGATGGACCCGAGGGACTTGGCTTGGCGACCAGGAACCACCCCGTAAAAGGTGACCGCGCTATGGCGGAGTTGGGTCTTGGTAAGGCCGAGCTTCATCAAAGTTTCCACGTACATGATGTTCAGGCTGCTGCCGCCATCCATTAGGCATTTGGAGAACTCATAGCCATGGATTACAGGGCATACCACCATGGCGTAATATCCATCTGGGATGTGCTCTGGATGATCATCGCGGCTCCAGTGCACCGGTACTTCGGACCATCTGACGTACTGGCGGATTTTTGGCACGGTGGCATTAAGGGAGCGCATAGCAGCTCTCTGTGCCTTAGCCGTGGGGGGTCCAAGGAATGTGTGAAAGGCACCTTTTTTGTCCTTGATTGGGTTACCCTTGCCAGCACCACCCTCTGCCTTTTCGGCGGGTTTGGGCGCAGGGTCTTCGTCCATATCACTGCCATCCCTAGACTCCTTGTCTTTGTCCGCTTTTCCTTTGCCACGAGGCCATTGTCGTCGGCTGCGTTTGAAGCCAGCTTCTTGATCCGCCTTGAGGTCGTTGACAAACTTGCAGTTCCGGTTGGTGTGGTTGCACTTTCCCGACGCGTCACGATGGGCAAAACATGGCATATCGCGGTATTCGTCGTAGGACACGGGGGCGGATGGCGCCGAAGCGGGAGTTGCAGAACTCCGCGGCTGGCCACCGCCACCTCCGCGTCCCCTGCCGCGCTGGCTGCTTTGGCCCTTGTCAGCAAAGGTTGTGGCCACCATGTCTGGGGCCTGCGGCTCTTCTGGCGGATTCTTCCGTTTGTTGCTGCTATTCCGCTTTCCAGTGTTCTGGATGGCGGAAGCCTTCAGAGATTCGCGGGCGTCGTTGTCGGCGGCCGCGTAGTTGCTTGCGATGGTGATCATGGAATTTAGGGTCAATTTCCCTTCGTTCCTTTCCCGCAACAGGCGATGGTGGAGCAGTTGGCCTCTCTCCAAACTGTCAATAAACGCGAGGATGGCGGATTCGTCAGTAACCCCTTCACAGGAGTTCTTGATATCCAGCCATCGCGCGAGGAAAGTTCAGGAGGTCTCGTCGTCGGCTCGTCGGCACCGTTGGAGGTCACCAATGTTGTGGGGTCTCTTGTAAGTCCCCTCGAAATTTTCGGTGAACACAGTTTGCATATCGAACCAGGTTTGGATGGAGTTTTCCGCCAAGTCATTGATCCACTGCCTCGCAGTGCTGGAAAGCATCAGGGGCAAATAGCGGACAACAACATTGGGTGATCCCCCGGCGAATTGTACTGCGTTGAAGTAGTCTTGTAGCCAGGTCAAAGGCCTATCGACTCCATTGTACTGGCGGATATTTTTCTCAATCTTGAACCCATGCGGGATGGGCTCATCACGAATCCATTGTCCAAAGCACTTTGGGCCGAGGAAGAAAGCTGTTTGAGACTTGGCAATCTCGTTTAGATGGGTACGGGCGTCGTAGGGCTTCTGGTCCGGCGGATCCTTGCGAGAGTTGCGTGACCTTGCTGGTCCGCCACCACCACCGCCGCCACCATGGGGGCTGCTTGGTGGGGATGGCGAAGGGTCACACCGTCGTTTACTCTCGCCGTCCTGCGACTGATCTTTGCAGCTACGACGGCTTCCTTCCGTTCTTCGTGGAGATTGATCGTCGTCATGGCGGCGGGAGCCCTGCCCTTTGTCATCGTGGCGGCGAGTGGAGCGATGCTTGTCCTTGTCACCGTCACGGTGCGCGCCGTCGTCATGGCGAGATCGGTCCCTTCTCTTGGATCCGCCATCTCTGCTGGTTTCCCGTCGTGGCGGATCGTCTCTGCGTCCGGCGTCACGGCTTTGTCCTCGCTTGCCATCATTGTCGCGTATGACGATCCCTCCCTTTGGGACTTCGAACGTCTTATACTTTGGTGGCGGCATGTTGGTCTTATGGCGAGGGGCATCATTGGCTTGTTGGTATCCGTAAGCCGGGTAATTCTTGTGGGGTGGCGATGGATTTCTCCGTGGGCCTTTGCCATTTGGTTTGTCATCGGAGGATATTGGGATGGCGTTCGCCCGGTTGCGAGCTTCTCTTCTTTGGATCTCTGAGGATCCGGTATGAGATTCGTTGTCAGGGCGCGTACCATAGTCGCCAGCCCCCCGAGCTTTAGAGGCAGTGCTGGACCTGCATAGCACAGGATCAGATTCGAGCCGTCATGACGACGTAGCTTTCTCCTGCTGCACTAATGCTTTGGTCATCAGTTTAACCGCCGTCTCTAGGGCTGCTGGGCTCTTATTATGTTCCAATAGCTCCTTTGCAGCCACGATGTTCTCGATGGGCGTAGCCCTAACTTCATCGCGGTTTTTGTCCATGTATGGCGGATTCTTGATGTACATCTTGGCCAGAGTTTCCGCTGTTGGTACGGTGAACTCAAGGTTTCGTACCAGCTGCGGGTCGCCTCCCTCGTTGATCTGGTTCTGGATGAGAGTGGCATACTTCTCTTCCATGTTCCTTGCGCGCTTCAGCGTGTCTTGAGCTTTAGCAATGTCATCATCAACCTGCTTGCCCATCTTCTCGACTCGCTTTGCTTCCTTGAGGAGTGCTCGCCTCTTCTTCTCGAGATCGTTCACATCTCTGACATAGTCAGGGGTGATTGGATCTGCTAGAGTTCCATAGACGACCTTGTCCAGCGGGGTCGTGAAGTCTTCCAGGTGCTGGTCAGCGGGGATGGCGGGTTGCAGAGACCTGGGTCTGCCGTGTGTCTCAGGAAGTTGTTCCGTGGCGGGATCAGCGGCTGGTGGCGGGTTACCCTGCTCATTGCCGGCATCTCCGTCGTGGACTGCCTGAGATGGCGGATCACCAGTTGCCTGCCCAGCATCATCTCCTTTGTTGGTTACAAACACCTGCTTGGCCGCTGCTTGTTGCTCTTCAAGTGCCTGCTGCGCCAATTCCGCCTCGAGTTTCCTCATGGCGGCATCGTAGTGGTCAGAATCATAGCCTTTGCTGTCCCAGTCATCTGATTCACCACTTTCGTTAAGTGCCTCTAGGATGGATTCACCTGGGCTATCTTCTCCGTTGGAGGTAGATCCCGAAGTGATACCTGTGAACGCAACAAGGCAGTACCGCGGTGTCTCTAACGCCAGATTACTCATGGCGGATTCACTACGGTCTTCCACCACTTTCTCTACCTCTAGGGCGGGCTGGGTGGGATTACTTTTCAGATCCGATCTGGGCAACTTGGAAAGTTCCAGATCAGATGAGTCATCCTCCGTATCCAGCTCGAAAGCGGTCCGTTTGGGGATTTCAGCCATACCGATCCGCCGGAAATTGGTTTCCATGGCGGGGGTAGGGTTTGTCTCTCCGATGAAGATATGGATATCTCCAATCGGAACGACGGTGAATCGAGCAGGGTCTTCTCTAGCCGGCACCCAGAGGTTATCCGCTGGGATGATGGGGAAGCCGGAATCGTAGAGGACGCGCCCGATGGCGATGGTGTCGCAGATGCCTGCAAAGGCGGATCCCGCCTGGATCCGCGCTCCAGACGCGCTTAGCCCCACGGTGGGCGCCAACTGTCGTGGTTTCGTCAACAGATCTGCCATAGAGGTAGGGGTATGGCGGTTTGTGGAAGGGGGTGAACACGGAGGAGCGATCCTGGACGGTGGTAGCACGAGTTTACCCAGCTTCAGATCCCGCGATGGTGGCGAGATCCTACGTGCTGCTATAATTCACTATATGGCAACAAGTGCTCGGTTACAATGATGAGGTTGGCTGTTTCGCTATGTGATTGGCCGTATGATTGGTCTGCTTGCCTCAAGGGCTGCTCCACGCCGGGCTTATAAAGGCGCCTAGCGTGGGCTACATGTTGGTACCGGAGCGGATACAACTTGGAGTCCTAGACTAAGTCCTATGCGTGTACTACAAGGTCACCCGCCATGGGCCGTCACCGGATCCGCCATGGGCTCGCCGCCAGTAGTCCGCTATGGGCTTGTCTCTGGATCCGCCATAAGCGCCTGCATCCAATACCGCCGTGTCAACTTCAGCAACTGGGCCGCCCGGTATGGCGAATCCGCCATACCACCCCTGCTGGGCCACCCTGGCTTACTGATTTAGGACTACGTCGCTGGTATACCTATTTGGTATATCCCCAACAATAACAACTCAACATAAGAGACCACAATGTCAAAATTTTAAAGCGAGAAAAGTAAAGTGTGCCATCCGGTTCGTGAGAGCTTTACTGACCAATTTTCACATAACACCAAAAAGAGTTTAATTTGAAGGATAGATAAAAGCAAGTCAAATGTACTTTGGAATAGCAAATTGCTAATAGGTATATATGGTGGACACTTTGGCAAACTTGGTTTTTAGGAGTTGGATGCACAAGTAGAGCTCATACTCAGTACAAAATGAAGGCTAGCAAAAGACTGGGAGCGACCAACTAAGAGATCAACAACGGCCATAATCATGCAGAGCAACAAAGCGACATTAAAAGAAGCATAAGATGGTATCAAAAGTCAAAAACTAAATGATCATAGAGGCTATTAGCGAATTTGTATGAGTCTAACATGTGTGAGCATGCGCCAAGTCAACCCAAATAAAGCATCAAAGGAGAAAACCAAAATAATGCTTCCAAATAATTAAAACAACGCATGATTTTTTCAAAAGCTCATTAAGCAATCTCAGTTATTTGAGACAAGTCATGCTACATCAAAACCACTAAGCATACTATGAAAAAGACATCAAGCACGACATGCAAAATCCTAGGCCGCAGTCTACACAAGCTCCTTCTTGTACCACTTTTTTGCATAAAGCTTTTTCTCTTTTCCAACACCATTCAAACTTTTTATAGCCAACTCTTTTGATGAAAACCAATAAGGACCAGAGGCAAAGATACACCTTGATGAAAAGATATAATAAGATCTGAACAAAAATCAAAGCGAAGAACGAAAACTAAACGCAGTTCTAGAAAAAGAAGAACACTCGTTGAAACGAATAGAGTGAAAAACGGAGTGTTCTTGGCAAATGAAAAGCAAGGCAACTTCTCCAAAAGGAATTTGTTGGGGTCCAACCATTTATTGCAGCAAACTAAACTAAACTAATACTGAAAACTAAAACAACTGACGCTCCAAGAAAAATGCATAATGCATGAAGCAATAAAAATATAGTGTCTTGAAAGGTGACCTGATTTTTGCCGATGAAGAAGGGGTGCCTCGGGGGCATCCCCAAGCTTTGATGCTTGTACTTCTTGGATATTTCTTGGGGTGCTGGGCATCCCCAAGCTTGAGATTTTTTCCATTCTTCAATTCATCTCATCATTCTCCAATCCCTACACTTGGAAACTTCGTTCATACAAAACTAAACACAAATCTATTAGCAACATTAGTGTAAGCATAACAATGAATCAACCATTTTTGCTTTAGGTTTCAACCCAAAACCACCACATATAAAGCATATACTACTGTAGAAACTCCCTCAAAAGTTCCGTGATCAAAAGAACTCAAAAAGAAAGCGATAAAGCGGCAAACACAAATATTGGCAGAAATCTGTCAAAACAGAACAGCTGACAAAGATCGAATTTTTAGAGGGTTTTCTGTTGCTCAAATCAAAAAGTGTTCAACTAATGAAAGGTTGGATGTAACCTGGGGCATATGCACAAGAAATTTCAGGTCCAAAAGATATACAGAGAATTTTCAAGAATTTTTACGGTGCAGCACCGAAAACTGTTTCAGGACAGCAACATCCCCAAATCTTACCTCACTCAAATTAGAGGCTTCTCTTGGCACAAAAACAAAATAAAAAGGATAAGGAGAGGTCATTACAGTAGTAATAACTTCCAAGACTCAAATAAAAGAAAAAGAACTGAAAGAAAAAAAAATTGGGTTATCTCCCAAGAGTGCTTTTCTTTAACACCTTTGAGCTAGGCGCAGAAAGTGCGAATCAAGTATTATCAACGGGGGCATTGAGATCAGCTGTTTCCTCTAGATCACCACTTACCACACTAGGCACCTTAGAGGTTCCCAAAGATGATTCAACCTGCAAGTCACTCTTAGTTGAACTAAAAGTGTTACCAATCTTAAAAACATGCTGCGGTTTAGGCACAGATACCTTGGGAACATACATAAATTTTTGCTCTTTTCCACCAAAAGCTTTCTCTTTCTTAAACTTAAGAGAAGAGAAAATTGAACTTAAAGTTTCCATGGACTCCTCAAGTTTCCCAATCCTAAGGTTTTGAATATCAAGAGTAGTGCTAGCCTCTAAAACGGTGATTCTCTTACCGATACTCTCTATCAATTCATTAACACGGCTAGCATTATCAAGGATATTTGGAAAACTTTTTTCTAAAGAGCTAAGCTTTTCTAAAACTTCCTCCAAAGTGACCTCAGTTTTAACGACATGAATAGGTGGTACCCCCACTAAACTTTCAATTAAAGTGCATGCTTCAAGGGCGGGAGTACCCAGAAAATTACCTCCTGCAAGAGTATCAAGAACGTACCTATACCAACTAGTTATACCAACATAAAAATTTCTAAGGAGGATCATGGTAGAATGCTTCTTTGTACACCTATGATGAGAATTGCTAATACGGTACCAAGCATCTTTCAAGCTCTCTCCCCCTTGTTGCTTAAAAGTACGAACTTCAACTTCAGGATTACTCATTCTAGCAAACTAAAAGCAGACAAGTAAAAACAACTACAAAGGATACTATTTTTTTTGGGTTTTTGATAAAACGATGCAAGTAAAAATAAAGTAAAAGCAAAACTTAAAACAAAGTAAAGGATGTGCGTGTGAAAACTCCCCTTGCAGAAGTCTTCTTCCTCCCCAGCAACGGCGCCAGAAAACTTGTTGATGTCACGGTGATGATGATGCTAGAAAACCTGATTGTGTTTGATGGTGCCAGAAAACTTGTTGGCTTGTAGTAAATGATTGGCCAGTTGGAAAACCCCAAGAGAAGGTTTGATGAATATAGCAGCAAGTTTTCCCTCAGTTATGAAACCAAGGTAGTCAATCCAGGAGGAGGCAGACAAACGACTGAAGGTGATGCCCACTAGCTGCGTGATGCTCTAACAAGGGCGCCGTTAATGATTTCTTGTTAGCGCATCTTCAACCAGTAGCAACATGGAAACTGCACACAACACAACCAAATACTTTGTTCCCAACTTACGACGAGGTTGTCAATCTCACCGGTTTGCTTGAAACAAAGGGTATGAGCATATCGAGTGGAAAGTAATAGTAATATGCGAGTAAAGTAAACAGTGCAAGTAAAGTAAACAGGTGATAGCAATATAAAGGAAATAGGACCGGGGTCCATAGTTCACTAGTGGTGTCTCTCCATAAGATAAAATAATACATGCTGGGTAAACAAATTACAGTTGGGCAATTGATAGAATAAAGACAACGTGCATATGTCGAGAGGATCACTATGAGATTTACTCTGGGCATTACAACAAGATACATAGACCGCCATCCAACTGCATCTATGACTAATAATCCACTTGTGGCGAATCAATCCGCAAACTCCACAAGTATTAAGTTGCGAACAACAGATAATTGCATTAAGCAAAGTGTGTAATGTAAAAAAGCATATGCCCTTGAGCATATGAATGTTGTTTTCCCCCTAGTAGCAACAATACATCTACAACCTTAGAGGTTTCTATCACTCCCCTAGATTAAATAGAGGCATGAACCCACTATCGAGCATAAATTCCCCCTCTTGGAGTCACTAGCAACTACTCGGCCAAGATAGCTACTAACAACGGAGAGCATGCAAGATCATAAACAACATAGAGATAACATAAGATAATATTCAGTACTTCAACTCAATCATAACACCAATATTCATCGGATCCCAACAAACACAACATGTAGAATTACATAACGGTGATCTCGATCATGTAAGGCAGCTCACGAGATCTAAACATGAAGCACATGGTGGAGAAGACAACCAACTAGCTACTGCTATGGACCCATAGTCCAAGGTAGACTACTCACTCATCACTCCGGAGGCAAGCATGGCGATGAAGAATGTAGCATCCCAAGTTTTCAAAATATAAAATTCCATCATGCATTCATGGCATATTAATTATCAAGGTCATCTCCAAAGTTTTGAATCTTATTCTTTCAAAGAATATGGTTTCAAATGCCCTTTACCCCCAAATTTTAGAAACAAAAAGGTTTCAGAAGAAAGTATTTTAAAATGAGTTCCATTTGTTATGGAGCTATTTTATTTTCCTTTAGTAAATTTTGAAAAAACAAATATTGGGAAGTTATTATTTAAAATTTAACTTCCTAGTTATTTGGACTCTATATTTAAATTCTTACAAATTATTTCTTTTCCATCATATCACTAAACCTCTGGTTTATAGGTTGTAAACACACTTTCTAAAGACCAAAAGTGGTCAGCTTGGCTTTTATTCAAATCTGAATATAATAGCCTTTTCAAAACCCAAAACAGATTTCTGAAACAAAAGAAAAAGAAAACAGAAAGAAAAAAAAATAAAAAGGGAGAACCAGCAGCCCACTTGGGCCGCACCCGGGAGCCAGCCGGCCCAGACCGCCCCGAGCCAGCCCAACCCAGCTAACCCCTCCCCTCTCTCACCGCCATGCGGGCCCCACCTGTCATCACTCCCCCGCAATCTCCTCTCCCTCTCACCGTTTCCAGTAACGCTCGCCGGCGTTACTCCCCGACGATTACTCGCGGTTTATTTGGCCATCAAGACCACTCCTATAAAGCCCAGCGCCCCCTCTCCTTTCTCTTCCCTTCCCCTCTCGATTTGGAGCCACCAGGCTGCACGAATTGCTCGCCGCAGATTCTGACTTCCGCCACTGTCTTCATCGGAAATCAGCACACCGATCGACGAGACCGTCCCCAAGCCGAAGCCACCATCCACCTCTGCAAGTTCGGCGAGGAACCGCCGACGAACCCGAGCACCTCGAGCTCTTCAACCTCGCCACCGAACTCACCGTGGCAGTGCGAACCTCGTCCGCACATCCTTCAACGCCGGGAACCCCTGCAGCGACGAGAACACCCACGCCCCAGCCGCAGATCACCGGAACCCTAGGCTGCTCCGGTGAGCTTCTCCCCTTTTTCCCTCTGGCCGTCCGATCTAGATCCCGCGGCTCAGATAGATTTCCTTTACCGAATCGGTACCGGCCTATAGTGTCACGCCACGTCGCCTGCCCGGTCGGCCTACCCAGTCAACCAGTCAAAAACTCTTTTTAAATTCGAATTCAAATCTTAGATTTGTTACAGATCTTGTAAAATTGATAGAAAATAAAATACTTAGCCAAAAATTACAAATAATACCTCATTGGAATCCTTAGAATGTGTAGATTCCAGTAGTGCAATAAAACTTGTTATTTTATGGGTTCATTTTGAATCTATATTCAGATCTGAATCAAACCTTGGTTAGCTTAATAAATTCATAACTTTTGTTCTGTGAGTCCAAATGCTACATTTTTGTAGTCTATGGAATCCTTGGAACATATAGAACACTCCAGAAGCAAAAGTTTTCAAAGTTAATACGTGCAAAAACTTGCTATTATTAAATATGTTCAAATCACTATTTTCATTACCATTTGATTTCTAAAAACTATTTTTTGAGTGAAACCACTTGCAGTGGCATCAAGTTACTGTCACCTAACCAGTGGTAGCTCAAACTTATTTTTATAGTACAGTACCAAACCAGAACCTATTTTCAGAAGTGTTATCCTATTTTATCAAATGAACATTTTGTTAATGCCTTGTTAATTATTAAATAAAATCCTTTCTAACACCACACTTGTTTTCAAAAGCATCATGTTCCATCTTACACAACATTTTCACACACTCACTTAGTGTGTGAAATTAAAATGACATTTGCATACATGCATACATGCATACATGTCTATGTTTGTCATTAGAAATAGATTATTGATTGCTTGAATGGTTGGTTTGAATAGATTGTGAAGAGGAGCAAGACAACTTTTGTGACTGTTGTGAGTGTGCAAGCTGTTACCAAGGCAAGTGACACACATATCCCCTACCTATTTTACTACTGCATTAGTATGTTTCAGTAGTATGCATGATAGGTGAATTGATCAACTGTTTTATCAAATGCTTAGATCCTAGTAGTGTGTAGCTATCCTCAAACCCCACCTGTTAGGATGCTAAATACTTTGAAAAATATTGATGCCATGCTATGATCACATGATAAGGGTGTTTTGTGAACAAAATTAAGAACTTCAACTAAAATGAAACACCTGGGTGGATTGGTTTGATAAGAGGCGGCAAAGTAGGTGGGTTCTGAGACGCATGCCTCGTCGAGAGGATGTGGGTTCAGAATGCCGCTCGGGATGGCCACCCAGGAACAAAGAGGTTACTATGTCTTCCATGCTTAGAGTGCTTCTAGTGCAGCCTTATGACATTATGGGCTCTGTCTTGACTGATTAGATGTGGGAGTGCAACTTGTGTGCAAGAAGTGGCTGGTAGTTGAATTGTAGGTTGGGAACGGAGCTTGCTAAGTTAGTTGCCCTCTCCTTCTAAAAGGTCTCGTTTCATTTTATGTATGGGCATAAAATGAATCGTAAGGTGAAAGTGCACAACCCTTGCAAGGTGTCAAAAACTAATCGATTAGCCGTGTCCCCGGTTATGGACAATTTGAGTCTCTAGACATGGAATGTACGGAAGAATCTCATCACCGATTCTGAATGACTAAAATCTGTCTAGAAACCCCTAGGTAGGAACTAAGGACCATGCACTCCGAGGGGTGGTGGTGCCTGAGGTTCCAACTTTGTTGAATTGCGCCCAGTGCTACATAACTTGCAACTATGTAGTATTTGGGGGTTATTTCGACCCTTGAAAAGTTAAAAATGTTGAAAAGAAAGTTTTGGAAAGTATAGGACAAAATTGGCTTTATGCAAATTTAGCCCAGAGATCCACCAGCCAAATAGCATGTAGCTAGTTCTTTCACAACCGCCACCAAATATGTGTCATTTGCAAGTACATCATTGTACTGACCCCCATTCATGGGGCTGCATAATCAAATGTGCAGGTTCTTCTGATGAGGAGTGAAGTGTTAGGATCTCGAGTCTACATACCAACATGACTGCCTGTGGCGCATGCTGAAGATGGAGGCTCGCTACTATTCTAGTTCCATTGTGCTTAAGTTGAACTCTGTTTTCCTTATCGGTCCATGAGACTGAAGACTTGTAATAATTTGGGAGACTTATGTATCTGGATCTGCGTGTAATCTTGATACTATGCAATGATTACTATATTTTGTTCTGTGGTGCTATCATTGATCCAGGGAATAGCACATAACACAGGTGTTCCACCTTAATCCAAAAGTATAGGACAAAATTGGCTTTATGCAAATTTAGCCTAGAGATCCACCAGCCAAATAGCATGTAGCTAGTTCTTTCACAACCGCCACCAAATATGTGTCATTTGCCAGTACATCATTGTACTGACCCCCATTCATGGGGCTGCATAATCAAATGTGCAGGTTCTTCTGATGAGGAGTGAAGTGTTAGGATCTCGAGTCTACATACCAACATGACTGCCTGTGGCGCATGCTGAAGATGGAGGCTCGCTACTATTCTAGTTCCGTTGTGCTTAAGTTGAACTCTGTTTTCCTTATCGGTCCATGAGACCGAAGACTTGTAATAATTTGGGAGACTTATGTATCTGGATCTGCGTGTAATCTTGATACTATGCAATGATTACTATATTTTGTTCTGTGGTGCTATCATTGATCCAGGGAATAGCACATAACACAGGTGTTCCACCTTAATCCAAAGGTGGGGTGTCACAAAATGGTATCAGAGCATAGTGTTGCCTGTAGGATCGAGACCCTAGGAATGGAAAACCTTAGGACACAAATTTTATTTCTAAATGTTATACAAAATGATCATGATCTTATTGTCTTAACCATTTCATTCTTACTTGTATTTCTCTTCTTGTTCTGATCTTTCCCACTCCTTTTTCAAAATGTTGTAGATGGACACCTACGACGAGAGAGTAGTAGCTGGTGAGGGAGACTACCTTTTCTCAGAGGTACTGCTTGACCTCGCCACCCAGCTTCAGATACCACCTCCGGTTTTCTGCGGGAAGATGCAGTACAAGGAGTATGGTATGGAGAAGTGGTTAATCCAAACCACTATCCAAGGAAGACTTGATGAAGACGGAGAGTCCACAATGGAGTTCACCGAAGCATATGTGGACTGGAGGTATTCGGTGGAGATTGCCATGCAGGGCGCCATCGCCCACATTCGCCACAAGTATAGAGCTCACATCCCACGTCCTTCAGCTTATGGGATGATTGGAGAGCGATCTGTTGGAGGACATGTAGTGGATCGCAGAGGCCAGGAGTTCCACTCCCTTCTGAGAGGCTACCTCACTGAGAGGGAGCGCTGCTCAGTCAATCTGGAAGATATGCTGAAGAAGCAGATTATCAACCAGGACCAGTTTAGAGATCTCATGGATCTTGCCACCAAAAAGATCATGGAGACTGAATCTGCTCTCGTGATGATGGATGAGAAGAAGACTCAACTGGAGAACAAACTCAAGATTGTTGAAGGACCCTTGCAGTTAGGCGGGAAGATTCTCCAAGATGACATCTGGTCTCATCTTATGGAGAAGACCCTACTGCTGCAGTATGACAACCTGCAGAAATTGGGAGATGAGAAGAAGCGGATTGAGGAAGTCAACAATGAGCTGAAGTCTGAGAATGAGAAGCTAAAGATGAAGCTTGCGGAGTTAGAAGCAAGTAAGAAAGAAGAGGACCCCGAGGAGAGACTCGTGTATTCCTCTAGTGATGGTCTATCCTATGAGGAATGGGAAGCCAAGGCACTGAGAGACCTCAAGAAGGCAGAGCGTCGAGACCCTCTACCCCTCTCATGCCTCAAGAGGGTTAAGAGAGGCTAGTTGACCACCATCATCGTCTTGTATCGTTTGAGATAGCCCATTTGTATTGTCTTACCGTGTTGGTATGACAGTACCATTGATCATTTGCTTTTTTTTGAACTCTTAGTACTTACTTCTAAACTTGTCAAGTCGTGTGCTTCGCAGTTTAAAGCTTTTTAAATCAAAGGTTGTATGCTTGTTTATTGTTTGTGGTTGGCTTGTTGTATTGTGCATGGGTAGGATCTTTACTCCTTTAGCTTTATCTGTCTAATACTCATCTATGCTTTCAATTACCCCAGATGCCGCCTCGCCGTGCCAACAACAACAATGGGAATGAAAATGAGAACAACAACAACAACGACACCAATGTAGCGATTCAGCAACTAGTGGCAGCTCAGGCCCAACTGATGCAAATGATGACCCAGTTCTTCCAGACAAATGCAAACAACAATAACAACAACAATAACAATCCCCCGCCACCACCGCCGCCACCCCCACCCCAGGTGGATAGATTGGCAAGGTTTCTGAGGCTGAGACCCAACAAGTTCTCATCTGCTACGGAGCCAATAATAGCTGATGACTGGCTGCGGTCAGTCAACAAGGATCTGACCACCTGTGAATGCACTGATGCTGAAAAGGTGCGCTTCACTGCTCACTTACTAGAAGGGCCGGCAGCTATGTGGTGGGAGACATACCAGGTTACCCATCCAATAGATGATCTGGACTGGAACACCTTCAGAGAAGGCTTTCGTACTGCCCACATATCCTCGGGCACTATAAATGTGAAGAAGGAGGAATTCCGCAGTCTGCGACAAGGTGGAAGAACTCTGAAGGAGTACATGGATGACTTCTGTGCTCTCTCCAGGTATGCACCTGAAGATATTGATACTGATGCAAAGAGGAAGGAAAAGTTCCTCAGTGGGCTCAAGGGAGAACTCAAAATACCCCTGTCAGTGGCCTATGCTCCAAATTATCAGTCTCTACTTGATCAGGCCATCACTCTGGACAACAACATCAAGAAAGAAGAGAACCGTAAAAGAAAGTTCAGTAACAGCAAGAGCCATGTGGAACCATTCCACAAGAAGCACCACTCATCTGAGAGCAGTGGACATGGCAGCTCTCACAAGCATGGGAATCGTTTCAACAAAGGAAATGGTAGCCACTTCAGCAGCCATAAGCATAGTGGAGGTTTCAAGGGAAACAGCTCCAGTGGACTTCACAGTGGACACAACGGTCAGCATCGCCACAACACTGAACCCAAGAAGGACCTCTCTGGCATCACTTGCTTCAAGTGCAAGAAGACTGGTCATTATTCCTCCAGCTGCCCGGAAAACAAGACCACTGAGCTTACTAAGCCCAATCCATTTCAGAAGGGGCAAGTGAACCACCTCAACGTGGAAGAGGTGATGAATGAACCTGATGCAGTAATGGGTATGTTCCCTCTCAACTCATTTACAGCATTAGTTTTATTTGATACTGGAGCATCTCATTCATTTATATCAAGAACTTTTGCAAAGAAAAATGGGTTCCCCACTGAAACCATAGGAAAAACCATTAAAGTAAGTTCCCCTGGAGGAGAATTGTTAGTCAATGCTGGTTGCAGGAATCTGATTCTAGAAATTGGTAAATATGAGTTTCCAACCCATCTAGTAATCCTAGATTCACAGGGTTTAGATGTAATCTTGGGCATGGATTGGATGACTACCTATGGAGGAGTCATAGACTGTGTGAATAGAGCAATTACACTCACCACCCCAGGAGGGAGAAGAATTAGATACAAATCCCAACTAGATTTTAATGATATTAGGCTAAACCATCTTAAGGGGGTTAGCCTAGATGAAGTGCACATAGTGAATGAATATCCAGATGTGTTCCCTGATGAGCTACCAGGAATGCCACCTGATAGAGATGTAGAGTTTCTCATTGATCTGCTACCGGGCACAGGCCCAATAGCAAGGAGACCCTACCCTATGTCCACTGATGAGTTGAAAGAACTCAAGAAACAACTAGCAGAATAGTTAGGAAAGGGATTCATTAGAGAAAGTTCATCATCATGGGGAGCGCCAGTTCTGTTTGTCGAGAAGAAGGATAAGAGTCAACGTTTAGTGATGGACTATCGTTCGTTGAATGAAGTGACCATCAAAAACAAATATCCACTACCAAGAATCAATGACTTGTTTGATCAGTTGGAAGGAGCTAGCGTGTTTTCCAAGATTGATCTTAGATCTGGATACTTTCAGCTCAAGATTAGAGAACTTGACATTCCCAAGACAGCCTTCGTCACTAGATATGGCTCGTATGAATATACGGTGATGCCTTTTGGTTTAACCAATGCACCGTCATACTTCATGAGCATGATGAACAAAGTGTTCATGGAATTTCAAGATAAGTTTGTCGTTGTCTTCATTGATGACATACTGGTCTACTCAAAAAGCAAGGAAGAACATGAAAAGCATCTACGTGCAATATTGGAGAAACTCCGAGAGCACAAGTTATATGCTAAATTCAACAAATGTGAGTTTTGGCTCAATGAAGTAGGATTCCTTGGACACATTATAACCAAGGAGGGAATTGCAGTCGACCCAGCCAAAGTGACCGCAGTAACGGAATGGGAACCACCCAAGAATGTTGGGGAAATTCGTAGTTTCTTGGGATTGGCCGGATACTACCGGAGATTCATTGAGAACTTTTCAAAGATAGCTAAACCAATGACTGAGTTATTGAAGAAAGAAAAGAAGTTTGAATGGACTGAAGCTTGTGAAAAGAGTTTTCAAGAGTTGAAAATGAGATTGGTGTCTGCACCCGTTCTGTGCTTACCGGATATAGAAAAAGAATTTCAGGTGTATTGCGACGCTTCACGTCAAGGTCTAGGAAGTGTGTTGATGCAAGGAGGCAAAGTAGCAGCCTATGCTACTAGACAACTCAAGAAACATGAACTCAACTATCCAACTCATGACCTTGAGTTAGCATCAGTAGTTCACGCCTTGAAGACTTGGAGACACTATTTGATGGGAAAGTGATGTGAAGTATTTACCACCCACAAAAGTTTGAAGTACATCTTTACTTAGAAAGACCTCAACATGAGACAAAGAAGATGGTTAGAACTCATCAAAGATTACGATTTGAGTTTGCAATACCATCCTGGTAAAGCAAATGTGGTAGCTGATGCCTTGAGCCGTAAGGCCTATGTGAACTGTCTATCAACAGAAGTGCTGCCAGAAGATCTGTGTAGGGATCTGAGAGACCTCAGCCTGGAGGTAGTGCCACAAGGTTACGTAGCATCGCTAGTAGTGCAACCAACCCTAATAGACAGAATACGCCAAGCTCAGAAAGGAGATAAAGAGATAGAGAAGATCAAAGAAAATATGAGGAAGGACAAAGCTAAAGGCTTTAGCAAAGATGAACAAGGAACTATCTGGTTTGAGAAACGTATTTGTGTACCTGATGACCCCGATATTAGAAAATTGATATTCCAAGAAGCCCATGAAACCCCATACTCAATTCATCCTGGTAATACCAAGATGTACATAGACTTGAAAGAAAGATTTTGGTGGAGCAATATGAAGGGAGACATTGCCGAATATATAGCCAAATGTGATGTGTGCAGTAGAGTAAAAGCTGAACATCGGAAGCCAGCCGGACTACTTCAACCACTGAAGGTGCCGGATTGGAAATGGGATCAAATTGGTATGGACTTCATCACTAGGTTACCCTGCACAAAATCAGGGTATGACTCAATCTGGGTTATAGTCGATCATTTGACCAAGGTAGCTCATTTCATACCAGTGAAGACCACTTACACTAGTGCAAAGTTAGCTGATATCTACATGAAGAGGATTGTAAGCCTTCATGGTGTTCCCAAGAGTATTGTGTCAGATAGAGGAACTCAATTCACCTCTCACTTCTGGAAGCAACTTCATAAATCACTAGGAACTAGGCTAGAATTCAGCACATCATTCCACCCACAGACAGATGGACAAACAGAAAGAGTAAACCAGATTTTGGAAGATATGCTGAGAGCATGTGCTCTAGACTATGGGTCTAGTTGGGATGACAATTTGCCTTACGCTGAGTTTTCCTACAACAACAGCTATCAAGCCAGTATTGAGATGGCACCATTCGAAGCCTTGTACGGCAAGAAATGTACTACACCTCTACTATGGAGTGGTGTAGGAGAACGAAGTTTCTTCAGACCTAATATCATTCAAGAAGATGAAGAAAAGGTTAAGTTGATAAAGGATAGACTGAAGATCGCCCAATCCCGTCAGAAGAGCTACGCGGATAGCAAGCGTAGAGAGATCATCTATGAAGTTGGAGACAGAGCCTATCTCAGAGTGTCACCCCTTCGTGGTGTTAAGAGGTTTGGTATTAAGGGTAAGTTAGCACCCCGATTTATAGGACCATTCAAAGTCTTATCCCGCAAGGGAGAAGTAGCCTATGAATTGGAACTACCCGAAATCCTTTTAGCTGTACACAACGTGTTCCACGTGAGCCAGCTAAAGAAATGCCATCCAGAGATGTCAGAAACACCTTTGAACGATACGGTGCCCCTCGAGGAAGTTCAACTAAAAAGTGACTTGACTTATGAGGAGAAACCCATTAAGATACTCGAGACAGCAGAAAGAATTACATGCACCAAAACCATCAAGTTCTGCAAAGTACAGTGGAGTCACCACACTGAAGAGGAAGCCACTTGTGAGCGTGAAGATACCCTTCGAGAAGATCACCCACACCTATTTGCTAGCCTTTCTGAAGCTCGAGGGCGAGCTTCATCTTAAGGGGGTTAGTCTGTAACATCCCAAGTTTTGAAAATATAAAATTCCATCATGCATTCATGGCATATTAATTATCAAGGTCATCTCCAAAGTTTTGAATCTTATTCTTTCAAAGAATATGGTTTCAAATGCCCTTTACCCCCAAATTTTAGAAACAAAAAGGTTTCAGAAAGAAAGTATTTTAAAATGAGTTCCATTTGTTATGGAGATATTTTATTTTCCTTTAGTAAATTTTGAAAAACCAAATATTGGGAAGTTATTATTTAAAATTTAACTTCCTAGTTATTTGGACTCTATATTTAAATTCTTACAAATTATTTCTTTTCCATCATATCACTAAACCTCTGGTTTATAGGTTGTAAACACACTTTCTAAAGACCAAAAGTGGTCAGCTTGGCTTTTATTCAAATCTGAATATAATAGCCTTTTCAAAACCCAAAACAGATTTCTGAAACAAAAGAAAAAGAAAACAGAAAGAAAAAAAATAAAAAGGGAGAACCAGCAGCCCACTTGGGCCGCACCCGGGAGCCAGCCGGCCCAGACCGCCCCCGAGCCAGCCCAACCCAGCTAACCCTTCCCCTCTCTCACCGCCATGTGGGCCCCACCTGTCATCACTCCCCCGCAATCTCCTCTCCCTCTCACCGTTTCCAGTAATGCTTGCCGGCGTTACTCCCCGGCGATTACTCGCGGTTTATTTGGCCATCAAGACCACTCCTATAAAGCCCAGCGCCCCCTCTCCTTTCTCTTCCCTTCCCCTCTCGATTCGGAGCTGCCAGGCTGCACGAATTGCTCGCCGCAGCTTCTGACTTCTGCCACTGTCTTCGTCGGAAATCAGCACACCGATCGACGAGACCGTCCCCAAGCCGAAGCCACCATCCACCTCTGCAAGTTCGGCGAGGAACCGCCGATGAACCCGAGCACCTCGAGCTCTTCAACCTCGCCACCGAACTCGCCGTGGCAGTGCGAACCTCGTCCGCACATCCTTCAACGCCGGGAACCCCTGCAGCGATGAGAACCCCTGCCGCAGATCACCGGAACCCTAGGCTGCTCCGGTGAGCTTCTCCCCTTTTTCCCTCTGGCCGTCCGATCTAGATCCCGTGGCTCAGATAGATTTCCTTTACCGAATCGGTACCGGCCTATAGCGTCACGCCACGTCGCCTGCCCGGTCGGCCTACCCAGTCAACCAGTCAAAAACTCTTTTTAAATTCGAATTCAAATCTCAGATTTGTTACAGATCTTGTAAAATCGATAGAAAATAAAATACTTAGCCAAAAATTACAAATAATACCTCGTTGGAATCCTTAGAATGTGTATATTCCAGTAGTGCAATAAAACTTGTTATTTTATGGGTTCATTTTGAATTTATATTCAGATCTGAATCAAACCTTGGTTAGCTTAATAAATTCATAACTTTTGTTCTGTGAGTCCAAATGCTACATTTTTGTAGTCTATGGAATCCTTGGAACATATAGAACACTCCAGAAGCAAAGTTTTCAAAGTTAATACATGCACAAACCTGCTACTATTAAATATGTTCAAATCACTATTTTCATTACCATTTGATTTCTAAAAACTATTTTTGAGTGAAACCACTTGCAGTGGCATCAAGTTACTGTCACCTAACCAGTGGTAGCTCAAACTTATTTTTACAGTACAGTACCAAACCAGAACCTATTTTCAGAAGTTTTATCCTATTTTATCAAATGAACATTTTGTTAATGCCTTGTTAATTATTAAATAAAATCCTTTCTAACACCACACTTGTTTTCAAAAGCATCATGTTCCATCTTACACAACATTTTCACACACTCACTTAGTGTGTGAAATTAAAATGACATTTGCATACATGCATACATGCATACATGTCTATGTTTGTTATTAGAAATAGATTATTGATTGCTTGAATGGTTGGTTTGAATAGATTGTGAAGAGGAGCAAGACAACTTTTGTGACTGTTGTGAGTGTGCAAGCTATTACCAAGGCAAGTGACACACATATCCCCTACCTATTTTACTACTGCATTAGTATGTTTCAGTAGTATGCATGATAGGTGAATTGATCAACTGTTTTATCAAATGCTTAGATCCTAGTAGTGTGTAGCTATCCTCAAACCCCACTTGTTAGGATGCTAAATACTTTGAAAAATATTGATGCCATGCTATGATCACTTGATAAGGGTGTTTTGTGAACAAAATTAAGAACTTCAACTAAAATGAAACACCTGGGTGGATTGGTTTGATAAGAGGCGGCGAAGTAGGTGGGTTCTGGGACGCATGCCTCGTTGAGAGGATGTGGGTTCAGAATGCCGCTCGGGATGGCCACCCAGGAACAAAGAGGTTACTATGTCTTCCATGCTTAGAGTGCTTCCAGTGCAGCCTTATGACATTATGGGCTCTGTCTTGACTGATTAGATGTGGGAGTGCAACTTGTGTGCAAGAAGTGGCTGGTAGTTGAATTGTAGGTTGGGAACGGAGCTTGCTAAGTTAGTTGCCCTCTCCTTCTAAAAGGTCTCGTTTCATTTTATGTATGGGCATAAAATGAATCGTAAGGTGAAAGTGCACAACCCTTGCAAGGTGTCAAAAACTAATCGATTAGCCGTGTCCCCAGTTATGGACAATTTGAGTCTCTAGACATGGAATGTACGGAAGAATCTCATCACCGATTCTGAATGACTAAAATCTGTCTAGAAACCCCTAGGTAGGAACTAAGGACCATGCACTCTGAGGGGTGGTGGTGCCTGAGGTTCCAACTTTGTTGAATTGCGCCCAGTGCTACATAACTTGCAAATATGTAGTATTTGGGGGTTATTTCGACCCTTGAAAAGTTAAAAATGTTGAAAAGAAAGTTTTGGAAAGTATAGGACAAAATTGGCTTTATGCAAATTTAGCCCAGAGATCCACCAGCCAAATAGCATGTAGCTAGTTCTTTCACAACCGCCACCAAATATGTGTCATTTGCCAGTACATCATTGTACTGACCCCCATTCATGGGGCTGCATAATCAAATGTGCAGGTTCTTCTGATGAGGAGTGAAGTGTTAGGATCTCAAGTCTACATACCAACATGACTGCCTGTGGTGCATGCTGAAGATGGAGGCTCGCTACTATTCTAGTTTCGTTGTGCTTAAGTTGAACTCTGTTTTCCTTATCGGTCCATGAGACTGAAGACTTGTAATAATTTTGGAGACTTATGTATATGGATCTGCGTGTAATCTTGATACTATGCAATGATTACTATATTTTGTTCTGTGGTGCTATCATTGATCTAGGGAATAGCACATAACACAGGTGTTCCACCTTAATCCAAAGGTGGGGCGTCACAAAGAAGACCTCCGGTGGCGATTCCCCTCTCCGGCAGGGTGCCGGGAAGAGCTTCTGGACCCTCCCGATCTTCGGGTCGACAGCGGCGGCGGATCGCGATGTGTTCTGGAAAATTGATCGGGTACTTAGGTTTTTCCCGTCGGGGGGTCTTTATAGGTGAAGGGGCAATGTCAGGAGTGGGCTGAGGCGCCGTCACACATAGGGGGCGCAGCCAGTGGCCAGGCCGCGCCGCCCTGTTGTGTGGGGCCCTTGTGGCCCCACTCCATCTCCTCTTCGGTTCTCTAGAAGCTTCGGTGAATTTCTGGACGTTCGGTTTTTGTTTCGTCCAATTCCGAAAATATTTCCTGTGTAACTTTTCTGAAACACAAAAACAACAGAAAACAGGGAACTGGCACTGTGGCGACTTCTTAATATGTTAGTTCCGGAAAATGCATAAAAGTGCCACGAAGTGTAACGAAACACTAAGCAAATGGTGTAAAAACAAGCATGGAGCATCAATAATTATAGATATGTTTGAGACGTATCAAAGTGCTAGCAATATTTTAGGAATTAGCAAAAGATAATTCAAGAATGAAAGATGCAGGCACATGATCCTTAAAAAAATGAAGACTGAAAACTCACAAATAGCTGAGACTAAATACTGAACAAAAATGGGATAATACTGAAAATAAATGAACTAAAATTGAAGAACAGAAGCGGCTAAAGAATGAGAAATGACAGATGACTGAAGAAAACATGGCTGAAGAATCAAACAGAAAAGAAAAATAGAAAAATAAACTGTAGAATCAAACTTAGATCAACTGTAGAATCAAACTTAGATCAACTATAGAATCAAATTAGCTGGCCATGCTTTGTTTATTGCAAATCAAACTTGGATCAACTGTAGAATCTAAAGCGAAAAGAGAAACAGAAAAATAAAGACTGAAGAATGAAGAACTAAGCAAGAATGAAAATTAAGAATGAAGAAAAATAACAGATTACAGAAGAAAACATGACTGAATTAAGCATAGTGAAGGAACATGAAGAATTGCATAGATGATAAATTAGAAAAACTTTTTCTTTCAGCAGTCAACAAAAGCACTAGCATACTCTACTTAAGACTGAAAACAAGAAAGGAAGACTGAAGAAATATGAAAAAGACTGAAGAAAAGAAAGATCTAAAGACAAACAGTGAAAGGACTGAAGAATAGAATTAAATTCTAAATTGAAGAATGCTGAACAAATAAATGAAAAGAGAATGAGCAAAGATAATGAAGAATGAAAAATGGGGGCACATGATCTTTATCAATTGAAGACTGAAGAATCACATAAAGCTGAGACTAACTACTGAAGAATCAACAAACTGAGGACTGAACAATGAAGACTGAAGAATGCAATGAGGACTCAGAATAAATACTAAAGAATCAAATAACTGAGGACTGAAGAATGGAACTGAAGACTAAAAATGAAAGAAGAAACAAAATGAACAAAAAATTGAAAATAGTTACTAAATCGAATGAAAGACTAAAGAATGAGAAAAGACTGAGGAATGAAGAAAATAAAAATGAAGAAACATTGACCAAAAGAAAAATTGAAGAATGACAGATTGAAGAATAGAAACGGTAAGAAAATGAGAAATGACTGAAGAAAAAAGGAGCAATGGCTGAAGAATAGAATCAGGTAAACAATGAGAATTAACTGAAGAATGAGAATAGAATGAAGAAAAGTCTGAATAATAACAAATGAATGAAGAAAGACTGAAGTGAAACACAAATTTGAACAAAAAGAATGACAAAGAATAACTGAGAGACTGAAGAATCATATGAAAAATAGAATCGGCTAAAAACAGAGAACAAACTGATGAAAAGACTGAAGAAAAAACAAAGTAAAAGAAAGAAATGACAAAAAAATCCAGCTGAGCTAATACAACATAGTCTTTTTGTATATAGTTCACAAAAGATGTATGTATATATGTAGTATCTCATTTTGTGCAATAGAGAAACTAATAATACAGGCACAGGATCAAAAAAATATAGGCAATCTTCTTGAACATGGATGGATGATGTCGTCAATTGTTAAACCATATATCAGTGCTGCAACAGAAAAAATATATACAGTTAGATTCCAAAAAACTTTAAAGCTAAAAAAATAATTTCGTAAAAACTATGTGTAGCATAGCACCTTCCCATAGAATTCTGTCACCAATCTAAAATCTGAATCATTTTCGCTGTGGAAGTAAAGCCTAATTGCATACTGAATCCTAATATTCAAGATGTCGTTGCATGAAAACAGATGGCGAAGGTGGAGATATGGCTTCCAAACCTCCATGAACTTCATTGAAAAAACACCACAATCAAGCATGTCATAAAAAAAGAGAGAAAATAATAAATTAAAAACAAATATAACAACACATGCATGAAAAGGAAACCAATAAAAAAAGATTCTTACACTGTCTGTTGCTTTGGCACATTTGGATACATAACTTTGAAACTCCCAAAATCATGGTTATCGCTAAATATCAACTCCCGGAGATGGATAAAATTGTTTATCTATAGATAGAAAATACAAAATAAAATTTCATGAATAAAGATGATTTCAAAATTATTTTAGAAAAAAGAGGAACTAGTACACAAATAAGAAAAAGATAGACTAGTGCATCCTTCATTCTATGGTGGAAATTTGAGTCCTTTTCATGGAAAGAATCCAAGAAAGCAAACAGCTTGTACTCAAAATCAACAGTGAACACAAACGAGTGGTTTGAATCAACTATAGGAAAAAACAGCTGCAAAAAATATATATAAGGAAAACAATGTTCATGACATTTTAGAACTTGTATCAGAGAAAAAAATGATATATTATAAATTATGAATGGCGCAAAAAAGAGCAGAAACCCTATTATCTGAGCAGGCAAGATTTCTTCCCCTGCTAGCTTTAGCGGCACCAAAGAACGATGTCCTCACAAGAACCTCATTAGGGACAACATTGTACTTCAGTATAGCCTCCTATGGAAAAAATACACAATAAAAATTAATAACTGAAGCACAAATGACTAAGGTAAAAAATAAAAAGTAATGAACATACAAAATATAGAAAAAAAGGAAGAATTGAAAAAACATAAGAGGAATTACCGACTCGAATGTGAGGGAAGAAATAATGTCTGCCAGATGAGGCAGGGTGCTTTTCCTTGAGCAACATTCGACAAAAGCACAGAATCAGGAAGTTGTCAACTTCACCTCCAAGCATCAGTGACTCCTCGAGAGACTGATAATTGCAGTGAACCTCCGGGTACTTCACACCAAGTGTCCTTTGAAAAAAAAGACCCATTTGCAAAAATTAACATTTTTTGTTTTACTTCTAGCTCAAAAAACACACAGCTGAGAAAAAAGAAAAGCAAAAAAGAAATGTGTGCTACTTACTTCTTGTGCTAGGCACTGTGAGCGAGCTCAACGATAGCAGAATAGTTTACTATATCATCGGATGACACAGGAAACCTCTTGTTCTCCTGAAGTGGGGGGGCTGATGCGGGCAGATAACCACCCAGTTGGGAACCCCAAGAGGTAGGTATGATGAGCACAGTAGCAGGTCTTCCCTCAGTAAGAAACGAAGGTTATTGAACCAGTAGGAGAAAGCCAAACTTCAGAAGGTGATGCTTGCTAGCTTCATGACACTTCAGACAATGGCGCTAGAAATAATGCTGGTGCGTCTTCACCTAGCAGCAACGCGGAACCTGCACACAACACAATTAAGAACTTTGCTCCCAACTTACGATGAGGTTGTCAATCTCACCGGTTTGCTATAAACAAAGAATTGAGCGTATCGAGTGGAAAATAGTAGTAGTATGCAAGAAATTAAATAGTGAGAGTAAAAGTAAACAGTAATAGCAATGTAAAGGAAATTGGACCGGGGTCCACAGTTCACTAGTGGTGTCTCTCCATAAGATAAATAACGACATGCTGGGTAAACAAATTGCTGTTGGGCAATTGATAGAATAAAGATAACGTGCACATGTCATGACGATCACTATGAGATTTACTCTGGGCATTACAAGAAAATACATAGACCCCCATCCAACTGCATCTATGACTAATAATCCACTCGCGGGGAATCATCTGAGGACCCCGAGAGTATTAAGTTGCGAACAACAGATAATTGCAAAGTAAAGTGTGTAATGTAAACAAAGCAAATGTCCTTAGACAAAAGAATGTTGTTTTCTCCCTAGTGGCAACAGCACATCTGCAACCTTAGAGGTTTCTGTCACTCCCCCAGATTAAGTAGAGGCATGAACCCAACTATCGAGCATAAATACCCCCTCTTGGAGTTACAAGCATCTACTCGGCCAAGATAGTTATTAACTACGGAGAGCATGCAAGATCATAAACAACATAGAGATAACATAAGATAAATTTCAGAACATCAACTTAACATAGCACCAATATTCATCGGATCCCAACAAACACAACATGTAGAATTACATAAAGATGATCTCGCTCATGTAGGGCAGCTCATGAGATCTAAATATGAAGCACATGGTGGAGAAGACAACCATCTAGCTACTGATATGGACCCATAGTCCAAGGTAGACTACTCACTCATCGCGCCGGAGGCAAGCATGGCGATGAAGAAGACCTCCGGTGGCGATTCCCCATTCCGGCAGGGTGCCGGGAAGAGCTTCTGGACCCTCCTGATCTCGGTTCAACGATGGCGGCGGATCACAATGTGTTTCTGGAAAATTGATCGGGGTATTTAGGTTTTCCCGTTGGGAGGAATTTATAGGCGGAAGGGCGGTGTCAGAGGTGGGGCCAGCTGGCCTCACCATAGGGTGTGATGCGGGCAGATGACCACCCAGTTGGGAACCCCAAGAGGAAGGTATGATGAGCCCAGTAGCAAGTCTTCCTCAATAAGAAACAGAGGTTATCGAATCGGTAGGAGAAAGCCAAACTTCAGAAGGTGATGCTTGCTAGCTTCGTGATACTCCAAACAACGGCGCTAGAAAAATGCTGGTGCGTAGTGGAAGGTTCTTCACTAACAGCAACATGGAACCTGCACACAACACAACCAAGAACTTTGCTCCCAACTTACGAAGAGGTTGTCAATCTCACTGGTTTGCTATAAACAAAGGATTGAGTGTATCGAGTGGAAAGCAATAGTAGTATGCGAGAAAGTAAACAGTGCGAGTAAAGGTAAACGGTAATAGCAATGTAAAGGAAATTGGACCGGGGTCCACAGTTCACTAGTGGTGTCTCTCCATAAGATAAATAACGACATGCTGGGTAAACAAATTGCAGTTGGGCAATTGATAGAATAAAGATAACGTGCACATGTCATCACGATCACTATGAGATTTACTCTGGGCATTACAACAAAATACATAGACCCCCATCCAACTGCATCTATGACTAATAATCCACTCGCGGGGAATCATCTGAGGACCCCGAGAGTATTAAGTTGCGAACAACAGATAATTGCAAAGTAAAGTGTGTAATGTAAACAAAGCAAATATCCTTAGACACAAGATTGTTGTTTTCTCCCTAGTGGAAAAAGCACATCTACAACCTTAGAGGTTTCTATCACTCCCCCAGATTAAATAGAGGCATGAACCCAACTATCTAGCATAAATACCCCCTCTTGGAGTCACTAGTATCTACTTGGCCAAGATAGCTACTAACAACGGAGAGCATGCAAGATCATAAACAACATAGAGATAACATAAGATAAATTTCAGAACATCAACTTAACATAGCACCAATATTCATCGGATCCCAACAAACACAACATGTAGAATTACATAAAGATGATCTCGATCATGTAGGGCAGCTCACGAGATCTAAACATGAAGCACATGGTGGAGAACACAACCATCTAGCTTCTACTATGGACCCATAGTCCAAGGTAGACTACTCACTCATCGCACCAGAGGCAAGCATGGCGATGAAGAAGACCTCCGGTGGCGATTCCCCTCTCCGGCAGGGTGCCGGGAAGAGCTTTTGGACCCTCTCGATCTCGGGTCGACGATGGCGGCGGATCGTGATGTGTTTCTGGAAAATTGATCGGGTATTTAGGTTTTTCCCGTTGGAGGAATTTATAGGCGGAAGGGCGGTGTCAGAGGTGGGGCTAGCTGGCCTCACCATAGGGTGACGCGGCCAGGGGCTGGGCCACGCCCCCTAGGGGTGAGCCTGGCTCGTGGCCCCCCTCCGTCTTCTCTTCGGACTTCTGGAAGCTTCGGTAAATATTAGGAGGTTCGACTTTTGTTTCGTCCAATTCCGAGAATAGTTCCTGTGTAACTTTTCTAAAACACAAAAACAGCAGAAAATAGGGAACTGACACTGTGGCATCTCGTTAATAGGTTAGTTCCGGAAAATGCACAAAAATGCCACGAAGTGTAACAAAACACAAAGCAAATGGTGTATAAACAAACATGGAGCATAAAAAATTATAGATACGTTTGAGACGTATATATCAAGCATCCCCAAGCTTAACTCCTGCTTGTCCTCAAGTAGGTAAGTGATAACAAATGAATAATTTTTGAGGTGACATGCACCATCACAATCTTGATCATCTAGGTAAAGCATTGAGTGCTGAGATCAAAGTACTTAAAACATGGGCATGAAAGACATAATCTCAATAGAAGAAACTTAGCAACCATGTTATAACATGAAAAAGAATACAAACGAAAGATCATGAACAATGAAACGATGAAAGTCACGTGTGTTGTCGTGGGAATTTAGAGACAGTAGCCATGGGTAGGCTTATCGGAGGGGCTCGACGGTGGTGACGAGGGGCCCGGCTCGGGATTGTGCCTAGTGAGACACCACGGTTTACCCAGGTTCAGGGCCCTCCCGGGTGGAGGTGAAACCCCTACTTCCTGCCTGCTTCGTATTGATTGGACAGTATCGATTACAATGCTCCTCGAGCTATTCGGGCTAGAGGAGGAAGAAGAAGATCGGATCCCCTAGACTAAGGGTCCAGGCCCCCTTATATAGGCGGGGGCCTGGTTACAGGTTGGGTAACGATTTGGCCGGCTACCGGCTCCTCGGCGACGGCGTCCTTGGCGTGATCCCTTCGCCCTGCTCTGACAGTTTCGCTTTATAAAGTACCTTTCCCCTGGGACCGGCATCTGGGAGGCATATGCCCTCCCTTTTGCCTTAGATCCTATCGTGGGGAAGGGTCCTTGGTCGCTGATTGGATGGACTTGGTCATGGCGCTCGTCACTCCCGTCCTTCGTCCCTGCCGCTCTTGTCGGGGCCAACCCACTTTCGGCGAAACAACCGTTGGTGGGCTTTTGTCTTCATCGCCCGGCTCTGGCCTTCCTCGATGGAATCGCCAGCCGGCTGCTGGCACAGCCGGCCCTCCGGGCCGAGCCGGTCTTCTTGTCTTCGAGCCGTGGAGACTCCTGGGATGCCAGTCGGCAAATAGCTCGGCATGTGGCATGCCCCATAAGTCATCCGCACGACACTAGCCCCCGAAACTGGCAGAGTCTCATGGGCTAGCATGGGGCTTCGGCGGGTTCTCCTTCTCGCCGAAGTCTTGTCTGTTTCCGTCGAAGTCCCAGGATTCTTCGTATGGCCTGGAGGTTGCTAGCTTCTAGGCCGAGCCGCGCGGAATTCCCCTGGCCGTCTCCGGGCAGGCCGGTTCCAGGCTCGATCCGGCTGGCAGCTGCGAGCCGGCATGCCGCCTCCTTGGAACTTGCGCTGCTTCGGGTTTTGATCCTGCGCCGTGGTCGGCGCAGTGCGCCAGTGGCCAGTGTCCCGTCCCGTCACTTTGACACTTCAGCCTCCGTAATGATTCCTGCCGACGTCAGCTGCCGGGATGAGACTTGCGTCAGCGTTAAGTCCCATCGAAGCGCCACGCATATGGTTTATTTGCATTAAACCGGCCCTGCCTCTCGTGCTTCTCCAGCCTTTAAATTCCGGAGCCCTCGAGGGTTTTCCCACTCCCGAACATCTCCATTCCTTCGCCTCGCCGAATCGTCGTCTCCGCTCCTCCCCCTGCGATCTCGATGTCGGCGCTCGGGGCAACCAGCGGGGCCGGGGCCAGCGACGGGCCGGGCGGGCACGAGCGTGGTCGCCCGCTCGAAGTCAGAACGGAGCCAGGGGCCTGGCAGCGACGCCGCCAGTGCCCTGGAAGCACGGTCGCCCTCCGGGCAACCGCAATAAGAAGACTTTGGCGGCGCTTGCGGCCGCGGCTGCCGCGGAGCCCTTCAGGGCTAGCCACTCCACCGCCCTCGTCACGGCCCCTGGAGGGGGCGCCGTTGTGGCCACCACCAATGCCGCAGTCCCCGCGGCCGCGACCTCTGTCGCGGGTCTCACTGGGACTCCCCTGGAGGCCGCGACCGCCCTTGTCAGCGCCGCGATGGCGTTCAGGGCCGCCCCTCCGGGCCTCGCCGTCGAGAACGTCGGCAGCTCCTCCCGCGAGGCCGCCGGCAAGGCGAAGACGCGACCGCCGCGCCCGCTGTCCAGGCAGCGGCTCTCTTACATCCCCAAGCACGGGTTCACCACTGATGACCCACAAGTATAGGGGATCGCAACAGTCTTCGAGGGAAGTATTACCCAAATTTATTGATTCGACACAAGGGGAGCCAAAGAATATATGTAAGCCTTATCAGATGAGTTGTCAATTCAGCTGCACCTGGAAACAGTGTCGTTCGCAGTGGTTTATCAGTAACAATAGTTTTATAGTGCTGACAGTAGTGAAATAGTAACAGCAGTAGTAAAATAGCAGCAGTAATAGTAACAGTTGTAAATAGTAGGAACAAATACTGTAGGCATAGGGATGGATTACGGGCGTTGCATGGATAAGATAATTCATGAAATCAATGAGATATGGGCATCTATTATATATTAAAAGTAAATTACGGGCTAACCAGAAATTAGAGAAAACCACTAGAAATTACCACAATAATCAGAAACATCCGGCCATCAATTAAACATACGTGAAAATCGTAGCCATTAATCTTCAAGATCACTTATTAGGGTGCAAGTAATAACCCACCTATGCCATTAATAAAAAAAATCCTCTCCGTACCCCTTCAATCTCATTAGAACATCTAGGTGAATCTAGCTGAAAAAGAAAGACGTCTAGGTTGCCAGTTCCCCAACATCACGGTGCTGCAACGCCTGCCCTGGGTGGCGCACGTGCAGGACGCAGTCCGGCGATTTTGATTCCATAGAGTTTTTTCTACCGGACCTTTTTAATCTAATTGATAGAGAGATGCATCCTCCATCTTTATCGTACGCCGGCCACCGCCAGGTCCGTGAATCCAATTAGGGCAAAAGGCTAACGATCCAATCCATGAAGCCAAGTCCAAGTAAGGCAAAAGGTAACGATCACTAATGTCGATTTCTTTGATCAACCGGTCTGCATGCGATCCTGATTCTTCCGCTGCTTTGATCCAGATTGAGATTAAAAAAAATTGGTACTAATGGGGCTGCTGGACCCGGCCGACGTGGTGCACACGCTGTGACGCGCTAGCCTGGCACAACGTCGCAGATGATCATACTTAATTTGACGTACGTACGTATACACGTTTTATTAAACAGTGCAACGCCTGAGAAAAAGGCCGATCGATACAGGGATACGGGAAGGCAATATCAAGGTCGCCGCCGCCGCCGGGGCATGCATGACCACGACGGCCATCGTCAGGTTCGTGGAGCTGGACACATGCACTTTAATCAACCACGGCAAGCAGCATGGATGCATGTTTGATGTTTTCTGCATTTACCCATCCTCTTCATTTTTGACAGTTCTAACATGTGAGGTATTTTTTGTAGGGAAGAACTGTTATGCAAACATCGGCCACTGATTCTCCTCTATCGTTGATTTCATACTTCCTTTCTGCCTCAAGCACACATATGAGCATATCGGGTATTTTTCCTTGATCCTAGGCAAACCAAATTTTTTTGTCCTTTATTTCTGAATCTTAATCGACTGCACGTATCACGAGTGCCGGTCAGATGCTAATGAGAAGAGAATTTTTTGCTGAACATGTTGCAATACTAGATTGAACATGTATCGTGAAGTCAGAAATATACTACTTAGTTGAGCCGGTTTTCAGAAGAAAAATTAAATTAGAGTTGGACTCTATCAGACACAGCGCAGGATAGGAATGCCCATAGGTGCAGACAGACGGGTGGAAAAATATATGAAAAGAGCTTGGTCTATAAACTACTCCACCGGTTTTATAAAATGACTGGAAATAGATATCAAATAAACAACTAACAAGTTTGAATGTACTCCTACCTCTTTCTAGATTTAACTTATTAAGTACTTATATTGATTTGAACTTTAAATCAGTAGGTACATATATTTGATATCACAAAAAAATGATCACTCTCATAGCTTGCGGTATGAACTTTAATTTCATCTACTTATCTAACCGCGAATATAAATGACCAATTGAACATCCCACTGTCGAAATGAAAAAAAATCAACTTGATTGATTTATAAATATTTTCTTTCAAACTTGAAATTGAAAAGTTCGATGATCATATTTATCTTTTAGCTACATAAATGGAACATGTTTGATTGAAGCCAAAAATAATGAATAGTGTGACCATTTCTCGCACAAATGATATAGACTACAAAAAATATGGCTAACCACACAGATTTTGATGAGCCGCATAAAACAGTCATTTGGAAGAGTATGACCTATAATAATTGAGTAAACATTGGTCAGGTCATTTCGATTGCAAAATATAATTCCAACTTATTCTATGTTGAATCATTTACACAAAAAGCACAGACAAGTGGCTCCATGGAGAAGCGCGACAACCACGCCACAACTAATTAAGATGTTAGAAACTATGCCGTCGATTCCAGTATAGTTGTGTTACATGACAGGACAAATAAAAATGTGTAAGACAGTAGAATAGCTAGATTGAATGGGCCAAGTAGCACGGAGAGAGCTAAACAAAATGGATAAAACTAATAATGTTTACGTTCACAGTTAGACACTCTAAAATTTCTCTACCTCTCTCACCTTAATTACCATTATATAAATATATTGGTGTAGAAGACAAAACAAAGTATATTTTTAAATTGTGATGAAATATAATTTATATTTTTGCTTTTACCTACAAAATTTAGCAACACATGCACATACTAACCAATGGTCAAAGTATCACCTCAAGAGTATTTGTCTCAAACATCATGTATTTCAAAACAAAACCTAAAATATAACGTGTGACTGAGAGGATAAAATATCACACAAATAAAATAAAATAAAATAAATACTATTTAGTCAACCTAGACATTGGCGCGAATAAACTCTTCCATGTTTCTCTATAAAAGGGAAGTCGTTTTTACTTGTATCATATCCAAATGTTAAATGGTTGTTTCCAAGGTACACCCTATTTATTATTTGGACGACATCCTACAATGTCTTGACAGTAAAACTAATATGAACAAGGAACAATCAGAATGTTAACCCTTGCATACTGAAATAACATCACTTAAGAACTCTCATCTAACTCGGAGACTTAAGTTATATTATGCATACCAATCTAATATCGTGTATGACACATATGAAAGTTAGTATGGGTTTTTTGAAGACAACCTTGATAATCTTTCATCACAAATTTAAAGATAACTAATTTTATCTTTATATTCCTTATGATGGTTGTTAAAGACTATCTCTATCATGTAATTTAATTTAAATGTCAATAAATGTATTTATTGGTCACTTTCAACACATGATAAAATGATGCTCTCGCATTTGCGAGGGCCACCGTGCTAGTTGCAGATAATAATGATAAAGCATCCTAGTACAAACAATCATAGGCATGTGTTCCGTATATAGTCGTACGTGCTCGCAAGGAGAAACTTGCACGACATCTTTTGTCCTACTAGCCTGTTGCAGCAGGGCCTCAAGGGAAACTACTGGTAATTAAGGTACTCCTTTTAATAAAGTACCGGAGCAAAGCATTAGCACTCGGTGAACACATGTGATCCTCACATCATAGCCATCCCCTCCGGTTATCCCAATTTCTGTCACTTTGGGGCCTCAGGTTCCGGACAACAATATGTGTATACAACTTGTAGGTAAGACCATAAACAACAAGTATCATCATAGAAATAATAACATGTTCAGATCTGAAATCATGGCACTCGGGCCCAAAGTGACAAGCATTAAGCACAACAAGTTGCAACAATGTCATAGGCACTAAATAAAGATACTAGGCACTATGCCCTATCAATCTCATATCAAATTACATGAACAATCTCATCCAATCCCTACCATCCCCTCACCTACAGCGGGGGAATTACTCACACATGGATGGGGGAGTCATGGATGGTCGATGGAGGAGCGTCGGTGACGATGGTGATGAAGATCTCCTCCGAATCCCCGTCCCGGCAAGGTGCCAGAACGGAGTTTCTGGTTCCGAATCGCGGTTTCTGATGGCGGCGGCGCAGCGGAAGTCTATCTGGGAAAAACGCCATCTCCCCGATATTATGTCAGTCAGAGGGTATATGTAGGCGAGAGGGGAGGCCGAGAGGATGGCTGGGGCCTTCTCACGCCAGGGTGGCGCGGCCAGGGCTGGGCCGCGCCACCAGTGTGTGAGGAGCCCTCAGGCCTCCTCTCCCTCCTGTCTTCTGGCTCCGTGGGTCTTCTGGTGAAATAGGATTTTTCATGATTTTTCCCGAATTTTTACTGGAAGTTGGATTTCTGCACAAAAACGAGACACGAGAGCAATTCTGCTGAAAATAGCGTCAGTCCGTGTTAGTTGCATTCTAAACACACAAATTAGAGGAGAAACCATAGCAAAAGTGTTTGGGAAAGTAGATACGTTTTGGACGTATCAACTCCCCCAAGCTTAGCTATTTGCTTGTCCTCAAGCAATTCAGTTAACAACTGAGAGCGATAAAAGAAACTTTCACGAACACATTTGCTCATATGATGTATATATACTAACTATGTGATCAAGTACTTAGGCAATTCATAATAAGAAATATGCAACTAATGTCACCTCATAGTCAAGCAGGCTATGAAAGAGTGCCAATGCACTAATAACAAGTAACATGTACATAAGAAGCTACAAGATTGTAATATGCATAAATGATATGAAAGAGTGGTATCCAGCTTGCCTTTATTTGTGGAGCAAAACATAAATGCTGAGGCACCTCTGAAGTCCAAGGGAAGACTAGAAGTTAAAGATATCAAAGATATCAAAGATACAAGCATCAAAGTTATACCACAATTAACCGTGTTCTGGGACAAGCACATTGCACTAAGAATAACAGCTATGCTCTCAAGAAGTGCTTAAAAGTTAGAAGGTGAAGACTCAACATAAAAGTAAGAGATAGGCCCTTCGCAGAGGGAAACAGGGATTTAACATGTGCTAGAGCTTTTCATTTGTAAAATAGAGATAAAAATTTCTTTTGAGAGGTGGTTGTTCTATGTCAACGACTAGCAATGGGGACTTGCTATCTTCCATAATAAACAAGTGAGAGCGGTTCCGAGTTCTTTGAAATTTTGGCACATTGGTGCTCTTTTATAAAGCTTTGGCACTCCTCCCCACCTTTTTTCCTTTCTCAAACCATGGCTAACCGATTCCATCGGGTGCCCACCAATTTCACATTCCATTGGAGGAGTGCCTTTTCTTTCTTTCTTTTAGAATTAAGATTATGATGGTCTGACCAGCTCCCTTGCAAAATTAATGACGAGCAGATGAAGCTGCCTAGTCGAGGGGTACTTAATTTAATATGGAAGATAGCAATTCCGACCACTACGTCCCCATGAGCTAAAAACAGTGGCACAAAATGAGAAGTAGTTGAAAGTTTTGAAAGGTAGCACATGAAAATTTACTTGGAATGGCTTACAAATACCATGCATAGGAATTTATAGTGGACTCTTTGGAAGACTTGGTTTTTGGTAATTGGATGCACGAGTACGGCTCATACTCAGTACAAGTGAAGGCTAGCAAAAGACTGGGAAGCGACAATCGAGAGAGCAATAACTGTCATAATCATGCTTGCGACAAAATAAAATTAATATAGGCATAAAAATGATACAAGAACTCTGAGGCAAAGTAAATCATCGAGGCTTAATTGACTTTTTTGTTTAGTCATGTGCATGCTTCAGCATGTGCCAAGTCGATTCAAATGAAGCTTTCAGAGGAGGATACCACAATGACATACCATATTATGAATAAAACAATGCATGCAAGCGTCTACATGACATGCTACAAGTTAATAGTAAATTGAAACTAATCATATGAAAGCAAGAACTACAAAGCATCCATTAGATAACATATACCTTACATGAACCAACTAAGCATGTCCACATAAATGAGTATATGTACAAAAATGAAAACAAATAGAGTTCATACCAGCCTCTTACCACATCTCGGATTGTCGTATGTCGTCATTATTGCTCTTCACTTGTGTGGCTTGAATAATATAAAGTGAATACCAAGCTCCAATGGAGTAATGGGAGACTGAACTCTGCAACAAACCTTACAAAACCGAAGAAGAACAACAAATATTTTTGTGTTTTTGATTTGTGAAACAAAGGCCGAAGGAAATAGCAAACAAAGCAAAATATTTTTGGGTTTTTCAAATAGCAAACCGAAAATAGCAAGTAAAGCAAACCAAAGGTAGAAAACCAAGGAACCAAATTAGAGAGAAACAACGGAAATATTTTTGGTCTTTTTGTGTTTTGGAAAGCAGAAGTAAGAACTAGAACAATAAAGAAGGTGAAATATGGATATACAAAGGACCGAACAAATATAATATGTAGATGAGTGAATCGTCGGCGTACCTCCCCCCAAGCTTAGGCTTTTGGCCTAAGTGGAGATCAATTCTGGCTCTGGTAGCTGCCCCAGGCTGGTGGGTCATCATAGGTGTAATCATACCCCGGCTCCCGTGAAGATGAAGCTGATGGCGCATAATCATAATAATATGGCTGCTCATAAGGAAAGTTCGCAATGCTGGAGGGCTGTCCCGACTCCTCGGCGCCCTCCTCATCGTGCACAGGCGGCGGGTGCTCCTCTACGTACGCATCAAGCTCATCTTCCGTAAGCGACCATCCATTCCTGCGATCAAGGTTAAACAAAAGAGGTGCAGGCAAACGGACTGATCGATCAGCCTTTACTACCCTCCAGGTAGTCTTCTTGAAAAAGGTTAGCTCAAATGTTAAACGAATCAAACTAGCAGGAGGAGAAATAAACTTATGATGAATCATAGCATTAAGATCAAGTTTCTCCTCGGGGAATTGCAGATCTAGAAGATGAGGCACTACACCATGAAAAGCTAACAGGCGTGAAGCTATAAGTCCTCCACAGATTCCCCCTTTCTCACGGTTAATACCAAGACGGAAAGCTATTAAGGCACCCAAATTGTAAGTCCTATCACGCCTCAAAGCAGCAGCAAGAAAAGCTAGATCATGGAGAGATAATTTACTTGCAGATTTCCTAGCAAGAATACATTTGGTAATAAAGAAGGCAAAATATCGAATGGATAGGAAATGAATGTTTCGAGTTTTACCACCCTCTCCTGTGAAGCTTCTTCCTTGACAAATCTCTTCGTATAGTTCCAACAATGGCCTAGGCTGGCCCCTTATCTTCTCGAGCGATCCCCACTGTGGAACTCTAATAGCTGTACAGAAAACATCAAGAGGCAAGTCCACAGATTTGTTATAAATTTTATAATGAACCATGGGGTTAGAAGTGGACCAACTAAATCTGAAATCCTGCACCACAGACATTGTTAGTTTAACATATTGGGGAGGTTCACCCTCAACAAAGTATTCCAATCCTGCATTAGAGAGTAAGGTTTGAAAATCCTGCAGAATTCCGGCAGCATTCATGAACTCTGAGCATGGATAGTGTGAGGGGAAAACCTTCTCTTCACGATGAACTTTCATAACTTCATGCACTTCTAGTTCATGTTGAGAGAGTTGATAAGCATTCTCCTCCATTTCTGAAATTTTTAACAAACTCATAAAAAGTGATTTTAAAGACAAGCAAGTGTAGGAAACTACTATAGTGAGTTACTAGAGAGCTAACATGCATCAAAATAACAATTCTAAGCAATAAAACAAGCATGCATACTCATTTATACTGTCACCTACAAGGCTAAAATACTCAAGAAATACTTTACCAAAAGAAATTCTACTTGGACAAGCGGAGGAGTCACATACCGGAGAGCAAATACTCCAAATTTCAGCAGAAATGTTGGGCTGAGCAAGGAGATCGAAAAATCCAGGTGAATAACAGCAAGAACTCGGGTTTGAGCTGGTTGTGTCGTTGTTTTTGGGAAAGAGAAAGAGCTGGGGAAGAAGAGATAAGTGAGGGGCCGGGTGGGGCCCTCTCACACCTGGGTGGCGCGGCCAGGGCTAGGCCGCGCCACCTATGTGTGAGGGGGCGTGGCAGCCCCACCTGGTGCCTCCCAGGTGTCTCTCTGCCCCATTTTTGATATAAAAATTTATAAAGAATTTTCTGGAATTTTTCGAGAAACTTTATTTTCGAGGATTTTTCAGAAATTGGCATATCGATAAAACTCAGAAAAACGAAGATGAAATGATTTCAAGCGAATCAAAACTAAGCATGCAGCAGCTCTGAGATACTCTTAATCATGCAACTAAACTGAAGGAACAAAATTTGATGAAAGTAAATACAAGTGAGGTGGAGTGGATGCGGTGAAAACGAAGTTTCGTTCATATGAAATCACTTTGTTAACTAGGTTGATCAAGTCTTGTTACCAAACTAACTTTATATGAGGCAAAACTTTGCACTTCACTAAATGCTTATGTTACCTCAACTTTGATAGGTATAGCCCCAACCATAACAATTTGATATTCTTCCTTGGGCTTTTGCTCTGAACAAATAATTTGACCAACTTTGATGGTCTCAACATGCTTGATTGAATTTAGAGCATTCTTCCTATGAATCTTCTTGGGAAAATAAACCGTATACTCTTTATCATTAACGTTGAAAGTGACTTTTCCTTGATTGCAATTAATAACAGCACCTGCGGTGTTTAGAAAAGGTCTCCCAAGAATAATAGACATATTATCATCTTCAGGCATTTCCAACACAACAAAATCAGTTAATATTAAACAACTGTTAGCAACTTGAACAGGAACATTTTCACATATACCAATAGGAATAGTAGTAGACTTATCAGCCATCTGCAAAGATATATCAGTTGATACCAATTTTTCTAGATCAAGTCTCTTATAAAGAGAAAAAGGCATGACACTAACTCCAGCTCCCAAATCACATAAAGCAGTTCTAACATAGTTATTTTTAATGGAGCAAGGAATAGTTGGTATACCTGGATCTCCAAGCTTCTCTGGAACTTTACCATCAAAAGAATAATTAGCAAGTAAAGTGGAAATTTCCTCACTAGGAATCTTCCTTTTGTTAGTGACAATATCTTCCATATACTTTGCATAAGGAGGCATTCTAATAGCATCAGTCAAAGGAATTTGCAAAAATAAAGGTCTCATCCATTCACAAAACCTGTTGTAGTGTTCTTCTTCCTTGGACTTGTGTTTCTTACCAGGAAAAGGCATTGGTTTCTGTACCCAAGGTTCTCTCTCTTTACCATGCTTGTTGGCAATGAAGTCTTCTTTGGTGTACTTTGCATTTTTATCAATCTTTTCTGGTTCTTCTTCAACTTCTTCTTTATCTTCTTCTTTATCGGAAGCATCTCCTGGTTCAGTTTTAGCATCAGAAATAGAAACACTGTTAGGATCTTTACCTGCATCAGAGGATTCTGCAGTTGTTTTATGCTTCTTCTTCTTCTTCCTAGAAGGAATATCATCACTTGCAATTCGTTGAGAATCTTGCTCGACCCTCTTAAGATGTCCTTCAGGATATAATGGATCTTGAGTAGCAGCACCACTTCTTGTGCGTATTTCACATGCTTGCTTCTCTCTTGCAGCATTAACTAGCAAGTCTTTTTGCACCTTGGTAAGCTGATCAATTTGTGTTTGAACCATTTGAAAATGCTTAATAAGTATCTTCACATCATTGGCGGTTCTCTCCACAATATCCTGCAACTTGTTAATAGCTCTAGAATTTTCCAACAAGTGATTATGCACCATTTTATTAAAATTTTCTTGCTTAACAATAAAATTATCAAATTCATCTAAGCATTGATCAGGAGGTTTAGTATAAGGAATATCTCTTTCATCAAAGCGTTGGAGAGAATGTACCTCAATAGTAGATGCGTGAGGGATTGGCTTACATAATTCTTCTATAGGAGGTAAATTCTTCACATCTTCGGCCTTGATACCTTTCTCCTTAAGAGATTTCTTAGCTTCCTTCATCACTTCATCATTTAACTCAATCATTCCTCTCTTCTTCGGTGTAGGCTCTGGATCTGGCGCAGGGGTAGGTGCTGGTGTTGGCTCAACTAAAGTCCAATCATCATGATTCCGGCTTATTTTAGCCATTAATTCTTCTGCTTCAGCCGGAGTTCTTTCCCTGAAAACACAACCAGCACAACTATCCAAATATGACTTAGATTCATCCGTTAGTCCATTATAAAATATATCAAGGAGTTCATTTTTAGGCAATGGTTCTTTAGGCAAAGCTCTAATTAAAGAACAAAACCTTGTCCAAGATTCAGGCAACATCTCTCCTTTTCCCTGTTCAAAATCAAAGATTTTCTGCACAGCAGCATGTTGAGCACTAGCAGGAAAATATTTCTGAAAGAAAGCATTAACCAAAGCAATAGGACTAGTAAGAGATCCAGGAGACAAGCTATTAAACCAAGTTTTAGCAGCATCTTTCAACGAGAAAGGAAAAATCTTAGCAACAAAGTAAGTGCGGAGCTTAATATCATCAGAAAACAAATTACTCAAAGTAGAAAGCTCATTCATGTGCCCCATAGCATTCTCATCTTTAGTACCACAAAAAGGAGTTTTCTCAACAATAGATATGTAAGATAAATCCAAAGAGAAATCATAATCCTTGTCTCTAATATTTATGGGAGAATCAGCAAACTTAGGATCAGGAGACAAATTATATCTAACAGAACGTCTTGCAAGAAGTTCTTTAATATTACCAGCATTACGAGCAGCACGTGCTTCAGCAATAAAATCATCATCAAGCTCAATATAAGCATCATCATCATAATCATCACTAGAACATTCCCTAGACTCAGGTGAGCTAACAGGTGTAACAGTGGTGTTTCCCAACTTAGCTCTAGCAATAGTAGCATCTAAAAAGGAACCTAGTGAACCACTCTCATCAAGCACAGTAGAAGCATCATCTAAATTATCAGTGGCATTTTCAATCTCAGCAGAAGTAGTAGCAGTAACGTGTGGGTGTGGTGGTGTAAGCAGCTTACTCATAATAGATGGTGAATCAAGAGCAAAAGAGGTGTTGAGAGTCGTACCTCTTCTTGTAGTGGATGGCAATATAGGAACTTTTCCATCACGAGGTTTACCCATGATGAAAGGATTGCAACGAACAATATGAATACCAAGTGAACTTACAAAATAAAGCTATGCTCCCCGGCAACGGCGCCAGAAAATAGTCTTGATGACCCACAAGTATAGGGGATCGCAACAGTCTTCGAGGGAAGTATTACCCAAATTTATTGATTCGACACAAGGGGAGCCAAAGAATATATGTAAGCCTTAACAGATGAGTTGTCAATTCAGCTGCACCTGGAAACAGTCTTGCTCGCAGTGGTTTATCAGTAGCAACAGTTTTATAGTGGTGACAGTAGTGAAACAGTAACAACAGTAGTAAAATAGCAGCAGTAATAGTAACAGTTATAAACAGTAGGAACAAATACTGTAGGCATAGGGATGGATTACGGGCGTTGCATGGATAAGATAATTCATGAAATCAATGAGATATGGGCATTGCAGATAATAATGATAAAGCATCCTAGTACAAACAATCATAGGCATGTGTTCCATATATAGTCGTACGTGCTCGCAAGGAGAAACTTGCACGACATCTTTTGTCCTACCAGCCTGTTGCAGCAGGGCCTCAAGGGAAACTACTGGTAATTAAGGTACTCCTTTTAATAAAGTACCGGAGCAAAGCATTAGCACTCGGTGAACACATGTGATCCTCACATCATAGCCATTCCCTCCGGTTATCCTAATTTCTGTCACTTTGGGGCCTCGGGTTCCGGACAACAATATGTGTATACAACTTGTAGGTAAGACCATAAACAACAAGTATCATCATAGAAATAATAACATGTTCAGATCTGAAATCATGGCACTCGGGCCCAAAGTGACAAGCATTAAGCACAATAAGTTGCAACAATGTCATAGGCACTAAATAAAGATACTAGGCACTATGCCCTATCAATCTCATATCAAATTACATGAACAATCTCATCCAATCCCTACCATCCCCTCACCTACAGCGGGGGAATTACTCACACATGGATGGGGGAGTCATGGATGGTCGATGGAGGAGCGTCGGTGACGATGGTGATGAAGATCTCCTCCGAATCCCCGTCCCGGCAAGGTGCCAGAATGGAGTTTCTGGTTTCGAATTGCGGTTTCTGATGGCGGCGGCGCAGCGGAAGTCTATCTGGGAAAAACGCCGTCTCCCCGATATTATGTCATCAGAGGGTATATGTAGGCGAGAGGGGAGGCCGAGAGGATGGCTGGGGCCTTCTCACGCCAGGGTGGCGCGGCCAGGGCTGGGCCGCGCCACCAGTGTGTGAGGAGCCCTCATGCCTCCTCTCCCTCCTGTCTTCTGGCTCCGTGGGTCTTCTGGTGAAATAGGATTTTCATGATTTTTCCTGAATTTTTACCGGAAGTTGGATTTCTGCACAAAAACGAGACACCAGAGCAATTCTGTTGAAAACAGCGTCAGTCCGTGTTAGTTGCATTCAAAACACACAAATTAGAGGAGAAACCATAGCAAAAGTGTTCGGGAAAGTAGATACGTTTTGGACGTATCAGCCACCTCCGTGGTGCCCCTGCTGGCTAGGTGCGAGGAGCGCCTGCCGCTTCCCGCGAGCTTCGTCGGCACGATGGGGAAGGTCCCCCCAACGAACATCATGGTGGAGGATGGCAGCGGCGGCCAGCCTCTGTACCAGGTCGAGATCCTCCACGACGAGGAGGGGAAAAGCTATTGATACGTCTCCAACGTATCCATAATTTTTGATGCTCCATGCTTGTTTTTACACCATTTGCCTTGTGTTTCGTTACACTTCGTGGCACTTTTATGCATTTTCCGGAACTAACCTATTAACGAGTTGCCACAGTGCCAGTTCCCTGTTTTCTACTGTTTTTGTGTTTCAGAAGTGATACACATGAAATATTCTCAGAATTGGACGAAACAAGTTCCTGAAGCCTTATTTTACCCGGAAGCTTCCAGAGATCCGAAGAGGAGTAGGAGAGGGGCCACCAGGGCCCCACACACATGGATGGCGTGGTCCAGGCCCTGGCTGCGCCGCCATGGTGTGAGGGGGCCTGGGGCCACCTCTGACATCGCCCCTTCGCCTATATAAAGCCTCGGGACGGAAAACCCTAAGGGATTCGACAATTTTTCCAGAACAGTTCCGCAGCTCCGCCGCCGCCGTCGACAAATTTCGGGGGATCGAAGTCTCTGTTCCGGCACCCTGCCTGGACGGGGAAGTGCCCCCGGAGCCATCTCCATCGGTCTCCATCGCCGTCTCCGCCGTCTCCATCGACCTCACCGCCATCTCCATCAACCTTGCTATCTCCTATGATGAGGAGGGAGTAGTTCATCCCCGGGGCTAAGGGCTCTACCGGTAGCTATGTGGTTCACCTCTCTCTCCCATGATGTGATCTTTATGTGATCGTGAGCTTTGTATCATGTTGAACAAGTAGATGTTATTATTCAGATATTATGTGTACTCTAGTGGTGTTATTAAAGTAATCTATTCCTCCTGCCATGGTGTAACGGTGATAGTGCGTGCATCATGGTGGTACTTGGTTTAGGCTATGATTGTGATCTCTTGTGGATTACGAGAATAATTATTGCTATGATAGTATTGAAGTGATCTATTCCTCTTTTCATGGTGTAATGTTGACAGTGTGTGCACCGTGTTAGTACTTGGTTTATGTTGCAATAATATCTATCTTGAGTTGTGCTTTGATTTGGGTATCTCTATGAGTGGTGTTTGTCAAGTACTTGATGAACTTTAAGGGGTGCTTCTGTAGCCACTACACAATGCTTAGTGTTATTCAATAGGAGAGTAATTCAGAGTACCATAGTGGAGAGAAGTTGTTTATTTGTTCAATCATGTTATATTGTTGGGAGTGTGTCCACTAGTGAAAGTATGATCCCTAGGCCTTGTTTCCAAGCATTGCACACCGTTTACTTGCTATTTTGTTACTTGTTTGCTCGCAGCGATATTTATTTCACATCACGTTTGCTACTTATAATCATCTATACCACTTGTATTTCACTATCTCTTCGCCGAACTAGTGCACCTATACATCTGACAAGTGTATTGGGTGTGTTGGGGACACAAGAGACTTTCTGTATCGTAATTGCAGGGTTGCTTGAGAGGGATAGCTTTGACCTCTTCCTCCCTGAGTTCGATAAACCTTGGGTGATCCACTTAAGGGAAACTTGCTGCTGCTCTACAAACCTCTGCACTTGGAGGCCCAACACTGTCTACAAGAACAGAATCGTGTGTAGACATCAAGCTCTTTTCTGGCGCCGTTGCCGGGGAGGTAAGGTAAAAGGTACTCGCATCCTCCTGTGTGAGTGCTCGAAGTTATTTCCTTTAGATTCTGCAATTACATCTTTTTGTTTCTTGTTTTTATTTTCACTAGTTAGTCTTAATGGAAAACAAAGAGTTCTCTAGTCTTTTTCCCGAGTTAAGATATGAAGTGTTTGAAGAGAAAATTGAAAAACCTTTGGAGCTTAATTTGCATGCTAATAGTGTTGTTAGTATGAATGTTCCGAACACTGTTATTACTAATGCTATAGAAAAGTCTAAGCTTAGGGAAACTGGTTTTGTTAAGCATGATATTTTTAGTTCCCCAGCTTTAGTGGAGAAAGTTTGCTCTGATGATATTTTATCTCCCATATGTGATGTTCCTTCTTATGATGATATGTTTGAAGAATATGCCTTGCGAAATAGCTGTTCTTTAGCTTGTGATGATACTAAACCTCTAGTTTATGATGGCTATGATGATGAGTATAATATTTTCAGTTCACCTACTGTTGAGGATAAAATTAGTTATGATTACAATATGCCTCCTGTTTATGATGATTATGGTGATGAGAATAATTATTCTGTTGAATCTGCTCCTACTACTATTGTTCCTGTGGTGAGTATTAATTCTTTTATGCATGTGGCTCATGATAGGGAAGCTTTATGTGATAGTTATATTGTTAGTTCTATTCATGATGCTACTGATAGTTACTATGAGAGAGGGAAACATGGTTTGATGGATCTCAACAATATTGAGTTTCCCCTCTTTATGTTGCAAATCTTGAAGTGGCACTTGTTTTATCTATCCATGCTTGCTACTATGTGCCTCGTTGATTTATTTTCTTACAAGATTCCTATGCATAGGAAGTGGTTCAGATATAAATGTCGTTCACATTTGCTTTTTGATGCTCTTTATTGCTTTAAGTTCCTATATGGTGCATTTGCCTCAAGCTCTTATATGGCGCCCACATGAGCATCTTTGCAAATTACTGCGCCTAGCTCAAAGGCGTTAAAGAAAAGCACTCTTGGGAGATAACCCAATGTTTTATTTTCAGTGTTTTTTCTTTTATTTGAGTCTTGGAAGTCATTACTACTGTAATGACTGCTCCTTATCTTGTTTATTTCGTTTTTGTGCCAAGAGAAGCCTCTAATTTGAGTGAGGTAAAGATTTGGGGATGTTGCTGTCCTGAAACTGTTTTCGGTGCTGCACTGTAAACATTCGTATAAATTCTCTGTTTATCTTTTGGACCTGCGATTTCTTGTGCATATGCCCCAGGTTATATCCAAACTTTTGTTAGTTGAACACTTTTTGATTTGAGCAACAGAAAACCCCTCAAAAATTCAACCTTTGTCAGCTGTTCAGTTTTGACAGATTTCTGCCAATATTTGTGTTTGCCACTTTATCGCTTTCTTTTGAGTTCTTTTGATCACGGAACTTTTTGGGAGGTTGCTACAGTAGTATTTGCTATATATGTGGTCGTTTTGAGTTGAAACCTGAAGCAAAAAGAGGTTGATTATATGTTATGCTTACACTAATGTTGCTAATAGAATTGTGTTTAGTTTTGTATGAAGGAAGTTTTCAAGTGTAGGGATTGGAGAATGATGAGATGAGTTGACGAATGGACAAAAGCTTAAGCTTGGGGATGCCCATGCATCACCCCAAGAAATATCCAAGAAGTACAAGCATCAAAGCTTGGGGATGCCCCCGAGGCACCCCTTCTTCATCGGCAAAAATCAGGTCACCTTTCAAGACACTATATTTTTATTGCTTCATGCACTATGTGTTTTTCTTGGAGCGTCAGTTGTTTTAGTTTTCTCTATTAGTTTAGTTTTGTTTGCTGCAATAAATGATTAGATCACATCATGTTTCTTTTGGAGGAGATGAACTCGCTTTTCATTTGCCAAGAACGCTCTAGTTTTCACTCTTATCAAAAATCGAGTGTTCTTCTTTTTCTGCTACTGCTTTTGATTTTCGTTTTCGCCTTGATTTGCGTTCAGACCTTGTCATATCTTTTCATCAAGGTGTATTTTTGCCTCTGATATTTATTGGTTTTCATCAAAAGAGGTGTCTTTAAAAATTTCAAATGGTATTGGAAAAGAGAAAAAGCTTTATGCAAAAAAGTGGTACAAGAAGGAGCTTGTGTAGACTGCAGCCTAGGCTTTTTCATGTCATGCTTGATGTCTTTTTGATAGTATGCTTAGTGGTTTTGCTGTAGCATGACTTGTCTCAAATAACTGAGATTGCTTAATGAGCCTCTGAAAGAATCATGCGTTGTTTTTATTATATGGAAGCATTTATTTGGTTTTCTCCTTTGATGCTTTATTTGGGTTGACTTGGCACATGCTTACACCATGTTGACTACAAAATAAGTCGCCTATAGCCTCTATGATCATTTAGTTTTTGACTTTTGATGCCATCTTATGCTTCTTTTAATGTTGCTTTGTCGCTATGCATGATTATGGCCGTTATTGCTCTCTTAGTTGGTCGCTCCCAGTCTTTTGCTAGCCCTCATTTTGTACTGAGTATGAGCTCTACTCGTGCATCCAACTCCCAAAAACCAAGTTTGCCATTGTGTCCACTATAAATTCCTATGCATGGTATTTGTAAGCCATTCGAAAGTAAATTTTCATGTGCTACCTTTCAAAACCTTCAAAATACTTCTCGTTTTGTGACACTGTTTTTAGCTCATGGGGACGTAGTGGTCGGATTTGCTATCTTCCATATTGCTTATTCCAAAAAGAAAAAAAAAGAGAAAAAAGAAAGAAAAAAAGGCACTCCTCCATAGTATGTGAATGTTGGTGGGCACCCGATGGAATCGGTTAGCCATGGTTTGTGAAAGAAAAAAAGGTGGAGAGGAGTGCCAAGCTTTATAAAAAAGAGCACAAAAAGTGCCAATCTCTCTCTCAAAAACTTGCTTCATTTTTTGTATGGAAGATAGTAAGAACCCCATTGCTAGTCGTTGACAAAAGCAACCACCTCTCAAAACCCAAGTTTTATCTCTGTTTTACAAATGAAAAGCTCTAGCACATGTTTAATCACTGCTTCCCTCTGCGAAGGGCCGTTCTTTTACTTTTATGTTGAGTCTTCACCTTCTTTCTTTATGCACCTTAAGAGAGCATAGTTGTCATTCTTAGTATAATGTGCATTGTCCCAAAGTTTTCATTGATTGATTCATGATCATGGTTTCACTTGTTCTCAAATTATTTGTATCTAGTCGCCCTCTTAAACTTGAAGGTGTCCTATGCATTTATGTTTTGCTCTCTTTGAAGGACAAGCTGAAAACTATTTGCTATGTTTTCCATATGATTTGAACACACATTTGACTTTCATTGTTTCATTTTCATGATCTTTTGTTTGTGTTCATTTACATGTTTACAACATGGTTGCTAAGTTCTTATTGTCAAGATTATATCTTTCATGCCCATGTTTTAAGTTCTTTTGATCCCAGCTCACAACGCTTACATATATGATCAAGATTGTGTAGGTGCATGTCACCTCAAAAATTATTTCTTTTGTTATCACTTACCTACTCGAGGACGAGCAGGAGTTAAGCTTGGGGATGCTGATACGTCTCCAACGTATCCATAATTTTTGATGCTCCATGCTTGTTTTTACACCATTTGCCTTGTGTTTCGTTACACTTCGTGGCACTTTTATGCATTTTCCGGAACTAACCTATTAACGAGTTGCCACAGTGCCAGTTCCCTGTTTTCTGCTGTTTTTGTGTTTCAGAAGTGATACACAGGAAATATTCTCAGAATTGGACAAAACAAGTTCCGGAAGTCTTATTTTACCCGGAAGCTTCCAGAGATCCGAAGAGGAGTAGGAGAGGGGCCACCAGGGCCCCACACACATGGCTGGCGCGGCCCAGGCCCTGGCGGCGCCGCCATGGTGTGAGGGGGCCTGGGGCCACCTCTGACATCGCCCCTTCGCCTATATAAAGCCTCGGGACGGAAAACCCTAAGGGATTCGACGATTTTTCCAGAACAGTTCCGCAGCTCCGCCGCCGCCGTCGACAAATTTCGGGGGACATAAGTCTCTGTTCCGGCACCCTGCCGGGACGGGGAAGTGCCCCCGGAGCCATCTCCATCGGTCTCCATCGCCGTCTCCGCCGTCTCCATCGACCTCTCCGCCATCTCCATCAACCTTGCTGCCTCCTATGATGAGGAGGGAGTAGTTCATCCCCGGGGCTAAGGGCTCTACCGGTAGCTATGTGGTTCACCTCTCTCTCCCATGATGTGATCTTTATGTGATCGTGAGCTTTGTATCATGTTGAACAAGTAGATGTTATTATTCAGATATTATGTGTACTCTAGTGGTGTTATTAAAGTAATCTATTCCTCCTGCCATGGTGTAATGGTGACAGTGTGTGCATCATGGTGGTACTTGGTTTAGGCTATGATTGTGATCTCTTGTGGATTACGAGAATAATTATTGCTATGATAGTATTGAAGTGATCTATTCCTCCTTTCATGGTGTAATGTTGACAGTGTGTGCACCGTGTTAGTACTTGGTTTATGTTGCAATAATATCTATCTTGAGTTGTGCTTTGATTTGGGTATCTCTATGAGTGGTGTTTGTCAAGTACTTGATGAACTTTAAGAGGTGCTTCTGTAGCCACTACACAATGATTAGTGTTATTCAATAGGAGAGTAATTCAAAGTACCATAGTGGAGAGAAGTTGTTTATTTGTTCAATCATGTTATATTGTTGGGAGTGTGTCCACTAGTGAAAGTATGATCCCTAGGCCTTGTTTCCAAGCATTGCACACCGTTTACTTCTATTTTGTTACTCGTTTGCTCGCAGCGATATTTATTTCACATCACGTTTGCTACTTATAATCATCTATACCACTTGTATTTCACCATCTCTTCGCCGAAGTAGTGCACCTATACATCTGACAAGTGTATTGGGTGTGTTGGGGACACAAGAGACTTTCTGTATCGTAATTGCAGGGTTGCTTGAGAGGGATAGCTTTGACCTCTTCCTCCCTGAGTTCGATAAACCTTGGGTGATCCACTTAAGGGAAACTTGCTGCTGCTCTACAAACCTCTGCACTTGGAGGCCCAACACTGTCTACAAGAACAGAAGCGTGTGTAGACATCAGCTACCTCACCGAGGGCTGGGGGCAGTTCTTCACCGACTACAACCTGGAGCGGGGCTGGTCCCTCATCCTGACCCACCGCTCCAGGTCGCCCATCCTCTGCATCCGCGTCGTGGACGGCTCCGGCTGCGCCCGCGCCTACTCCCCCTGGCCATGACCGGCGAGCACCCCCACAGGCCCCTCTCTGACAGCAGCACCATCAACAGAGGTCTAGGGGTTAGGAGGGGGAGTCCTTTTGTTGTTTTGGCCCTTAGCGTGGCCCGTAATATGTAATCACCTCCTATGTTAAGGACTTTCTTAATTTCTCGCCAATCTTTGTTTGTTGTGTGAATGTTTGTTCTTCTTCACTGTGTACTTTACCATCGCGCAAATGTCCTCTGTTTAACATCTTCGTGCTGCGACAATTCCTCAGCTAGGATTCTTCCTTGGATAGAGACGTTGCCGCGTGAATCCGTAGATAAGGACTACACTGGTCACTACCCTGCGCAGACGCTTCGGGCGGGCTTCTCCGGCTTCGACGCGAGGGAAGTGGTGCTTTTACTAGCCGGCTTCGGGGAGAACGGACTAGTTCTGGCCTGGCGGGGTTAGAATGGAGACTAAGTCTTGTACCAGCTCGAGCGAGGTCGGAGCCGGCACATTTCCTTTCCCGGGCCTTCGCACGTTCCTTGCCGCGGTTGGAGTAGATTTCCCGGTTTCCGGCTCTAGCCGTTACTTTGCGCGTGTTAGGTTTCGATTTTGTTGCTCGTTCGCTGATCATGTCGCAGCGCCAGCTAATCGGATAGCCGACGAGGTACTGGAACCGGCCTACTTTTGAGGGCAGATTCCCTTTCCCACTAGCCCCCGAGTTTTGGGGTAGCTGGATTGACAGCTAGCTCGAAATTAACTTCTCCGCGTATGGTGCCGATGTCGAGCGAGGCAGCTCTAGCTTCGAACCTCTTTGACGTGGCTACTCAGCCCTAACGCCTAGAGATTGTGGTCGTCGACCATTCGCTAGCTTGCCTTGGCCCGGTTCCCTCAACTTTTTCCTTTATCTTCCCACCCTTCGGCTCTTCTACCCCCAACCGGCAGCCTGGTGCCGGTTGGTCTCCCTTGGGCCGGTAGCCTAATGCCGGCCTAGGGTGGGAGCGTGCCGCGGAGTGAGAAGTAGTACTTCAGTTTATCAGGCACCCGACTCGTGCAAGCTAACGCGTGGTCAACGAACACTGCCCCCGGCGCTTGGTTGAGCAATTATTGTTTTCGGCTTTTCCCTGCGGCTTTCCTTCGTATGCGGCCTGTCGGCTCCTACCTGCCCGGCTGCCCGGAGCTGGAAAGGTGGAGGTTAGTGATACGTCTCCAACGTATCTATAATTTTTGATGCTCCATGCTTGTTTTTACACCATTTGCCTACTGTTTCGTTACACTTCGTGGCACTTTTATGCATTTTCCGGAACTAACCTATTAACGAGTTGCCACAGTGCCAGTTCCCTGTTTTCTGCTATTTTTGTGTTTTAGAAAAGCTACACAGGAAATATTCTCGGAATTGGACGAAACAAAAGCCAGAAGTCTTATTTTTCCTGGAAGCTTCCCGAAGACCGAAAGAGAGCCAGAGGGGGGCCAGAGGCCGCCCTCACACATAGGTGGCGCGGCCCAGGCCCTGGCCACGCCACCCTGGTGTGAGGAACCCCTGGCTGCCCCCTGACGACGCCCCTTCGCCTATATAAAGCCTCGGGACGGAAAACCCTAAGGGAGTCGGCGAAATTTCCAGAACAGTTCCGCAGCGCCGCCGCCGTCGAAGCCAAATTTCGGGGGACAGAAGTCTCTGTTCCGGCACCCTGCCGGGACGGGGAAGTGCCCCCAGAGCCATCTCCATCGGTCTCCATCGCCGTCTCCGCCGTCTCCATCGACCTCACCGCCATCTCCATCAACCTTGCTGTCTCCTATGATGAGGAGGGAGTAGTTCATCCCCGGGACTAAGGGCTCTACCGGTAGCTATGTGGTTCACCTCTCTCTCCCATGATGTGATCTTTATGTGATCGTGAGCTTTGTATCATGTTGAACAAGTAGATGTTATTATTCAGATATTATGTGTACTCTAGTGGTATTATTAAAGTAATCTATTCCTCCTGCCATGGTGTAATGGTGACAGTGCGTGCATCATGGTGGTACTTGGTCTAGGCTACGATTGTGATCTTTTATGGATTATGAGAATAATTATCGCTATGATAGTATTGAAGTGATCTATTCCTCCTTTCATGGTGTAATGTTGACAGTGTGTGCACCGTGTTAGTACTTGGTCTAAGTTGCAATAATATCTATCTTGAGTTGTGATCTGATTTGAATATCTCTATGAGTGGTGTTTGTCAAGTACTTGATGAACTTTAAGGAGTGCTTCGTAGCCCTACGCAATGATTAGTGTTGTTCAATAGGAGAGTAATTCATAGTACCATAGTGAAGAGAAGTTGTTTATTTGTTCAATCATGTTATATTTGTTGGGAGTGTGTCCACTAGTGAAAGTATGATCCCTAGGCCTTATTTCCAAGCCTTGCACACCATTTACTTCCTGTTTTGTTACATGTTTGCTCGCAGCGATACTTATTTCATATCACAGTTACTACTTATAATCATCACTACCGCTTGTATTTCACTATCTCTTCGCCGAACTAGTGCACCTATACATCCGACAAGTGTATTGGGTGTGTTGGGGACACAAGAGACTTTCTGTATCGTAATTGCAGGGTTGCTTGAGAGGGATAGCTTTGACCTCTTCCTCCCTGAGTTCGATAAACCTTGGGTGAACCACTTAAGGGAAACTTGCCGCTGTTCTACAAACCTCTGCACTTGGAGGCCCAACACTGTCTACAAGAACAGAAGCGTGTGTAGACATCAAGCTCTTTTCTGGCACCGTTGTTGGGGAGGTAAGGTAAAAGGTACTCGCATCCTCCTGGTTGAGTGCTCGAAGTTATTTCCTTTAGATTCTGCAATTACATCTTTTTGTTTCTTGTTTTTATTTTCACTAGTTAGGCTTAATGGAAAACAAAGAGTTCTGTAGTCTTTTTCCTGAGTTTAGATATGAAGTGTTTGAAGAGAAAATTGAAAAACCTTTGGAGCTTAATTTGCATGCTAATAGTGTTGTTAGTATGAATGCTTTGAACACCGTTGTTGCTAATGCTATAGAAAAGTCTAAGCTTGGGGAAGCTGGTTTTGTTAAGCATGATATTTTTAGTTCCCCAGCTTTAGTGGAGAAAGTTTGTTCTGATAATATTTTATCTCCCATATGTAATGTTCCTTCTTATGATGATATGTTTGAAGAATATGCTTTGCGAACTAGCTGTTCTTTAGCTTGTGATGATACTAAACCTCTAGTTTATGATGGCTATGATGATGAGTATAATATTTTCAGTTCACCTACTATTGAGGAGAAAATTAGTTATGATTACAATATGCCTCCTATTTATGATGATTATGGTGATGAGAATAATTATTCTGTTGAATCTGCTCCTACTACTATTGTTCCTGTGGTGAGTATTAATTCTTTTATGCATGTGGCTCATGATAGGGATGTTTTATGTGATAGTTATATTGTTAATTATATTCATGATGCTACTGAAAGTTATTATGAGAGAGGGAAACATGGTTTGATGGATCTCAACAATATTGAGTTTCCCCTCTTTATGTTGCAAATCTTGAAGTGGCACTTGTTTTATCTAACTATGCTTGCTACTATGTGCCTCGTTGATTTATTTTCTTACAAGATTCCTATGCATAGGAAGTGGTTCAGATATAAATGTCTTTCACACTTGCTTTTTGATGCTCTCTATTGCTTTAAGTTCCTATATGGCGTATTTGCCTCAAGCTCTTATATGGCGCCCACATGAGCATCTTTGCAAATTACTGCGCCTAGCTCAAAGGCGTTAAAGAAAAGCACTCTTGGGAGATAACCCAATGTTTTTATTTTTCCGTACTTTTTCTTTTATTTGAGTCTTGGAAGTTATTACTACTGTAATGACCTCTCCTTATCCTTTTTATTTCGTTTTTGTGCCAAGAGAAGCCTCTAATTTGAGCGAGGTAAAATTTGGGGATGTTGCTGTCCTGAAACAGTTTTCGGTGCTGAACCGTACAAATTCGTGAAAATTCTCTGTATATCTTTTGGACCTGAGATTTCTTGTGCATATACCCCAGGTTATATCCAAACTTTCATTAGTTGAACACTTTTTGATTTGAGCAACAGAAAACCCCTCAAAAATTCGACCTTTGTCAGCTGTTCTGTTTTGACAGATTTCTGCCAATATTTGTGTTTGCCACTTTATCGCTTTCTTTTGAGTTCTTTTGATCATGGAACTTTTGGGGAAGTTGCTACAGTAATATTTGCTATATATGTGGTGGTTTTGGGTTGAAACCTGAAGCAAAAAGAGGATGATTATATGTTATGCTACACTAATGTTGCTAATAGAATTGTGTTTAGTTTTGTATGAAGGAAGTTTTCAAGTGTAGGGATTGGAGAATGATGAGATGAGTTGAAGAACGGACAAAAGCTCAAGCTTGGGGATGCCCATGCATCACCCCAAGAAATATCCAAGAAGTACAAGCGTCAAAGCTTGGGGATGCCCCCGAGGCACCCCTTCTTCATCGGCAAAAATCAGGTCACCTTTCAAAACACTATATTTTTATTGCTTCATGCACTATGTGTTTTTCTTGGAGCGTCAGTTGTTTTTGTTTTCAGTATTAGTTTAGTTTAGTTTGCTGCAATAAACGGTTTGATCACATCATGTTCTTTTGGAGGAGATGAACTCGCTTTTCATTTGCCAAGAACACTCTAGTTTTCACTCTTATCGTTCAATGAGTGTTCTCTTTTTCTGCTACTGCGTTTAGCTTGCATTTTTTGCCTTGATTTGTGTTCAGACCTTGTCATATCTTTTCATCAAGGTGTATTTTTGCCTCTGATCTTTATTGGTTTTCATCAAAAGAGGTGTCTTAAAAAAAATTCAAATGGTGTTAGAAAAGAGAAAAAGCTTTATGCAAAAAAGTGGTACAAAAAGGAGCTTATGTAGACTGTGGCTTAGGCTTTTGCATGTCATGCTTGATGTCTTTTTGATAGTATGCTTAGTGGTTTTGCTGTAGCATGACTTGTCTCAAATAACTGAGATTGCTTAATGAGCCTTTGAAAAAATCATGCGTTGTTTTTATTATATGGAAGCATTTATTTGGTTTTCTCCTTTGATGCTTTATTTGGGTTGACTTGGCACATGCTTACACATGTTGACTACAAAATAAGTCGCCTATAGCCTCTATGATCATTTAGTTTTTGACTTTTGATGCCATCTTATGCTTCTTTTAATGTCACTTTGTCGCCTTGCATGATTATGGCCGTTATTGCTCTCTTAGTTGGTCGCTCCCAGTCTTTTGCTAGCCCTCATTTTATACTGAGTATGAGCTCTACTCGTGCATCCAACTCCTAAAAACCAAGTTTGCCATTGTGTCCACTATAAATTCCTATGCATGGTATTTGCAAGCCATTCCAAGTAAATTTTCATGTGCTACCTTTCAAAAAACCTTCAAAACAGTTCTCGTTTTGTGACACTGTTTTCAGCTCATGGGGACGTAGTGGTCGGATTTGCTATCTTCCATATTGTCTTATTCCAAAAAAAAGAGAAAAAAGAAAGAAAAAAAGGCACTCCTCCATGGAATGTGAATGTTGGTGGGCACCCGATGGAATCGGTTAGCCATGGTTTGAGAAAGGAAAAAAGGTGGGGAGGAGTGCCAACCTTTATAAAAGAGCACAAAAGTGCCAATCTCTCTCAAAAACTTGCTTCATTTTTGTATGGAAGATAGTAAGAACCCCCTTGCCAGTCGTTGACAAAAGCAACCACCTCTCAAAACCAATTTTTATCTCTCTGTTTTACAAATGAAAAGCTCTAGCACATGTTTAATCACTACTTCCCTCTGCGAAGGGCCTTTCTTCTACTTTTATGTTGAGTCACCACCTTCTATCTTTATGCACCATTAAGAGAGCATAGTTGTCATTCTTAGTATAATGTGCATTGTCCCAAAGTTTTCATTGATTGATTCATATTGTTGGTTTCACTTGTTCTCAAATTATTTGTATCTAGTCGCCCTCTTAAACTTGAAGGTGTCCTATGCATTTATGTTTTGCTCTCTTTCAAGGACAAGCTGAAAACCATTTGTATGTTTTTCCTTATGATTTGAACACACGTTTGACTTTCATTGTTTCATTTTCATGATCTTTTGTTTGTGTTCATTTTCATGTTACAACATGGTTGCTAAGTTCTTTATTATCAAGATTATGTCTTTCATGCCCATGTTTTAAGTTCTTTTGATCCCAGCTCACAATGCTTACATATATGATCAAGATTGTGTAGGTGCATGTCACCTCAAAAATTATTCTTTGTTATCACTTACCTACTTGAGGACGAGCAGGAGTTAAGCTTGGGGATGCTTGATACGTCTCCAACGTATCTATAATTTTTGATGCTCCATGCTTGTTTTTACACCATTTGCCTACTGTTTCGTTACACTTCGTGGCACTTTTATGCATTTTCCGGAACTAACCTATTAACGACTTGCCACAGTGCCAGTTCCCTGTTTTCTACTATTTTTGTGTTTTAGAAAAGCTACACAGGAAATATTCTCGGAATTGGACGAAACAAAAGCCAGAAGTCTTATTTTTCCCGGAAGCTTCCCGAAGACCGAAAGAGAGCCGGAGGGGGGCCAGAGGCCGCCCTCACACATAGGTGGTGCGGCCCAGGCCCTGGCCGCGCCACCCTGGTGTGAGGAGCCCCTGGCTGCTCCCTGACGACGCCCCTTCGCCTATATAAAGCCTCGGGACGGAAAACCCTAAGGGAGTCGGCGAAATTTCCAGAACAGTTCCGCAGCGCCGCCGCCGTCGAAGCCAAATTTCGGGGGACAGAAGTCTCTGTTCCGGCACCCTGCCAGGACGGGGAAGTGCCCCCGGAGCCATCTCCATCGGTCTCCATCGCCGTCTCCGCCGTCTCCATCGACCTCACCGCCATCTCCATCAACCTTGTTGTCTCCTATGATGAGGAGGGAGTAGTTCATCCCCGGGGCTAAGGGCTCTACCGGTAGCTATGTGGTTCACCTCTCTCTCCCATGATGTGATCTTTATGTGATCGTGAGCTTTGTATCACGTTGAACAAGTAGATGTTATTATTCAGATATTATGTGTATGCTAGTGGTATTATTAAAGTAATCTATTCCTCCTGCCATGGTGTAACGGTGACAGTGCGTGCATCATGGTGGTACTTGGTCTAGGCTACGATTGTGATCTTTTATGGATTATGAGAATAATTATCGCTATGATAGTATTGAAGTGATCTATTCCTCCTTTCATGGTGTAATGTTGACAGTGTGTGCACCGTGTTAGTACTTGGTCTAAGTTGCAATAATATCTATCTTGAGTTGTGATCTGATTTGAATATCTCTATGAGTGGTGTTTGTCAAGTACTTGATGAACTTTAAGGAGTGCTTCGTAGCCCTACGCAATGATTAGTGTTGTTCAATAGGAGAGTAATTCATAGTACCATAGTGAAGAGAAGTTGTTTATTTGTTCAATCATGTTATATTTGTTGGGAGTGTGTCCACTAGTGAAAGTATGATCCCTAGGCCTTGTTTCCAAGCCTTGCACACCGTTTACTTCCTGTTTTGTTACATGTTTGCTCGCATCGATACTTATTTCATATCACAGTTACTACTTATAATCATCACTACCGCTTGTATTTCACTATCTCTTCGCTGAACTAGTGCACCTATACATCTGACAAGTGTATTGGGTGTGTTGGGGACACAAGAGACTTTCTGTATTGTAATTGCAGGGTTGCTTGAGAGGGATAGCTTTGACCTCTTCCTCCCTGAGTTCGATAAACCTTGGGTGCACCACTTAAGGGAAACTTGCTGCTGTTCTACAAATCTCTGCACTTGGAGGCCCAACACCGTCTACAAGAACAGAAGCGTGTGTAGACATCAGTTAGGCTCGAGACCTTCTTCATACGTAGTACTCATCCGGCTGACGAGGAATCGATCGTTTTTAGGGCTGTCGGCTGTGGCTCGGTGCCCGGAGCCGGCTGCTGGTCAAGTGAATAACGCAGGAAGCAAAACATACATGAAGTGTTTTCCTTGGAGCCGGCCGTAACTAGCCGCTCTGTCATCCTTTATTCATTGTCAAGTTTTCGGGGTACAAGCTTTTGCCTTAGCAGAAGAAAGGTCTTAGGAGACTGACATTCCAGGGACACTCCGTCTCCTTGTCAGAGTTGTCTGCCTTGTTCTTCCTGGGCTCTTGTGCGTCGATGAGGTAGTAAGCCCCATTGCCCAGCATCCGACTGATAATGAACGGTCCCTCCCAAGGAGAGGACAGCTTGTGCATGCCTTTGGTGTTCTGGATCAGCCGGAGTACAAGGTCTCCTTCGCGAAACGCGAGCGGACGGATTTTTCGGCTGTGGTATCGTCGCAGCTGCTACTGATAGAGCGCTGATCTGGCCAGAGCCTGTTCTCGTGCCTCCTCAAGGAGGTCGATGCCATCTTCCCAAGCTTCTTTTGCTTGCTTCTCCGTGTACTAGACAACTCTGGGCGCATCGAGTTCGATATCAGTGGGCAGCACTGCTTCTGCTCCATAAACCAGGAAGAAAGGCGTGAAGCCAACAAAATAATTTGGAGTGGTGCGCAGGCTCCACAGCACTGAAGGTAGCTCCTCGACCCAATAGCCGGCTGAGCGCTCAAGGGGCTCTACCAGTCTTGGTTTGATGTCGGCTAGGATCAGCCCATTTGCCTTCTCCACTTGCCCATTTGTCTGAGGATGCGCCACCGATGCTAAGTCTAGCCGGATGCCCTTCTTGCCGCAGTAATCAGCAAAGACTCCCTTCGCAAAGTTCGTCCCGTTGTCAGTGATGATGCTGTGGGGAACTCCATATCTCGTGATGATCTCGTTGAAGAACTTGATGGTGGACGAGTCGTTGAGTTTTTTGATTGGCTTGGCTTGGCTTCGATCCACTTGGCGAACTTGTCCACAGCAACCAACAGATGCGTCAGGCCCCCGGGTGCGGTCTTGAATGGTCCTACCATGTCTAGGCCCCAAACTGCGAATGGCCAGGTGAGCGGGATGGTCTTGAGGGCTGCCGCTGGAGTGTTTCTGTGCTTGGAGAAGCGCTGGCAACCGTTGCACTGCCTCACCAGTTGCTCTGCATTCTACTTGGCCATCGGCCAGTAGAAACCATGGCAGAAGGCTTTGGCCACCAAAGCTCTGGAAGACGCGTGATGCCCACACTCCCCTTGGTGTATTTCTCTTAGCAGCTCCATCCCTTCTTCTGGCTCGATGCACTTCTAGAAGATGCCTGACACGCTGCGCTTGTACAGCTCGCTGTTGATGATGGTGTACGCCCTTGCGCGGCGTTGAATTCGCCTAGCTTCCGCTTCATCTTGCGGCAAGTCCCCAGCGATGAGATAGTTGGAGAATGGCTCCGCCCAGGAAGGTATCTCCCGTATGTGGAAGACACTGGCGACCAGAGGATCCGCAGCCCCCGGGTCCGTCGTCGTGCCGGCCTCGTCTGGTTGTCCGGCTGGGGGAGCTGGGCTGACTGACTGCTTCCTTCAGCCCCGAGACGGCAGCCCCCGGGTCCGGTGGTGGCACTTGAACCGGGGCGGGGTCTCCAGGCACGTAGATGGATATGGACTCCGGCGAAGGTTTGATAGACGGCTTGTGGATGACTTCCAGGGACACCCCAGCTGGGATATCCTGCTTGGTGGAGCCGATCTTGGACAGCCGGTCTGCTTCCTCGTTGTTTGCCCTGGGGACGTGGTGGAACTCGCAGCCCTCGAAGAATCCGCTGAGCTGTTGCACGTAGAAACGATAGGAGGCCATGTTGGCGTCCTTGGCGTCCCAATCCCCTGAAACCTGGTGTGTTACCAGGTCAGAGTCTCCAAAGCAGAGGATCCTCCTGATGCCGATCTGCTTGGCCATCTTGAGCCCATGTACTAGGGCTTCATACTCGGCGACGTTGTTCGACGCGCGGAAGTGCATCTGTAGCACGTACTGCAGCTTGTCTCCCTTGGGAGAGGTGAGGACGACGCCGGCCCCCAAGCCCCTGAGCAACTTGGAGCCATCGAAGTGCATGCGCCAGTGGGTGGAGTCTGGAGCTGGCGGCAGGTACTGATGCCCTCCCCAGTCAGCGAAGAAATCCACTATGATCTGCGACTTGATCGTCGTCCTTGGCTTGTACTGAATGGTATGAGCAGTGAGCTCGATCGCCCATTTGGCCACTCTTCCTGATGCGTCCTTGCACCCGATGATCTCCGAGAGCAGAGTGGTGCTCACCACCGTGATTGGGTGCTCCTCGAAGTAGTGCTTCAACTTCTTGGCCGCCATGTATACGCCGTACGCGACCTTCTGGTAGTGCGGGTAGTTCTGCTTGGAGAGAGTGAGCACCTCACTCAGGTAGTACACCGGGCGCTGAACCGGCAGCTCCTTGCCTTCCTCGGTGCGCTCCACCATGATCACGACACTTATGACTCGCGGAGTAGCCGCGATGTAGAGCAGCATTGGCTCTCGCGGAGCCGGCGCTGCCAAGATTGGCGCTGTAGACAAGGCTCGCTTGAGGTCGTTGAAGGCGTCATCGGCGCGCTGGGACCAAACAAAGTGGTCCATCTTCTTCATCAGCTGGTACAGTGGCATGGCCTTCTCCCCGAGCCGGTTGACGAACAGGCTGAGCGAGGCCAAGCATCCAGCAAACTTCTGCATGTCTCTGAGCTGGGTGGGCTTCTCTAGGGCCTCGATGGCTTTTATCTTCGAGGGGTTAGCCTCGATCCCTCGCTGGGAAACGATATAACCTAGGAGCTGTCCAGCCGGCACACCAAAGGTGCACTTCTCTGGGTTGAGCTTCATGCGATAGCGCCGCAGGTTGGCGAAGGTCTCCTTGAGGTCGTCCAGGAGCGTGCCGCTCTGCTTGGTCTTCACCACCATGTCGTCCACATAAGCGTGCACGTTCCTCCCAATCTGCCCCTGCAGACATCGCTGCATGGTTCGCTGGTAAGTGGCTCCAGCGTTCTTTAGGCCGAACGGCATGGTAACATAGCGGTAGGCTCCATATGGGGTGATGAAGGAGGTCTTGATCTGATCCGACTGGAAGAGCGGGATCTGGTGGTAGCCTGAATATGCATCCAGGAAGGACAGCAGGTCACAGCCGGCTGTGGAATCGATTACCTGGTTGATGCGTGGTAACGCAAATGGATCCTTGGGGCAAGCCTTGTTTGAGGCTGGTGTAGTCGATACACATTCGCCAAGTGTTGTTCTTCTTCAGAACTAAGACTGGGTTCGCAAGCCAATCAGGGTAAAACACCTCCATGATAAAGCCGGCTGCAAGGAGCCGGGCTATCTCCTCGCCAATAGCCTTCCTTTTCTCTTCTGCAAAGCACCACAGCGGTTGCTTGACCGGCTTGGCATCCGGCCTAACATTGAGTGAGTGCTCAGCCAGCTCCCTCGGTACACCTGGCATGTCCTTTGGAGACCATGCAAAGATGTCCCGATTCTCACAGAGGAAGCTGGTGAGCTCGCTTTCCTATTTAGCAGAAAGGCCGGTGTCGATGATGACGTACTTGGAGGGATCACTCTCATCCAGCAGGATCTTCTTGGTGTCGTTGGCCGGCTTGAACTGCTCCACCGGCGACTGGTGAACCGGCACATCTTGCTGGGTAAGCTCCACGCGATGCAGAAGCTGCCACTTCTCCTCGGCGATGACCAGTGCCTCTACCAGCTGCGAGCTCTCCTTTGCGCAGGCCAGGGACTTCTTGAAGCTTCCCGTGATGGTGATTATACCTCTGGGTCCTGGGAGCTTCATCTTCAGATAGGCGTAATGCGGGACAGCCATGAACTTGGCCAGGGCTAGACGGCCAAGCAGCGCGTGGTAGGGACTGCTGATGTCCACCACCTCGAACCAGATGGGCTCGCGGCGGCTATTCCCCTTCTTTCCGAAGAGAACCTCCAGCTGCACCTTGCCCAAAGGGGTGCAAGAATGCCTAGGCACGATGCCATGGAAGGTGAGCCGGCTCGGTTTCAGCTGAGCAAGTGGGATGCCCAACTTCTCCAGAGAGCTTCGGTAAAGAAGGTTGATACTACTACCGCCGTCGATGAGCACGCGGGAGAACCGGCACATGTGCGTATCGGAGCACACAACAGGGTCCAAGACCAGAGCGTACTCTCCAGGGCTGGGCATTAGCCTCGGATGGTCCTCGCGCCCCCAGGTAATGGCCGCCTCAGACCAATGCATGAACTGGGGTTCTGCAGGCATTATAGCGTTCACCTCTGCCTCATGCCAAAGGTCATTCCTTTTATCCTTGCCGGGGGTAGTAAAGATGTGATATTGCTCAACATCCGCCGGGAAGTCATCATCTTGGTCCGGCTCACCTCCAGCTGGGTCGTGCTGTTGGTCCTCCTGACCTCTAGCCGGCTGCGCTTGCGACGTACCAGGGATCTGTCGAGCGCGTTGCTCCAGCTGTCTCATGAAACGGCACTGACGCGTGGAGTGGGTCGCTTCCCTGCCCGGGGAGGTGTGGAACTTATACGGCTGATCAAGTGCGGCATCGAGGGTGTACTTGCCCTCTTTGCGCCCATGACCGCTACCGGCAGCCCCCGGGCCTCCTTGGTCAGAAGCCGCTCACTTTGAGCTAGCAGATTCTCTGGGGAATGCGTCGACGTGGTCAAGCCACAGGTGGATGTGCAGTGCTGATGGGCGAGTCTAGGACTCCGACCCTGGCACGGGCACCGGGATCTGGCGTGGCTTGCCTGCACCGCCACCCTGCTGGGCGCGGTGGCCTTGCGCGTTGCCGCTCGGGGCACGGCCACGTTGTCTGTGCCCTCCACGGCCTCGGCTCGCCGCTGGCGACCGCTGGATCTGGCCGGGGCCCGCGGTGGCGAAGCTGCGCCGCAGGTCACGAGCGAGCTCGGTCGGTGCGCCTCCATGCGCGTCATAGAACTCACTGAGCGTGGTGCTCGCGTAGCGCCGGTTGATCTCGTCCTCAGCCACCTTGCTGAGGAGGACGAGACGCGTCTGCTCCAGGGCCTCGGCGACCCGGGCGGGGTCGATGACGCGGTCGAGCGGTGCGCGCAGGTCCACGACGGCGATATCCAAGGTGTCCCGCTCTGGGAGTGGAGCATCCTACTCCGGTGGAGGAAGGCATTCGAGCGGCGGGCGCGCGGGGCGCGGTTGGTCGCTGCCTTCCTCGTCTCCCAGGGCCATCACTTCGACCATGGCGCCAAAGTCACAGCTTTTTCTGCAACTCGAGCCTCCGTCGCTCAGAGGATCGAGGGCGTCGGTTACCTCCTCCGGGAAGGGCTTGGCGACGTAGAAGAAGTGGCTGCCGATGTCGAGGAAGGAGCCGCTGCCGAAGCCGTTCTTGAAGTAGGCCAAGTTGTCGTCGACGCATTCGAAGGTGCCAAACCTCCAGACGAGGCCGGAGGCGACCTTCTCGCCGAGATCCGATGAGGGTCCCGGCCGGAACTTGACTCCGCTCGCCGCCGCGCTTTGCCCCACGGTGGGCGCCAAATGTCGTGGGAATTTAGAGACAGTAGCCATGGGTAGGCTTATCGGAGGGGCTCGACGGTGGTGACGAGGGGCCCGGCTCAGGATTGTGCCTACTGAGACACCACGGTTTACCCAGGTTCAGGGCCCTCCCGGGTGGAGGTGAAATCCCTACTTCCTGCCTGCTTCGTATTGATTGGACAGTATCGATTACAATGCTCCTCGAGGTGTTCGGGCTAGAGGAGGAAGAAGAAGATCAGACCCCCTAGACTAAGGGTCCAGGCCCCCTTATATAGGCGGGGGCCTGGTTACAGGTTGGGTAACGATTCGGCCGGCTGCCGGCTCCTCGGCGGCGGCGTCCTTGGCGTGATCCCTTCGCCCTGCTCTGACAGTTTCGCTTTATAAAGTACCTTTCCCCTGGGACCGGCATCTGGGAGGCATATGCCCTCCCTTTTGCCTTGGATCCTATCATGGGGAAGGGTCCTTGGTTGCTGATTGGCTGGACTTGGTCGTGGCGCTCATCACTCCCGTCCTTCGTCCCTGCCGCTCTTGTCGGGGCCAGCCCACTTTTGGCGAAACAGCCGTTGGTGGGCTTTTGTCTTCATCGCCCGGCTCTGGCCTTCCTCGATGGAATCGCCAGCCGGCTGCTGGCACAGCCGGCCCTCCGGGCCGAGCCGGTTTTCTTGTCTTCGAGCCGTGGAGACTCCTGGGACGCCAGCCGGCAAATAGCTCGGTGCGTGGCATGCCCCATAAGTCATCCCCATGACATGTGTGTTTCAACCATATGTAAAAACATATAAGGTGGTTTTCAGCTTGTCCCTCATGGAGTAGCAAAACATAAATGCATAGGACACCTTCAAGTTTAAGAGGGCAACTAGATACGAATAACTTAAGAACAAGCAAAACCATAATCTTGAATCAATCGGTGATAAACTTTGGGACTATGCACATTATACTCAGAATGACAACTATGCTCTCTTAGACGGTGCATAAAGATGGAAGGTGGAGACTCAACATAAAAGTAAAACAAAGGCCCTTCGCAGAGGGAAGCAGTGATTGCAAGTTTTATAAACCTTAAAAAATTATGGTACTTGCTAGCTTTGAGATCTCATTGCCCCATCATAAGCATCTTGAATGGTTAAGGTTAATGCGAGTACAATTATGAAGCATATGCTTGACAAATCATAAGTTGAAAACCTCGTGTCCCGTGAAGTACGAATACCCAAACCTCATGCTACTTTGCTTAGGTCCCAAGCAAGTTCTTGTCATTGTAAGTACACACGTATCATCGAGAACCACCAACGGGGTACCTCCTTGCCGGATGACATGGAACAAGCCCACATCAAAATGACAGGACAAACAGACAATGAACACCTCGGCATCTCTTTTATTTACCATTTGTAAAGATTTTTATTTTGAGATGCGTCGTCGAATGTCCACTATGAGCATGCTGTAAATTTCCACCATGAATGATGCATGGCTTAGATTAGAGGCCCAGGCGTTTCTCTAACACATATACAAACTCCATGAACTCCACAAGATTCCAATTTATTTCACACCACGAGTATCCATAAACAAAAGATCACAATATGAACTCAAATAAGAGAAAGCGCAATGTTGAAAGCTTGCTCCATGACGACATGGTTTGGCTAATTTCCAACTTACAGCTTGCAAGCATAACAACTCAACATAAGACAGCCACAATGTCAAAATTTTAAAAGCGAGAAAAGCAAAGTGTGCCATCAGGTTTGTGAGAGCTTTACTGACTATATTTCACATAACACCAAAAAGATTTTAATTTGAAGGATAGATAAAAGCAAGTCGAATGTACTTTGGAATAGCAAATTGCTAATAGGTATGTATGGTGGAAACAATGGCATAACTTGGTTTTTAGGAGTTGGATGCACGAGTATAGCTCATACTCAGTACAAAATGAGGGCTAGCAAAAGACTGGGAGCGACCAACTAAGAGAGCAATAACGGCCATAATCATGCATAGCGACAAAACATCATTAAAAGAAGCATAAAGTGGTATCACAAGTCAAAATCCAAATGATCATAGAGGCTATAGGCGACTTATTTTGTAGTCAAACATGTTGTAAGCATGCGCCAAGCCAGCCCAATTAAAGCATCAAAGGAGAAAACCACAATAATACTCCCACATAATAAAACCAACACATGATTTTTTCAAAGGCTCATTAAGTAATCTCAGTCATTTGAGAAAAGTCATTCTACAACAAAAATCACTAAGCATACTATCAAAAATACATCAAGCACGACATGCAAAAGTCTAAGCCGCAGTCTAAACAAGCTCCTTTTTTGTACCACTTTTTTGCATAATTTTTTTCTCTTTTCCAACACCATTCAAACCTTTTTAATTCAACTCTTTTGATGAAAACCAACATGGACCAGAGGTTAAAATACACCTTGATGCAAAGATATAACAAGGTCTGAACAAAAATCAAGGCGAAAAATGAAAGCTAAACGCAGTAGTAGAAAAAAAACACTCGTTGAACGATAAGACTGAAAATTAGAGTGTTCTTGGCAATGAAAAACAGAGCTCATCTTTTCCAAAAGAAATTTGTTGGGGTCCAACCATTTATTACAGCAAACAAAACAAAATAAAACTGAAAGCAAAAGTAAAGACGCTCCAAGAAAAACACATAGTGCATGAAGCAATAAAAATAGTGTCTTGAAAGGTGACCTGATTTTTGCCGATGAAGAAGGGGTGCCTCGGGGGCATCCCCAAGCTTTGAAACTTGTACCTCTTGGATATTTCTTGGGGGTTGCATGGGAATCCCTAAGCTTGAGCTTTTGTCCATTCCTCACCTCATCTCATCATTCTCTAATCCCTACACTTCAAAACTTCCTTCATGCAAAACTTCACACAATTCTATTAGCAACATTAGTGTAAGCATAATAATGAATCAACCTATTTTTGGTTCAGGTTTCAACTCAAAAACACCAAATATAAAGCATATACTACTGTAGCAACTTCCCCAAAAGTTCCGTGATCAAAAGAACTAAAAAAGAAAGCGATCGAGAGGCAAACACAAATAGTGGTAGAAATCTGTCAAAACAGAACAGCTGACAAAGATCGATTTTTCAGAGGATTTTCTGTTGCTCAAATCGAAAAGTGTAAATCTAATGAAAGTTTGGAAATAACCTGGGGCATATGCACAAGAAATCGCAGGTCAAAAAGATATTCAGAGAATTTTCACGAATTTTTATGGTGCAGTACGAAAATCTGTTTCAGGACAGCAACTTCCCCAAATCATACCTCACTCAAATTAGAGGTTTCCCTTAGCACAAAAACAAAATAAAAATGATAAGGAGAGGTTATTACAGAGGTAATAACTTCTAGGACTCAAATAAAAGAAAAAAAACTGAAAGTAAAACAATGGGTTATCTCCCAAGAGTGCTTTTCTTTAACGCCTTTGAGCTAGACGCAAAAAGTGGAAATCAAGTATTATCAAATGATGAAGCATCAAGTTCATAATTTGCTCTAAGAATAGAGTCAAAAAGTAATTTCTTTCTCTTTCTAGGAAAGTGTTCCATACCTTTCTTGAGTGGAAAATGATATTTTAATGGTGCCTTCCTTCATATCAATGATGACACCTACAGTTTGAAGAAAGGGCCTTCCCAAAATAATAGGACATGAAGTATTGCATTCAACATCCATAACAAGAAAATCAACGGGAACAAGGTTATTGTTAACCATAATAAGAACCTCATTAATCCTTCCCAAAGGTTTCTTCTTAGCAACATCAGCAGGAAGAATATCAAAATAACACTTTTCAAGCGGTGGTAAATCAAGCATATCATAGATTTTTCTAGGCATAATAGAAATACTAGCACCTCGATCAAACAAAGCACGGCAATCAAAACCATTAACATGCATATCAATGATGGGTTCCCAGCCATCTTCTAATTTCTTGGGAATAGAAGCCTTTTGTTTCAACTTTTCCTCCATAATTTGCATGAGAGCATTTGTAATATGCTTAGTAAAAGCAACATTTATAGGACTAGCATTGGGACTAAAAGCAAGCTTTTGCAAGAACAAAATAACTTCAGATATATTGCAGCCATCAACATCAAAATCATTAAAAGTGTGGGGACCCCGGATTACCCATCCAGAATACCCGATATGCATACAATTAACGATCCCATGATCAGTGTGTCGTGAATCCACATATCCGAGTTGATAACAGAATTACATCATCCATTACAGTACCGAATAGTATACTTACAACTGGTCACATGACCAGGTATGATATTGCCACGCAGGGCAAGTCTACAAATAAGCAGCGGATACCAAGTAGCGCTGATGACCCACGTCATGCCTACTACCCTACAGGCAACTGACTGGGAGACGTCCTAGTTCGCACCGGCGTCATCTTAACCACCTTCTTCTTCCATATTGTCTTCTCCATAGTCTGACCAAGTTAATAGCCAGGGACAAAGCCATGAGTACATTTTGAATTGTACTCGCAAACCATCTAAGGAGAAGTGTTGTCATGCAGTTTGGCTGTAGCAAGGAGAAAGGCTCTAATCTAGTTTATCCTATCTAGTCAATTTCTCATGTCGATATAGCATGTCTTACGACATTTCTATATCCTTATTAAAGAAAACATTTAGAAAACCTTTTTAGAAAAATCTCTAGGAAAGGAAGAAACTCATTTGATTTTCAGGAGAGAGTCGGTGGTCAATCAAACATGACCACCTTCCTTTATAAAACCAGGTCAATCACACATGACCATCTCCATTCCCTCGGCAGTACCCTCCAAGTACTCCATACCATAACCGTGCCATGACAGTACCCTCCGAGTACTCCGTCCAGCACCTTTCTCCATTTTTCCAAAAACTTTCTTGTAAAACCAAAAACCTGACATTGGGTTAAGTAACGGTCGTCCCAACCGTCCATGACCGAGGACTCGGCTATTCGAATAGATTTACACTCTGCAGAGTTTGTACACTTTACCCACAATTATCCGGATACTCATCGTGTGGGCATCTTCCCCGCATAACATCATATGCCACGACAAGCACCCGATCAAAGCCTTTCGCTTATCTACCTTAGTACGGGAATCTACCCTATGGAGTATGTACCTCCCTGGCACATCCTGGCAGTCTACCTCCACGTTCGAGCGTAACTCCAGTGCCACGTCAGGAGACCCATAGTGTCTTCCGGGTGGGTAGCCTATTGGCGGGCCCGCTATACTGTTGCCCACCACTTGTGACAAGCTGGATTCCGGGGTACCACATACCCTTATATAGATATGAGACTCCGGTACTAAAATAAACAAACTACGAGCTAAGCCCCGTCCCATACCAGGGTAATCGTGGTTGCACGGGTTAATTGTTCTGAGCGAACACTTAGTGATCACCAATGTCATTTCTGAAAAACTTCTGTCTCCAACTCCGGGATATACATCCCCACCTTATCTTCAAACTCATTTCTTTGAAATCCATCAATGGAATGGCACTCCATTCCAAGGTTCTCAAAATCATTTTCAAAGTCCCATTTGAGTGTTCCCAACCTAGAGTTTTTGCTCCACTACAAAGTTTCCCAAATGCTTTGCTTCTAATCAACAAGCCACTGTTGCAAGGGTTTTGAATAGGTGTTCAAAGGGGTCATCTCGAAGGATGATAACAAATTGGCTCGTGGAGCTTGAGCCAACAAATAATTGCTACAGGGACTATAGCAATATAAAAACATGCAGTTTAATAAACCTTTATGAAACATGCAAAGTAAGTGAATAGGATCAGATATGTATCAAGTATAGATGGCTTGCCTTGGTTGGCTAGTCCCTGTTCTTCCGCCTCCTGGTACTTGTACACTTCTCCTTCCTTGTTGCACTCGGTGTCGTTCGATTCTATCGCCGGTTAAAGAAATAGCAACAATAAGCAAGCATGCATACACAAAGCACAAGCATTTCATCACTCAACATCACACAACAAAGAGTATCAGAAACAAACATGTTTAGAATCTAAAACAAGTTTTCATAGGTTTTTAGTAGCAAGTTAATTATATTAGAAACTAGGGTTTTTCAATCATAGAAATTAAAGCACCACTTCACTTCAAACAAGCATGCAGGTGTTCATATAGACCAAGTAACATGCTCAGCACACTCGTAGATAGACAACAATCTTATGAACTCAACAAAGTTGGATTCACCTCAAAACACCTTGTGGTTGATTTTCTAAGAATTTCCTAGCAAGAATAATAGCCATAACACTAGAATAATTCCCAGATATTCTCTGGACATCATAAAAATGCACCAAAGAATGTTCTGGAAAGCTATGATTAAGCACAACACATAGAAATTGGTTTCACACAAAAAATTATATCCTACTGCAAATGAGAAATTAAACTATATTAAATAAACTATTTACCAAATTAATTACTACTGCAGATCTACAGCTCCTAAAATAGCAAACTCAGTGGGACATGCAAGCTAACATATCAGAGCATCTCTGAAAATTTGAAACACAGCAATACAATATACAAAACTCAAGATTTGGATTTTAGATGGAAAAGTGATTAATTCTACCCAATAAAATACCACAATATCTACGGTGATCTAATGAGCATGGGACCGGTGCCAAGGGCTAGATCTGTAAACAAGGATCACTCAGTAGTCTGAATCACACGAAATGGATGCTCAGATGTTTTTATTTTGAATAAACAAGATTCAGATCTAAGCTAGACGAGCCTGGACGTCTTCCCTCCTCCGCCACTGAGAGGGCGATTTTTCATCTCCCCCGCAGATCCACCACTTCCCCGCCGGTTCGCCGGATCCCTCGTCCTCCGTCGGCCGCTCCGGCGGCGGGAGGGCGGGGGATCTCCGTTTCTCGGGTGTAGTTGCGTAGGGTTTGTGGGGTCTTCAACCGGCGGCGCTGTGGAGGCGGTGGTGCGGTCGGCGTGGTGTGTTGCGGCGGATCTCATCCCCTTCGACGGCGGCGCTCTCCGGAGCTTCGTGGTGGAGATCCTGCCTTTCCCGAACTCGCGGTTCTTTGGATCTGTGATGTTCATCAAGCCCTATCCGGCGATGGCGTGGCGGCTGGGCCGAAACTTGTTCAATAAAGAGAAGGATGTGATTTGGAGCTTCGCGATGGAGATGCTGGGATGCGGTGTAGGTTCTCAGGAGCTGGAGACCGGCGACTTCCCGTCCGCGGAGGGCATGTACCTGATCCAAGCCATCAAGAGGTACAGCGGCAGCGGCGCGCCACCGGCGGCATCGTGCTCGTCATCGACATCGGGATTCAGAGGACGTCTTTGTAATTTTGCCGTTGTTCTGGGTCTTTCTGTAAGTTCGAAGCTTTAATATCTTGTCCTTTTCCCCGCAAAAAAAACAAGATTCAGATCTAAACTTAAAATTAACAGAGTTTCAGAGAGAGAGAGAGAAAAAAAGTAACAGGCCGAATCTAAATGGACCCAGACGGATCCAGAGAAGACCGGCCCAACAACACCTTACATAACTGCCAAGGGGTAGGCCACCGTAGGATTAGAATCGGAGGGCTTACAAAGGGTGGAGAAGGCTGGCGAACAGCGGCGACCAATCGACGCGGCGGTGTCCGTCCTGGCGCCATGGCGCGACCGGAGAGCTCGTCGTCGACGACTGTGGACTCCGCCCGGATGAAATAATTGTGCAAGGAGGCTCTTAAGGACGTCGCCCACCTTCTGAGCCCACGCGCGCACGCCGGAGATGGCTGCAGTAGGGAGCTCGATGAAGGCCGATGCGGGCGGACAGAGTCGATGGTGTGTTCGATGATTCCGGCGTCCCTGAAACAAGTAGAGGCGGGGGTGAGCTATAGTAGGAGGACGGGAAACATCAGAAGTAGGAGTGAGTTCGCGGGATGGTCTGGAGCGTGCCAGCGATGGCGCCGTCCTCGGTGGCGCTTGGGGTCAAGCCCGAGGAAGAGGGGAGAGCTGGGGCTCGGGTTGGGGTTTGTCTAGGAGGGAGAGTGAGCGAACTGATGTGGAGGTGGGTTGGTGGCTAAGGGAGGGTCGAGCCGTTTTATCTAGGAGACTGCCGCTGCCTTGCCAAGACGCGGCGCTCGGTGTCTGGCCGTGGAGCGCGGCGAGGACGGACAACAGGAAACGGACAAGAAGGGGAGCGGGGCTGCGCCAGAGAGGTCACAGGGTCTGGACGGGGTAGCTGGCGAGAGGACGGGTCAAGGGGAGGTCGGTCGGCTCGGGGAGACAAGGCTGAACGCACGCCTGCCAGGTGTTCGATGCTGGGTCGGCTCTCAGAACGTGGTCGATTGAGGCCGAGAGGAAGAGTACAAAAGAGATGCCGTGCTAGGGAAGGCTCGAGGAGGGTTAGGGGAGGCCAGTGGCGAGGTGTCTTGGGCAGGCGTGCTCGTTTTCATGCTGTCCAAAATCGGTGGTCACCGGGAACAAGGAACAGAGAGAGGAGATGGTTCGGCTTGGCCAGCCGTGGTCTCTGGCTTGCGGGGTCAAGGTGGTGATCTAGGTAAGGATCGGATCCTCATTGGGGGTCAGCATATGAGTGGGTGAGAAGGAAACAAAGAGGGAGAGAGAGATACGAATATTGAATGCATGAAGCTAGGCATGGCCGGCTCAGATTTGCTTATTTTACAAAGGCCAAGAGATTGTGCAATCGACAATGTTGGTCGACCAGGGGTTAGTGCTGGAGGTGGTTTCGCACTTTGGGAGGTTTGATGATGTTTACAAACACTTAGGGGAATAGAGATGAAAGTAGTGTTATGACAATATTGATCATGTAGGTATAAAGGCACCCATTTATAGTTTTGCCCAAGAGATGATGATTGAGAGGTAGATCAGTAGGATGTGGTTGAAGAATAGAGTATGACATTTAAATTTCGAATTTAAATGTGTTGGTTTGGTTTCTATAAAAGAGTTGATCCAATTTTGGATAAAATATATGTTTACTAGCTTTTTTTTTAAAAGTTACAAGATAATATTTTGAGTTCAAAATGATCTACTTGCATTACTATGCATAGTAGATTTCTCTCACTTTTTTTTAAAAAAAAATGCAAGAAAATCAAGAATTGCCATGGTTACCTCTCGCCATGCATTTTGTGAGCTAGGAAAGGAATAAGTAGAAATAATTTTTATAAAAAAAATAATTCAAAAAAGGGAAATAGAAGGATATGAAAGGTAGGTCACATTTCCGAATTTTATTTTCAGAAGAAACTTTGAAAACAAATGGTAAACTTTGAAGTGATTTTCTAGAAAATAAGAAAACATAAAGGATTTATGCTTTTAGAAATAAATGGCCACAAGGTAAATGAGTTAAGATTGATCAACTAAAACAAGGATAGATATGAGATGATGTTGTTTCAGGTCGAGGGGAAATGGTGGAGGTTTTAACTAAACCATTGTTTGGCTAGGGAAGAATAAGTGACAAATGGTCACTATTTTGATTAGGTTCAAAAACAAGATTAAACAAGTAGCATATGGTCTCAATGATCAAGTGGTAATGGGAAAGAATGAAAGATTATATGGCAGGAAAGAGATATAAGAAGGTCAATTGCCATAAATAGAAGGTATGAGGTTAAGACAAGTCTCTGAAGATTGAATCTGTTAATAGAAATGAAGATAGGGCCAGACTTGGAATTTGGGTGATTCTGAATTTTAACTTGCCTCTTTGGTATTTCTTAGCTCCATTTAGATGCTATCAAGCATTAATAATATTTTATGAAAAATAATGAGTAGAGGAAATCCTCCAAACAAAGCATTCATACACACAAAAAGTAGTCAAGCAAAATCAAACGTAGCCAAGCACATGCAATAATAACTCATCATGAGAGCAATGGTTTGAACAAGTGCTCAAATGGGGATCATGCCTATGAGATTGTTGAAAAGAGTTGTAAATGAGGTAGTAAGGCTTTTGTAAATAGTTTCAGAAGCTAGTGGAGACATAAACATCTCCTTTATATAGTTTTCTCAAAGGGGGTGTGAAATCCTTTTTATAAATAAAGTATGAGTTCGTAAAATAATGGGATCACAACACTGTGTCCCTTTAGTTTTATAAATACTTAGTTTTGGTAAAACTTATGCTACAAAATATATATGTGCTCTTGTTTTGGGAGATTTAAAATATTTTGAAGTAAGGGAGGTGCCAGAATACTATATTCAGAAAAATAGCCAGAAGCATAAATGATGCATGATCACAAGGACACAAGGATTGTGTTGGTCCACAATCTTATTCACCAATCAACACTCTTACAAACATTATTTACACAATAATCAAGGAACACACGCAAGAAATATTATTTTAATTGGTTAGTTGCAAAAAGTTTTTGTTGGCCCTCATTTTTGCCTCACTAAACATCGCTTAAACTTGGCTACAAAAGTTGGGGTGTTATAGCTCTTCCCCCCTTAAAAAGAATCTCGTCCCGAGATTCCTAAGCGTAGTACTAGAGTGATATAGCGACTGAGTTGGAGTTAGACCTTAACGGTTGATCTTCCAACTCACCAGTGATGCTCTGAGTTGCATCAAAGACTTGCTTTTGCTGAAGGTGTAGATCGTCCTCATTTGCTGAAGTTGGTGGTTGAAGAGTTGATGTTGTCGAAAGTATCTTGTCGAGACGCCTTTGAGGTTGATGCAGCTAGGCTATCTAGTATGCCCGAAGGATTCTACGTGAGTCAGAGGGTTATTAGCTCGCAGTCGAGGTCCTGAAGAGTCGAGGCTTCTCGGGTAGTTTTCGTGGGCGTGGGATGTCGCTTCCCTTGTGTAGCCTGATGGAATCTTCGAATCTTTGTGTCGCGCCTTGAAGCTGGAGGTTGGTGTAGACCCTTCTGTCTTGAGCTTGGAGTGCTATAGAGGTTGTAGATAATGGCGCTTGAGCTTCGGTCCTGCTAGGTACTTCAAATCTGTAGACTTAATTCTCTGTGCTTCCTAACTATCAGGGCGCATGTTAGTCCTAATTGCAGGCATTCATCTTGGTATTCTTGGGCTTGAGTTGAAGGTTCTTCTTTGGTGGAGGCGAGTCGAGGGCTTGATCTTGAAGTGTCTTCAGGCTTCCATTTGCTTGGTGAAGATCAAACATGAGAGTCTTCGTCTTCATGTGCCAAGAACTTGTTAAACTTCACAAGTTAGGCTTGGCTTCGATACTACTATGCTCCATCTTAGTTGGCTTGTTAGAAGATTAGCCGGTGCTGGAGGGGTTAAGAGAGTATCATAAAAGTTAGCGGGACTCCATTTTAAAATGGAACCCATGTTAGTGAAGTCATTGTCTCCTAGGAGTCTTTCATAGTCTAGGCGGGTCTATCTTCTGCTTCCTTGATGTTGTAGAGAGGTCTTGACGAAGCTTGAATCACGTAGCAAAATTGCCGCGCTGGACCTCGACAAGAGTTATAATCCACCATTATCAAGGTTTGAGTTAGCGTTTTATTGCTAACTTATATATGCTACTCGAGCTGACATAAATCGATGAGAGGGAAAACACATTTTAGGGGGGTTTTTCTATTTAGGGTTTTACATGCCAGAGGGGTTTGTAAGGCTGAGAGGCCAAGTCAAATCATGAGCACATAGTACACCATGCATTCAAGAAACACACAAGACAACTGCAAACGCTATCGAGAACACGCAAGGCAAACAACAAACAATTTCAGAAATCACATGAGGTACTTCAAGTACCAACAATGCCTAACAACGCGCGATATTTGGGGTTAGTCCTATTCATCCTAGGGTCATGGTTGTCCATAGTTGTTTATGTCTTCATTCTCCTTGACTCTCGCTTCAGCAGAAACTTGATGGCAGTTGGTGGTGAAGTTGTAGTGTTGTTGAGCCGTTGATGTTGACTTGCGAAGTGCAGTTTTGTAAGTCTTCTTGTATCACATCACAGGGTTGTGAGGCCTTCAGGGGGATTGCTGAAGTGTGCCATTGGTGGCATACAAGCCCGACAATCCTAATAAATACTAGTCAAGCAACTAAGTACTTGGTCCTTGGCGACTGAAAAAGTGCGAGTCCAGGGAGGAACAAGGTCAGCTTCTTGACAGAGCAGTTGGTGTCAACCAAAAGAAAATTATTTGTCAAAATCCTTCTTCCTTTGCACCTGGAGAGGTTTTGAAGACGTCCTTCTGAAGTTTGCTCCATATTGTGCTGCTAAGCTCCAGGTCTATTTGGGGACATCGTCCAATAGGTAGTTTTGAAGAAGATAAGTGCTGACTGGTGAAAGCAGGCGTCCTTGTGCGTGGTGAATGACCAGCCCGTTGGGAACCCCAAGAGGAAAGTATGATGAGTGCAGCGGCAAGTTTTCCCTCAGTTATGAAACCAAGGTTTATCGATCAGGAGAAGGGAGACGGTGACGACTGAAGGTGTTTGTGGAACCTGCACACACACAGACAAATACTTTGTTCCCAACTTGCGATGAGGTTGTCAATCTCACCGGTTTGCTTGAAACAAAGGTTATGAGTGTATCGAGTGGAAAACAGTAGTAATATGCTAGTAAAGTAAACAGTGCGGGAATAGTAAACAGGTGATTGCAATATGATTAAAATAGGACCGGGGTCCATAGTTCACTAGTGGTGTCTCTCCATAGATAAATAACATGCTGGGTAAACGAATTACAGTTGGGCAATTGATAGAATAAAGATAACGTGATATGTCAAGAAGATCACTATGAGATTCACTCTGGGCATTACAACAAAATACATAGACCGCCATCCAACTGCATCTATGACTAATAATCCACCCCCGGGGATATCATCCGAACACCCTAGAAGTATTAAGTTGCGAACAACAGATAATTGCATTAAGCAAAGTGTGTAATGTAAACAAAGCATATGCCCTCGAGCATATGAATGTTGTTTTCTCCCTAGTAGCAACAGCACATCTACCACCTTAGAGGTTTCTGTCACTCCCCCAGGTGAAATAGAGGCATGAACCCACTATCGAGCATAAATACCCCCTCTTGGAGTCACTAGCAACTACTCGGCCAAGATAGCCACTAACAACGGAGAGCATGCAAGATCATAAACATCATAGAGATAATATAAGATAAAATTCAGTGCAGCAACTTAATCATAAACACCAATATTCATCGGATCCCAACAAACCAACATCATAGTATTACATAACGGTGATCTCAATCATGTAGGGCAGCTCATGAGATCTAAACATGAAGCACATGGTGGAGAAGACAACCATCTAGCTACTGCTATGGACCCATAGTCCAAGGTAGACTACTCACTCATCGCTCCGGAGGCAATCATGGCGATGAAGGAGACCTCCGGTGGCGATTCCCCTCTCCGGCAGGGTGCCGGGAAGAGCTTCTGGACCCTCCCGATCTTCGGGTCGACGGCGGCGGCGGATCGCGATGTATTCTGGAAAACTGATCTCTCCTCTAGGTTTTTCTCGTCAGGGGGTATATGTAGGCGAAAGGGGGCTGTCAGAGGTGGAGCCACGGGCCCTCACACGGGGGTGGCGCGGCCAGGGGCCAGGGCGCGCCGCCCCTGTGTGTGGGGGCCTCGTGGCCCCCCTCCGTCAGGTCTTCGTATGTTTGGGAGCTCCCCGATGAAATATGACTTCAGGAACTTGTTTCGTCCAATTCGGAGAATATTTCCTGTGTATCACTTCTGAAACACAAAAACAGCAGAAAACAGGAAACTGGCACTGTGGCACTTCGTTAATAGGTTAGTTCCGGAAAGCGTATAAAAATGCCACTAAGTGTAACGAAACAATAGGCAAATGGTGTAAAACAAAGCATGGAGCATCAAAAATTATAGATACGTTTGAGACGTATCAATAAGACAGATGGAGTAATAAACTTCAACCATCTTTGGAAACTAGAAAGATAAGATTAGAAGTTTTGAAGGGATAAGAAGAGTATAAGCCATTCCTTTGGCTAATTAGGAAAATAAATTTGTAATTATTTTCTTACCCACAATTATACTTTCCTAACTAACACCCATGCTAACTAGGGTCTCCTAAAGTCAGGATGGCTCTGATACCAACTCTGTGGGGACCCCGGATTACCCATCCAGAATACCCGATATGCATACAATTCACGATCCCATGATCTGTGTGTCGTGAATCCACATATCCGAGTTGATAACAGAATTACATCATCCATTACAATACCAAATAGTATACTTACAACTGGTCATATGACCAGGTATGATATTGCCACGCAGGGCAAGTCTACAAATAAGCAGCGGATACCAAGCAGCGTTGACGACCCACGTCATGCCTACTACCCTACATGCAACTGACTGGGAGACGTCCTAGTTCACACCGGCGTCATCTTAACCACCTTCTTCTTCCATATTGTCTTCTCCATAGTCTGACCAAGTTAATAGCCAGGGACAAAGCCATGAGTACATTTTGAATTGTACTCGCAAACCATCTAAGGAGAAGTGTTGTCATGCAGTTTGGCTGTAGCAAGGAGAAAGGCTCTAATCTAGTTTATCCTATCTAGTCAATTTCTCGTGTCGATATAGCATGTCTTACGACATTTCTATATCCTTATTAAAGAAAACATTTAGAAAACCTTTTTAGAAAAATCTCTAGGAAAGGGAGAAACTCATTTGATTTTCAGGAGAGAGTCGGTGGTCAATCAAACATGACCACCTTCCTTTATAAAACCAGGTCAATCACACATGACCATCTCCATTCCCTCGGCAGTACCCTTCAAGTACTCCATACCATAACCGTGCCACGACAGTACCCTCCGAGTACTCCGTCCAGCACCTTTCTCCATTTTTCCAAAAAAATTCTTGTAAAACCAAAAACCTGACATTGGGCTAAGTAACGGCCGTCCCAACTGTCCATGACCGAGGACTCGGCTATTCGAATAGATTTACACTCTGCAGAGTTTGTACACTTTACCAACAATCATCCGGATACTCATCGTGTGGGCATCTTCCCCGCATAACATCATATGCCACGACAAGCACCCGATCAAAGCCTTTCGCTTATCTACCTTAGTACGGGAATCTACCCTATGGAGTATGTACCTCCCCGGCACATCCTGGCAGTCTACCTCCACGTTCGAGCGTAACTCCAGTGCCATGTCAGGAGACCCATAGTGTCTTCCGGGCAGGTAGCCTATTGGCGGGCCCGCTATACTGTTGCCCACCACTTGCGACAAGCCGGATTCTGGGGTACCGCGTACCCTTATATAGATATGAGACTCCGGTACTAAAATAAACAAACTACGAGCTAAGCCCGTCCCATACCAGGGTAATCGTGGTTGCACGGGTTAATTGTTCTGAGCGAACACTTAGTGATCACCAATGTCATTTCTGAAAAACTTCTGTCTCCAACTCCGGGATATACATCCCCACCTTATCTTCAAACTCATTTCTTTGAAATCCATCAATGGAATGGCACTCCATTCCAAGGTTTTCGAAATCATTTTCAAAGTCCCATTTGAGTGTTCCCAACCTAGAGTTTTTGCTCTACTACAAAGTTTCCCAAAGGCTTTGCTGCTAATCAACAAGCCACTGTTGCAAGGGTTTTGAATAAGTGTTCAAAGGGGTCATCTCAAAGGATGATAACAAATTGGCTCGTGGAGCTTGAGCCAACAAGTAATTGCTACAAGGACTATAGCAATATAAAAACATGCAGTTTAATAAACCTTTATGAAACATGCAAAGTAAGTGAATAGGATCAGATATGTATCAAGTATAGATGGCTTGCCTTGGTTGGCTAGTCCCTGTTCTTCCTCCTCCTGGTACTTGTACACTTCTCCTTCCTCGTTGCACTCGGTGTCGTTCGATTCTATCGCCAGTTAAAGAAATAGCAACAATAAGCAAGCATGCATACACAAAGCACAAGCATTTCATCACTCAACATCACACAACATAGAGTATCAGAAACAAACATGTTTAGAATCTAAAACAAGTTTTTATAGGTTTTTAGTAGCAAGTTAATTATATTAGAAACTAGGGGTTTTCAATCATAGAAATTAAAGCACCACTTCACTTCAAACAAGCATGCAGGTGTTCATATAGACCAAGTAACATGCTCAGCACACTCGTAGATAGACAACAATCTTATGAACTCAACAAAGTTGGATTCACCTCAAAACACCTTGTGGTTGATTTTCTAAGAAGTTCCTAGCAAGAATAATAGCCATAACACTAGAATAATTCCCAGATATTCTCTGGACATCATAAAAATGCACCAAAGAATGTTCTGGAAAGCTATGATTAAGCACAACACATAGAAATTGGTTTCACACAAAAATTTATATCCTACTGCAAATGAGAAATTAAACTATATTAAATAAACTATTTACCAAATTAATTACTACTGCAGATCTACAGCTCCTAAAATAGCAAACTCAGTGGGACATGCAAGCTAACATATCAGAGCATCTCTAAAAATTTGAAACACAGCAATACAATATACAAAACTCAAGATTTGGATTTTAGATGGAAAAGTGATTAATTCTACCCAATAAAATACCACAATATCTACGATGATCTAATGAGCATGGGACCGGTGCCAAGGGCTAGATCTGTAAACAAGGATCACTCAGAAGTCTGAATCACACGAAATGGATGCTCAGATGTTTTTATTTTGAATAAACAAGATTCAGATCTAAACTTAAAATTAACAGAGTTTCAGAGAGAGAGAGAAAAAAAAGTAACAGGCCGAATCTAAATGGACCCAGACGGATCCAGAGAAGACCGACCCAACAACACCTTAAATAACTGCGAAGGGGTAGGCCATCGTAGGATTAGAATCGGAGGGCTTACAAAGGGTGGAGAAGGCTGGCGAACGGCGGCGACCAATCGATGCGGCGGTGTCCGTCCTGGCGCCATGGCGCGGCCGGAGAGCTCGTCGCCGACGACTGTGGACTCCGCCCGGACGAAATAATTGTGCAAGGAGGCTCTTAAGGATGTCGCCCACCTTCTGAGCCCACGCGCGCACGCCGGAGATGGCTGCAGTAGGGAGCTCAATGAAGGCCGATGCGGGCGGACAGAGTCGATGGTGTGTTCGATGATTCCGGCGTCCCTGAAACAAGTAGAGGCGGGGGTGAGCTATAGTAGGAGGAGGGGAAACAACAGAAGTAGGAGTGAGTTCGTGGGATGGTCTGGAGCGCGCCAGCGATGGCGCCGTCCTCGGTGGTGCTTGGGGTCAAGCCCGAGGAAGAGGGGAGAGCTGGGGCTCGGGTTGGGGTTCGTCTAGGAGGGAGAGTGAGAGAACTGGTGTGGAGGTGGGTGATACGTCTCCAACGTATCTATAATTTTTGATGCTCCATGCTTGTTTTTACACCATTTGCCTATTGTTTCGTTACACTTAGTGGCACTTTTATGCATTTTCCGGAACTAACCTATTAACGAATTGCCACAGTGCCAGTTTCCTGTTTTCTGCTGTTTTTGTGTTTCAGAAGTGATACACAGGAAATATTCTCGGAATTGGACGAAACAAGTCCTGAAGTCTTATTTTACACGGAAGCTTCCAGAGATCCGAAGGAGAGTAGGAGGGGGGCCACCAGGGCCCCACACGCAGGGGTGGCGCGGCCAGGCCCCTGGCCGCGCGGGCCCCGTGTGAGGGCGCCTGGCTCCTCCTCTGACATCGCCCCTTCGCCTATAAAAACCCCCCGATGGAAAAAACCAAAGTACCCGATCACTTTTCCAGAACACATCACGATCCGCCGCCGCCGTCGACCCGAAGATCGGGAGGGTCCAGAAGCTCTTCCCGGCACCCTGCCGGAGAGGGGAATCGCCACCGGAGGTCTTCTTCATCGCCATGCTTGCCTCCGGAGCGATGAGTGAGTAGTCTACCTTGGACTATGGGTCCATAGCAGTAGCTAGATGGTTGTCTTCTCCACCATGTGCTTCATGTTTAGATCTCATGAGCTGCCCTACATGATTGAGATCACCGTTATGTAATTCTACATGTTTGCTTTGTTGGGATCCGATGAATATTGGTGTTTATGATTGAGTTGCTGTACTGAATATTATCTTTTGTTATCTCTATGATGTTTATGATCTTGCATGCTCTCCGTTGTTAGTAGCTATCTTGGCCGAGTAGTTGCTAGTGACTCCAAGAGGGGGTATTTATGCTCGATAGTGGGTTCATGCCTCTGCTTAACCTGGGGGAGTGACAGAAACCTCTAAGGTTGTAGATGTGTTGTTGCTACTAGGGAGAAAACAACATTCATATGCTCAAGGGCATATGCTTTGTTTACATTACACACTTTGCTTAATGCAATTATCTGTTGTTCGCAACTTAATACTCATGGGGTGTTCGGATTGATATCCCCGGGAGTGGATTATTAGTCATAGATGCAGTTGGATGGCGGTCTATGTATTTTGTTGTAATGCCCAGAGTAAATCTCATAGTGATCTTCTTGACATATCACGTTTATCTTTATTCTATCAATTGCCCAACTGTAATTTGTTTACCCAGCATGTGTTATTTATCTATGGAGAGACACCACTAGTGAACTGTGGATCCCGGTCCTATTTCCATCATATTGCTATCACCTGTTTACTTTACTCGCACTGTTTACTTTATTCACATACTCTACTGTTTTCCACTCGATACACTCATAACCTTTGTTTCAAGCAAACCGGTGAGATTGACAACCTCATCGCAAGTTGGGAGCAAAGTACTTGGTTGTGTGTGTGCAGGTTCCGCGTTGCAGCTAGCAAGCAAAGCTTGGACGAGGCGCCATATATAAATTGTCCGAAGCTGTCGCAAGCTAGCAAGCATCACCTTCAGTCGTTTGTCTCTCCTCTCCAAGAACGATAAACCTTGGTTTCTTAACTGAGGGAAAACCAGCTGCTATACTCATCACACCTTCCTCTTGGGGTTCCCAACGGGCTGGTCATTCACCACGCATCAGTTGGTTGGTGGCTAAGGGAGGGTCGAGCTGTTTTATCTAGGAGACTGCCCTGCCTTGCCAAGACGCGGCGCTTGGTGTCTGGCCGTGGAGCACGACGAGGACGGACAACAGGAAATGGACAAGAAGGGGAGCGGGGCTGCGCCAGAGAGGTCACAGGGTCTGGGCGGGGTCGCTGGCGAGAGGACGGGTCAAGGGGAGGTCGGTCGGCTCAGGGAGACAAGGACGAACGCACGCCCGCCAGGTGTTCGATGCCGGGTTGGCTCTCAGAACGTGGTCGATTGAGGCCAAGAGGAAGAGTACAAAAGAGATGTCGTGCTAGGGAAGGCTCGAGGAGGTTTAGGGGAGGCCAGTGGTGAGGTATCTTGGGCAAGCGTGCTCATTTTCATGCTGTCCAAAATCGGTGGTCACCGGGAACAAGGAACGGAGAGAGGAGATGGTTCGGCTTGGCCAACCGTTGTCTCTGGCTTGCGGGGTCAAGGTGGTGATCTAGGTAAGGATCGGATGCTGATTGGGGGTCAGCATATGAGTGGGTGAGAAGGAAACAAAGAGGGAGAGAGAGATACGAATATTGAATGCATGAAGCTAGGCATGGCCGGCTCAGATTTGCTTATTTTACAAAGGCCAAGAGATTGTGCAATCGACAATGTTGGTCGACCAGGGGTTAGTGCTGAAGGTGGTTTCTCACTTTGGGAGGTTTGATGATGTTTACAAACACTTAGGGGAATAGAGATGAAAGTAGTGTTATGACAATATTGATCATGTAGGTATAAAGGTACCCATTTATTGTTTTGCCCAAGAGATGATGATTGAGAGGTAGATCAGTAGGATGTGGTTGAAGAATAGAGTATGACATTTAAATTTCGAATTTAAATGTGTTGGTTTGGTTTCTATAAAAGAGTTGATCCAATTTTGGATAAAATATACGTTTACTAGCTTTTAATTATTTTTTTGAAAGTTACAAGATAATATTTTGAGTTCAAAATGATCTACTTGCATTACTATGCATAGTAGATTTCTCTCGCTTTTTTTTAAAAAAAATGCAAGAAAATCAAGAATTGCCATGGTTACCTCTCCCCATGCATTTTGTGAGCTAGGAAAGGAATAAGTAGAAATAATTTTTATAAAAAAAAATTCAAAAAAGGGAAATAGAAGGATATGAAAGGTAGGTCACATTTCCGAATTTTATTTTCAGAAGAAACTTTGAAAACAAATGGTAAACTTTGAATTGATTTTCTAGAAAATAAGAAAACAGAAAGGATTTATGCTTTTAGAAATAAATGGCCACAAGGTAAATGAGTTAAGATTGATCAACTAAAACAAGGATAGATATGAGATGATGTTGTTTCAGGTCGAGGGGAAATGGTGGAGGTTTTAACTAAACCATTGTTTGGCTAGGGAAGAATAAGTGACAAATGGTCACTATTTTGATTAGGTTCAGAAACAAGATTAAACAAGTAGCATATGGTCTCAATGATCAAGTGGTAATGGAAAGAATGAAAGATTATATGGCAGGAAAGAGATATAAGAAGGTCAATTGCCATAAATAGAAGGTATGAGGTTAAGACAAGTCTCTGAAGATTGAATCTGTTAATAGAAATGAAGATAGGGCCAGACTTGGAATTTGGGTGATTCTGAATTTTAACTTGCCTCTTTGGTATTTCTTAGCTCCATTTAGATGCTATCAAGCATTAATAATATTTTATGAAAAATAATGAGTAGAGGAAATCCTCCAAACAAAGCATTCATACACACAAAAAGTAGTCAAGCAAAATCAAATGCAGCCAAGCACATGCAATAATAACTCATCATGAGAGCAATGGTTTGAACAAGTGCTCAAATGGGGATCATGCCTATGAGATTGTTGAAAAGAGTTGTAAATGAGGTAGTAAGGCTTTTGTAAATAGTTTCAGAAGCTAGTGGAGACATAAACATCTCCTTTATATAGTTTTCTCAAAGGGGGTGTGAAATCCTTTTTATAAATAAAGTATGAGTTCGTAAAATAATGGGATCACAACACTGTGTCCCTTTAGTTTTATAAATACTTAGTTTTGGCAAAACTTATGCTACAAAATAGATATGTGCTCTTGTTTTGGGAGATTTAAAATATTTTGAAGTAAGGGAGGTGCCAGAATACTATGTTCAGAAAAATAGCCAGAAGCATAAATGATGCATGATCACAAGGACACAAGGATTGTGTTGGTCCGCAATCTTATTCACCAATCAACACTCTTACAAACATGATTTACACAATAATTAAGGAACACACGCAAGAAATATTATTTTAATTGGTTAGTTGCAAAAAGTTTTTGTTGGCCCTCATTTTTGCCTCACTAAACATCTCTTAAACTTGGCTACAAAAGTTGGGGTGTTACAAAAAGAAATAGAGCTATCATCTCCCACACTCCGAAAAATTTCAGCACTTTCATTAGAAAAAGTTTTTGCAGTTTTAGGCTTTTTAGTACAAGGAGTGGGAGTTTTCTCTACACCAATCAAAGTAAGAGGATTGCTAGCATTTGGAACAACATCATTAGAGGTGTTAATAGTACAAACTTTCATGTTTCTAGCCATCTCATCTTCTCTTTCCCACCTAGCATGCAATTCTGCTAACATCCTAACATTTTCATCAATTTTAACTTGGATAGCATTAGTAGCGGCAAAAGGATCAGGTTTAGCAGACATTCTATTAATCAAAGAAGATTGCACATCAGACCGAGATGAAATATTGGTTTCATCTTTAGAAACCTTAGCTTGCAACTCAGGATTAGCCATGTTCAAATTATCAAGTTGATGACTAATAGTTTTCAACAAGGCAGATTGCTCCTCCATGGTCTTGGTGAACAACTTGTTCTGCTCATATTGCATTTGCATAAAATTCTTAGTAGCCTTTTCAAGTTCTAAAAACCTTTCTTCACTAGGCATTGTAGGTCTACTAAGATAGCCATTATCACTATTAGAAGGATACGGCCTATAGTTGTTGCTAGCAAAATTGTTCCTATAAGCATTATTGTTGAAATCATTATTTCTAATGAAGTTTACATCAACATGCTCTTCTTGAGAAACCAAAGAGGCTAAAGGAACATTATTAGGATCAACATGAGCTCTATCATTAGAAAGCATAAGCATAATAGCATCAATCTTATCACTCAAGGAAGAGGTTTCCTCAACAAAATTTACCTTCTTACCTTGTGGAGCTCTCTCGGTGTGCCATTTAGAATAATTTACCATCATGTTGTCGAGGAGCTTAGTTGCGGCGCCCAAGGTAAGGGACATAAAAGTGCCTCCAGTAGCTGAATCCAATAGATTTCTTGAAGAAAAATTCAGTCCTGCATAAAAGGTTTGGACAATCATCCAAGTAGTCAGTCCATGAGTGGGACAATTCTTTATCATAGATTTCATTCTTTCCCAAGCTTGAGCAACATGATCATTATCAAACTATCTAAACTTCATAATGTCACTACGCAAAGCTATAACCTTAGCAGGAGGATAGTATTTTACAATAAAAGCATCCTTACACTTAGCCCATAAATCAATACTATTTTAGGCAAAGGTAGCAACCAATCCTTAGCTTTTCCTCTTAAAGAAAAAGAAAACAACTTAAGCTTAATAATATCACCTTCTACATCCTTATATTTTTGCATCTCACATAGCTCAACAAAATTGTTGAGATGAGCTGCAACATCATCAGTACTAGCACCGGAAAATTGCTCTTTCATAACAAGGTTCAATAAAGCAGGTTTAATCTCATAAAAATTTGCAGCAGGAGCAGGTGGCGCAATAGGAGTGGAGAGAAAATCATTATTATTAGTGCTAGTAAAATCACACAACTTGGTGTTCTCATGAGTACCCATTCTAGCAAAGCTAAAAGCACACAAGTAAAAATAACAACTATAAGGAAACTAATTTTTTTGTGTTTTTGATAAAATGATGCAAGCAAAAATAAAATAAAGCAAAACAATAACAAAGTAAAAGATTGAGCGTGCGAGACTCCCCTTGCAGAAATCTTCTTCCTCCCCGGCAATGGCGCCCGAAAAAATGCTTGATGCGGGCAGATGACCACCCAGTTGGGAACCCTAAGAGGAAGGTATGATGAGCACAGTAGCAAGTCTTCCCTCAGTAAGAAACAGAGGTTATCGAACCAGTAGGAGAAAGCCAAACTTCAGAAGGTGATGCTTGCTAGCATCGTGACACTCCAAACAACGGCGCCAGAAAAATGCTGGTGCGTAGTGGAAGCTTCTTCACTAACAACAACGTGGAACCTGCACACAACACAACCAAGAACTTTGCTCCCAACTTACGATGAGGTTGTCAATCTCACCGGTTTGCTCTAAACAAAGGATTGAGCGTATCGAGTGGAAAGCAATAGTAGTATGCGAGAAAGTAAACTGTGCGAGTAAAAGTAAACGGTAATAGCAATGTAAAGGAAATTGGACCGGGGTCCACAGTTCACTAGTGGTGTCTCTCCATAAGATAAATAACGACATGCTAGGTAAACAAATTACAGTTGGGCAATTGATAGAATAAAGATAACGTACCTATGTCATGAGGATCACTATGAGATTTACTCTGGGCATTACAACAAAATACATAAACCTCCATCCAACTGCATCTATGACTAATAATCCACTCACGGGGAATCATCCGAGGACCCTGAAAGTATTAAGTTATGAACAAGAGATAATTGCATTAAGCAAAGTGTGTAATGTAAACAAAGCAAATGTCCTCACTAGTATCTACTTGGCCAAGATAGCTACTAACAACGGAGAGCATGCAAGATCATAAACAACATAGAGATAACATAAGATAAATTTCATCACATCAACTTAACATAGCACCAATATTCATCGGATCCCAACAAACACAACATGTAGAATTACATAAAGATGATCTCGATCATGTAGGGAAGCTCACGAGATCTAAACATGAAGCACATGGTGGAGAAGACAACCTTCTAGCTACTGCTATGGACCCATAGTCCAAGGTAGACTACTCACTCATCGCGTCGGAGACAAGCACGGCGATGTAGAAGACCTCCGGTGGTGATTCCCCTCTCCGACAGGGTGCCGGGAAGAGCTTATGCACCCTCCCGATCTCGAGTCGACGATGGTGGCGGATCGCGATGTGTTTCTGGAAAATTGATCAGGTGTTTAGGTTTTTCCCGTCGGGAGGAATTTATAGGCGGAAGGGCGGCGTCAGAGGTGGGGACAACTGGCCTCACCATAGGGTGGCGCGGCCAGGGGCTAGGCCACGCCCCCTAGGGGTGAGCCTGGCTCGTGGCCCCCCTTCGTCTTCTCTTCGAACTTCTAGAAGCTTTGGTAAATATTAGGATGTTCAGCTTTTGTTTTGTCAAATTCCGAGAATATTTCCTGTGTAACTTTTCTGAAACACAAAAACAGCAGAAAACATGGAACTGGCACTGTGGCATCTCGTTAATAGGTTAGTTCCGGAAAATTCATAAAAATGCCACGAAGTGTAACAAAACACAAAGCAAATGGTGTATAAACAAGCATGGAGCATCAAAATTATAGATACGTTTGAGACGTATCAGGGTGGCACGGCCAGGGGCTGGGCCGCGCCCCCTAGGGGTGAGCCTGGCTGGTGGCCCCCCACTATCTTATCTTCAGACTTCTGGAAGCTTCGGTAAATATTAGGAGGTTTGGCTTTTGTTTCGTCCAATTTCAAGAATATTTCCTGTGTAACTTTTCTGAAACACAAAAACAGCAGAAAACAGGGAACTGGCACTATGGCATCTCGTTAATAGGTTAGTTCCAGAAAATGCATAAAAATGCCATGTAGTGTAACAAAACACAAAGCAAATGGTGTATAAACAAGCATGGAGCATCAAAAATTATAGATACGTTTGAGACGTATCAAGCATCCCCAAGCTTAACTCCTGCTCGTCCTCGAGTAGGTAAGTGATAACAAAATAATAATTTTTGAGATGACATGCACCATCACAATCTTGATCATCTAGGTAAAGCATTGAGTGCTGAGATCAAAGAACTTAAAACATGGGCATGAAAGACATAATCTCGATAATAGAAACTTAGCAACCATGTTATAACATGAAAAAGATTACAAACAAAAGATCATGAATAATGAAACAATGAAAGTCACATGTGTGTTTCAACCATATAGAAAAACATATCAAAGTGGATTTCAGCTTGTCCCTCATGGAGTAGCAAAACATAAATTCATAGGACACCTTCAAGTTTAAGAGGGTGACTAGATACAAATAATTTAAGGACAAGCAAAACCATAATCATGAATCAATCAATGATAAACTTTGGGACTATGCACATTATACTCAGAATGACAACTATGCTCTCTTAGACGGTGCATAAAGATAGAAGGTGGAGACTCAACATAAAAGTAAAAGAAAGGCCCTTCACAGAGGGAAGCAGTGATTGCAAGTTTTATAAACCTTCAAAAATTGTGGTACTTACTAGCTTTGAGCTCTCATTTCCCCCATCATAAGCATATTGAATGGTTAAGGTTAATGCGAGTACAATTATGAAGCATATGCTTGACAAATCATAAGTTGAAAACCTCGTGTCCCGTGAAGTACGAATACCCAAACCTCATGCTACTTTGCTTAGGTCCCAAGCAAGTTCTTGTCATTGTAAGTATACACGAATCATCGAGAACCGCCAACGGGATACCTCCTTGCCCGATGACATGGAACAAGCCCACATCAAAATGATAGGACAAACAGACAATGAATACCTTGGCATCTCTTTTATTTACCATTTGTATAGCTTTTTATTTTGAGATGCGTCGTCGAATGTCCACTATGGGCATGCTGTAAATTTCCACCATGAATGATGCATGGCTTAGATTAGCGGCCCAGGCATTTCTCTAACACATATACAAATTCCATGAACTCCACAAGATTCCAATTTATTTCACACCGCGAGTATCCATAAACAAAAGATCATGATATCAACTTAAATAAGAGAAAGTGCAATGTTGAAAGCTTGCCCCATGACGGCATGGCTGGGCTAATTTCCAACTTACAACTTGCAAGCATAACAACTCAACATAAGAGAGCCAGAATGTCAAATTTTTAAAAGCGAGAAAAGTAAAGTGTGCCATCTGGTTCGTGAGAGCTTTACTGACTAATTTTCACATAACACCAAGAAGAGTTTAATTTGAAGGATAGATAAAAGCAAGTCGAATGTACTTTGGAATAGCAAATTGCTAATAGGTATGTATGGTGGACACAATGGCATAACTTGGTTTTTAGGAGTTGGATGCACGAGTAGAGCTCCTAATCAGTACAAAATGAGGGCTAGCAAAAGACTGGGAGCGACCAACTAAGAGAGCAATAACGGCCATAATCATGCATAGCGACAAAACATCATTAAAAGAAGCATAAAGTGGTATCACAAGTCAAAAACCAAATGATCATAGAGGCTATAGGCGACTTATTTTGTAGTCAAACATGGTGTAAGCATGCGCCAAGTCAACCCAATTAAAGCATCAAAGGAGAAAACCACAATAATGCTCCCATATAATAAAAACAACGCATGATTTTTTCAAAGGCTCATTAAGCAATCTCAGTCATTTGAGACAAGTCATGCTACAGAAAAAACTACTAAGCATACAATCAAAAAGACATCAAGCACGACATGCAAAAGTCTAAGCCGCAGTCTAAACAAGCTCCCTTTTTTTGTACCACTTTTGGCATAAATTTTTTCTCTTTTCCCAACACCATTCGAACCTTTTTAATTCAACTCTTTTGATGAAAACCAACATGGACCAGAGGTCAAAATACACCTTAATGCAAAGATAAAACAAGATCTGAGCAAAAATCAAGGCGAAAAACAAAAGCTAAATGCAGTAGTAGAAAAAGAGAACACCCGTTGAACGATAAGAGTGAAAACTAGAGTGTTCTTGGTAATGAAAAACGAGTTCATCTCCTCCAAAAGAAATTTGTTGGGGTCCAACCATTTATTGCAGAAAACAAAACAAAAGAAAACTGAAAGCTAAAGTAAAGACGCTCCAAGAAAAACGCATGGTGCATGAAGCCATAAAAATATAGTGTCTTGAAAGGTGATCTGATTTTTGCCGATGAAGAAGTGGTGCCTTGGGGGCTTCCCCAAGCTTTGACGCTTGTACCTCTTGGATATTTCTTGGGGTGAAATGGGAATCCCCAAGCCTGAGCTTTTTTCCATTCTTCACCTCATCTCATCATTCTCCAATCCCTACACTTGAAAACTTCCTTCATACAAAACTCAACACAATTCTATTAGCAACATTAGTGTAAACATAATAATGAATCAACCTCTTTTTGGTTCAGGTTTAAACTCAAAAACACCACATATAAAGCATATACTACTGTAGCAACTTCCCTAAAAGTTCCGTGATCAAAAGAACTAAAAAAGAAAGCGATCGAGAGGCAAACACAAATAGTGGCAGAAATCTGTCAAAACAGAACAGCTGACAAAGATCGATTTTTCAGAGGGTTTTCTGTTGCTCAAATCAAAAAGTGCAATACTAATGAAAGTTTGGAAATAACCTGGGGCATATGCACAAGAAATCGCAGGTCAAAAAGATGTTCAGAGAATTTTCACGAATTTTTACGGTGCAGCACGAAAATCTGTTTCAGGACAGCAACTTCCCCAAATCTTACCTCACTCAAATTAGAGGTTTCTCTTGGCACAAAAACAAAATAAAAATGATAAGGAGAGTTTATTACAGTAGTAATAACTTCCAAGACTCATATAAAAGAAAAAGAACTGAAAGTAAAACAATGGGTTATCTCCCAAGAGTGCTTTTTTTTAACGCCTTTGAGCTAGGCGCAGACAGTTGGAAATCAAGTAATATCAAGCGATGAAGCATCAAGTTCATAATTTGCTCTAAGAATAGAGTCAAAAAGTAATTTCTTTCTCTTCCTAGGGTAGTTTTCCAAACCTTTCTTGAGTGGAAAATGATATTTAATGGTGTCTTTCTTCATATCAATGATAGCACCTACAGTTCGAAGAAAATGTCTTCCCAAAATAATAGGACATGAAGCATTGCATTCAACATCCATAACAAGAAAATCAACGGGAACAAGGTTATTTTTAACCATAATAAGAACATAATTAATCATTCCCAAAGGTTTCTTCTTAGCAACATCAGCAGGAGGAATATCAAAATAACACTTTTCAAGCAGTGGTAAATCAAGCATATCATAAATTTTTCTAGGCATAATAGCACTTAGATCACATAAAGCACGGCAATCAAAACCATTAACATGCATATCAAAGATGGGTTCCCAACCATCTTCTAACTTCTTGGGAATAGAAGCCTTTTATTTCAACTTTTCCTCCCAAATTTGCATGAGAGCATTGGTAATATGCTTAGTAAAAGCAACATTTATAGAACTAGCATTGGGACTCAAAGCAAGCTTTTGCAAGAACAAAATAACTTCAGATATATTGCAGCCATGAACATCAAAATTGTTAAAAGAAATAGAGCTATCATCTCCCACACTCCGAAAAATTTCAGCACTCTTTTGAGAAAAAGTTTTGCCAGTTTTGGGCTTTTTAGTACAAGGAGTGGGAGTTTTCTCTACTCCAATCAAAGTAAGAGGATTGCTAGCATTTGGAACAACATCATTAGAGGTGATAATAGTACAAACTTTCATGTTTCTAGCCATCTCATCTTCTCTTTCCCACCTAGCATGCCATTCTGCTAACATCCTAACATTTTCATCAATTTTAACTTGGATAGCATTAGTAGCAGCATAGGTATTGCTTTCCTTCACATCATTAGGAAACACTTTTAATTTTAGAAGTTCAACATCAAGAGCAAGGTTATCAACTTTAGAAGCAAGGATATCAATTTTACCCAACTTTTCCTCAACAGTTTTATTAAAAGCAGTTTGTTTAACCATGAAGTCTTTGAGCATGACCTCAAGTTCAGAGGGCACGCCCCTAGTGTTGTTGGAGGAATTACCATAAGAATTACCATAAACACTACCATTGGTAGAAGGATATGGCCTATAATTGTTGCTAGCAAAATTATTCCTATAAGCATTGTTGTTGAAATTATTATTTTCTAATGAAGTTTACATCAACATGCTATTCTTGAGCAACCAAAGAAGCTAAAGGAACATTATTAGGATCAACATGAGCTTTATCATTAGAAAGCATAAGCATAATAGCATCAATCTTATCACTCAAGGAAGAGGTTTCCTCAACAAAATTTACCTTCTCACCTTGTCGAGCTCTCTCGGTGTGCCATTCAGAATAATTTACCATCATGTTATCGAGGAGCTTAGTTGCGGCGCCCAAGGTAAGGGACATAAAAGTGCCTCCAGCAGCTGAATCTAATAGATTTCTTGAAGAAAAATTCAGTCCTGCATAAAAGGTTTGGACAATCATCCAAGTAGTCAGTCCATGAGTGGGACAATTCTTTATCATAGATTTCATTCTTTCCCAAGCTTGAGCAACATGATCATTATCAAACTATCTAAACTTCATAATATCACTATGCAAAGCTATAACCTTAGCAGGAGGATAGTATTTTCCAATAAAAGAATCCTTACACTTAGCCCATGAATCAATACTATTTTTAGGCAAAGATAGCAACCAATCCTTAGCTTTTCCTCTTAAAGAAAAAGGAAACAACTTAAGCTTAATAATATCACCTTCTACATCCTTATATTTTTGCATCTCACATAGCTCAACAAAATTGTTGAGATGAGCTGCAGCATCATCAGTACTAGCACCAAAAAATTGCTCTTTCATAATAAGGTTCAATAAAGCAGGTTTAATCTCATAAAAATTTGCAGCAGGAGCACGTGGCGCAATAGGAGTGCAGATAAAATCACTATTATTAGTGCTAGTAAAATCACACAACTTGGTGTTCTCATGAGTACCCATTCTAGCAAGACTAAAAGCAAGCAAGTAAAAGTAACAACTTTAAGGAAACTAATTTTTTTGTGTTTTTGATAAAAAGATGCAAGCAAAAATAAACTAAAGCAAAACAATAACAAAGTAAAAGAATGAGCGTGCGAGACTCCCCTTGGAGAAATCTTCTTTCTCCTCGGCAACGGCGCCAGAAAAAATGCTTGATGCGGGCAGATAACTACACAGTTGGGAACCCCAAGAGGATGGTATGATGAGCACGGTACCAAGTCTTCCCTCAGTAAGAAACAAAGGTTATCTAACCAGTAGGAGAAAGCCAAACTTTATAAGGTGATGCTTGCTAGCTTCGTGACACTCCAGACAACGGCGCCAGAAATAATGCTGGTGCGTCTTCACCTAGCAGCAACGCGGAACCTGCACACAACACAACCAAGAACTTTGCTCCCAACTTACGATGAGGTTGTCAATCTCACTGGTTTGCTGTAAATAAAGGATTGAGCGTATCGAGTGGAAAATAGTAGTAGTATGCAAGAAAGTAAACAGTGCGAGTAAAAGTAAACAGTAATAGCAATGTAAAGAAAATTGGACCGGGGTCCACAATTCACTACTGGTGTCTCTCCATAAGATAAATAACGACATGCTGGGTAAACAAATTATAGTTGGGCAATTGATAGAATAAAGATAATGTGCATATGTCATGAGGATCACTATGAGACTTACTCTGGGCATTACAACAAAATAAATAGACCGCCATCCAACTGCATCTATGACTAATAATCCACTCGCGGGGAATCATCCGAGGACCCCGAGAGTATAAAGTTGCGAACAACAGATAATTGAATTAAGCAAAGTGTGTAATGTAAACAAAGCAAATGTCCTTAGACACAAGAATGTTGTTTTCTCCCTAGTGGCAACATCACATCTACAACCTTAGAGGTTTCTGTCACTCCCCTAGATTAAATAGAGGCATGACCCCAACTATCGAGCAAAAATACCCCCTCTTGGAGTTACTAGCATCTACTCGGCCAAGATAGTTACATAAAGATGATCTCGATCCAAGATCATAAACAACATAGAGATAACATAAGATAAATTTCAGAACATCAACTTAACATAGCACCAATATTCATCGGATCCCAACAAACACAACATGTAGAATTACATAAAGATGATCTCGATCATGTAGGGAAGCTCACGAGATCTAAACATGAAGCACATGGTGGAGAAGACAACCATCTAGCTACTGCTATGGACCCATAGTCCAAGGTAGACTACTCACTCATCGCGTCGGAGGCAAGCATGGCGATGAAGAAGACCTCCGGTGGCGATTCCCCTCTCCGGCAGGGTGCCGGGAAGAGCTTCTGGACCCTCCCGATCTTCGGGTCGACGCC